>OV121092.1:26295263-26925263 GCA_921293015.1 Phorcus lineatus | reverse complement strand
GAAATATGCTGACCCATTTCAGCCAAGCACGGTATATATACCCCGCCATGTTATTGCTGTAACCGGGGTGACGACTGTCTCAATAGACGACTGTCACGTGACTGATGAGTCGCTTGTTTGATATGGCTTGTGTTGGTTACGGCGAATTTATAACAATTGGCCATAAGAAATGCCTAAAAGTTTGCGTGTGCTTTCAAATAGCTAATTTGTTTCGTGCAAATGTTGAGATAACATCTTAATTAGTAAAAGGCGTGTTCAAATGTACATTACTTAACGGTAACCGAATACGTTACACAATGGATTATAGAGTACATATTTTAACATTTTAAAAAAAAAATCTGTTATCTTTCGAACAGGAAACCTTAAAACGTTTTTTGGTGTGGATAATGTTCGATAATTATATTTTTCTTGAATATATCAATTCACTACACTATCAAACTATTCAGTTATTTCAAAAACGGTCCTAGTCATAATATAACATGGCAAAGATTGCTTTAGAAATAAGTTCTATTTAGATAGTGATCAGAAAAATGAGGTAATGTCAAATGTAGAGGAAAACATTTACCATTTATAATCACTTTCACTCCAAATCATACTATAACTCCAGTTGTATTTTCCATTTTGAGTCATATGTTTAACATAATGTATATTCATTTTTTCATATTTGTACATGTCAAAACTACATTGCAAAGTTGATATTACGTTTCATTTAATGGTGAAGAGAAAGATCAGGGAATGTAAAAAAAAACATTTACCATTTTGAATCAAGTTCAATCTAAATCACATTTAAGTTTATGTTAAGTCGTTTGTTCGGCGTGTCTCCATTGTACAATTGATACCTGCCGACGTAACCTGTAAACCTTCCATTGTATCGAGAAGTGGTCTTTATCAAGACATTTGAATTCAGGTCGAATTTAGTTGTATTGCGTGCTCAAACCTGAACCTAGACTTACCTTGTTCCTATTCTGTTTTTTTGGAAATCTGAAACATTATAAAAAGACGCCAAAACCGTCTATTCCAGTTAATATAAAAGCATTACATTCGCTATTAAAACATTTAGATTGGTAAGCATTTGATTTAATTGTTTCTTGAGACTGTTTAACATTCATGAATACAGGTTTTACAAGTATCGTGAACTTTGACCCTTTGAAAGTCAAATTGACAGACATTTTTTTCCATATCAATATATTTTCACACTGCATATTTTTAAACAGATATAGATTAGCAATCCCTTAAAGGAATTAATTTAATCATTAACGGTACTCAAAAATATGTTGAAGTTTCACAATTGACTACACATTTTACTTATTATATAGTTGTTGATAGAAAAGATGTTCAATGAAAATAGAATAAATTACATGTTTCTTAAGAAGGAATCATCTCAATAACATAATATGCTATGAGCATTACTCATTGTCTTTCACCTTTCGTTGGCGATGTGATAAATAACTACGTTACAAGACATAGCTTTTGCCAAAACACATAAATTAAATACAATTTTGAACAGCAGTCTTTACGTCTCATGGGTTTCATGGGTTTTTGAGCGTATGAAGTTATGGATGTATTAATGTATGTAGGTTTGAATGTAAGTATGTAGGTATTGGTGTATTAATGTATGTAGGTTTGGATGTAAGTATGTAGGTATTGGTGTATTAATGTATGTAGGTTTGGATGTAAGTATATCGGGATGGGTGTATGAGAGTATGTAGGGTTGGTTAAGGTATATATGTATTTGGGATCTATAAATATAAATGTCCTTTTGGATGCTATAAAGTGTACATGTGTAATGAATGATTGATGTTCGCCTACGTTTACTTGTATTTCAGTTATATTTATTGTATTTTAAGCGGGTGTCTTTTCGACCTTATGAGGTCCGGTGTGCTTTTTAATGTTGTGACCAAAGATTTTATCATATGTATATGTAACACATGACACGGTAATAAACTATTATATTATATATCCTTATTTTTTTATCATAGTGAACATTCATGTAATTTTGTATTGCCCTTAATGCGTTGTCGGGTACTCATACTGTTATCTTGGTGACTGATTTGAGCCGGTGTTTCTCCCCAACGACTCCCCCTCCCCTTCCCCCACCCCGCACATATCTTATCTATGACCCTTTCAAACTCGTTCAACTTCAAGCACTCAATCAATCAAGCGGGGATATTAGAAATAGATCAGTTACCTTACGTACAATCAGCAACGTTGGTAACTCGGTTCTTTATTGAATAAACACGTTAGTTCTGCGTCAACAAAACATTACCATATAAATGGAAGAAATGAATGAAATACAATTGGCTTTGATAAATGTTTTTCTTTAGATTTGAAGCAATTTCATGAAATAAGACATATTTTTGCAGCACTACGTTATATAGATTAAAGCGAAGCGTATATTGGTCTTAATTCATTGTGATTTGATTTATAAGAATCGGTTGTCTATGAGACAATGCAGCGAAACTGAATAAATCTGGTATAGAAATATATAAAATGTATATGTGACCATTAGATCGTTCATGTTGATATGTTGAAATTAAAGATCTAGTTTTAAATATCCATTTTGTAACATAAATAAGCTAATGTCGTCATATTCATATATTACTAGTAAATTTCATGTCCCTTAAACATGGAAAGAAGGTGTTTAGAATGTGACTAGTCTAGAATTTTATATATTAAATGTTCTATTCAATTGAAGGGGGACAGAATATTCGATATATTGATTATGGATTAATGTTTAAGTTGTTGTGATATATTAAAATAGAAATAGATAGTGTCATTCGTCATAACATCTTGAAATATAAAATGTGTCCATAAAATGATATTTCGAATCTTTTTATGAAAATTGATAGAGTCAGTTGTCATAAAATCTTGAAAAATAGAATTGTAGTTAAATCTTACTATTTATATAAAATATTATAAGATCTGATGATGAAAATAGATAGGGTCAGAGGTAATAAAATCTTAAAGAGCCACTCCGTGATTTTCATAACATATTTCTTACCTTTGATACGAACCTATAGCTAAATGTCATATGTGGTGACATAAAATCAAAACATCTTAACGTTTCATGTCCAAAAGACATTTATATGACAAATACTGGTTTTCCAAGAAAATCTAAAAACAGCCTTATAAATGCACAGAGGTGTAGATATACGTCCAATGTACATTGATACTAGTTACATAACCTAAAAAAACACTATCAACTCCTAACTGCCCTCCTGGCTGTTTAAGATAAGTCTTCAAAATTGCGTTTGACTATTTGACGCGCGCCACTGTCCAGTTTTCGATCACAATTGCGACGTTCTACCTTCATATTGTCACTGTACAGAACAAATTAGCTTTAAAATGTGTGTTTTTGGTAACAGTCGATTCTTCACGATCTAATGACACCATTGATTAAGTTTGACATATATGACTCAAACAACTCACGGAGTGGCTCTTTAAATGATACAACGTTAACTCGTTTTTTTGATATCTTGATAGTTGAAATGAACTTTCAATCTTTGTTGCATTGTTTGTGACATTAAAATAAGCTAAGAGGTACCATTAGAATACTCAAAGGAAGAGTTGACATTTTTCAATGTATTCTGTACAATCAGAAAAATATATTACAAAATATATAATGTTGACACTGATATGACAAAACCAATAATTCTAGACGCAGTAAATCGTCCATCAAACCAAAACATTAACAATTCCCAAACAAATTCAGTAAAAGTTCTATCTATACGTGAATATATTTCAAACGTCGTATATGTTGATCAAAATTTATAGGCACACCTTTTGTGACTGTTATTATAGAGTACAGTGTCTTTCAACCCGCAGCTATAGCAGCTATAGCAAGTTAGTGGGCATGTTTCAAATGTAATGCAGCATGCAGCTACACGTATATACACCGGAAAGCGTCGCATTATATGGATTTTTGTACCTATGACTCTGAGGGTATTTATAATGTTTATGTTTATTGTCAATACTTATATAATAAACAGTTTAGTGGTTTTAAATGTTTTAAAATGAACTTGTATTTAAGAATGCTACATCATCAGATGACCTGATCGAATTTTATCGAGATTTATAAATTGTATTTGATGTTTTAGCAATGCCACTTATTTCATTTTAGTAATTAATATTCACTTCCTAAATTTCAACCAGGCCTTATTTATTTATTCGTTCAGGATAGAATTCGTTCATTAAGATGATTGTGAATATTTGTGTTTTATGGAGCCCAATTTTCACAACCAACTTCTTTAGGAGTGTTATCAAAGAAGAACTTATATTGAACACACAAAGCTTATCTGAATAGAAATAAAACCATTTCAGTGTTTGCCAACACAGTTATGTGACAGTTTTGAGTTCTACAAATTGATTTTCTTATCGATAATATTGGTGGGCGTCCTTGTGATAAACGTAAATCTGAAAACTTATCTTAAGCACAAAGAAAGAAAGAATGGAGCTGATAGTGTTAGTGATAACTATATTCATGTTATTGGGAAAGATTTCAGAACATGTTCATCGATTACAATTAAAAACTACTATGAGAGAGAGCGAGAGAGAGAGCGAGAGAGAGAGAGAGAGAGAGAGAGAGAGAGAGAGAGAGAGAGAGAGAGAGAGAGAGAGAGAGAGAGAGAGAGAGAGAGAGAGAGAGAGAGAGAGAGAGAGAGAGAGAGACACACACACACACACACACAGAGAGACAGTGAGACAAAGAGACAGAGAGAGACAAGAACAGACAGGCCGCTAGTCCCAAAGTCTTAACACCAACATGATTCAAACCTTCACACAAACATGAAAATTCATGTTATGTAGATTATACATATATGTTTCATTACAGTTATTTGCTTAATCCTTTGATAATTTGTGCACGGCATTAGCTGAATAAACTTCTTCTGTTTTCTGCTGACCAAAGAAAAATTGAAATTTCTTCACCATTCAAAAAGAAATTCTAAGGTATACGCATACTAAATATCCATCATATTTGTTTAACTTGTCATTAAGGTAAGAAGAAGGTTAGCATAAGTCGGATTCAATATAAAATTGTTGTTATCTATTTTCACTTCATGCCTTGTATGTAAAGAACGAATAAGGCAATGTTAAACATTTTCTGATTAAATGTACATTAAGTTACAATGAATGAAGATCTAAATTTAGTACTGAGTGGCAGTGGGAACCTCTTATATTTTTTAAATCAGTGCAACAGTATATATCAAACTAACAGTTAGCGCTTAACAGGACTGCTGCAGCTGCATGTGTTACTTATGCGGTAAATTTCTTTCTACTATTTCTGTGTCATAAATGTTGCCTTCCATTTAAATGTATGTTCTATCATTCTACAAATCATTTGAAATATATTATTTAGGTAAGAAAAGCTAAATCAAATAAGTGACAACATATTGAATGGTAAATCAAATAACTGTGAATAGTAAAATTAACCCAAAATAATTAACCCAGAATAAACCCAAACCTTCATTCGATCCTAAATTACATTAGGATCTGAATTATCAGCATATTTGTTCTAACGCAACTTTTGATATAATTTTAATAAGAGAATAAAAAATTAAGATTGTCTTGCAAACAGTACAGATAGTAATCAATGGGACGCCGTTCTTCTAATATATGCCTGCACGATTTTGACAAGAAATCAATACCCCATTGTAATCAAACGTTCAAGGTAGACTGGTTATTATCGACTTTTCAGTGCCAGTGAATGATCCAACACGTTGTCGATCTGTCGATTATTGATTTATATGATTAATACGGTTCCGATCAGGTACATGTAAGCTACAAGCTCTGAATTGGAGACGTATTGACACTTATTACCCATATGGTTAATCATAACTGATGACATATTTGCAATATGAGCACATGTACACATATCACTTTTGCCTAGCAACGATTGTTTCAGAGCGAGTTACCGCATTTTGTCGTCTGTGACGTCACAAAACCATTGTTCGTGACGTCACTGTAGCGGACCGTCGCAAGGAAAGCGGGCTGTTTTCTGAATATTTCAGTGCATTTTATATTGAATAGAATCTGTAATAAAGAAATTATTACCCTCGGAAGTGTGTCATATGACTGACTCGCTCTCGCTCGGGTAATACCAAAATTCACACTCGTTTCGTAAAAGTCATACGACACACTTCCGAGGGTAATAATCTCTACTTATTGCACAAGCCGAATAGTAGGTTTCTTGCCATGAGTAAGATATGAATATACGAGGGGATATCAAAAAGTTTCAATTATCACAAAGAATGTACCGGTGAATTCGGACCAAATGGTCACTGTATAGCATAAGTGATCCTTGTCTAGTTCCTGGGTCAACAATAGTCTTTTTCGCGTCTGTTGACCAAATAGCTCAGTACCCCCTATCACGGAGAATTTGAGGCGCGCAGTGTAATTAAGTTTTTACATTTGAAGGGCTATACTGCATGTCAAATTCATGATGAGATGAAATCAGTTTATGACAATGACAACCCATTCTATGGCACTGCTGTGAGATGTAAAAAAGGGAATTTCCAAACAGGCCACATGTCCCTTGCAGATGAGCTAAGAAGTGGACGCCCCTCACTTACTGATGATATGGATGTCATCAGGAAGGTTGAGACGCTGGTTAAAGAAGATCGCCGCGTAACTCTACAAATGATTATGCATGAAACAGGTCTGAGTTATGGCAGTGCATGGCACAAACACCATAACCAGTTGCATATGCCCACAGTATCAACACGCTGGGTTCCTCGCTTACTGGCTCCATTGCAAAAATAGAATCAAATGGACATGTCACGGCAGGCATTGGAGCTTCTAGAACAAGACGATGAGGATTTCTTCAAACGTCTTGTTACCATTTATGAATGCTGGGTCTAACAATAGAGATAAAAGAGATGAGCACGGCGATGTGGCTTTGAAATCTTACCGCATCCCCCCTATTCACCCGATCTTGCACCAAGTGACTTTTTCTTGTTCCCCGAAATGAAACATCCACTTCGTGGACGTCGTTTTGAGGACACCAATGACATCATTCGAGAGGTGGAGGCTTAGTTTTCCATGAAATCAGGAGTCTTCTATTCAGACGGTCTGTGCAAGGTCAAGAAGCGATGGGAAAAATGTGTATCTCTGGATAGTGACTATGTAGAGAAGTCTTAAAAACATGAGCACAAAATAAAGTTTGTACCTTTTATATGTGTCTGTGATAATTGAAAAAACTCGTATGTTTAAGTAGTGAGGTTAACGACCGACAACATAAATTCATTAAATCTTAGTTCTACAAATTATATAATCAATGATCACAGGCTTCTGGCCATGTGAAAACGACCAAACGATACTTTACGAACGAAGCTTAAAATAATTATATACTCAATGATCACTGGATTTCAATACCCAATTGCAATCAAACGTTTCAGGTAGACTTATGAGTATCGATTGAGGGAATTATCCAAAACTTTATCGATCTGAAATGAGTTATTTATATCATTAATCCGGTTTCGATCAGGTAAGCTATATCAGCTTTGATTTGAAGACATATAGACTCTATTTGCACAAGCAGAATAAGAGGTTTCTTGCCATTAGTAAGATATGAATAAAGTTTTAGGTACATAATTACCGACCGACAACAATGATAAATAATAAATTCATAGATAAATGAATGGAACCGCGTTTACAATAATCTTTATTTATGTGTGTTTATCTTTAAAATTTTCAAAATTGTACTAAAAAGTTGATTTTTCAATGACATCAGAATTACATAGTGGGGTGTCCCTTGCTATTTAGTTGCCACTATACTTACCTGATATTAGGAATATATTATCTTATCCAGATAATCTTATATAATCGATTTAATCATGTACCTGTTTGTGTGTGATTAATGAACTAAATACAAAATTTTCCTTAAATCTTTAATTAAACTGATAAGTTTTAGAAGTCATTTCCTTATACCAAGAAGCATTATCTCGGATTCCTTGTATATTCCTTTTGTTTAAAGACTAATGACAACATTTTCATTTAAAAAATAGTTACAAATTCAATATGTTGTCATAATAAGATTAATATCACATTCATACACAGTAATGAATGGTTGCTTGATTTGTAAAATATTTTAATAGATAAGCATAGTTATAGCATTTACAGTAAAGATTGTTTAATTTGTCAAATATGTAGTGTAATTGTTTAAAAAATAGAAATACTTAAGCAAAAACTTTAATTATACATAATGGTTTGATTTTTTATGTTTTTATAAATGTGAACATAAATAACATGTACATAAAGAATTTAAAAAATATAAACATGTATTGTTTTATGTTTATATAAATAAATAATTAAAAAAAACTAATTCAAAATTTTAAACTCACGCTTATGACCGTTTAAGATAGAATTCACATGCCACAAAAAATGACAAAAAAAATTGTTTTAAAGTTTATCAATATTCTACACAAACGTGATCAAGGTCTGGCCACAAATGCACATAAAAAGTTATGCAGTATTCCTACATTCACACTTTATAATCATATAGAACCTTTGTTAAAGATCTTATGAACGGTGTCCCCTTTGGGCCACCGTAGTGTAATCTTTATATTTGGTAACATATTTGCAGTCAGTCACTCCTATCTAGACAAGGTATGCTAATAATATGAGAATCATGTATCGACACGGTCCCTTTTCCCGCGTTTTCTCTAAGCCAATGCAGACAGGTTTCTGAGTGTATTCTCGTGATTCTCTCTAGACCTTTACTTGACCTATCTTAAGCACTGACGTCTATAAATCATATTAGAACTAGGAGGAGAATTTTTTTTAGTGAAAAAAACATTACTGCATTCACAAATAAGCAATTTGAACTACGTGCTAAGTGACTGGAATTTAGTCTTCCATACACAGACGAGACATGTTCCAGTGAATGTATTGATACTCAATTACACTATTCTTAGATTTAATCTGTAGATGAGAACAATTAATATTCACAGCGTATCCAATAGATCCCTGACTAACGCCTCGACAAGTAATATTTTCCAATATCCTTTGAGTAACAAAGAGGATATTTCATAAATGTTGTATATGGCTGAAATAAGAGCTTTAAACACCGTGTGTTCAGATTTAGTATCAAATCGCCTTTCAAAAGTAACACCTGAATCTCTAAAATGCCCAAAACTGTTATTTTCCTGTTTACAAAGATACTTGAAAAATTGCCGTATACATTTTAAGAAGTCGAAATTGTGATTTCTATTTACATGTACATTAGTTGAATAACATACTAAACACTACTCTATTTATCTTTAAGTCTGCTTTTAATTTTGCTCATGCCGATTTTCAGAAAAAAATACTATTTCTCGATAGAATTACACCATCGATAAAGTTTAACATATCTGACTCCAACTACAGCCTCTGTGCCCCTTTAAACCAGATTAAGCTTAGATTTAATCTGTATGTAAGTACAGTAGATATTCACAGAGTGTTGAATACAACCCTGACTTACGCCTTGTCAGATATTCTTTTCAAATGTCCTTGATAAGGAGTGACGATCTGAATATTGTAATGGAAGATTCGCATGGAGTTTACCCATAACCCCCTCAATCCCCCACCCCTTAAAGTTCGAACTTTGATCACCCTATGCTCTGCAGATGTTTCTTCTGCTTAACTACCTTCATCGTTTGTGTTCAACACAGGAGACACGATTTTGTCTGAATCGTGTGTGCCAAACTTCATGATTGGTCTCATTATATCGAGAATATCTTCCGGCCGCTGCAAAAAATTTTTGTACTAAAAGTATGTTTGTGTCTCGTAAGCCTTATGGCTGGGTGCTGACTTTTAACAGCTTTTTATATTGTGATATATATGTTCAGCATGTGACACATCAATAAAATATTATTCTTCTTCTTCTTCTTCTACTAAACGTTTCAATAGATGACACATAAAGGTTTTGATCGTACACCGGTCAAGATTAATTTTGGAAACTTATCTTAAAATGGCAGATTAAACTTGAGTTGATTACATTTGACAGGCATTATAAATATTATTTATGAAAATGACATGTTGTATGACCTGCATTGAAAATTAGTAATACCAATGGTCTTGCATTTTTTACAGAAATGTGTTGGATGTTTTGACATACATTAGAGAATAATAATTTCTAAAAAATCTTAAGTTCTAATATATTTTTAAATGAAAATGAAATTTTTAACAAAAATATCAAATGATATAAAAATCAAATAAAAAAACCCATCGTCCTTTCTTTTCAGGTTTTTGAAAAGCGTTTTTCGAAACGAATATTATAAACTAAAGATTGTAACCTTAGTTTGTCCCCTAGAGGATCTGTTGTTATCGAAAGAGCAACGCGGGGTGTTGTGACCATAGTGAAATCAACATGGCCCGTGCGTCATCCAACGCTGACAGGGACCTGTCAAAACATTTGAAATGAACACTTGTGATTAGAGATATACGGTGCATTACTTCCATGAATACCTTTGTGTATGTAAGTGGATGTCATGACTCATATACCTATATACATAGACTTGAATAGATAAAGGAGAGGCCCTTCACATATATAATTCATATATTCACGTTGTATACAGGCAATAAGCGTTCTACCATGCGCAGTAACAACACGCGTCAAATTAAAGTCGTAGTCACGAACAGTGGTAAGAAAATAGAAAAGTCACAGACCAATGTACGATATGAAACGCTAAGAATTAAAGATAGTGTTTTAAAAGATTATTTTCAGAGGATTTCAGAACAGCGAAATGTTATCAAAACTGGCATTTTGATATTTAATTCATTTGAAATCTGAATAACTCCATGCAATTGTGGTATTATTTCATGTGCTGATGTCGACGTAACGACGGAGTTAAGGGTAGTCAAGTTCGAAATCGGTTCTAGGGCATAAATCAAAAACTATAAATTCAAATTAAATGGTGGTTTTGTGACTTTTATATATATGGATTGATTAGATGTTGGAAAATATTATTTGAAATTTTAACGAAACCAAAGGTTAATCAGAATAACCACTTCAATGATTAAAGAAAATCATTGGGTATTTAGTATAATCAAAAAAATTAAGGCGGCAGTACAGCACGCTTTTTCGGTTCGATTTGGCTATTCTAAGGCATTTGGGAGACAGAGACTCACTTTAGCTTTCTGTCGATGTAATGAAATACTTCTTTTTCTTTACAATAAATCTGTAATCAACAATGAAAAAGTTCAGACGGCCAAAGTCGGCATAGAGAAATGAAACTTATATGTTCAGCTGAGCACAAAATGAAAAAAAATATGGCTGAACTAGTAATGTGTGCAGCGTTTAAATTTACCTATACTCTGAACTGAAAATAAAGGATGAAATAATGTTTCTCAAAGCAATCTTATAACTTAACCTATTTAAAAAATGAATTATAAGTATTTTTTATTGGATTAAGATAGCGACAGCCGTTTTTGCTCATCTGGCTATAAGCAGCAAAAGTTAAGCAAAAATATTTCCGATATCGTTGTTGCATTGATTACTTTCTGTCTCTTAGAATCAACTTTATAACCTGAATAGGTACATATTTGTTAAATAACTTACGAGGTACCAACACTAGATTACACTGATCCTGAGTGCGGATCGTCAGTTAGAAAATACATGCATTGTCTGTGCATTTAAAAGCTTGGGTGCCTTTAGTTAAAAATTAAGGATCAGACAAAAAGGTTGTTTTTCTTTAAGATGTTTTTATTCAAAACAATATAACGTTCAACATATAACGTTCAACCATTCAACCATTCTTCAAACCATACCGGTTCTGCTTTTGAACAGATTAAAGACCAATTAAGACAAATTCATGCCCTATGACTTCGGGGACAAACACAGTTCTACTATAAATAGTTTATATATGTAACCTTACCTTAAATGTTACTTATAAGATCTAAGTTAGAGATTAAGACCACTGAAGAAAATATTAACAATGTTTTTTAACATTTCACGGCATTTGTTTCATGAATTGTTTGATTGATATCGTAACGAAATTACAAAACTAAACAAATCTATTATTTGTATCATAAAAATGATTAAAATCAATCTCGAAAAACTTAACAATGATGATTCATGTTAAATTTTTCCCAGAATACATCACTGACACCAAGTACCTATCAAGCATGCATATCTTAACAAAACCGATGAATATATATGTAAATGTTTATACATTTTGACGAAAATCGATTCAGCACATTGATAACTGCGTATCCTTTATTGCCAGTACTTAGTATTTATTAATAGCATCTCTTTCAAATGATCGTCAACGAAGAGAAGATTGGTTTACATCCTTTTCTTCATCTTCCCACGCATGGCTTTAATTGCACAAGTCAGTTCAATGGTTAATTCAAACATTGGAGCCAACCAGTCCAGGTTCCTGTTTTAACTTAAGCTCCCTCTTCGGCGATAGGTTGCAGTTTTCATAGGATTTCTCATTTGACTATCGCTATCCGTCGAAGCAGCCTTGGCGACAAGCACAGAAAAGTACGGGAAATGCAACAAGGCCCATCATAGCAATTCTTTGGAACTTGCGTAAGTAAAGGCCATGAGTGGGAAGATACGTTTTCTGTTTTAAGGCTAGACTCCACACTAATCATGTTCCGGTTTGATGATACTATTATCACTACATCATCCCTGGTGAGGTGATGTGAAGTGAGTTGGTGTTTAACGCCGCTTTCATGATTATTCACTTATATCGCGGCTGCTATAGTATTATTGCATGGGAAAAGCCCGCAACACCATAGTGGCTCTGCGTTGCGGTTAAACCTGTGAGCAACGGCTGGAACTAGAAAGTTGCCGAGCCGAGCGACCATCCCTGGTATATCAACCACTTAACATAGCCTCTGGTATGTATTCCTCTGCACTTCACTTCCGGTATGATAAGCTGATTATCACTTTGGATTATAAAAGTCCGTCCCTGGTATGACATGCGTTTTCACATCGTTCTTGGTATGATATGACAATTTCCACACCATCTCTGGTATGATGAGATCAGCTCCACACCATCCCTAGTATGTTACGACCGTCTGATGTTTCTTGGTATGCTACTATCAGCTCCACGACACCTCTGGTATGATTAGATCAGCTCCACGCCATGATTGTCTCACCTCTGCAACTTGTAAGGTACGATAATGTCTTCCAATAACCTTGTGTCGAATGATTATTTCCACACCATCACTGGCACGATACGGTTATCTACACATGGTCACAGTAAGATACATTATTTTCCACATCATTCATAGTATGTAACACTTATTACCACCCTCCCCTTGTGTAATACGATCATATATAAACCCCTGATGGTATGAAACGGTTATATCTACATCGCCATGATTATGATACGATCAATTGTACACCTAATCTGATATGATATGATCATTTGTACAGCTAATCTGATATAGCGTGATCAGTGTATCTAATCTGGTATGACATGATCATCTGTTCACCAACCCTGGTATGATACGATCATCTCCACACCGCCCTTTGTATAATACGATCATCTCAACATCATCTTTGGTATGCTCCGCATTTCACGCCGCCCTTGGTAAGATCTTCACACCATCACTGGTATGATACGATCATCTCCATACAATCGCTGTTATGACACGATCATCTGTACACCGCAACTGGTATGATTCGATTCTCCACAACGCCCTTGGTATGACACGATCATCTCAACATCATCTTTGCTTTGCTACACACTCCATGCCGCCCTTGGTAAGATACGATCATCAACATCACACCGTCACTGGTGTCATACGATCATCTCAATACAATCGCTGGTATGACACGATCATCTGTACATCGCAACAGAACAAGACAAGAAAATATCCACACCTTCCCTGTTATGAAATGATTATCTCCACAACATCCAGATTATATACGAATATATTGCTGCTTTTAGCAAGAACTCTTATTTTGGAAAAAAGGTTATTGTAAAGTTTATAAAACGGAATAATAACAGTTTGTTGATAAACAGTCGTAAAAATTATCTCAAAAGTGAAGTTTTATTTGCATCAGACTCCATCTCCTCGTTATAAAGCGGCGGCTTGTCCATTACAGCCTCGGTATAAGGTGGTGGGTTGATGGGTGGAGTGTACGGTGGAAGCGGGAACGGTTGAGTTTGAATCTCGTTTGGTTTCGAGGGAATGTTTATTTCATTTCGACCTGTAAGCAAAAGGGTTATCGTTATGAAAACAACGAGAAAATGCTCATGCAGTTTTCTTTCGTATTTCTTCTACTTTAAAACATCCGTCTCTTGCAACTTATGCAATTGTTCATACGATCCCGTTCCATAGCTTTAAAATTTGTTTATATCACAGTCTTAGTAAGACGAGGCGAAGTGTTAACGTTTTAGTTTTTTGTTTTTGTCATACGATAAATATTTATCATGGCATATTTATATATTTATTTATATATAAGTTCAATTTTAAACTGATATTTAAAGGAAACTGCAAAAACTTTATCAGAGTTTTTAATCATTGTTACAGTGCACATTTTTAAAGCAATACTAGCAGGAAGCAGTAACAAACTTCAAAGTCTAAAACATGAATCGGTGACCAATGATGAGTAACATAGTGATTTGGGGAACAGTGCATGGAGTTCGAGCATGCAGTGACAACTGTTTAAATGAATGAATCACTGACTGTTGATGACATAATCTGCCTTACTTAAAAATTTCATTTGTAAAATTTTCTAATAGCGATCCAGTAAAAACGTACAATCTCGAAGCAACCTTGGTTGCAGGAGCTGTTGAGAGTTCCAGGCTGGCACTGCGAGGAGTTTATGATAGATGTATCTTCTCCTCATCCAGTAGATACCGGCAGCGCACAGGAACACGAGCAGGACAACGGTTAACCTGACGAAAAAGTAAAAACTAAAAAAATTGTAGTTTCTAGTAGACAACCCATGACCCCAATATAATGAGGGGCTTGTGTTCAACAAGGGGGTCACTGAGGTGCTAAAGTAAATCCAACCCGGGTCTTGAATCAAGCTTAGCGATACACAGCGGATGTAATATACATTTACCAAGTTTTTGCAAGGTTAGAAACGACTTTCTGTCCATTCGAATGGAGAAAGTATTTCTATGTCCTAATTCATTGGTTTAAAATGTCTTTGTTTTGACCAATTAGGCCGCACGGGATACTGTTTCGTTTCGATCTTATTTTAATGAGATTGAGGAGAACTGTACTCACCAAAAGTACCATAGCGTGTACACGACTTCTTCTATCCGACAACATGTTGTGCCGCAGCATTGCTCATCAACTCCACAACTGATCATGAAGTAAACGTACATCAAATACATATTATTTGCAATCAACAAGGTATCAATGATAGCATGGGTCTTATCTGAAATATACTTTGTAATAAAATAAACATTAAACATAAAAACTATTTCGTTATCGATTTCGATTGGGTATATGATTCGCATATTACCCCGCTATAATCTGAATCAAATATTATAATTATTATTTTAATATGTGATATCCTTTACTTTATTTCTTACTGTTTTTTGTAAAACGCTTTAAAGACCAACATTAAACAAACGGACAACAAACTGATTTTATTCATTGTTAAAGAGCCACTCCATGAGTTATTGGAGTCATATGCCAAACTAAATCAATGGTGTCATTTGATTGCGAAGTATCGACTGTTACCAAAAAGACACATTTTAAAGCTTATTGGTTTTTTTACAGTGACAATATGAAGGTAGAACGTCGCAAATTATGATCGAAAACCGGACAGTGGCGCGCGTCAAATCGTCAAACGTAATTTTGGAGACTTAATTATATAAAACAGCAAGGAGGGCAGTTAGGAGTTGATAGTGTTTGTTAGATATAACTAGTATCCATGTCAGTATGATGTGATATCTACATCTCTGTGCATTTATAAGGCTGTTTTAGATGTTCATGGAAAACCAGTATTTGTCATATATATGTCTTTTGGACATATAAAGTTAAGATGTTTTGATTTTATGTCACCACATTTGACATTTAGGTACGTATCAAAGGTAAATAACATGTTATGAAAATCACGGAGTGGCTCTTTAAATCTGAACGCCATGACCGATTCTGTATAGCTTCATGTGTTCTATATTTTACGAGTGCTTCACTCACAAGAAGATTTTAGATCTTCCATTCACATGAGACCAGCACTGCCGTGCGTCAACCTGTAACAAAATTGAACGTTGAATCATATAAAATAATTTATTTGCATAATGAAACACTTAGATACATGTGTTATGTGTAAGAGATTGTAGCAAATAGCGCATTTTCCTATTCATCTAGTGGCTGAGACAGGGTTGGCAGTTGCATCCGTGTCTTTTAAGCCATCAAGCATAAACCGTGTACATAAACCGAAATACAGCGGTCGAATATCTGGATACATCTATATGGAAAAGAAAGATCGTTACGTAGAGCTAATAATGGACGTAAAAATGGTTTCACAATATAACGTTGAAATTTTTGTGTACACGATATATATGATTTAATCGTGGAAATAATAGATAGCGAAAAAGCAATATAACGGATATGTCGAATCACACCTCAAGACCTGTCAGTTATACGGGAGCCTAATTTGTTTCTAGACCGAATTATTCGAGTATCAATGCTAACCCTCAATTTTGCACTACATCGTTGGCAATAAAACCTTCTGTGCAATTATATTATATTAACAATGACAAGGTACATAATTGATGCGCAGGATCAATCTTCCTCACAAGGCTATTAACAATATTCAATTTACAAGTGACAAGGGTCCTTTAACCAAAATGTGATCAATTCTTTGTACCGTGAAATTGGCCATTACGTCTTTCAGTTAAGCACTGTCTTGATCACTGAGGGAGCAAATTTGATGTAATCTAGCTGGGGTTAACGTAATTAATATCAACTCAAAATGAATCTTTTCGAGTTCTCTACAGACCAAGGTCCAAACTTTCAAACTTCTCTTGGTGATAAGATGGTTTTTATCAAATGTTAATTAATGGCCGTTACGTCTTAGCAATAACGGAGCTTAGAAATAGAGCCCTTGGCTCTGAAACTCATCAGTCGTTCTCGATTTACTTCCTTCGGTTGAAAATTTATACACTGAATATCATCTAAGAAATCCTCATAATACATGCAATTTAAACTTCTGGACATAAACTACGAATTTACTCTAAAGTAGAACGGAAAAATATATTCTGATCATATGGTGATTTGTCGCTTTCATTTTCCTATTTTTTGAATATCTTTTGTAGAGGTCATTGATGTTTTGTGACGCTGTTTGTAAAACGATTCATACGCTTAGTGTAATTATAACATTTATAATGACAATGATAAATGTTGTTATAAATGTTTAGCAAATATTCAAATGTTGAATAATGCATAACATATAAACATTGGATTAAAGTAACAGCTAAAATAATTATTTAATGTTGACAAAATTCTATATCAAGTATTCATTGTTCATCATAGTGAAAAGGACGATTCGAAATTTAAAGGGCCATGCCACAGAGTATGTTGTTGGAAACAAATATGCCAAACTACATAAATAGTGTTATATTAACTAGAAATGGTGGTTGTTTCCAAAAATTAACATCTTAGTGCTTATGAGTTCAGTATAGTGACAATAAAACAGTTTAAAGTCTCGATTTGTGATCGAAAACCGGACAGTGACGCGTAATTTTGGAAACTTATTTACAGCAGACACAAATGGAGATATGGATTGGTAGTATTAATTAGGACTTTTAACTAATAAACATGTAAAATGTACGCAGAAATTCGACGTCCTAACATTTATATGGCCAGTTTTCAATTATCATTGAAAACATAAAAATAGCACAATTTTGGAATTTGGGAGATAAAGGTGCGAGTTAGGTAGGCGATTTGAACTTAATTGAGGAGAAATGGTAATTCGGCTCTTATTTTAGGAACATAAAAAAATCCTAAAACATACTCTGTGTCACTTTAAAGGCAACATGGTCTGAAAAAATCGTTTATACTCGTACCGTCTAAAGTTCTACTGGTTTTAAATTATGTGCATAATGACTAATTCCTACAGCTATATGTATAAGATAATTTCCAACGTATCATTGAAAGAGAGGAAACCTATACTGTAAGCAAAACGTATATTTACCTGCGTCTCTTTAACTATATCTAATTCTCGTTTTATATCTTAATCCCAAATCTATATGTATATATCAATATATAGTAAACTATTTGTATGTGTTATTTATATGTATATTTATATGTCTATGTATATGTATGTATATGTATAAATGCATTTGAATAACAATGGTTGATTTTTGGATAGATAAACCCTTGGATTGTCTTTCTGACTCAGTGAGAGGTTATTTGTTCGTGAGCAAAAAGTAAAAAAAAACTCGTATAAAAGTAAGAATACGTAGATTCAATGATTCACATTAGATAAATGGGATATTTCAGAGGATTGTGATCATGAATAAATACATATTCATGATTCATCCATAACTCAACTCGTCAACGTGATGAGAATTAAAGTTGGCCTCGATCCAAGCCTACAATTCCGTTCACATTGTTGACAATAATATGGACACAGAAAAAATTATTCAGATGGAAAGCAGATAATAGATTTTTCAGCAATATTTAGTTTTACCATTTGAAAGATAAAAACATGATAAAATATTGTTATATATGATATGTAAACTTGTAAGTTAAAGATAAAATGAACATACCATAACAAAATTAAGTCATGTATATGAATAATGAAAATATCTATAGAGACTACCTTAGCAAGTGTGTCATATGACATGAAACAAGTATTATCATTTGTAGATCACTTGCGAAAGTAAGGGTTATTAAAAAAATTGTTTTTTAAAATTTGATATTTCTGACTTTTGAGTGTAACCATTTTCAAATAACTCTTCGCAGAAATAATCTGAAACATGTTTACTTCTCTTGGAAAAAATTGCAACACTGTCATCAAGATTATTTGTCTAATAATGTCATAGAGAACGAAACCCAACAACTCGTTTAAAATGTGATCGTACAAATGTGCACATGTAATTAAACTGACAACGTTTTTATAATCCTAATGTTTAGTAATTGTATGTATTTTTACTGATGTTAAAATCGAGTGTCCATATTCCGTTTTAATTGAATTAAAGCAGTCTCATTGAAATTAAATCTACATGCTCCACTCCATTACGCATGTAGGTCTCACCAGGCTCCGTTATGTGAGCCGTCAGGTTTGCCTCTGACATAGTTCAAATCGCCCCGTAATCTATGGTCCTGGTGAATTGCATTTCGCTTGTACGCTTTTCAGATCTCGGAAACCAAAACCTTCCGACTGTTTTCCGAATGTCGAACTGCCTGAAAACCCGAATTAATGTAATTTATGTACATTCGATTTACCCTAGCTCGGTTTGTTGGACAAATAAGTCAAATCGAAAGCTATGAAGTTATCTTTCGCAGTGCAAACTCTGCATTCCTCAACGTTATCTTTCGGTAGACCGTAACAATCCAAATGCTTATTCTGGAAACAGATACGTTGAATAAACGTTTCATCTTTTAGTTTGTAGTAATCATTGAATAATATTAAATTTCGTGAGACAAATTAATCATAAACATGCTGAGAAACAAAAACAACCAAAACATGTACAAATACCAACACTAGGTTTCTAAATAATTATATATTAGTCGTATGCGACGTTGATATGCTAATGGAACTGACCATTGTTTCGTCAAAGACTGAAATGTTATAAGTAAATCTGCTGCTTAAATGGTATTAATAGACATATGCAAATGACTTCAACATGTTCTCTGTAAATTGGAAAATTTATAAGAGTTTCAACTTCCACTTTCGGTAATTCAAGCTATCTTTTAGAAGGCCACCAAGAGACGCGCATTGTGATTGCTAGAAGGTATCTGTGGCAAGCCAATGAGATTTGGAGGTCAAACAGAAGCAAAGGTTAACCTCACGGCTTGACTGAGGGAGCCTAGTGAGGTCTCTTATCTGCGTAACGTAGTGCAGCAATATTAGATTTTATTTAATGAGACTGGAATTAAAGCATATTTCAGTTAATTATTAAAAGTTTAACACATTTGCAGCATAATTTAGACTACTTCATACCATCGATATACATTTCAAATATTTAAACATTAAATGATATTCAAATATTTCAACAATATTGTTTCGCTCATGTTGTTATCTGCAACAGCTGGAATCTAAATATGATTTTACATTTAAAGAAGAATAAATGAAAATATGACATGATTAAAATGGATTGCATGGTGTAAACACCTTTGTACACTCATCATTTATTTAATGTAAAAAATTATCCCAATCATAATTCTATTAATCAAAATTGAATGAAAAATCCTTATGAATGAAAACATTTATTCGTTTTCCGCGACGACGACACAACGAATTGTGATATGTTTACGCTTGTCATCCCTTTTGTTTGGTTTCCATGGAAACACACAAACAATATGCCCACACAAAACATCCAGGAAGAGGAATGACATTTGTGATATGAATGGCAAAGTTTGCATGTATACAGTCAGTTATTATAGACTCCGTTACATTTGATAACTCACAGACATCTGTTTAAGTTTTCTCCCCTTGGAAACAACGAGAAAGTTTGAATAAAAGTTTTATAATCTGGCGACGAAGTTGAAGTTAGTAATGTTTAGTTCCATGAGCAAATCATAACGGATTGAAGGGCTAGAAGACGAAGGATATCAATGTTTGTGTTGCATACCCCTTAGGCTAAAAGGGACTCTATAACGTAGGGTTTTTGATTGGTCTCGTCAATGGAGGTCAATTATGCTCGATAGCCTAAGTTACAGTTTCCCTTTAAGTGGAATGTTATAATATGAATTTCAACTTATATAAATTTAACGGTATAAGTACCTACAATAAGTAAAATATATGTACCAACTAGGGTTTTGCAGATTACAAATCAAGAAAACCTAGCCCGAAGTTCTATTAAAATCTAACGTCAGTGCCTTTAAATAACAGATAGAGAATACTCATTTTGACACTTAAATTCTTTTACTGGCATTCTAGTAGTTGAGGTGATAAAGAATTATGAAGGCAATTTTATTGATATACAACTTCTTTATTCTCGGAAGGTTCTCTTGGAAAACGACATTGATATCCATGTTGAACCGTATCCTTCCAAGCTTAAAGAAGTTGTATAGACATAAAACTTCCTTCATCATCATTCAAAGAAAGGATGGTAATTTCGGTTGATGGTTCTTTCGTAAACAAACCTTGAAGAACATTATTCATATTACTTAAACCGAAACACACTTCAATAGAGATGTTGCTTAAAAGTACTTGTATCACTTTCATTATTAAACCTGCTAATTTCCCCAGAGCTTATGATATCATTATATATTAATAGGATTTGCGCTTGTTGTTATGTCACCAAATGATATTGTTTACAAAACATATGGAACATGTTTTATAAACTGTCAATTATTAAAACGTATGTTACATATTGCAGTATTCGTGTCGAATGTATAACAGGGCGCTGGCGATATTATAACAGTGGTTGAATTTAGCTGAATAATGACAAAAGACCAGGTACCCAACTATACTGCTTGATGATTAAGGCATAATGTTTACTGAAAATGACTCCAAATATTTCTGAATTATTTCCTCTTTATTGGACAGGAAATGAACACATTATTCAAATATCAAGTAATGAAGAAGGCCACCCATCTGGTGAGAACCACAGTCATTGCTGTTGAACTTCATTGAACTGAATTTTCCACAAAACCACGTATCATCATGTTTTGATAAAATTACACGCAAGTAATTACTCCGACACTACCTACATTGTATGACAACATTAACAGCCATTATTGCAAGTGTAAGCTGACTTGTTTGTGATGTTCATCGATTAAGCAATGTTGTATAAAACTCACATTTGATCCCTGTCCTATGTGTTTGTGTATGATTACAGCCAGTCTCATTGAAATTAAATCTACATGCTCCACTCCATTACGCTATTATCTGCGTAACGTAGTGCAGCAATATTAGATTTTATCTTCATGAGATTGGATTACAGCCATCATTTATGTACTTAAAGAGCCACTCCGTGAGTTGTTGGAGTCAGATATGCCAAACTTAATCAATGGTGTCATTTGATCGCGAAGAATCGACTGTTACCAAAACGACACATTTTAAAGCTTTTATTTTTTACAGTGACAAAATGAAGGTAGGTCGTCGCAATAATGATCGAAAACCGGACAGTGTAGCGCGTCAAATTGTCAAACTTAATTTTGGAGACTTATCTAAAACAGTCAGGAGGGCAGTTAGGAGTTGATAGCGTTTGTTAGATTAATTAACAAGTATCCATGTAGATTGGACGGGATATGTACACCTCTGTGCATTTATAAGTCTGTTTTTAGATTTTCTTGGAAAACCAGTATTTGTCATATATTTGTCTTTTGGACATGAAAGTTAAGATTTTATATCACCACATATGACATTTAGGTTTGTATCAAAAGTAAATAATATGTTATGAAAATTACGGAGTGGCTCTTTAAGTTTTGGTTTACCAGTGGTATCGTAGTGGTCTTAAAGCAGGTGCAACAGATTAAAAATGCAAAAAATAACGAATTAATATAAGGCGTTTTTTCGGTACGACTTATTGTAGCAACCTATTTAATCCAACTTAGTAACTACATTTACAATATAGAATAATAAATTCGAGTCTCAAGCAACCCCTGAGTTCAACAATTAAAAGTCCTTGTTGTTGGGACTTTAAGGAATTATCGTTCTTCAACTTTAACTCAAAATTCTAAAAATATGACATAACCTGACAGCATGTCTTGATGTAAGAATCATTAACGTCAACATGCGTTGAATGATAGGTAAGCTTTCACTTTCAGTTTCACACTTTCCCTACCGTGTGTCATATCGCAATACTACGATGATTAAAGTTTTAATGATCAAAGTTTATTGAGGTTTAACAAGCATTTAATACTGTTGGTATAACAATGGACACTTTTATGTACACATATCAATATTATTCAATATGTGTATATAGATATTGATTGTCATTTCTTAGAATAAACTGCAAACACTATAAGAGCCCTCACTAATATTCTGCATACGTATGAAGCTATTGTTGCTTAAATAAGATTTTATTTGCGTAAAAGGATATATTTAAAATATTTGTTTTGCATTGATATTCGTATAATTATCAACATACTTTTGAAAATATTAACTGGTATAACTGTCCATATCCAAATGTTAACATGGGATTAAATATCAACTTGCCTTTGCGGATATAATTATGTATCATTGCCGTACAGATATTGCTATTATCATCAACATGTCATGCAAATATCGCTATAATTATCAACTTGCCTTGCATACAAGTCAAATATCCGAGTACTTATATAAATATAGCTATACAAATATCGGTATAATTATCAACATAGATATACAAATATCGGTATAAATATCAATATAGCTATACATATATCGGTATGATTATCAACAAAGCTTTTCAAATATCAGTATAATTATTAATGTAAATATTGGTATGATAACGTGCCCACGGAGTAATAGTTATAACCTTTAAATGCCTATCTTCAGGCACGTACATATATATCAATACCTATTAAATGATAATAAATGATATTCAACAAGGGGACAGAAGTATCTATCGACAAAAGATACATAATGCAGATACGGGTATAATTATCAACATGGTTATGGTATTGTAAGTTTATCAAGATAATAATAACAAATTGTCTACATACATTTTTGAGTAACTGTGCAAATATGATACTTATGTCAACAAACATGTACATTAATTTAAAAACCAGCCTATGTAGAAATTGTCATAACCTGTGTAGATATAAAAACTGTCACCATGTCTAAAAAGAAGTTGATATGATTAAGAAGTATTTGATTCCACATCGCATGTTTCAACTATCTTATATTTTGTAAATTCACATATACTTACTATTTTGATTAAAAAGAAAACCAAAGCCAAGTGTATCGCCATGTGAAGATTTAGTCTATCACCTAAGTCTGCGCAATTTAGAACGAACGCCTGCCATTTTCAATCTTCTATCCTCCTGATGTATCCCTCAAATGTCTTCTGCCTTTCTTCGTTTAGGTGAACCGTTAGACTTACTACTACAGCATCGCCTCCCTTTCCTTACACTGTCATGGCAAACATTCGCTATAGCCTCTCACTTTAAGCGTCCATATCAACGAAGAATTCCAGGTTAATTTAGTTAGTCTTTAGGAACGTACCATTCCTCCGAGGTATATGGATAAAACTCACAGATGGTTTCAGTACACAGAACTGTAAAGGGTGATGCTCATCGTGTTTGCTAATTATATTCAAATTTCCATGTTCAGGGCAAACCTGTTTGCAAACATGGCCCTTATGCCGCATAAATATCATCCAACACTGACGGGCGTAGACTTCATGACTCTCCAACACAATAAGGGCTGGAGATCACTACTGCTGGGCCCCTTTCATGCATTATGACCTTTTCGATTTGGTCTTACTGTATCTGCTGGTATAATCCAGATCGGTGGATCAATATTAGAGAAAGTTGCCTCGTATGACCTTATACTGTCCTTCATAGAAATCGAGACTGTCTTGCAGTCTTTAAAAGCATTACCTATAGAGATATATATTTCTAGTGGCTACTGATGTAATATACAGGCTTCTGTCATTGCTGTATTCTAAAACCATAACTTTTGAAAAATATAATAAATGGAATTGTAACTACTGTAAACTATTGGTTAATCAATCTTATTAGCTTATTAAACTTAGCATCATATATATAAAGCATCGGAATGTTTAAATGCTCTGTCATGTGAAATATTAATTTATTGCGCATTTGTATATTGTAATTAATGTGTTTTTGTTCATAGCTGTTGTAAAATAATACCTATGGACAATAAAACACAAGTATTAATTGGTTTCAGGGGCAGTATATCGGTATAGTCGGAAAGTACAAGCATTATGGAACCATTTTATCATTTGTCATATTTAGTACTTTTTGTGGTTCAACATATTTATATGAACATATTTCAAAACAAAAACAGGTCAAATCGGAGATGTTATCAAAGTTTATATTTAACTAAACATTGTCATCTAAGTGATTTCAAATAATTTCTATACCTCTTCTTCTTTGTGCAGGAACTTGTTAATTTGGTTTTATGATGGTTGTTACGGTATTATTTGTAGACTTGATAAAGTCTGTATTGTTACGTGCGGAGTGTGTTAAACGTCGGATCCGTGTTTGTAAATACTTCTCCTTTTTACAGACAGAACGTTATTTGTGGATAGCAATCCTTTGTAACGTTGACAAAGAGACTAAATGATCGAAGATAAGTATTTGCAATTGCTTTTTATGTCATATCACCGTCTCTATCGATAACCGGTTCGCATGCACTGCTTTGAAAAATTCTTGAGCTATTAAGTAGAATAATAGCTCGATAATTTTTCTTAAATGTTTATTTCTTCACCTTTTTTATTATATCATATTATATAGAATAATAGCTGAACACTTTTTAAAAATCTTTATTTCTTTACCGATTTCGCTCAAATTTTAAATCTCATCATATGAAAACGATATATAAGCGCAAAATTTCATATTTTTATTTATTTTTTTTCAAATCAACGATTTGTTTCTAATACCCTGCTGTCATTCAGGCCAAAAGCCGTTGTAAAATCGTGTTTGATACATATTTTTTGACGGGACGGTCATTCCAATATTATCGGTGATTTTTAACAAAGATTGGTTTCCTTTTAAATAGAAATTATTCTTGCTTCAAAGTCTGATTAAAATCGAACGTGTCCCGATAAAAAACGTTTCAAGATATTAACTCTACCAGGAAACGAACTCGATCCATGAGAATCTCGCCATAACGGTCTGATGACAGACGTATAGACGCATGTTCTGTTACCAGATCAGTTAACACACACTAATGCGATTGCGGCGACTATGTTCATGTCGGACAAAAGGTTCACAGAAATTAGTTACCCCTAGCTATCAAAGGCTCTACATTGGATAGCTGAGCCAGGTCAGAGCATGCGAGTGTAATATTCAGGGCTGTTGTCAGACCGTGCGGTGAGGAAACTACTCGTTATAGGCAGGTGATAGGCTGTAAGCGAGTAATAAGACTAGACTACTTTACATTTTACATGTAAAATTTACAACAACAAAAAATTGATAAGTCATTTTTATATCTATACAAGACAAAAGAAATAATGATAAAGTCAATATAGATTTTCATGGACAAGTTCTAATTTTCGTTCTACAAATTTTATATTCTGTACAAACGGTTACCTAAATATTAACGTTGTTACTAAGCAAGTAATGCCGGTAGATGAGAAGAAATTTTTTCTCCTTGTGCTAGTAACCTTTGGATGAACTCATCAAATGTTTGTTTTTGTCTTCACAATCTCATCAATTACATGATGTCTTCTCTTGTTTCACGGCTGATGGTAAAATTAACTTCATTGTCCAGTACATTTTGTTACGAATTTGTTTCCCTCATGTTCTTTAAATATACATCAATACACTATAGCATCTTCTGCGGGCTATGCCAGTTAACCTTTTTGTCAAGATTTTGTATATGTATCATCATCGTAATGGATCTAAATATTCTCTTTTATCAAGCCAAGTGGTTGCATCATCGATTTTCTTTATCATCATTTTCAGTAACATTGTTATATTTGGGATCAATCTAACTGCAACAGTATAAGTTCTTTTACGTTTTTCTGGTCGATTCCCTCGTGAGTCAGAATCATGAAACGACGCCATCACTGACTGTACCAGCAGCTAATCAACTCGCCCATTTCGCCTCGAAATCATTTTCAATGTTAATTACATAAATATTTCATTTTCAAATCGTGTCTACCATTAATAATTTATTGTCACTTAAAAATCAATGACACCAAGGAGACAGTGCCTGTGTAGATTTTCAACCTCTTGAATGATAGTTATTGATTATGTAAACCTTTTGGATGATAGTTATTTATTATGTAAACCTTTTGAATCATAGTTATTTATTATGTAAACCGTTTGAATGATAGTGATTTATTATGCAAACCTTTTGAATTATAGTTATTGATTATGTAAAGCTTTTGAATGATAGTTATTTATTATGTAAACCTTTTGAATGATATTGATTTATTATGCAAACCTTTTGAATTATAGACATTGATTATGTAAACCTTTTGAATGATAGTTATTTATTATGTAAACCTTTTGAATGATAGTTATTTATTATGTAAACTGTTTGAATGATATTGATTTATTATGCAAAACTTTTGAATGATAGTGATTTATCATGTAAAAAATAGTTATTGATTATGTAAACCTTTTGAATGATAATTATTTATTATGTTAACCGTTTGAATGATATTGATTTATTATGCAAAACTTTTGAATGATAGTGATTTATCATGTAAATTTTTTTAATCATAATGATTCATACTGTAAACCTTTTGATTGATAGTGATTTATTATGTTAACCTTTTGAATGATAGTGATTTATTATGTAAAGCTTTTGAATGATATTGATTTATTATGTAAACCTTTTGAATTATAGTGATTTATTATGTAAACCTTTTGAATGATAGTTATTTATTATGTAAACCTTTTGAATCATAGTTATTTATTATGTAAACCGTTTGAATGATAGTGATTTATTATGCAAACCTTTTGAATTATAGTTATTGATTATGTAAAGCTTTTGAATGATAGTGATTTATTATGTATACCTTTTGAATGATATTGATTTATTATGTAAACCTTTTGAATTATAGTTATTGATTATGTAAACCTTTTGAATGATAGTTATTTATTATGTAAACCTTTTGAATGATAGTTATCTATTATGTAAACCGTTTGAATGATATTGATTTATTATGCAAAACTTTTGAATGATAGTGATTTATCATGTAATTTTTTTTAATCATAATGATTCATACTGTAAACCTTTTGATTGATAGTGATTTATTATGTTAACCTCTTGAATGATAGTTATTGATTATGTAAACCTTTTGAATGATAGTGATTTATTATGTAAACCTTTTGAATGATATTGATTTATTATGCAAACCTTTTGAATTATAGTTATTGATTATGCAAACCTTTTGAATGATAGTTATTTATCATGTAATTTTTTTAAATCATAATGATTCATACTGTAAACCTTTTGATTGATAGTGATTTAATATGTTAACCTTTTGAATGATAGTGATTTATTATGTAAAGCTTTTTAATCATAATGATTCATACTGTAAACCTTTTGATTGATAGTGATTTAATATGTTAACCTTTTG
Organism: Phorcus lineatus; assembly: GCA_921293015.1. Classification (NCBI taxonomy): domain Eukaryota; kingdom Metazoa; phylum Mollusca; class Gastropoda; order Trochida; family Trochidae; genus Phorcus; species Phorcus lineatus. Next base: position 26,896,983 of record OV121092.1, on the reverse strand, counting down.
AATGATAGTGATTTATTATGTAAACCTTTTGAATGATATTTTGAATGATAGTGATTTATTATGTTAACCTTTTGAATGATATTGATTTATTTTGTAAACCTTTCGAATGATAGTTATTTATCATGTAAACCGTTTGAATGATAGTTATTTATTATGTAAACCTTTTGAATGATAGTGATTTATTATTTGAACTGTCTGTAGATAATAAACTGTAACATTTAACTTACCAAAAATGAATAAAACTAAATGGTGAGAAGGGAAGTTAGGATTCATTCAAGGGGTACGACACGGCAGGTGATGTCACGTTGATCATAGGCGATGCTAGCCTTATGTCAGTAACATTTACTTTTCAGGGATGCAACAAAACTTTCGTTTAATATCGTTAACCTTTAAAAAGACGGACAGACAGACATGCAGACAGACAGACGGATGAACAAATGAATGGATGTGAGATTGGTGGATAAATAAACAAATCAATAAATGTAAATGAATCAATGAATGTAATTATAAAATGTATGAATCAATGAATGTAGCAAAATGTATACATCATATCAATATAAATGTGAAATTAAAAAATGTCAACTACAATCTGTTTTTGCACATGTTTAAGAATAAATTATATTTTCCTAATTAACAAACTAAGGGGAAATTCCGCTGTGTCCAATTTTCTGACTTTCTCTAACATACAAAGTTTCGTATATATTTGGTTCTCTATATCAAGCTTAAGGCATCTCTGTAGTTTTAATCATTCACTCAATCTTTTAAACCCTCTTTCATATGCAAATGACACCTTTCCTGATGAATATGTCAACGGGATTTGCATTAACGTAAGAAATCAAGCTTTAGATATTTTTGATTCAGTCAGTCATTTTTATACAGTAAACACATATTTTTACTGCAGTTCAAGGTTTTTGACCTTTTAGGTGTCAAACAAAAGTTCAAAATGCACAACACAAAACTTTGACTGAATTATTCTTTTGAAAATCCAAATAATGGTATGACAGTGATAAATCGAAGCTATTAATTATATATAGCTAAAAATAGGCTTTTATGAGTATATATTTCAAATTATATTAAGATGTTTTATATTTTAACATTTTCATAACCGATACTTTTTTAAAAGAATTTTTTTTTCGTAAGTCGGCATAAAAGTCAATTTAAATACATTTACATCTTCTGTACCCAGAGGGGGTCCTTCAGTCAGTTCTTTCCACGTAACTATGTTACACTTGGGCCATATTTATCAGATCTGGCAAAAATCCTCTACTGCATGGTATTATATTATATTATACACGCGTAGCATCACAGAATAGAGACATCTATATGCAATTATAAATTTGTCACTATAGCCTACGTATATATGTCCTGTTAAAAACACGTGCGTATTGCATACTGTTTATAATTTTTTAGAAGAATTTAATTCCTGTTGCATTCACTGACATGGCGTAAAACTGAAATTTCGTTAAATAGATCAGTCTGGTTAAGGTCGGATTGTTTTTATGTAAGGTAAATCGGTTAATCTTTAAAAGTGATATTAATTAATTTTGAATGGTTTTGAGAAAATATCCACAAACTTACAAATTAATAATCCTTAGACGGACTTGCCATGCCGTAACCAGGGTTTCCACAATCATTTAGCTCCGAAGAGTGCGCAATTATTGTTCATGCTTTTAAATCAAAAGTAAGCTAATATTACCATTAAATCTTTTGAAAAGTCAAATTTACAAATCATAATATGCAGCTTCCTGTGCTATATTTAGAAATTAGTTTTCAGAGCGAATGTTACTATTTTTAGAATTTGCTATAAATACCAGCGCAGAAAGCGTCCTGTCTCATCTGAAACTCTGATCGAGACTTGGAAAGATGGGGCAGTTATCGAGCAGCCAGACGTTATCGTCTAAACAGGAGATCAAGATATTTATGCACGGTAAGTATCCATTCTTCACTTTGTATGTATCACAGTCTCGGATGTAACAGCATTGAATAGAAGCGAAACTGAACAAGCAGTTCAGAACAGAGTTGCGTCCCCTTATTTTAATCAGTTAACCGAGATATCTAGCTTTTACAATCAATCGAATCAATGAAAACAATCAATGTTTTGCTATATGAGTAATCTTTCATTTCATACCTCATTTATTCATTCTTTTTTTCATTCATTCATTCACTCAATCTATCATTCGTTCCTGCATTCTTTCATTCATTCATTCATTCATTCATATATTTACTTTCATAAAGGACGTGTATATAAATCCTTGCTTACATAAATGGCCTCCAGACGACCTGAATTACTGTAAGAAGACTTTAACTTTTTAATCTGACTTGCAGGATTCCCCGGATCTGGTAAACAATCTACTCTCGAGGCATTTGAAGCAGAAGGAAGCATTTGTAAGTAAAACAATACACATACTTTTTCTGGGTTTAGTTTATTTTATAAATGTATTTCAGTTACATATGGGTTAAATTATATATTCCCAGAGCAGGTAAATGACTGTAGAGAATGAAATGTACAACCGCCCTAGCTTTTAGTAGCTCTTGTTTTTTAGGACGATGCCATTATATAATGTTAAACCGCATTGATTTTGATAAATTTTGCAAAGAACGCTATATATTCCCTGATTTGTTTAAAATATTTAATGGATTTGAAGAAAAACAACAGAATATTTTAATACCAAATAAAATTACCCAAGTGGTCATGGCTCATACCTTTAATATAAGACTCTAGTTTCCAATGCGTTGCTTTATGTATGCAATGAGTGTTTAGTATGAGTAACCGACGCTAAAAGTTGTTGATATTACTATTTCTGTTGTCTTTTTCATTTGACAGTTGCCGGATATAAAAAGACTGCCATAAACAACATATCCTTGGTATCGTGGGGTCTTGGAGGGCGCAATTACAGTGTGAGTCTCATTAACCTCGTCATCACCATCGTCATCGTCGTCGTCATCATCAATCAAAATTTTTAAAAAAACATTGTTTACATCGTAATAATATCATTGTGATGTTGATCATCATGATCATTGTTATAACCATTACTTATCGTAACGAACTGTTTAGATAAAACTACTTAACATTGTAAAATTGGTCTCCGGGCCATACATACCATTACATTTTGTCTATCTGACTAATCATCATCATTGTATCAAAGACCTTAACATTGGGCAATAACATTTACTTATATACAACATCGTTGCATATAACTCAGTTACTACTATTTGGCCTCCTTTAATATTTTCGATAAATTGCATATGTTCTGAAATGCTTCGAATTCCATCGCAATAAAACCTTAAAAGACCTAAATTGGGGGACAACGAAAAGTAAACTTCTTGATAACATCTTCATCTTGGAAAAAATTATTCATCTTAGAGGTTTCGTTCCAGAAATTTTTTTTATGTTCAAAATTTCGTTTGGGCAGTTTTTAAGGATTCAAATGTAAATGACTTACTGCATGCTCATGTCAAGATGATTTTTTATTGTAGAGAGCCTGGGCCAGTTTTATTTACAAGCAAGGAGTTGATGCCATTGTGATAGTTGTCGACTGTATCGATGAATACTACACTTCTCTAATAGCCGATCTGTTTAAAGAGCTTCTCCAAGAAAAATGGCTAAAAGACGCCATCTTTCTAGTCCTGGCGAACAAGCAAGATGTGGAAGGAGCTCGCGGTGTGGAACAATTGGCCAAAGAACTGGACTTTTATGAGGTTACTGGGTCACATGGTAAGTTTTAATTCAATTAGATCACATGGTAGGTTGTAATTTCACTTTGGAGCAAATGGTAGTTTGTTATTAACGTTAGGTCACATGGTAGGTTTTAATTAACGGTAGGTCACATGGTAGGCTGTAATTAGTGGTAGGTCACATGGTAGGTTGTAATTAATGGTAGGTCACGTGGTAGGTTGTTATTAATTGTAGGTCACATGGTAGGTTATAATTAACGGTAGGTCACATGGTAGGCTGTAATTAATGGTAGGTCACATGGTACAATGTAGGTTGTTACTAATGGTAGGTCATTTGGTAGGTTGTTATTAATGGTAGGTAACATAGTAGGTTGTAATCATGTTAGGTCACATGGTAGGTTGTTATTAATAGTAGCTCACATGGTAGGTTGTTATTAATGGTAGGTCACATGGTAGGTTGTAATCATGTTAGGTCATATGGTAGGTTGTTATTAATGGTAGGTCATATGGTAGGTTGTTATTAATGGTAGGTCACATAGTAGGGAGTAATCATGTTAGGTCTCATGGTAGGTTTTAATAAATGGTAGGTCACATGGTAGGTTGTAATTATAGGTAGGTCACATAATGGGTTGTAATCGTATTAGGTCTCATGGTAGGTTTTACTCAATGGTAGGTCACATAGTAGGCTGTAATCAAGGGTAGGTCACATTTTAGCTTGTTATTAATGGTAGGTCACATAGTAGGTTGTTATTAATGGTAGGTCACATAGTAGGTTGTAATCATGTTAGGTCGCCGCTAATGGCTGTAATATTGCCCAAGCGGCGTTAAACAATAACTCACTCACTCATGTTAGGTCTCATGGTAGGTTGTAATCATGTAAGGTCACATGGTAGGTTGTAATCATGTTAGGTCACATGGTAGGTTGTTATTAATGGTAGGCCACATGGTAGGTTGTAATTAAGGGACGGTCACATGGTAGGTTGTTATTAATGGTAGGCCTCATGGTAGGTTGTAATCATGTGAGGTCACATGGTAGGTTGTTATTAATGGTAGGCCACATGGTAGGTTGTAATTAAGGGTAGGTAACATGGAAGGTTGTTATTAATGGTAGGCCACATGGTAGGTTGTAATGAATGGTAGGTCACATGGTAGGTTGTAATTAATGGTTTTATTGTATTCACTATAATAGGTTGTATTTGGTTTCTGATCACATGTTCGGTCAATCATCTCATTCTGATTATCCCTTGCCAAATAAAAGAAATTATTATCTATCAAGCCAAATCTGCATGCGTCCATTTTTGCGTGAGCAGCTTTAATCCTTTAAGGAAAGTGACCTGCTTAACGGAACTTGACTCATATTATTGATTTGATTGGTAAGATTTGTTTTCCTTTCGGAAGATCACATGATTTTCCTGTAAATCGTGATATAGTGCCTTTAAAGCTTCTTAATGTTGTATGTTCTTCTTTCCAGTGGCGAACATAATGGGATGTAGCGCAAAAACTAGCGAAGGCCTCCAAGAAGCAATGGACTGGCTTGTAACTAGTTTGGAATCAAAGAAAGAACGTGTCCTTGTTGAAAAACCAGATGCTAAATCTCGATCAGTGATATCGTGTGTAAAGGGAGGTTTCCATGCTCTGAAGTCAATAGTTAAAAAATCTAGATAATCAATTAAAATGGAGATAACTTCAAGAGACTTTCGTTCAGCGCAAAGTGTTTATGTATTTAAAATACAAACTCTCATTGGAATACAACCTAAGCCTCAAATAGGTTTTAAAAACCCTCTTCATTGATGAAAACTGTCCGTTTCTAATGATGTTTGTTCTTTCATCAATATGAAACAGCTAAATCTGGCCGTAGTGCCAATAATTATGGACAAATCATATATACATGTAGTACTACTTAAAACTAATCAACTTCGGTAACCAAAGGCTGAATGCCCCTTACGCCTTAAACTCTATCAGCGAAGACGATCAGTGAAGATGTGAGAAGTATCGGAACATTAACCCTTAGGTGCCTGAGGACGGAAATGATTGTTGTTTGAAGACATGTACATGTATATATTACGTTTTGCTGGACTCTCGAATAATTTTGTTCTTTCTATCCTTTCATGTATTCTTTGCATCTGCATACTAAAGGTTTGTTCACATACACCTTTATCGTAGTGCAACTTTGTTATAATTTGGGTTTTGTTTGGACACCGATGAAATAACATGAGTAAAATTGACATAGAATCACCTATTGTTCATATGTAAAGTAGCAATTCTTTAACTTATTTTGAAAAGATCTTGTGCACTTATTCGAAATAGACAGAAGGGGTCAAATTTTCGAAATCCTTGTTTCCTGAAATTTCGATTAGAATTATCAGGTTCCAGTCACTGAGGGGGAACATCAGTACAATGACATTGGCTTTGTGCTAAGGAGCATACAAAGCTGCTATAATCACTTCGAATGGTTTTCTTAGCGAAAAATAATAATGCGTTTTTTTCGGAATTTTGACCACTGGTCACTTAAATGATCTGCAAAAACTGCTATGGTAACTGTTGTGTATGATCTACGATTCCGTTAAAGTATAAGGGATTTACACTTCTGTTTGAAAATTCAACATTATCCTGTTCTTTTACGCAAAACATGAAATTTGCACTAGGATACGGAGGTATTTCGGTAGATAGTTGCATTAATGTAAGCATTTTTTGCATTTGTACAAAAATATGAAAATTGTTGCATATAACGTATGCAGATCATGCACATGTTTATGTCTAGATATTTTTGAATTGTGATACACAAATAGAGATGCAGATCACAACGAGGGTGGTATGAACCTTCTGAAGGCATGATGACCAAAGCCAGAAAGGATGATAAAGCAATTTGGTGTAAATATGTCTTCACAAATATGTTTAACTTTTGTACTTTCCTTCGTCAGTTTTCGAATAAAAACTGTTTTTAAATATCATCTCTCGTTTTTTTTCTCCATTTTTGCATGTTACGTTGTCCGTATAGTCCTGCCCATTGAAAAGTTATTGAGAGCTTAGTTGATTATGTTTAGTGTTTTTGAAAAATCAACGGCATATTCTCGTACATGTATTTCGGACATGAATATATATTATTAGGTTCAAATTTGGTTATTGTCTATGACTATGAATTCAGCGGCGTCTGTCCGTACGTATCGTGATTTATTCTTGCTCAGAAAGGAATGTCTAGTTTATGTTTAATCTTTAATTAGATCACAATCTGTCATAACGTATCTGATATTTTTTACGTAAAACTACATCGTTAATTTGAACGGACCTGTTTATTAAAGAACTCAAATAAGATGGGTCTGTCATTTAGCTATCCGAATTTTAAAGTACATCATGATTAGGAGTAATATACACGGTAAGTGAATTAAGCTAAAATTAAATTGTTGTATATAATATCATACCTGTGTGAACGTCACTACCGGCGCAGAAATCGGTATAGTTTATATATGTCTTTTGCGACTACCCCACCCCCCCCTCCCCCCAACCTTTATAAGAACGTAGGTTTGGATTTTACAATTATGTGTATATTATTCGACTATTTGAAAAAGTGTCTCACATAAATCGCTGAGAGAATGCATGGTTGTATAAAAACCAGGTAAAAATATGATAATGTCTACCTTTCTGCTTGACTGTCTTGTGATTCAATGTGCGTGTAGGCTACATGTGCATAGCTATGGAAAAAGTTGAATATCAAAAAATATTTTACTTCAATTCTTTGAACGTTATATTCGTTAATTTCCTATTTTCAAAATATTTTGTAAATATATTTAGTTTATATGAATACATTATAATATGTGTGTTAATGTGTGGATAATTTGTCAACGTCTGTGAAACTAGTGACTTCTATGTTAATAATGTGTTATTTTGTTTTTTTAATAGAATTTGAAATTTGAAAAAAGATCTCAGTACTTCAACAGATAAGACGTTGTTTTAGCAATCATAATCAATGCAGCTTCCTGTGCTATATTTAGAAATAAGTCTTCACAGCGAGTGTTACTATTTTTAGAATTTGGTGTATAAAGTAGCGCAGAAAGCCTCGATTCTTTCTTTTCTGTAACCCTGATCAAGACTCGGAAAGATGGGGCAGTTATCGAGCAGCCAGGCATTATCGTCTAAACAGGACATCAAGATATTTATGCACGGTAAGTAATACTAAGTATCCATTCTTCACTTTGTATATATATCACAGTCTATGATGAATAGATACGGAACTGAACAAGCAGTTCGAACAGAGTGGCGTCCCCTTATTTTAATCAGTTTAACGAGCAATCTTGCTTTTACAGTCGTTTGATACAATCAATGCTTCTTTAGCTTGATATGTGAGCTATCTTTGATTTCATACCTGACTAATTACTCAATTAATTAATTAACTAATTCATTCATCCATTCTTTCTCTCTCTCTGTCTCTCTCTCTCTCTCTCTATCTCTCTGTCTCTGTCGCTCTGTCTCTCTGTCTCTCTGTCTCTCTCTCTCTCTTTATTTATTTATTCATTTATTTATTTATTTATTTAATTAGACAGAAGACCTCAAATACTACAAAAAGGCTTTGATTTCGTAATCTGACTTTCAGGATGCATTGGATCTGGTAAACAGTCTATTCTCGAGGCATTTGAAGCAGAAGGAAGTATTGGTTAGTAAATAAAGTGTTAAGGGTTTATTCTATAAATGTATTTGAGTTACATATGGGTTAAATCATATTCTCCAAGAGGAGATAAATGACTAAAGAGAATAAAATGTAGAAATGCCCTGGCTTTTATTAGTTCTGGTTTTGAGGATGATGTCATTATATAAAGTTAAAGTGCATTGATTTTGATATTATGCAAAGAACGCTATATGATGTGAACTAGCGACTCAAGAAAATATTCCCAGCTTACCTGTTCAATTTTGTGCCACTTTGATTTTATTCAACAATGGTTTCTTTGTGCTTAGTTTAAATGAAATAAAAAAAATTATGTTTACAATTTTTTGGTTTTTTTTATTTTGCAGTTGCCGGATATAAAAAGACTGCCATGAACAAAACATCCTTGATATCATGGGGTCTTGGAGGGCGCGATTACAGTGTAAGTCTTATTAAAATGGCACAGAGTAAGATTAATTTTTGTATGTGGCTTAAATAGAGCCAAAATAACATATGGCCTGTGTATAGTTCAAATCGCTTATCTAAAGTTGCATATTTGTCTCTTAAACACCAAAATATGACATTTTCTTATTTTCGATTTTAAATAAAAAATGGCCATAAAAATGTTAGGGATTCGAATTTCTGCGCCCCATTTACATGAAATTTAGTTAAATTACCTACTTATCGTTACCAACTTATATCTATATTTTCCAGTTTATTGTTACTATGCTAACTGATAAGCATTAAGATGTTAATTCTGAACAGCCACTACTTGTCCACGAATTGACACCATTTTAAAAGTCTGACATATCTGACCCATACAAACATACTCTTCATCGTCATCGTCATCGTTATCATCCATGACATTGTTATCATTATCATTATATTGATGTGGATCTTCAATATGATTATTATAAGCATCACTAATCGTTATCGTCGTTGTCATCATCGTTGTATCAATGCACATAACATTTGGACTATAACGTTTACTGATGTCGAACAGCAGTGAATATAACTCAGTTATCGACTATTTGGTCCTCTTTCAATATTTTCGATAAATGGTACATGTACTGAAATGATTCAAATTCAATCAAAATTAAAACTTTAAAAGACCTAAATAGGGAACAGTGAAAAGTAGGCTTCTTGATAAATCGTCTTCATTTTTGGGAAATTTACTGATCTCTGGAAGAAGTAAATACATTCCCGTCTTTATCAAAATAGAGGTGTCGTTCCAGAAATTTAATTTGCAATTATATTCAAAATTTCTTTTGGTAGTTTTTAAGCATTCAAAAGGTTAAATATAAATGACTTATTGTATGCTCATATCAAGATGGTTTTTTTTATCGTAGAGAGTCTGGGCCAGGTATATTTACAAGCAAGGAGTTGATGCCATCGTGATAGTTGTCGACTGTATCGATGACTACTACACTTCTCTAATAGCCGATCTGTTTAAAGAGTTTCTCCAAGAGAAACAACTGAAAAACGTCATCTTTCTAATCCTAGCGAACACGCAGGATGTGAAAGCAGCCCGCGGTGTGGAACAAGTGGCCAAAAAACTGGACTTTTATGAGCTAACTGGGTCACATGGTAAGTTTTGATTTAATTAGGTCACATGGTAGGTTGTAATTTCACGTTGAACCACATGGTAGTTTGTTATTAATGGTAGGTCACATGGTCGGTTTCAATTAATGGTATGTCACATGGTAGGTTGTAATGAATGGTATGTCACATAGTAGGTTGTAATTAATGTGAGGAGCTTTAATTGAACGACTCATTTTACACGATGAACGACTCATTTTAAAAGAAATTATTATCTATCAAGCCAAATCTGCATGCGTCCATTTTTGCGTGAGCAGCTTTAATCCTTTAAGGAAAGTGACCTGCTTAACGGAACTTGACTCATTTTATTGATTTGGTTGGTAACATTTGTTTTCCTTTTCGGAAGATCACGTGATTGTCCTGTAAATCGTGATATAGTGCCTTTAAAGCTTCTTAATGTTGTATGCTCTTCTTTCCAGTGGCCAACATAATGGGATGTAGCGCAAAAACTGGCGAAGGCCTCCAAGAAGCGATAAACTGGCTTGTAACCAGTTTGGAATCAAAGAAAGAACGAGTTTCTGTCGAAAAACCAGAGGTTAAATCTCGATCAGTGATATCGTGTGTAAAGGGAGGTTTCCATGCTCTGAAGTCAATAGTTAAAAATTATAAATAATCAATTAAAATGCAGATAACTTCAAGAGACTTTCGTTCAGCACAAAGTGTTTATGTATTTAAAATACAAACTCTAATTGGAATACAACCTAAGCCTCAAACAGGTTTTAAAACCCCTCTTCATTGATGCAAACTGTCTGTTTCTAATTATGTATGTTCTTTCATCAATATGAAACAGCTAAATTTGGCCGAAATTTCAATCATTATGGATAAATCACAAATATATATATATAGTATTTCAAGGACTGAATGTCCCTGAAGATTGAGAAGTATCGGAACATTAACCCTTAGGTGCCCGAGGACGAAAATGGACTGTTGTTTGAAGATACATACATGTCCCGTGTTGCGGGACTCTCGAATAATTTTGTCCTTTCTTTAATGTATTATTTACAGATGTATACAAAAGTTTTGTTCACCTTCTACTGTATCGTAGTGAAAATTTCATAAAATTGTTTGGACGCCATTAAAATAACATCAGCAAAATTGACGTGGAATCACCTATCGTCCATTTGTTAGTTAACTTAGTTTTGAAACGTCTTGTCTCTCGTGCAATAATACGAATTTTGGCATAATGAAATAGACAGAAGGGGGATCGATTTTTCGAAATACGATTTCCTGAAATTTTGATTAAATAATCCAGTTCCCATCTCTGAGAAAAAAAGTCAGCACAATCACATTGATTTACTGCAAAGGACATACATGATACATGAATGTTTGTAAAGCTGTTGTTCACTTCCAATGGATTAAGTAGCACACAAAAAATGCTTGCTTTCGGAATTTTTACCACTGGTCACTATAATGACCTGCCAAAACTGCTATGGTTTACTGTTGTGTATGACAAAGGATCTTCACTTCTGTACTGAAAGTTCAACATTATCCGTTTCTTTTCGTAGTGCTATGATGCCTCAAAGACATCGCAAATAACATGACATTTTTTTGTAAACAAACTTTCGGTAGATAGTTTCATTATTGTAGGTATTTTTTGCATTTGTACAAACATATGCAAATTGTTGCATCTAACGTATGCAGTTGATGCATATGTTCATGTCCAGATATTTTTTAATTGTGATACACAAATAGAGATGCAGATCACAACGAGGGTGGTAGGAACCTTCTGAAGGCATGATGACCAAAACCAGAAATGATTATACAGCAATTTGATGTAAATATATCTTCATAAATATGTTTAACTTAACCTTTGTACTTTCCTCGTCAGTTTCCGAATAAAAACTGTTTTAAAATATCATCTCCCGTTTTTTCTATTTTTGCATGTTGTTCGTATAGTCATGCCCATTGAAAAGTTATTGATAGCTTTGTTCATTATGTTTAATGTTTTTGAAAAAACAATGAGATATACATGCATTTCGGACAAGATGTTATTTTCCCTATGTACATGAATATTAGTTGCGGTTATCACATTATTTTCATTTAAAAAGCAGCTCTTCTTCCACGTTAATGTTTTCATGCCTTATCGGTCAAAGTTCAAATAACTCTGTATTCTGTTGTGGTTTGTAGATGTTCATGTAATAATTAAACGCACTATACCACGCTTTTTCGGTTCAAAATTGGTTATTTTAAAGGCACTAGTGCACGCTTTTACGGTTTAAATTGGCTATTTTAAGGTTTAAGAGGACTTATACAATCACTTAAGCTTTCTATCGATGCAATGAAATACTTAAAATTCTTCACAATTGACCTGCAATCAACAATGAAAAAATTTAGACAGCCGCTGTCGGCTTGGACATATAACAAATCTAAGGTTAGTTGTGCACAAAACGGATAAATTAAAGACATTTGAAAGCGGCTGAACACTTATTATGTGCAGCTGTTTAATTTACCTAAACTCTGAACTGAGAACAAATAATGGATTATGTTTTATGAAAGCAATGTTGTAAATAAACCGACTTAATAACACAGCTTTAGCATCGCTATTAGATTGACCAAAGCGGCTGCCGTTTCCGCTTTTTTGGTTATAAGCAAAATCTTAATATTTCCGATATCGTAGTTCATGCGGATTTATTGTACCGTAACATTAAATACTTCCGGTCTTTAAAAATCAACCTTACTACCTGAATACGTAAATGTTCGTTAAATAACTTACGAGGTAGATTATTTGAGTGAGGTTCTTGAATAATATCGAGAGATATGCAGTATCTGTGCATTCGTTGTGTTAAAGAAATATTGGTGTGCACTAGTGCGTTTAAGGCCTATCAGGACGTATAGACACTCGCTTTAGCTTGCTATCGATGCAATGATTTAGATATTATTATTTACAATTGACCCGCAATCAACAAAGAAAATGTTGAGACGGCCGAACTCTGAACTGTTAACAAAAGATGAAATAATGTTAAATAAAGAAATCTGGTGTTCTAATTGATTTCATAAACATTGTATCAACATTGTTAATGCCGTTTACGCCTTTCTGGCTGTAAGCAAAATCTCAGATATCGTAGTCCTTGCGGATTTAACTATGTAACGTTGAATTGAATAATACAGTGTTTTAGAATAAACTTTATAACCTGAATACGAAAATATTTGTTGAAAGACTTACATGGTAGAGTGTAGTTCGTTAGTAACATTGACACGTTACTTGAATGTTATATGTTGTTAATGTATACCTTACCATGGCAATCAGTCAATACGTTCACGTCACAGTAAAGTTTGCTTTTAAAATATTTATAAACTTTATATTATTTCAGATACATGTACATGTCCCCGAAAATTTTAATAGTTTAATAATTTGTCAATTTCGATTGTCTTCCTACATAGGCTGCCTATTAAATGTATGTCTTGTCACATTTCCGTTAATCTCCGATGAAAAATATTTTTCAATACCCTTTAAAGTGACAATTTGTGATAAGTACCTCCCCGAGTTTTAGCCAACCATATAACAGGGGGTTCACATTTATAATATAACATGTAAATAACAATCGTTGCTATTGAAATGCCTGACAACGAAATACATTTCAAGGCCGCTTTAATCATATAGCGTTTCCCGCAATTTAAAGATACCCGGCCACGATGATTAAATGTTAGCAAACAAGCTTCTTGAAATATTTTTCACGCAACAAGATAAAAACAATCTGTCAAAAACTAAAAGAGTTTTTTATGTAAAACTTCATCTTTTTTTGTTTATTGGAGAACTCAAATAAGATGGGCCAGTCATTTAGCTATCCGAATTTTACGGTGAGAAAAGACATTATATATTTATTTATATACACGGTAAGTGAATAAGCTAAAAGGAGGATCTTGCAATATCAACTTGTTGTATATAATATATCGTACCTGTGTGTATGTTAATAATCACTCCCGGCGCAGAAATCGGTTAATTTTATATAGTCTTTTATGACTGTTTTTTCCCTAGACTTACCTTTATATATAAGCATTTAGGTTTGTATTTTACGTTATGTGTATTTTCGACTATTTGCAAAAGTGTGTCACATAAATCGCTGAAAGAATGGTTATATAAAAACTAGGTTAAAATATGATATTGTATGTCTGCTTGACTGTATAGTGATTCAATGTGTGTATAGGCTTACATGAAAGCCTATCTATAAACTGCCTTGAACCTCTGTATGTTATGAATCTTGCTGGTAGTCAGGTACAAATGGTAGTCGTAATAAAGTACAAGTACAATATTTAATGGATATTCAACTTCCCTATCACTAGATTGCATAGCTATAAACACAAGTCCTTTACTTCATTACTTTGTATGTTATATAAGTTAAGTTTCTATTTTTTGTAAATATATTTAGTTTATTTGAATATATTATATGTGTTAATGTGTAGATAATTTTTTCAACGTCTGTAAAACTAGTGCTTAACTTAATTTGTTATTTTGTGTTTTAATAAGATTTGAATTTTTTTTAAATATCTCAGTACTACTATGTTATTCATTAAAAAATACCCGTTGTTTCATCAATTATAACATATGCAGCTTCCTGTGCTATATTTAGAAATGAGTCTTCAGAGCGAGTGTTACTATTTTTAGAATATGCAATGTAAAGTAACGCAGAAAGCATCCTGTCTCATCTGAAACCCTGATCAAGACTCGGAAAGATGGGGCAGTTATCGAGCAGCCAGACGTTATCTAAACAGGAGATCAAGATATACATACACGGTAAGTAATAATTAAAGTATCCATTCTTCACTTTGTATATATCACAGTCACTGATGTAACAGCATTGAATAGGTACGAAACTGAACAAGCAGTTCCACAGAGTTGCGTCCCTTTATTGTAATCAGTTAACCGAGAATCTAGCTTTTACATTCGATCGAAACAATCAATGTTTTGTTAGTTTGCTATATGAGTAATCTTTGACTTTATACCTCTTTCATTCATTAATTCATTCATTCATAGATTCATTTATAAATATATCTATTTACAGTCGTGTACTCGGTTAGACTACTCTTAGTACTCTATAAGTGTATTTCCTACCCTTAGCAGCTTGAATGTTATAGATATCGCGATCGTCACACACAGTTGCCATCGCGACCGGTCGTTATAAAGATTTCTGTGCAATTAAAAGTAATTGATTAGGTACTGCCAAATTTAAAAAATCAACAAGGCAGCGGAGGGAACCCGGATTTAAATCGGCGGAGGGGACCCAGAAATAAAGGTTGGGAGAGGAACTTTTTGGATGAGGATATAATAGGGTATGGAGGGAACTCAATTTCAGATCAATATTCTGTAGAAGAGACAAAATTCCTGATATTAAAATTTTGAACTTGACCACCCATTTCAAACCTAAACTTAGAAATTGAATGTTTAGACCACCTAGGTGTCAAAGTCAAATCCATTTCAATTGAACAGAAATATTTTACGACCGATAGCAATTTTGCGTGACGATGTCTATAACACTCAATTAAGCTCCTTAAAGATAGAAAAAAACACCTTTTTGAGTAGTCATCCCCGCTTCAAAAACATGAGTGCGATAAACTTCAACTTTAAATGGCAAACACATTTCTTGGAGTTGTGCAACCAAAAGATGCTCCAATGTATTCCTTATTTATATCCTGACTATTCACAGTTAAATTTAACCATTTTGACCTCGACAATTAGGAGCAACGAGCAATGGAATCAGACACCTATCTGTGTCGTACTGTTTTTGTCGCCATCTTAGAACGTTCCTACTTACAGAGTACACGACAGTGTTTTTTTAGGAATTGGTTTCGTAATCTGTCTTGCAGGGTTCCCTGGATCTGGCAAACAGTCTATTCTCGAGGCATTTGAAGCAGAAGGAAGTAGTTGTAAGTAAAAAAATACATATAATTTTTTTAGGGGTTTAAATGCTTTTATCGGTGAATTCGAGGCATTATTACATGTTGGTTAAATTGTATATGCTTAGAGCATGTGATTCATCAAAACGCTATCAAACCGCCCTTGCGTTTAGTAGCTCTGCTTATGAGGATGAAGTCACTTTGTAAAGTTAAAGTGCATTGATTTTAAATTTGATATATAAATTACCCAATTGGTAATATAAGTAATGATTGTGAATTCTCAATGAGTTTCTTAGCATTTAGTATAAGTAACCGAGGCAATATTTCCTAATATCGTTTCATATTAATTAAACAAATCTGAATTTTGAAATAACGACTCACGAAAATACCCTCAGCTCACCTGTTTCTCATATGCAATCAACTATATATATTTTGTGCCAGTTTGATTATATTCATCAACGATTTCTTTGTGATTTGTTTAAAATAAAGAAAAACAGCAAAATAGTTTACTTACATTATAAATTACCTAATTGGTCATGGCTCTTACCTTTAATATAAGCAATGACTGCAGTTCCCAAAGCGTTGCTCTATATATGCAATAAGTGTTTAGTAAACGACGCTAAAATATTTTGATATTATATTTTCTATTTCTGTTTTTTTTTCATTTGACAGTTGTCGAATATAAAAAGACTGTCATTAACAACATAACCTTGATGTCGTGGGGTCTTGGAGGGCGCGGTTACAGTGTAAGTATTAATGCCATCGTCATCATCATCGTCGTCATCATCATCCTCATTATCATCATCTCCATCACCAATCGTCATAGTGGTTATCATCAGTTTAATTTACCAATTTGATTAAAGTCATTTATCTTAGGACGAAGTGACTGTATTATCCTCTTTCTCACAACAGAGGTGTCGTTATAGAAATTCATTTTGCTTTATATTCAAAATTTCGTTTTGGTAGTTTTTAAGCATTCAAATGAAAATGACTTACTCAAGATAACTTGTTATTGTAGAGAGTCTGGGCCAGTTATGTGTACAAGCAACGTGTCGATGCCATGCTGATAGTTGTCGACTGTATCGATGACTATTACACTTTTCAATCAGCCGACCTGTTTAAAGATCTTCTCCAAGATAAATGGCTGAAAGACGCCATCTTTCTAGTCCTGGCGAACAAGCAAGATGTGGAAGGAGCTCGCAGTGTGGAACAAGTGGCCAAAGAACTGGACTTTTATGAGGTTACTGGGTCACACGGTCAGTTATATTTCATGTAGGTCAAATGGTAGGTTGTAATTATTGTTAGGTCACATGGTAGGTTGTAATTAAGGTAAGGGTCACATGGTAGTTTCTAATTAATGTTAAATCACATGGTAGTTTGTATTAATGTTCGGTCACATGGTAGTTTGTAATTAATGTTACGTCACATGGTAGGTTGTAATTTATGTTAGGTCACATGATAGGCTGTAATTAATGTTAGGTCACATAGTAGGCTGTAATTAATGTTAGGTCACATGGTAAGTTGTTATAAATGGTAGGTCACATGCTATTTTGTAGTTGATATCAGATCACATGGCAGTTGTAGTTAATGTTAGGTCACATGGTAGTTTGTAGTTAATGTTAGGTCACATGGTAGGTTGTAATAGATGGTAGATCACATGGTTTTATTGTATTAAATGCTGGTTTACATAATAGGTTGTATTTGATTTCTGATCACATGATAGGCTGTATTTGATTTCTGATCACATGAAAGGTTGTGATTAATGTTCGATCAATCATTTCATTTAGTAACCTGAGTATCCCTTGTCAAAAAAAAGAAATTATTAACTATCAAGCCAAATCTGCATGTGGCCATTTTAGTGTGAGCAGATTTAATCATTTTAGGAAAGTGAACTGCTTACCTGAACTTGATACCTTCGTTGAACGACTCATTTTATTGATTTGACTGGTAACATTTATTTTCTTTTTGGAAGATCAAAATATTTTCCTGTAAATCCTGAAATAGTGCCTTTAAGGCTTCTAAATGTTGCATGCTCTTCTTTCCAGTGGCCAACATAATGGGATGTAGCGCAAAAACTGGCGAAGGCCTCCCAGAAGCGATTGACTGGCTTGTAGCCGGTTTGGAATCAAAGAAAGAACGACTTTCTGTCGAGAAACCAGAGGTTAAATCTCGATCCGTGATATCGTGTGTAAAGGGAGGTTTCCATGCTCTGAAGTCAATAGTTAAAAATTCCAGATAATCAATTGAGATGCAGATAACTTCAAGTGACTTAAAATTAAGATACAATACAAACTCTCATTGGAATACAACCTAAGCCTCAAATGGGTTTTGAAAACCCTTTCCATTGATGAAACTCTCTGTTTCTTATGATGTTTGTTCTTTCATCAATATTCAACAGCTAAAACTGGCCGAAATGTCAATAATTATGAGTTTCGGAACATTAACCCAGAGATGCCCGAGGACAGAAATGGACTGTTGTTTGAAGATATGTACATGTATATATATCTTGTTTGTAAACGTCTTGTCTCTCGTGCAATAATTCGAAGTTTGGTATGATGAAATAGACGGAAGGGCCGGGTCATATTTTCGAAATTCTGATTGCCTGAGATTTCCATTAGAATAATCCAGTTCCAATCATTGAGAAAAAAAATGAGTACAATCACTTTGACTTAGTGCAAAGGAACAAAAATGTTATGTTTTAAAAGCTGTTGATAACTTCAGATGGATTTTGTAGCGAAAACTTAAATTGCATGTTTTCGGAATTTTGACCACTGGTCACTTTAATGACCTGCCAAAACTGCTATGGTTTACTGTTGTGTATGATATACGATTCCGTTAAAGTACAGATCACGGTACAGAGATGCAGATCAAAACGAGGGTGCCCGGGTGGTATGAACCTTCTGAAGGTATGATGACCAAAACCAGAAAGGATGATACAGCAATTTGATGTAAATATATCTTCATAAATATGTTTTACTTAACCTTTGTACTTTCCACGTCAGTTTTCGAATAAAAAATGTTTTAAAATACCGTTGCGTTTTTGCATTCATACCTATTGAAAATTTATTGATAGCTTGGTTTATTATGTTTAGTGTTTTTGAAACAAAACAATCGGATATTCTCAAACGATGTTATTTTGCCTTTGTCCTAAGATAATATTTACAATCATACCATGAATAATAGTTTGCGGTTATCACATCATTTACAGAATTACATGCTCTTCATCCATATTAATGTTTTCATCCGTTATCGCTCAAAGTTCACATGATAATTTAAAGCACTTTACACGCTTTTTCGGTTCAAATAGTTATTTTAAAGGATATGAAGACATTGACACTCGCTTTAAGAATAAAAGATGAAATAATGTATAAATCTTGTAAGCTAGTTAATTTCATAAACATTTTATTAGCATTGTTAATTGATTAACAATAGCAGCTGCCGTTTATGCCGTTTTGGCTATAAGTAAAATTCGAAAATTTCCGTTAACGTAGTTCTTGCGGATTTAAGGCCACTCTGCATTAAGTACTTTCGTTTCTTTAGAATCAACTTTGGACCTGCACCTGAATACGAACATAAATGGTGAGTGACTTACATGGTAGAGTGTAGGTCGTTAGTAACATTGACACCTTACTTTAATGTTATATGTTGTTACTGTATATATTACCATGGAAGTCAGTCAGGAAATTCAAGTCACAGTCAATTTTGCTTTTATAGATTAATTAAAATTTTAATAATTTCAGATACATGTAGATGTCCCCAAAAATTTTGATAGTTTAATAATTCGTCAAAAGCCAACTTGTTTTTTGTCAGTTAATCTCCGATGAACCATATTCTTTCATATAAAAGTGACAATTTGTGATGTGTACATCCCTGAGTTTTAGCCAATCAAATAACAGGTGGTTACAATTTAACAGGTAAATAACAATCGTAGCTCTTGCCTCAATACAAAATATATTTTAATTTTTTAATCAGATTGTGTTTCCCGCATTTTAGCGATATACGGCCACGATGTTTACTCCAATAACAAACTACTATGTTTAGATATTAGCAAACAAGCTTATTGAAATATTGTTCACGCATTTAGATATAAACAATTAATCTTTTACCATGATAAGTTAAAATGGTGATAGAAAAAATAATGAGTGTGTTTTAAATGAACAACTGAAGCGCTCTATATTTTATTATCGTGCTTAATTCTTGCTCAGAAAGAAATATCTAGTCAATATGTTTAATCTATAATTAGATCACAATCTGGTACAACTTATCTGATACTTTTTACGTAAAACTACATCGTTAATTTGAACGGATGTGTTTATTAAAGAATTCAAATAAGATTGGTCATTTAACTATCTGAATTTGAAAGGACATCATGATCAGGATTTATGTACACGGTAAAATAATAAAGCTAAAAGGAGGATTTTGCTATATTAAATTGTTGTATACAATATCATACCTGCGTGAATGTGAACGTCACTCCCGGCTCAGAAATTGGTATAGTTTATATGTGTCTTTTACGACTATTTTCCCCCTAGACTTACCCTTATAAGCACTTTGGTTTGGATTTTACGTTATGTGTATTTTTCGACTATTTGCAAAAGTGTCTCACATAAATCGCTTAACGAATGGTTATATAAAAACTAGGTAAAAATATGATAATGTCTGTCTGCCTGCTTGACTGTATAGTGATTCAACGTGCGTATGGATTTACATGTATGCCTATCTATAACTGCTTTGGGCCTTTATATGTTATTAATCCTTTTAGTAGCATTGAAGAAATGGTAGTAGTAATGAAGTACGAGTAAATAGTCCCTATCACTAGATTGCATAGCATTAAAAAAAGTCCTTTACTTCATTACTTTGTATATATATGTTTCAACGTTAATATTTTTGTAAATACATATTTAGTTTATTTAAATTCTTTATATGTGGTAATGTGTGAATAATTTCTCTTTTATGTTAATTTGTTATTTTGTGTTTAAATAAGATCTTAAATGAAAACAAAATCTCAGTACTTCTATGTTATTCAACAGATAAAACGTTCTATCAATTATAATGTATGCAGCTTCCTGTGCTATATTTAGAAATTCGTCTTCCGAGCGAGTGTTACTATTTCTAGAATTCGCAATGTAAAGGAGCGCAGAGTAGAACGCCTCCTTCCCATCTGAAACTCTGATCAAGACTTGTAAAGATGGGGCAGTTATCGAGCAGCCAGACGTTATCGCCTAAACGGGAGCCCATGATATATATACACGGTAAGTAATACTAAGTATCCTATCTTCACTTTGAATATATCACAGTTACTGATGTAACAGCATTGAATAGATACGGAACTAAACAAGCAGTTCGGACAGAGTGGCGTCCCCTTATTTTAATCAGTTAAACGAGCAATCTTGCTTTTACATTCGTTTGATACAATCAATGCTTCTTTAGCTTGATATATGTGAGTTATCTATCATTACATACCTCATTCATTCATTCATTCATCTATCTATCTATCTATCTATCTATCTATCTATCTATCTATCTATCTATCTATCTATCTATCTATCTATTTATTTATTTATTTATTTATTTAAGTGGGAGACCTGAATTACTACAAAAATTCTATGATTTCGTAATCTGACTTGCAGGTTTCATTGGATCTGGTAAACAGTCTATTCTCGAGGCATTTGAAACAGAAGGAAGTAGTTGTAAGTAACAAAATCCACATACTTTTAAAGGGTTTAGTTTATTTTATAAATGTATTTGAGTTACATATGGGTTTGATTATATTCTCTCAGAGCAGGTAAATGACTATAGAAAATGAAATGTAAAACCGCCCTTGCGTTTAGTAGCGCTGGGTTTGAGGGTGATGTAAATATATAAAGTTATATAAAGTGCATTGATTTTGATATTATTCAAAGAACGCTATATATATCCCTAATACTGTTTCAAATTGAACAAACAAATCCGAAGTTTGAAATAGCGACTCACAAAAATACCGTCATCTTAAAACAACCAAAGAGGTAACTTCAAACATAAATTACCCAATTGGTCATGGCTCAAGCAATGTAAGCAATGACTCTTGGTCCAAATGAGTTGCTTTATATATACCATTAGTATTTGCTATTAGTGACCGACGCTAAATTTTGTAATATTATGTTTATTATTTCTGTTGGGTTGTTTTCATTTGGCAGTTGCCAGATATAAAAAGACTGCCATGAACAACATAACCTCAATACCGTGGGGACTTGGAGGGCGCGATAAGAGTGTGAGTCTCATTAAAATAACACAGAGTATGTTTCATTAATTTTGTATTTGGCTTTAATAGAGCCAAAATATCTAATGGCTTGAATATAGTTCAAATCGCTTATGTAAAGTTGCATATTTGTCTCTTAAATACCAACATTATGACATTTGCTTTTTTTTCGATGTTAAATTAAAAATGGCCATATGAATGTAAGAATGAATGCAATTGTCCGGTTTTTGATCATACATCTCGATATTTACCCTGTTTATTGTCACAATGCTAACTGGTAAACATTAAGATGTTAATTTTCAGAAACAACAACTACTTGTCATATTTGACATATTTGACCCCCAACAACATACACCTGCATGTCAAAAGTTTGTTAACATACTTGAATATACTAGTGCAAATATCATGTAATTTGAGATGTCTTTGAGGTATCGTAGCGCTGCGAAAATATGGAATTTCCAATATACATATGCAGATCCATTCTTCTTTAAGAAAAAAGTTTATAGTACCCCACAATTACCTGTAACAGTTTTGGCAGGTCATTGAAGTGACCAGGGGTCAAAATTCCGAAAACACTAATTTTTATTTTTCTCCATAAAATCTTTTTAAACTTATCAACTTCTTTTAAAAATAGTCACGTTTGTTTCTTAGCACAAATTCAATGTGATTATGTTGGTTTAAATCGCAGAGAGATGATATGGAACATTTTATTCGACATTTAACGAAATCGAATTTTCGAAAATGTGACCCCATCTGTCTATATCAATATGCCAAATTTCGAATTTTTGCACGAGTTACCAGACAATGCCAAAATGTGTTCAAGAATGGCTATTTCACACACGGACAATGGGTGGTCCGTTGTCAGTCTTGCTTAAGTTATTCTATTGACGTTGAAACGAAACCAAAATTGCATGATATTCACACTACGATTCAGTGGTAAGTGAACAAACTTTTGGTATGCAGCTGTACTCTGAGCATTTTAACCTCGTCATCTTCATCATCATCGTCGTCGTTCTCATCATGAATAAAACACTATGTTTGACATTGTAATCACTATCATCATAATGATATTGTGTATAATGAAGATAATTACTTATCGTCATCGTCGTTATTATCATCATTGTGTTACATAACATTGGGCGATAACATTTACTGACGTCCAACAGCGTTGAATATAACTCAATTATCGACTATGTTGTCCCCTTTCAATATTTTCGATAAATTATATATGTTCTGAAAAGCTTCAAGCACAATCAAAATAAAACTTTAAAAGACCTAAAGTTTGATGCAACGAAAAGTAGGCTTCTTGATAACGTCTTCATCTTTGGGAAATTTATTCATCTTATGAAAAAGTAAATATATTCTCCTCTTTTTCATAATAGAGATTTCGTTAAAGCAATTTAATTTGCGTTTATTCAAAATTTCGTTTTGGCAGTTTTTAGGCATTGTAAATGTAAATGACTTACTGCATGTTCATATCAAGATGATTTCTTATTGTAGAGAGTCTGGGCTAGATCTGTCTACAGGCACCGTGTTGATGCCATGGTGATAGTTGTCGACTGTATCGATGACTACTACACTTTTCAATTAGCCGACCTGCTTAAAGGGTTTCTCCAGAATAAATGGCTGAAAGACGCCATCTTTTTAGTCCTGGCGAACAAGCAAGATGTGGAAGGAGCTCGCAGTGTGGAACAAGTGGCCAAAGAACTGGACTTTTATGAGCTTACTGGGTCACATGGTAAGTTATATTTTGTGTAGGTCACATGGTATGTTGTAATTAATGTTAGGTTACATGGTAGGTTGTAATTAATGTTAGATCACGTGTTGTAATTTCATGTTGGACCACATGGTAGTTTATAATTAATGGTAAGTAGTTTATGCTTAATGTTAGATCACAGGGTATGTTGTAATTAATGTTAGGTCACATGGAAATTTGAAATTCATCTTAGGTCACATGGTAGCTTATAAATAATGTTAAGTCACATTGTAGGTTGTAACTTCACGTTGGACCACATAAGGTTGTAATTGATATCAGGTCACATGGTAGGTTGTAATTAATGTTAGGTCACATGGTAGGTTGTAATTAATGTTAGGTCACTTGGTATGTTGTAAATAATGTTAGGTCACATGGTAGGTTGTAATATCATGTTGGACCATATGATAGTTTGTATTTATATTAGGCCACGTGGTACATGTTGTAATCCATGTTAGGTAACATGGTAGGGTGTAATTAATGTAAGGCACATGGTAGTTTGTAGTTAAGGTTAGGTCACATGGTAGTTTGTAAGTTCATGGTGGACCAAATGGTAGGTTGTCAGTAATGTTAGGTCACATGGTAGGTTGTAATTAATGTAAGGTCACTTGGTAGGTTGTAATTAATGTAAGGTCACATGGTAAGTTGTAATTAATGTTAGTCACATGGTATGTTGTAATATCATGTTGGACCACATGATAGTTTGTATTTATATTAGGCCACGTGGTACATGTTGTAATTCATGTTAGGTAACATGGTAGGTTGTAATTAATGTAAGGTCAAATGGTAAGTTGTAATTAATGTTAGGTCACATGGTATGTTGTAATATCATGTTGGACCACATGATAGTTTGTATTTATGTTAGGCCGCATGGTACAGGTTGAAATTCATGGTAGATCACATAGTTGGTTGTATTAGGTTGTAATGTTACAATGTAAGTCACATGGTAGGTTGTTTGTAATGTTAGGTCACATGGTAGGTTGTAATTAACGGTAGGTCACATGGTTTTATTGTTTTCACCTGATAGGTTGTATTTGATTTCTGATCACATGAGAGGTTGTGATTAATGTGAGGTCAATCATCTCATTTAGCAACCTGATTTTCTCGTGTCAAAAAAATTATAACCTATCAACCCAACTCTGCATGCGGCTATTTTAGTGTGAGCAGGTTTAATCATTTTAGGAAAATACCTGCTTAACTGAACTTGATACCCTCGTTGAACGACTCCTTTTATTGATTGATTTTCTTTTCCTTTTCAAAAGATCACGTGATTTTCTTGTAAATCGTGAAAAAGTGCCTTTAAATCTTCTAAATGTTGCATGCCCTTCTTTCCAGTGGCCAACATAATGGGATGTAGCGCAAAAACTGGCGATGGCCTCCAAGAAGCGATGGACTGGTTTGTAGCCAGTTTGGAATCGAGGAAAGAACTAGTTCCTGTCGAGAAACCAGAGGTTAAATCTCGATCAGTGATATCGTGTGTAAAGGGAGGTTTCCATTCTCTGAAGTCAATAGTTAAAAAATCTGGATAATAAATTTAGTTGCAGATAACTTCAAGTGACTTTCGTTCAGCACAAAGTGTTTATGTATTTGAATACGTGAATAAAAACCATCACTGGAATACAATCTAAGCCTCACCTATATTTTTAAAACCCTTTTCATTGATGTAAACTGTCTGTTTCTAAAGAAGTTTCTTCTTCCATCAATATTCAACAGCAAAAACTGGTCGAAATGTCAATAATTATGAATTTCTGAATACTAACCTTTACATGCCTGAGGACAGAAATGGACTGTTGTTTAAGATAAATTATGTACATGTATATATATCGTGATGCGGCACTCTCGAATAATTTTTTTCTTTCTATCCTTTTATGTATTCTTTGCAGCTGCATACCACATGTTCACATACCATACATATGCAGTACAAAAATAGGAAAATTGTTACACATAACGTATGCACATGTTCATGTCTACAAATTTTTAAATTGTGATACACAAATAGAGATGCAGATCAGAACGAGGTTGGTATGAACCTTCTGAAGGCATGATGACCAAAACCAGAAAGGATGATACAGCAATTTGATGTAAATATGTCTTCATAAAAATGTTTAACTTAACCGTTGTACTTTCCTCATCAGTTTTCGAATAAAAAATATTTTACGATATCGTTCTATCCAATATTTGCATTTTTTCCGTACAATGATACCTATTTAAAATGTATGGATAGCTAAGTTTATTATGTTTAATGTTTTTGAAAAATCAACGGGATATTCTCAAATGTATTTGTGGACATGATGTTATTTTGCCTCTGCCCTAAAATAACATTTTCAATCATACCATAATTATAATTAGCGGTTATCACATCATTTACAGAATTACACTTAAAAAGCTGTTCTTCTTTCACGTTAATGTTTTCATCCTTTATCCGTCAAAGTTCAAATTACACATCAGACATGTCTTAGGCAAATCATCCAGAGCTCTGTTGTGGTTTGTATAGGTTCATATGATTATCAAGACATTTTAAAGTAATAGAAACACCTTTGTGAGGCAACTAAACTGAACTTATTATTCATCACGAAATAAAATCTGATCACAACCACCAATCTTTCCTGTGGCATCTGCAAATACTTTCATCTTGTATGTCCGTTTTACAATTGGGGGTGACGTTGTGCCTATCGTAAGTGCGATATACCGGAAATCTAGTAATTGCAGCGCCGATGCTTATGACAGACCTTTTGTGTTCTTTCAGTAGTTGAAAAGGGTAAGCATTAGTTATTTTCATTGCATAATCAGCTAGGTAATTTCATGTGTTCTACGTCATGGCTTTTGACGTTGTAATGACTGACGCTCGACAAAGACAGGGTAGGGTGTTTTGAATTTCATTATTGAGGGCTAGAATGCACGCAGAGTTCTGAAAAAATTTCAAACGTCAGGGGAAAGAATTCTGAGTGGTGATCTATTTGTCTTATATATATTACAATTTGCCTTGCAAAAATGAGCCTATGACTTTAACAGGCTTTTCGGATCAAATATGGTTATTTTGAGGCATATGAAGACATGGACACTCGCTTAAGCTTGCTATCGATGCAATGAAACATTAATTGATATTTACCCTCAGTCAAACAATGAAAAAGTTAAGGCCGAACTCTGAACTGTTAACAAAAGATGAAATAATGTTTAATAAGGAAATTTGTAATCTAATTGATTTCATGAACATTGTATTAGCATTATTAATGGATTTAACAATGGCGATCCATTAACAATGGCGGCTGGCGTTTATGCCTTTCTGGCTGTAAGCAAAATTGATTATTTCCGATATCGTAGTTCTTGCAGATTTAATGCAACGCTGCATTTAATACTTCCGTTTTTTAGTATCAACTTTATAACTGAATACAAACATATTTGTTGACGCATACCTTACCATGGCAATCAGTCAATACGTTCACGTCACAGAAAGGTTTGCTTTTAAAATATTTATAAACTTTATATCATTTCAAATACTTGTACATGTCCCCGAAAATTTTAATAGTTTAATAATTCGTCAATTTCGATTGTCTTCCTACAGAGGCTGCCTATTAAATTTATGTCTTGTCACATTTCCGTTAATCTCCGATGAAAAATATTTTTTTCAATACCCTTTAAAGTGACAATTTTTGATAAGTACCTCCCCGAGTTTTAGCCAACCATATAACAGGTGGTTCACATTTATAATATAACATGTAAATAACAATCGTTGCTATTGAAATGCCTCACAACGAAATATATTTTAAGGCCGCTTTAATCATATTGCGTTTCCCGCATTTTAACAATATCCGGCCACGATGTTTAGATATCATCAAACCATCTTATTGAAATATTTTTCACGCAATAAGATAAGAACAATAAATCTTTAGATCATAATCTGTCACTAAATGAGCTTTTTTACGTACAACATCATCTATAATTTGAAAGGACCCTCGTTATTGAAGCACTTAAATAAGATGGGTTAGTCATTTAGCTATCCAAATTTGACAGCGAGAAAAGAGATAAGGATTTATATACACGGTAAGTATATAAAGCTATATCGAATTGTTGTATATGATATCGCACCTGCGTGTATGAGAACGTCACTCCCGGCGCAGAAATCAGTTTTATTTAGTTTAAATGAATTTTATGACTTTTTTTTTGCCTAGACACAAGCATTTAGGTTTGGATTTTACGTTATGTGTATTTTCGACTATTTGCAAAGGTGTCTCACATAAATCGCTGAAGAATGGTTGTGATGATGTCTATTTTTTGTAAATATATTCAGTTTATTTGAATACATTACAGATATGTGTTAATGTGTAGATAATTTGTCAACGTCTGTGAAACTTGTGCATTTTATGTTGATTTGTTATTATATGTTTTAATACAATTTGAAATAAAATTTTAAAAACTCAGAACTTCTGTTATTCATCAGATAAGACGTTGTTTTATCAATTAGGATATATGCAGCTTCCTGGGCTATATTTAGAAATTAGTCTTCAGAGCGAATGTTACTATTTTTAGAGCAGTAAGCATCCTGTCTCGTCTGAAACTCTGATCAAGACTTGGAAAGATGGGGCAGTTGTCGAGCAGCCAGACATTTTCTAAACAGAAGCTCAAGATATTTATGCACGGTATGTAAAACTATGTATCCATTCTCTACTTTGTATGTATCACAGTCACTGATGACTGATGTAACAGCATTGAATGGAAGCGAAACTGAACAAGCAGTTCAGAACAGAGTTGCGTCCCTTTATTTAAATCAATAACGAGAACTAGCTTTTACATTCGTTTGATCAAGGACGTATATAGACGGCCTATATAAATCCTTGGTTTGATACGATCAATGCTTGATATGTGAGTTATCTTTGATTACATACCTGATTAATTCATTTATTTTTTATTTATTTATCTATTAATTGCAGGATACCATGGATCTGGTAAACAGTCTATTCTCGAGGCATTTAAAGAAGAAGGAAGTAGTTGTAAGTAACAAAATGCATATAATTTGTTCAGAGTTTATCTCCTTTTATTCACGTATTTGAGGTATTGTAACATATTGGTAAATTTCTAGTCGCCCAGAGCAGGTATTCATTATAGAGAATGAAATGTAAAATGAGTTTAGTAGCTCTGATTTGAGGATGGTACGGTGTCATTATGTAAAGTTAAAAATTAAGATTTCCTAATATTGTTTCAAATTGATAAAACCGAATCTGAATTTTGAAATAGCGACCCACGAAAATACCCTCAGCTCACCTTTTTCACATATGCATTCAACTATATGTATGTTGTGCCAATTTGATTATATTCATCCACGATTTCTTTGTAATTTGTTTAAAATAATGGATTTGAAGAAAAAGAGTTTACTTCATATAAATTACCCAAATGGTCATGGCTGTTACCTCATACCATGACTGTAGGTCCAAATGAGTTGTTTTATGTATACCATTGGTATTTAGTATAAGTGACCGATGCTAAATTTTGGTGATAACATCTTTACTATTTCTGGCCTTTATTTCATTTTGCAGTTGCCAGATATAAAAATACTGCCATTGACAACATATCCTTGTTGTCATGGGATCTTGGAGGGCGCAATTACAGTGTAAGTCTTATTTTCCTCGTCATCACCATCGTCTTCTTCATCATCAATCATAATATAACACCATTGTTGACATCGTCATCATTATCATTATCATCATGGTTATTTCTATAACTTTCCAACTTTTGGAAATCCTGTCCTGCAGCATTGAATATAAGTTGACTATATCTCAATTATCGACTATTTGATCCTCTTTCAATATTTTCGATAAATGACACGTGTACTGAAATGCTTCAAATGCAATCAAATTAAACTTTAAAAGTCCTAAATTGGGGAAAACGAAAGTTGGCTTATTGATAACATCTTCATCTTCATCTTTTTTTTTTTGGCGTTTATTCAAAATTTCATTTTGGCATTAAATGACTTACTATATGCTTATATCAAGATGATTTTTTTATTGCAGAGAGTCTGGGCTAGAAATGTTTACAGGCTACATGTTGATGCCATGGTGATAGTTGTCAGCTGTATCGATGAGTACGATACTTCTCAAATAGCCGACCTGTTTAAAGAATGTATACAAGAGGAACTGCTGAAAGACGCCATCTTTCTAATCCTGGCGAACAAGCAAGATGTGGAAGGAGCTCGCAGTGTGGAACAAGTGGCAAAAGAACTGGACTTTTATGAGCTTACTGGGTCACATGGTAGGTTGTAATTATTGCTGCTGTTACATGGTTGAATGTATTTAATGCTGGATAATATGCTAGGTTGTACTTAATGGGGCTTTACATGATAGGTTGTATTTGATTTCTGATCACATGATAGGTTGTGATTAATGGTAGGTCAATCATCTAATTCAGCAACCTGATTATCAGTTGTCCAAAAAGGAAATTATTACATCTCTTACCAATAGTGCATGTGACCATTTAAGTGTGAACACTTTTTAATCATTTGAGAAAATCTGCTTTTCTAAACTTTATATCATCGTTTGAGGGTACCTTTATTTGTTATGAAAGAGTTCGTCTTGCAATTACTAATATTTGTTTTCCTTTTCTAATCATCTCGTTTCCTATAAATCGTGATATCGTGCCTTTAAAGCTTCTAAATGTTGTATGCTCGTCCTTCCAGTGGCCAACATAATGGGATGTAGCGCAAAAACTGGCGAAGGCCTCCAAGAAGCAATGGACTGGCTTGTAACTAGTTTGAAATCAAAGACAGATCAAGTTTCTGTTCAAAAAGAAGAGGCTAAATCTCCATCAATGATATCATGTGTAAAGGGAGGTTTCCATGCCTTGAAATCAATGGTGAAAAGATCTTGATATTCAAGATGCTAATGACATCAAGCTAAAGAGACTTTCGTTAAAACGAAGTGTTAATGTACACTATGACTGCTAATACATCTATTTTAACATCTAAAAACGTGAATGTAAACTTTCGTTGGAATACATCCCAAACTGCAACTAGACAATAAAATATTCTCTTTGATAAACATTTCATCATTTATCAAATGAATTTTTATGCTAGCTGGCTGGGTCTCATGAGTAGATTTATATTAATACTCATGGATATATGCGCGATATAAAATTATTATTAAGGATTCAGCAATTTTGCTGAATCCTTATTGTTATTGGCGTGTTTATTATTATTAGGTCTTCAAGACAAAGTCTGGAAGACCTATTATTTTTATCCGTATTATTATTATTATTATTATTATTATTATTTTTATTATTTTTATTTTTTGTGTGAATCGGATTCAGCCAAAACGACTGCTGCAAATTCGACCAAACTTGGCAAGCTAATAGCCCTTATGATCAGAATTGTAGTAAAGTGTAAAAAATGGAGTAATTAAAGTAATTGTTTTAACTAATGCACTTTACCTGCAACATAAGCATATTTGTTACGGTTTCTCAATTTCATTTCCTATGATCTGAAATTGGATTGATTCAACTATATCTTATATATAATACATTATTGGTGATATGTGACCTGATATGAATTTAGTTTCACTCAGGTTTTTGATTGGTAACATAAGATGATTGCAATTGATTGAGTAGCATAGTGTTTTCACATTATCAACTTCTTTGCAATAATCACACATTAGGTCAGATGAAACATGCTGTTGTAGCTAAAAGCGTCGGCCAATTTTCATGAAACTTTCAGGATTGATTGCTAACATCACTATGTGCGTATTGAATGTTCTTTTAATGCGCTGAATCCGTTTGTCGTCGCTTGCGACTGTATTTATTATTATTATTATTATTATTATTATTATTATTATTATTATAATAATATTTTTTTCCACCGATATCCAACAGAAAACACCTGGTTTTGATAGTTAAATTATGTAATGAACTTACTAAAATTAATCATCTTCGGTTACCATAGTTACCAATGTTCCAATGCTTTAAAATGTGAAAAGCATCGAAACATTAACCTTTAGATGCCCGAGGACGGAAATGGACTGTTTGAAGATTATGATATGTTCATGTATATATCACGTGTTGCTGGACTCTCGAATTATTTGGTTCTTTCTATCAGTTTATGTATTCTTTAGATAGATACATTAATGGAAGTATTTATTGCAAATGTTACAAATGTTACATATAACTTAACGCACAAGTTCATATCTACATCTTGCGATACACCAATATAGATATAGATGTAACTATTATTTTTTTAAACCCACTGAAGTTTTTGGCAGGATGACAAAAACCAGGAAACATGATGCATAGCACTTTGATTTAAAATATGTCTTTTTAATATGTAAAACTCAACCTTTATACTGACCTTGTCAGGTTTCGAATAAAACATATTTATACAAATTATCTTTTGGTATTTTTTACACGTGGTTCGTATAGTCATACCTTTTGAAAAGTTTTCGATAGTGTATAATGTTTAATGTTTTGAAAAACAACTTTTAATTTTCAAACGTGTTTGAGGACATGATATAATCTTGCCTCTGTGCTAAGAGATAACATTTACAATCATACCACAAATATTAGTTGCGGTCTGTGTACAGGGAGAAGGAGAGGAAACTCGTGAGGTTCAATGACCAGAAGACGCCACTTCAGTTCCTTGATCCAGTTGGACCACTTGTGACGTATAAGTGAATGAGTGAAATGAACTTACAAACCCACACATGATGTAGATACTGATAAAGTGTTGAATATTTGTATATATATAAAGCACGGCGGTATAGTTGTGGAGCACGGTGGTGTAGTGGTCAGCGTGCTAGCCCCGGGTTCGAATCCAGGTGGGGTCACCAAAATTTGTGACCTGGGCTTTACACTGTGTTGTGTCCTTGAGCAAGGCACTTTATCCAATGTGCCCACCTGTACAATTTTGTACCTGAAAACGGGATGTACCGTATTTCCTCAAATACAACCCCGGGGTTCTATTTAACTCAGCACCCAGTTACCCCCCGGGTTCTAATCGAGGCTGGGTTCTAATCGAGGCCGGGTTCCATTTTTTCAGAGCTGAAATGGCATTAAAAAATCTATTGCAAGAGTCAGAAAGTGGCATTCTATATCTCATAACTTTCCATCTGAAAATCATACGAAGATTATTTTAACATTGAGAACAACTCGGATACATTTGTACAATAGAGGCGTTAATATCATTGACCTGACAGTTAGTCCAAGTACTAGTCATACCGATACTTCAATAGAGAAAAGCCCGGGTTATATTCGAGACCCGGGTTATATTTGAGGCCGGGTTCTATTTCACTCAGCACCCCCCGGGATATATTGTAGGCCCGTGTTGTATTCGAAACCCGGGTTGTATTCGAGGAAATACGGTTTGGACCATATAGGTCGCGCGAAGCGCTTAGTAGCTGCATCGAAAGTACAATTCCTTCAGGGTAATGAATGTGCAGCGCTTTGAGCATCCTTGGATGGACTATGGCGCATAATATTTACCCATTTATATTATTAAATATTATTATTACTATATATAAGTGTTAAATATAATCCATCAAGTGATCATTTGCAGAACTACATTTAAAAAGCTGTTCATCTTCCACAAAAAAAGTTTTCATCTTTTATCGGCCTAAGTTCAAATTACTCTCAAGACAGCATGTCTAAGGAAACTCTTCTGCTATACTTGTGGTTTGTAGAGCTTTGTACGATAATTAAAATCACTATAGCACGCTTTTTCGGTCCAAATTTGGTTATTTAAAGGCATATCAGGACATAGACTCTCTCTTTAGCTTGCTATCGATAAAATGAAATTATTCTTATATTGACAATTACCCCGCAATTAAAAATGAAAAAGTTACCGAATCCTGAACTTAGCACAAAGGATGAAATAATGTTTATTAAAGCAATCTTCTAACTTAATCGATTTTATAAACATTTATTGGCATTAAATATTGTTAATGGATAGACAATAGCAACTGCCGATTCAGCATTTTCGATATCGTAGTTCATTTGGAGTAAATGCAACGTTGCAACGTTACCAAGGGTTACAGAGTCAGGGATTAATTAAAGAAATATGTAATAATGATAACAAACATATTCCAAATATAAACAATCTATTTGTGCTGAATGATTTGATCTGTTTAAACACTGATATAATTTCCCTTGAATCATGAGACAAATAATTTTTTTTTTTTTTAAATTTATTCATTTCGATTTTTTTCGTTGATAATATATTTATTTGCAAGTAAATTGGCCTTAAGATGTTTCGTTAATTTCTGAAGTTTGATTCTGTTTTATTTTCTCTAGTACGACTTTGCAGAAAAAATTATTCGATTTACTAAAACATTGTTATCACATGTTGCAAACCACATCAATTATTTTTAAAGATGTTATTTATCAAAAAAAAACCTACTTGAATCAATCTTCTATTTTTATCTCTTTTTATATCAATTTGAATATATCGAATTGAACTGAAAACTCATCTGGTGGATTCGGTAACTTCTAACATTAAAATTTCTGTTTGTGAGTTACCCATTAGTATTTTATCTGAAACTAGTCGTGGAATGATTTAATCTGAAACGCACGGGTTAGATCGTCAACAGGTGCTTCACATTTTCATGAATTTTCATTCGGCATAACAATCGTAGCCAAAGCAAAACCCCCAAAACGAAGCGTATTTTAAGGCCGCTTTAACCAGATTGCGTTTCCCCGTATTTTAACGATATCCGGCCACGATGTTTACGCCAACAACGAACTACTATATTTAGATATTAGCAAACAAACTTATTGATTTATTTTTCACGCATTTTGATAGCTATTTGGAATAGTGTACATCTTACAATAATGATACAACGTATAATTGTGTTTAAATAAACTACGATTAAAGCGCTCTAGATGTTTTTACCGTGCTTCTTGCTCGGAAAGGAATATCTATCTACTCATTACGTTTATCTATTATTAGATCCACTGCAGACCTGAGATTTTTTACGTACAACTACATATGCGTCTTTAATTTGAACATAGAAGACCTAGGCCTCAGATAAGATGGGTCAATCATTCAGCTATCCGAATATGACGGCGAGAAAAGACATCAGGATATATATACACGGTAAGTGAATAAAACTAAATGGGAGGAGTTTTGCTTATCAAAGTAATTTATATAATATCGAACTTGTGTGTATGTAAATGCTGACTCCCAAAGCGACAATCGGTTTAGTTTATATATTTCTCTTATGGCTTTTTTATACCTAGTTTTACCTTTAAAAGCATTTAGGTTTTCGTTATGCATTGTGTGTATTCTCGACGTCGCGCTAAAAGTCTCACATTAATCGCTTAAGGAATGGTTGTGTAAAGAAAATAGGAAAATGTGATTATTTCTGTCTGTCTGCTTGACAGTGTATGTATGAAATTTCTCAAGGGAGACTGCATGTATTGTGCCTAATATGCGTGAAGGCTTATAGCCTATGTGTGCCTATTTATTTTCTGCCTTAGGTCTTGATTTCTTAAGTTTTAGTCGTAGTAAAGTACATGTAAAAGATTTAATGGATATTCACTTTCTTTATTATCAGATCGCATAATAATAATTTTAAAAAGTTGAATATCCATAAAATTTTATATTTCTATACTTTGTATATGTTATACCGTCCTGCTACACTCCACCATATACCCTGATACCCTTCGCCTAAAACGCTCGTATCGCTAAATATTGCAAGCCAACGAAATGACTCGCATGCGGTAATATCGGCACCACCCGGAAGAGAATTCAAACAAATGTCAATGTAGGCTATAAATAGCCATGAGTATCCAGCCGTAAGTGATTCGAGCGTTTTAGTTCGAAGGATATCAGGGTATATGATGGAGCTAGGCGGAGACAAATACGCTGATGTAGCAGGATGATGTTAAACATATCCGTTTATTTTTTAATACTATTTTTTTAGATATATCTAGTTCATTTAAATATATATAGATGTGTTGGTGTGTAAATACCGAGTGAACGTTAGTTTGACTTTTATGATAATGTATGTAATTTTATGTTTTCACAAAAAGTTGTTTGCTAGAGTTATATTGAAAACAAAACATTTTGATTTTA
The DNA here is from genome assembly GCA_921293015.1 of Phorcus lineatus. Lineage (NCBI taxonomy): Eukaryota > Metazoa > Mollusca > Gastropoda > Trochida > Trochidae > Phorcus > Phorcus lineatus. Next base: position 26,861,204 of record OV121092.1, on the reverse strand, counting down.
TTTAGCTCATAACGATAACATGTTCTTTTGCTGAGTGAAAATACATTTTATTTTACTCATGATGATTGTAACGTTCTGTCTAGCTCGATGATGGCATACTTATGACAGAGACGTCTGTGTAGTCGGACATGTTTAATACCGTTAGATTGAAGTACAGTGCAAGGGAGATAACTCCGTGAGGGTCAGCATACCGCTACATCTCCCCTCTTTAAGACGGACACAGCTTGAGCTTTAACTACTTCAATGTCAGTGGAATAATTAGAGAATTTAAAGGATTCATTTGCAGATATTTAAAAGTCCAGAAATCTGCTGAAAGAAAAGAGACTGAATGATTTAACTTTTAAAAATTTAGAGTTCTTTGTCACGACATCATTTTTTTATCGGTGCTGACAATGTGACTAAGATGGAATGATATTTAGTTAGTCACATAGTCCTTTAGATACTTGGGTGGCTTGACCTGTCTGCCACTTCTGGTCTGGGTTCGACAGCTCGGACGGCTACTGGTTGAGGAGTGGTCTGAGGCTGGTTTACCCTCAGGTTCTGCTGTCTTCTCCGTCTCTGCAGGGACTGGATCATAGACTGTGGTTGAAACCGGATCTGCTTTGGACCTCGTAGATGTTTACGGTTTCTTCTGTACTGCATTCCTTCCTCAGTTTCAACACTGTACGATCTTATGCCAACCTTGTCTGTTACCTTCGCAGTCCTCCATTCCTTTTCTCCTCCAACTGGCTTCATTACGACAGTCTCGCCTGATCGTAACTCTGGAAGGCTTTTGACATTTCTGTCGTAGAAGTTCTTTTGTTTCTTCTGTCTCGTTTGGAGCTTCTTAGAGACGGATTTAATTGTCCTGGGTATTAGCTGGTTAGCTGACAGGGTGAGCAAAGTTCGTGTTCTTCTACTGAAGAGACGTTGAACTGGAGAACTTCCCATCTGTTCTGAAGGCGTATTGCGCCAGTCGAGCAATGCCAAATAGGGATCTGTACCAGCTTTCTTTGCTTTGGTCATGAGTCTCTTGACCACTTTCACTGAGTTCTCAACTTTACCATTGGACTGGGGGTATCTAGGAGAGCTTGTTCTGTGCTGGAACTCAAAGGATTTTGCAAATGTTGCAAAGGCTTTAGAGCCGAAAGGTGGTCCGTTGTCAGACATGACTTGAACAGGAATACCATGCCTAGCAAAATGCTGTTTAAGCTTCTTGATGACAGTCTTTGCAGTCTTGTCATGGAGTCGATCTACTTCGAAGAAGTCTGAGTAGTAGTCTGTGGTTATCAGGAAATTCTTTCCCTCGAAATCAAAGAGGTCTACACCTACTTTCTCCCACGGACGGCTTGGAGGACAATGGCTTTTCAGTGGTTCCTTCTGTTGCTCATCATTGTAGCAAGCACAGATTTCACATCTGCTGATGAATTCACTAAGGTCTCTGTTCATATTTGGCCAGAAGACAGCTTCTCTGGCTCTTCTAAGAGAACTCTGAACTCCACCATGATTTGAGTGTAGTTTGGCCATGATATTCTGACGTTCGGCTTTTGGAATCACAACACGTTCACCTTTAAAGACTACACCGTTCTGGACTGACAGTTCATCTCTGTAGTTGAAGTATGGCTGTACAACAGTTGATAGAGCGGATCTGCTGTCCGGCCATCCATCCTTGATGATTGCAGTCACTGCGATAATCTCTGAATCTTCAGTTGAGGCTTGAGAGATTTGAGAGAATGTTTCTGAAGATATTGGAACATAGGTCACCATGTTGATTGATTCCACATCAACTTCAGCTGGAGATCGATCGTCTACCAATAAGATACTCTGAGCATCGTCATGTTGCTTGTTTGACTTTTGAGGTAGAAAGGCGCGACTCAGGGTATCTGCCATAACCATTAAGGTCCCCTTCTTGTAGGTCACTTCAAAATCATACCTTTGTAGGCGAAGCATCATTCTCTGCAAGCGCTTTGGAGCGTTGAGAAGACTTTTCTTCAAGATGGTCTCTAATGGCTTGTGATCTGATTCGATTTTCACATGTCGTCCATACACATATCTGTCAAACTTTTCCATGCCAAAAACAATGGCAAGACGTTCTTTCTCTATTTGTGCATAGTTGGTTTCTGTCTCTGTAAGTGCTCGCGATGCATACATGATTGGATGATCATTCTGCATTAGACATGCTCCTAGGCCTTTCTCTGATGCATCACACTGTAACACAGTATCAGCTTCTGGGTTAAAGTATTTCAGAACTGGCTGCATAGACAGAATTCTCTTAACTTCATTGAACGCTGCTGTGTGGATCTCATCATTCCAGCGAAAGACAACACCTGATTTGAGCAGTTCTCTGAAAGGTGCAGTTGCATCGGACAGTTGTGGAGCAAACCTCTGCACAAAGTTGGTGAGTCCCAAGAGACGTTGGATACCTTGCTTGTCTGTTGGATTTGGCATTTTCATGATTGCTTCAACCTTTGAGGGATCAACCTTCAGACCATCTGATGATATTACATGACCTAGATAGTTGACTTCAGTTCTTCTGAGTTTCATCTTCTGGAAGTTCAGTTTAATGCCTTTCAGTCGACATCTTTGAAAGAGAGCCCTGAGATTTGAATCATGATCTCGTGTTGCTTCCTCCATATTGCTGCCAGATCCATAGATGATGATGTCATCATGTATTGCCATAGCACCATGAAGCCCTTCCAATGCTTCGTCAAGTCGTCTTTGAAATTCTTCTGGGGCAGGTGAGATACCAAAGGGCATTCGATTCCATCTAAACCTTCCCCATGGGGTATCAAATGTGGTTAGATAACTGCTTTTATCATCCAGGGAAACATGCCAAAATCCATTCTTGACATCCACCACTGTAAACAGCTTGGCATTTGAAAGTCCTGGCAACACATCATCAATAGTTGACATCGAATAGTGATTTCTTTTCAACGCTTTGTTGAGAGGCTGTGGATCTAAACAGACACGAAGACGTCCATTACTTTTCATGACCACTACCATAGATGAAATCCATTCACTCGGTGCATCAACTTTCTGTATAACTCCTAGCTTCTCGAGACGGTTCAGTTCGGCCTTGAGCTTTGGCTTGATTGCTAATGGATTTTCCGCAAAGGAATCTTCACCGCAGAGACTTTAGGATCTATCTGCAGAGTGAGTGCACCTTCCAACTTTCTTTCTCCATTGAACACATCGGAAAATTCATCGATGAGAGAGTCACTTGATATTGACAGAATGTTGTCAGTATTGACAGTAATCAGCTTCATCCTCTGAACTGCCTGGGCACCAAGGACTGGTCTTACTACATCCTGTACAAGAACAAAGTCAAGTTTGTGCTTCTCACCATTCTTTGGATTGATGACTGGAATCCTGGTTTTCCCAATAGTTTTCATTTCAGTATTGTTATATAAAACTAATGGGGTGTCATAGGAGTCAAATTCTTCATCTGTTTCACTGAAGATTGTCCTGTATAGAGATATGGACATGGCATTCACTGTGGCTCCACAATCAAGTTGAAACTTTACCTTTTCATTGTTGACTTTCATTTGTGCAAACAATTTCTTTGGGGGATCACTCTCCACAGAAAGTATAGATTCTTCTAGACTCAAAACATAGTCATCAAGTTCACTCTCAGAATCAGATGAAAGATCTCCTACAGCACTGACTCTCTGTCGCCTGTTTCCTTTCTGTCTGGGTTTATTCTGCTTACGAGTGCACTTGTTCTCAAAATGGTTCATGCCTTGACAGAATGAACATTTTTTCCCAAATGCTGGACATTGATCTCTATCTCGAGCATGGGATCTGCCACAATATCTGCAATCTTCTATGCTGAATTGTTGTTTTGGTCTGGTCCTTTCCCTTTCTGTTCTTCCATTCTTGCTTGGAAAAGTTTTCCTTCCATGTTTGTTTCCACTTAGTGATGACACCTGTTCAGTTTTCATAGATTTCAGTTGATGATCTGTTGTCTCACAAGCTGTACAAACAGTAATGCATTTTTCCAAGGTTAAGTCTGTAATTTGTAACAGTTTCTTTCTGGTACCATTGTCCAAAATTCCTACAACGATCCTGTCTTTGATCAATGAATCGGCTATTGTACCATAATTGCATGATTTTGACAGGGAACGCAGAGCTGCTACATACGTGTCAATAGATTCACCACTTTCCTGTTCACGTTTGTTGAAGACATAACGCTCATATGTTTCATTGGTAGAACCTACACAAAATGTCTCAAATTTCTCAAGAACTCTAGCAATGTCATTTTTGTCATCTTCCCTTGTAAAATGAAAACCATCAAAAACCTCAAGCGCATCAGGTCCTATAGCTGTAAGGAATGTAGCTGTTCTAAATCTGGGCTGTTCTGAATCAAGTCTTTGAGCAATTTCATAATTATCCCATCCACGCTTGAATCTTTTCCAATTTGAAGCTAAATTCCCTTTTAGGTCTAATTTTGGTGGAAGAGGAATTGAAGAAGGCATATACACTACTTTGGTGTTGATTTCTTCACCTTCAGCCATGATAGTTACTTTTTATGAAGCACGGTAAAAAATGTTCATTTTTAGAGAGCCTTGGCAAGTCTAGATTTTCAAATCGAACGTAACTTTGCTTGAAATTTCACTTTGTAGATATCAAAGTCATCAAATACAATTCACATCAGTTAGAGTTCACTGTAAAATTGATTTGTATAGCAACAGTTCTTTGACAAATTCGATTTTAAAGTTAAAATAGCACATTTATCCCTGCTCGAAAACTGGGGGACTCACGTCAAAACCGCGTGCGTGACCGATGATGTATGAACTTGAAATTCCTTCACAAACTAATAATATGTCGATTGCATATACTAGTAGAAATGTGGAATGAGTCCTGTAAAAGTTTTTCACATACTTCTGACACCATGTAACGTTCTGTCTAGCTCGATGATGGCATACTTATGACAGAGACGTCTGTGTAGTCGGACATGTTTAATACCGTTAGATTGAAGTACAGTGCAAGGGAGATAACTCCGTGAGGGTCAGCATACCGCTACAATGATAACATATTTTTTTATTCAATAAACTAGCATCTTATTTTTCTCATGAAGATAACATAATTCTCCTCAATGAAAATACATCGTTCATCTTATTTTGCTCATAAAGATTACATTCTACTGATCTACTATGTTCAGTGAAATAGTATATCCTATTTTTCTCATGAAGATAACATTTCATCCTGCTCAGGGAAATACCAAGATGGTAACATGCTGTTCTGTTCAGAATGAAAGCAGTGATTTCCTTGTAATCGTAAAGTTAAGATCAAGTGACCGTCCATTGTCGAGAGGGCAGTACGGGTCATTGCCCAAATGTACATTATTAGCAATATTTATATTGTTTTGTTGACATAAGTTGTAAAATTATAAATTCTCTCATGTCAAGTATATATTAAATGTTGTATTACAGGGTTTTACGGAGCTGGCAAGAAGTCGATTCTCGAGAAATTAAATGTAAATCCTAAAAAACGTTTCGGAGGACCAGGTATATGTAATCATTTTCTTTTATGATATTTCACCAACATATCGTGGAAAATTTTGTGGAAAGTTTCATATGTATATTCTTTTACCATTATTAGTATTTTTCATTTGCCTCTTCTATGAGTTTCTATTTTTTATTTTGATAGGAGAATTTACATAAATACTTTACCCTTTAAACGTAAAAAGTAATTCAATGATGCAAATTATCCTAATATCGTTATGTTTTTGTTGATTCTTTATCTTAAAATCATATCTAGTTATTTAATAAAATATATAGATCATTTATGTTTTTACACATTTTCAACTGTTTGATCACGTTTTATTCAAATTGTCGATGAATAGACAATAAAAATGCTCTTTAATTCTTAATATATTATGAGCTGTGAAGTGATCAGTAAATTTAAAGCCTTTCCAAATATTTTTATTCAAATTTCCTTTCTCTTGAGAACATTAGTCAACTTTTTCGTTTATAAATGATAAACATAGTTTTATATACATTTTGCTGTTCCTTTCAGGTCAGGAGATCCAACGGGCAACCAACAAGAACATCACTGTTTTGTCATGGGATCTTGGAGGACGTTGTTACAGTGTATGGAATACTAAACCTAAATATGAAATAATTTTGAACATCCTGCTACATCAGCGTGTTTGCTTCCGCCTATCTCCATCATATACCGTGATTTCCTTCGGCCTTAAACGCTCGTATCGCTTACGGCTGGTTACTCGTGGCTATTTATAGCCTACATTGACTTTGTTTGAACATTGTCATCCGGGTGTTGCCGCTATTGCTGAATGCGAGTCTTGTCAATTGCTTGCTATATTTATGATAATCAGGATTAGGATACGAAAGAAACAGTTCGACTTCGTGTAACAAGGTTCTCTGTTGAATAGAAATTACATGACTGTATCTCTAACAAATAACCTTTTCCGAATACTTATTTGTTTACAACAGCAAAAAAATCATTCATCAAATAATCATATGAACGTGAAGCCTTTGATGTGTTATTGTCTAAATTGCACAATGATAATGTTATTTTAAATATAAATTTCTTAATTTTGCCAATGTTTGCCAATTTTAAGAAAACAATTTTTTTCAGCGCGCGATGGCCAGACACCTCTACTCTCAAGGTGTGGACATCCTGCTATTTGTAGTGGACAGCGCTGATGATTACTATCTCCCGTATTTTGGTCAAGGCCAGGCAATGTTGAGTACGCTTTTGAAAGAAGAAGACCTACAAGACACCATCGTTCTCGTCCTAGCAAACAAGCAGGACCTGCCTGAAGCCCGCAGTGTTGAGGAAGTTGCTAAAGAGTTGGACTTTTTGGACGCTACTAGGTCCCATGGTATGTTTCTTAACGTGTCCTAATGGTGGGTCTGCTTAACGAGTGGAACTGACATTTGAGAGGTTTCCTTAACTCGTAACTGACATATGGCATCATGGTAGGTTTTCTTAATGTGAAGAGTTTACTAGGCCCCACGGTAGTTATTTTTAGTGTAAAGAGGTCACTAGGTCTCAAGGTATTTTTCTTCAACTTCTAGGGGTCACTATAGGTACAGTGGTAGGTTTCCTTAACTTGCAGAGGTCACTAGGTACAGTGGTAGGTTTCCTTAACTTGCAGAGGTCACTAGGTACAGTGGTAAGTTTCCTTAACTTGCAGGATCACTAGGTCCCTATGGTAGTTCTTAATAACGTGTAGAGGTCCCTTGGTCCAATGGTAGCTTTCTTCATCTTGTAGGGGTCACTAGGACCAATTGTAGGTTTCCATAACTTGAAGAGGTCACTAGGTCCCTATGATAGTTCTTTGTAACGTGTAGAGGTCCCTTGGTCCAATGGTAGCTTTCTTCAACTTGTAGGGGTCACTTGGTCCAATGGTAGGTTTCCTTACTTTGTACAGGTTACTTAGTCGAATGGTAGGTTTCTAAACGTTTGCAGGTTACTGGGTCAAGTGGTAGGTTCTATAACGTATAGTACTAACTAGGTCCAGTGGTAGGTTTTTTAACGTAAGGAGGTTACTTGGTCCAATGGTAGTTTTTATACATGAAGAGGTTACTGGTCCCATGGTAGATATTCAAAAACATATACACAAATCCACATTTGGCTCCTTCAATTCATTTTGCTAACAAAACAAGACTATCTACCAAGTAATAAATGTAAAGTTGACCAATATCGAAAAAAACATTTCTTCTGTTGAAGTTGACAAAAAAACAAATCTTGATAAATCGTAATAATGTACAATTTCCGTTTTAAGGTATTTCAAATTTGGTTTAAAACCATTAATACTGCATCTGTATATACACTGTTTGACTAATAAAATGATTGCATTTATAGGATTATTGTTTTTACCCTTCATTCCTAAAATGATAGTTTTATTTGTGAATTCCAATTTCAATTGATCAGAATTTAGCCATGATTCTATTTCTTTCTTTCTTCAACTTGTAGGGGTCACTTGGTCCAATGGTAGGTTTCCTTACTTTGTACAGGTTACTTAGTCGAATGGTAGGTTTCTAAACGTTTGCAGGTTACTGGGTCAAGTGGTTGGTTTTATAACGTATAGTACTAACTAGGTCCAGTGGTAGGTTTTTTAACGTAAGGAGGATACTTGGTCCAATGGTAGTTTTTATACATGAAGAGGTTACTGGTCCCATGGTAGATATTCTTAACGTGAAGTCACAAGGTCACATGGTAGGTATTTTGAACGTGAAGAGGTGTGTAGGTCACATGATAAAATTTCCGTATGAGGTTAAGTAGGTTTACCTCGCAATTTGTGATCGAAAACCGGACAATGGCTCGCTTTTATGGCTCAAACGTAATTTTGGAAACTTATGCACAGCAGAGACATATAGACAGGTGTTGATTGGTAGTTTTTGGGAGGTCATTAAAATGATACATATGTAAAATGGGGGCAGAATTTCGGCTTCAGAACATTAATATTGCTATTTGATAATTATCCTTGAAAACAAGAAAATATCATAAATTTGACATTTTTAAGACAAGGAGCGGGTATTGATGTTCGATTTGAGTTCAACTCAGGATATATGGTATTTTGACTTTCATTTAAACCATATAAAAATCATTAAACATACTCTGTGTCACTTCAAAACATCAAACGCCTCTAAAAATTGTTCGACTATTCAAGATGATAAGCCACAGAGCCATTTGCTCTACATTTTCGTTTAAAGACTTAAGAATTATATCAGAGTTCATTTTTATTATTTCTTTTCCAGTTGCTGCCATTATGGGGTGCAGTGCAGAAACTGGCGAAGGTATTCAGGAAGCTCTTTACTGGTTGGCTAAAACTTTGGAGGCAAAGACTTCAAAGAAACTCCAATTCGAGAAGAAAGAAAATGAAGAAAAGGGGTCCCGATCGCTGGTGTCCTTTATGAAGGAAGGCTTTCAGACTCTGAAGACTATGGTTCAGAAATCTGGATAATTATGTTATGTTGTAACTTGTAACTGTGGGAAATAAAAATGAATTTTTTTTTATATTATGTTATGTTCGAAAGAAGATTCTGTAATCTCAGTTGGTTTTTTTTCCTTTTCAGCTTCTGTTGTGTAAACACTAACTACATAGTATAAATTTTGGATTATGTATTGAATGTACTGAATACGACAGACACATATGTAAATAATAGATTTAAAATAACCTTGATTATGAATAAAGACGTATAGGTTTTTACTTTGACAATAATGCAAGAAATGGCCTGCTTTTGAGTAACTTTATCAACTAAATGATATTCCGTTCTACGATTTAAAAAACAAATTCAAAACTACCAGTTGAAAAAGGCACTGTTTAAATACACCTGAATTTAGGTTTTATCATCGTCATCAGCATCATTATCAGCATCATCATCACCGTCATCATCATTATTATTATCATTACGTTAAGAATCATGATATCTGCTATATTATAAGGTTCTTTTACCTGTTTTCAGGATCGGGTCAAAGCAAGGTGTTACCAGCAGCACCACGCCCATCAGGGTTTAAGAAGGACTGTACAGACATATGACAAATATAACTATATATATTATATAAAAACCAAACAAAAAATAAAATGAATATCGTCAGCAGTGATTAGCATCAGGCTTTGAGATGAACCTCAAAAATAAATAACAAATATAATAAAAAGCAGGCCAACCACAGCCACGAAGAAACAGCTTTCACTTCGGCGATACAAGGCTTTTGGCTTGAAGGAGATCAGGGTATTAGAAGGAGCGAAGCGATCCTATCTATGTATTATGATCAACTTCTGCACAAAATACTTTGACACAACCGTCATCACAACAAACTCTTTACACAAAATAAAATTGCCAACAACCAGGTTTACGGTCATTAATGGTGTACATGCAATACTAGAAACTAAAATACAGGCGATAAATTGGAAAAACGGAAATGGGATAGCAAACTTTGAAAAGATGGTATAAAACCCCAAATTCAACTGAGTGTTGGGTCATATGATATTGCAGAGATAAAATATTCTAAAATACACCGTGACTCCAACCACCTTTGCTAAAGGTCACATGGGATAGAGTTTGAAGACTTTTTGGAAGGAAACATACAAAAAAAATTCTTCATATCACTTTTACAAGATATTATTATTCATATTGAAGAAATGATATCGGAAATTATCAAACTGCCAAAGAATGACAATGAAAGCCGTCATTTTTACTCATTTTTACGTCCACCTTCCTAAACCAACACATTGGTTTGACTGGGGAGGTTCTAAGGGCTTTCTCTTCAAGGTCAGTCATATATATTTCGGTTAGGATTGAAGAGAGAGGTTAGCCCATGGGTAGTCCATGAATATCGCTTCTACTACCCCCTATTGTTACCTCTTCTCAATCATGTATTGTTGTTATTGTTGATTATCTCATTATGTTGTACCTGTATATATATCACCACCTCAGTAGTCCATATATGCTTGACAACGATACAAGAATCTGTGTCGAAACGTCGCACTTTCAGATTGTAGAAGTTGTCATCCATAAAAATTTTGTACTTATATATAATTTGTGACAATGTACAATTTGTACAGTGCCTTGGACCACGTTTTTGTATTATAAATATTGATAAAACATTATTATTAAAGCTCATTGGATATAAAGGAAGTAAAAAGTATATACGACACTTGTATTAACTAATTCATCGAAAAAGTATACCGTCTTTAATTTTAACAACGGAAATGAGTCCATCATCTATCTTTGATGAAAAGCCTATAGGTTGACATATATTAATAATAAACCTTTATCTACGTCATAATAACATGGTAACGGTTTAAAACGTTTTAACTGAGATTAACGTTTACCTATATATTGTGTATGAACTACAATAACACAACCACAATTTTATCGACAATACTTTGGTAGAAAGTTAATTTCTATCTAAAATAAATCACACAAAAAAAAAACAGATTTGAAAATTAACTGCTTCCTGACACTTGTTTTCTCACTTCATAGAAACGTAGGGGAAAACGGGAGGGGTTGGGGCGCCATTGCTGAATGAAACGAAAACAGCTCACAAGTGACACATAATAACAACGGTGAGTAAAAATGACGGCTTTCATTGTCATTCTTTGGCAGTTTGATAATTTGTTTAATAACTACATCAGCGTATTTGTCACCGCCTACCTCCATCACATACCCTGATATCCTTCGATAACGCTCGTATCGCTTACGGCTGGTTACTCATGGCTATTTATAGCTTACATTACTTTGTTTGAACATTGTCATCCGGGTGTTGCCGCTATCGCTGAATGCGAGTCATTTCATTGGCTTGCTATATTTAGCGATACGAACGTTTTAGGAGGAAGGATATCAGGGTATATGATGGAGCTAGGCGGAGACAAATACGCTGATGTAGCAGGATGTACATTGAATGGCCCTGTTGAATTGATTTCAATATTACATATTTTAAAGACCATATTATTCAATAGATTATACATTTAAATGTTACTTAGCTATTAGAAGTTTTTGCCGAAGGTTTGATAGGCATCGAAATGCAAAGGATATTCAAAATAAGCAAAATTATTATCATTATAAAACTAAGGATGGTGTATTGATGCTAAATTATCATGTATAGCTTTTGGTGTAGGAGAAATAGAGATTATTACCCGAGGAAGTGTGTCATATGACTTTTACGAAATGAGTGCGAATTTTTGTATTACCCGAGCGAGAGCGAGGGTTATACACAAGTTCGCACGAGTTTCGTAAAAGTCATATGACACATTTCCGAGGGTTATAATTTCTTTATTACCGATTCTATTTCATTTAAAACACACGGAAAGCGGCCTGCTTTCTTTGCGGCGGCCCGCTTAAGTGACGTCACAGACGACATCATACGGTAACTAGCGCTGAAACAATCGTTGCTAGGCAAAAGTGATATGTGCACATGTGCTCATATTGAAAATATGTCATCACTTATGATTAACCATAGGGGTAATAATGGATATTATTTTCGTTTTCATATAACTTAAATGCTGTTTATTTTCAATTTCCTGAATTGAAATGTCCTACGTAATCTTCCAGTCTTGTTTACAGCGTAAAGAAACTAAAGTCAGCATTTGCTTTGTATAGAATTTGGTATGGAGATACAGAGCTTCATGAAAGTTTGTAATGGCACAGAATTTTAAAAACAAATCAAGACATTCAACAACGATGTTGAAGTGCCTTTAAGTTTAGATTCTTTCGATTTTGCACTAATTCCAAATGTTCATGGCATTTCTGCCAACAACAAAATGTTTTCATTGGGAAACCAGGTCTTGTTATGAATTTTGATTTGTATTCAAAATGTAACTTATAAAGATAGAAGCGGGAAAAGTTTCTGTTATTTAGTTAGAAGCTTACAAATAAGCATAGAAACTGCATTTGCCAACTACGAGTCGTATTCAGGCACTGTAACAGTGTTTTTATTGCTCTCTCAGATAAGAGTCACATGAATTCAAAATCCTAAATTATTGTCTTCAAATTAACCTTGATTTATCTAATGTTGTTAGTTATGCACACGTTAATTAGCGCGTTCGGCTTCGGATCAAGAGTTTGGCAATTTTGTTTCCGGTAGCGCTCTGTTCTACATGCAGTAAGGTTTGGCTGCAATGCTGCGCTGAATTTCATCACAGTACAACCCATTGTTCACGGATGCTCGCGGGTTTCATCGTAATACATAGACGCCATAGTTTTGCGGGATTTCTCCCTGCAATAATACTAAAAGTAGTCATCTTAGTGTAATACTCTTGAAAGCGACGTTTCACCTTATGTCACCTCGCCAAACAATTTTTTTTTAAATTCATAAATTGAAGTTTTTGGTGTATAACCATGTTTACTGTCAACACAAAATGCTATCAGTTTAAAGAGAAATCAGTTGATATTACTTGTGAGTTGATTTGCTGCTTACGTTGATTTTAAATGCCTTAAACACCAAACGCAAAGGTTGAGTTTTCGAATAAAGCAAAACCCTTTTTAAATTTTTTTCAAACTCTTGGCCTTACATAGGTCGCGTATAGAGAAAACAAAAGCTTCAACCATTTAAAAGTTCACCTAATCAATTATTTAGTTTCTCTCATTAAGTATGTATATTCATATTTATATATTATTTATAATTATAACATAGAAGACTACAGTTGTTAAGAAAAAAAGGAGCTTTTCCGTCAAAGAAAACTCATTTTTGAAACAATGATCCTAACAACATACCGACTGATAAAAGATACATTGATTTTAGCTTTTTGCATTAAACTTTTGAAAGGAGAATCCTGCAAATTCACCAAACAGCCTGTTGGTTCAGAACTATGCAAGACACTCTGCTGTAAACGGGATGAAAATCAACACTGTAAATATGACCCTTCTCAAATGAAATGTGTAATATCGGATTCCAAGGAAGATTCCGTCGTGACTTTGGACCATTCGAAGGTACGAACATATAGAATACGATTTTGTTATCCATAAGGGCAATGGAATCGAGATTTACAATTCTTTTCAGTCGGTGCCATCTGGCTAAATATCACGTACATTATCATTGTACCGTGACGATTTTACGTCACGATTCGTCTTAGATGTTACGTATTAAATATAAAAATCTTTGGTGTAAATTGTGATAATTTCTTGGAATGATTTTGAGACATTGGAAATACTTCTATCTAGGCATCATTGTTGGAGTAACTTACGAAATTGTAACAAATAACATTGCCTGATTTTTGTGACGTCATTATTGCTTTGATATGATGTCATAACTTAAGCGGCGGCCACAACAGTTTGTGTTATACGAAAATATACAGCAAAAAAGGTTAAACGTCTTGCCTTTGGAAATATATCATTGTTTAATAGATTTACAAATGTAATATCATAGTGCGTAACAACAATTCAACCTATAGAATGTTGCTACGTCATAATTGCTGAGCGCATGTACTCCTTTCTCACATTTCCATGTAATTCAAAGGTACTAGCCTCACAGTTGGATATTAGCTTATTGTATCAAATACGATTGACCAATGGAGAATCTTTTTTATAAAGCTGTATTCTTGTTCTTCAACAGGCCTGTTCAGCCGCCGTGGCAATCAAAAGCAAAACGTGCAAGAAAAATACAAAGATCATCTCCACTAAAGAACGCGGACTTCTTTGCATTTTACAATGTAAACGATGTAAGTAAAACATTTGTCTTTCTTTTAAAGTGGTTATGTTTGTAAGAACAAATTCGACTATTGATTAAAACAAGATATTTAGAATCAGCTGCAGAACCCTCAAATCTTTGAGAAAAAAACTGTTTTTGTGTTTAATGTTAGATATTACAAGGACATTTTATAACAAATTTATCATTTATAAAATAACATTGCATTTATATTAAAGAAAAAAAACTTTTAATGCAAAACAAACAATGTTTGGGTAAACAATATCTCAAACTCATTAGCGCCATACCACCACAGACAACGTCAGCGGAACTTAAAAGTTGCGATTATTACATTTTTGAAACCTCTTAAATAGCTGTAAACATATGTTTTCTGTGATAAATTTAGGATCATTTCGGAGATGGCGCTTTGAGCATGCTTTGTCATGGATATATGCGCGGTATAAGAATGCTATTATTATTATTATTATTATTATTATTATTATTATTATTATTATTATTATTATTATTATTATCATTATTATGTTTCTCATATTATTGCAAAATCGGTTATCAATAAATTTACTATAAAAAGCTGCTGCTGCAGTGTTTCTGTACAAAGTATCCAACGCACGTCAGGAAAACGCATGAACTCTAAACAAAATAAAATAATGCATGCAATAGCTATTATCAATCGATTTCTACACTGTATTTTGGGCCCGAGGTCTTATACTGTAATAAATCTGTCTGTCTGTCTTTATAAAAAGCAATTAGTTTATAGGACTTGACTCGTTGATCATATCAAAGGGAGGTGGGGTTTTGGTAGATTTAAAGAATGCGAGGGTCGCACGGAATGAAAAGTAAATACGAGCTATTTTACTTCTCTTTCCGCGAAATGAGCCTACTAGAAGAATTATGCATTATCTTTTATATCAAAATATATGTCATTCTGTATGCATATGGATGTAGTGTTCAGCAAGTGTGAAAAAAAGTAATTGACCTCAACTTCGGTTCGGATAAGATGAACTCTTGTTCACATCAGATGAACCCTTATTCGTTCACATGAAACATAGACACCTCGGCATAACGGCCTCGGCGTTCACGATTCCGGTGCGCGAGGGTTCGTGTGACGAAAACATATCGGTCTAAGACACTTCCATGTACATGCGGTCTCTACATCCTCTGGCCTCTCTTTGGCGAGCATTCTTACCATAAGAATATTCGCCCTTTTTATTCATTATGTAAAGGCTTAGTCTGAAATATAGGGAAATGGATTAAAGGGGCAGTAAAACGTTTTTTTTTATAAATACCGTTATCTCAAGAAAGCGAAAATTAATGTTTACAGTTGCAAGACAATTTTATTAATCAAACTTAGCAATTTGAAAACGATGATGTACCATGCTATGCGAAAACTAAATTCTTGACACTTGATAATTCCTGAGTTTACCGAGGAAAAGAAAAATAATTAAATCTTTCAACGTGTTACTGTCCCTTTAAACCAGGGTAGCAACAAGAGTGAAAAATATACAAGTGAGCGGTTGGTTGCCTGTATTTAACTCGATTTACATTTCAGCAACGAGTGTCGACTTGATCAAGATCAAGGTGCAGATTGAGGTGTAAATTTAGATGAAGTTGTAGATGTAGACGGTAATAAAGATAAATGTGTAGTTGAAGGTGTAGAGTAAACGTTAATTATGATATTTGTTCATTGATAACCAGATGTCGATGTTGATTAGGATCTATTCGTAATGAAGAAACGACAATAATACAGGACTTGGTGCTTAAAAAATTTGCAACGCGTGAATTTGGACGAATCCATTTCATGAGTGTCTTAACGTTGCAACCCATGTCTGATGAGTGAGAACCCACTATTTTTATCACTTTTCGCAAAATAAAAAAATGCATGGTATAATTATAAAAAAAAGTTACAGGAGGTAAGATAACCATGACGGTTTCCATTTCCGTGAAGTGTTACATTGATTACGACGGAGAATGCATTCGAAGTTGTGTATTAGTGTAACATTACCAACTCGCTCTTTCCGGGCTCGTTGGTCATTTTCACGATCCACTCTTTCTCCTGCATCTATTGCAGACGCTTATGGTTTTAATGTTCTATCGTAAATCTTTACAACTGTGTCCATTTGTACATAACTCTTAAGAAAAGTTTATATTGGTTAGGGAGAGGATTCATGATCATTTGTTTCCTTATCAAGCCCTCATTTCATTCTCTCCCCACAGAGGTTGCTCCGTCATTAATTCCTTCACAAACTCTGATCTAAAAGGAGCTTTTCTAGCGGCAAAATATTGCAACATAATTTACCTTGCAATATTCAAGCCTGAGATCACGCCGCATGCATGTTAACTACGAGGCCTGGCAATGATGCATTCGTTACATAACGCGAAAGTGATCTGTAAAGAACACTCAAAGTGCAATGAGCATATTCAAATAATGTTAAGCTGTCCGAAAGTAAACGGAAATACCTGAGGCGACTTGAATGATATCCTTTGAAATTGCTTCGCTAATTGCGTCGAAGAGGAATGTATGACGGAGCACCTTCTGTTGGGAGAGAGTGACCTCTTTTATGACGAAATAAAAACAAATTAAAAACCATATATAAGTGTTTGTGTGAATTTTTATGCAGTTACATAGATACATTTGGATATATTAATGACGAATGGACGTTTATGGTATTATTACCCATAGGATTATTGATAAGTGGTGACGTATTTTCAATATGAGCACATGGGCACATATCACTTTGCCTAGAAACGATTGTCTAAGCGCGAGTAACCGTATTTCGTCGTCTGTGACGTCATACAATAATTGTTCGTGACGTCACTGTAGCGGGCCGTCGGAAGGGAAGGAAGCCGTTTTCTGAATATTTCCATGCGTTTGAAATAGAGGAGAAACGGTATTATTTTCCTTGCAAATGTGTCATATGACTTTTACGAAGCTCGTGCGAATTTATGTTTAAGCCTCGCTCTCGCTCGGGTAATACAACAACTCACACTCGTTTCGTAAAAGTCATATGACACAATTCCTCGGATAATAATCTCTATTTATTGGTTTAAAACTAGGTGAATCACCAATTACTTGCTATAAAATTGACAGATTTGAGATAATTTTGGGAAATTATCATTTTTACACAACATATATAAGGGACAGATATGTCCTATGCAAGGAAAAAATGTGCATTCCTCAAAAGAAAAATATGGTCCAAATTAGAAAATTAATCATTTATTTCTTCTTTGGTAAATTGGTCATTGGTAAATATGATATATCTTGCACTTTTTTGCGAAAAAGTATCTCGAAAGGACAATTTTATAAGTAATCAAGAAAAATAAGGTTTTTCATGATTTTGGATCCAGGTTGGATAAACTTCTTCCAAAAGTGGTCCTGCTCGGCCGTGGATATCAGTATAAAATAATTCTTTCGGATGGGTGATAGTGGCACCACTCGACCAATATACCACAAACTAATTGTTATATGGTATAATATGCTATGATACATGATATGTTCGAAAGAAATTAAACAAATTTTTGCTTGTAAGTGTGTACCAGTGTGTTCTCAGTCCATTGTATGTAGTGTAGAAAAAAGGCGAAAATTTAAAGAAGCATTTCAATAAATGTTGCACGCTCCGCAGTTTCAGTTAATGCGATTAGATGATTAATTGAATAAGAGGAGACATGCCCCATCGAACATCATTTTAATATCAACCAAACCTGTTCTCTTAAACACAATACACACTACACATTTCAGATTGATTCACCTATATTATATTTGCACTTAGTACGAAAGTTAAGAAACAAACTTTCGTAAAGTAGCTTTACATTATAGGAAAACCTGATTATGTGGACACATAATACTCATCCACAATAACCCATGGTGCACATTTCCATTAATCTCTACTCATACCCTGGATGTCTTCACTGTTAATTCACACGGAAAAAACTCTTTCCTGCTTGGCCAATAGATAGTAGAAATTTAGATCGGCACTCACAAGCAAGCATGAGTGAGGGACTAAAGCTACAAAAAGCGTTTGAAAGGCCTGTGGGCCCAATCAAAAAAAGCAGTTGCGTTTGTTAGTCACTTCAAGGGTGTTTATTTGAGAACATAAATCCTGATGTAAACTTAATAAAGTGTAAAGCATTAAAAATCAGCCCTTTGTGACCGGCGTTGTAAGAGCCAATGAGAGAATTTTTTACGAATAACATCCGAGTTGGGGGTCAACACCACTAAAGAAGTGTTGGAAATGAATCTGTTACATTTCAAAGTCTGGTCTCATGACTGGCTTAACGCCATGGAAGGTACCAACATATCAATTCTCTGTCAGCTCGGTTTTATTGTTGCTGATACTATTCACATATCAATCTCCGAATTTTCATCAGGATATTTCTTCAAGAGTCTTGGTATGAAGTTAACAATAATGACGAATATTTTTAACATATCAGACCGCTTGCTTGAAAAGTTGGGTAATGTCGCTTTCTAAATCCCTTTGAGCAATAGAATGGACATTCATTTCTCTTATCTTTATATCCAATGTCGACCAGGTACAATTTCTTGCCTGGACATTTCGCATAAAACATCTTTCGACATTGTAAAATTGTTGCTTGATTTCTTGTTATTTGTTACTTGATTCAATTTATTATATCTATATATTTCAAGTTGTCATTTAAAAGCTATGTTAAAGGGTCAGGAGCACGTTTCTTTTAGATATATAAGGTGATGTCGCTAAAATAAATGTCTCCTTTTGCAAGACAATGTTTTTATAATCGAGAGTAATAGTTTTAAAACAAACGTACAAATGTTAAGCTAAGATGTGAGAATCCGTATCCCTACCTCAAATGAATAAAGGTGTTCACAAAAAATTACTGCCAGTGGGATATATTACAAATTCTTCTACGACTACCGGTGACTGGGTTGAGTAATGAGATGTTTTATCCTCTGAAGATGATACATTTGCCATAGACTAGTGTTTTAGGGGTAAGTTTAAATCAACATTTAAAAAAACCCCACCATATTTCTGCTTCTTTTACATTAACCTTCAGGTTTTTTTTTATTTCAAGTAGACCATCTGCGTGTGGAGCTTTATCTTTCAAACAGTTCGATTACTTTAAAAGCGCTTGAAAACAAAATCAAACGAGATAAGATCAAATACTTTATTTCACTACGCCACCGTTAGTAAGAAATGTTCCATTTTGGCCCCTCCTTACCGAATGAATTTTCTTTTTGACTATAAGACTTTCAACATATTCTCGAAAAAGTTTGCTTAATATCAAACTCATCGCTGACTGATCATATCGGTGACATTTGCCGTACTTTCGTAGGGTAAGGTTACAAGCAAGCATAGATTTTGTCTCTTCCGGGCACATGCAGTTTTCATCGAGTGCGCATGCGCTCCAAGGTTCTAAAACAAGATGGCGGATGAATGGCTCGTTGTGCAAGACAAGGAAGCCTCCTTCGAGCTCCCCATATTCAGCAAAGTTGCAAGATTCCTCGGCAAAATAAGAGAACATCTTGGTGTAAGTATGTTGCGCAAATGCAAATCTGTTTCTGTTCAAAATGATCCCAGTGTGCGTCGCATTGTCAAAATAAGGTCTTGCATCTCCAGCAAAGTATAAAGATGAATCCATCCACAAAACAAATTCAGCACTGTCCAGATGTGACTGGAATGAAAACATATTAAAATAGATACTGATGAATGTGTTTACAATAATAATAAAAACAATTCAAAATAAAGCTTTCAACTCCCTTTTCTCAATAACAACTGAAATCAATGCTCAAATCAAGCCAAAATTGATAAAACACATATTCATAAATCAAAAGATCCGTTACTTTGGGGTCATGTTCGTTGGCTGTCTATAAGTATTACAGAATTTAAGCTCAAGACCTTAAAATAAAAAGAGTCATCAGGACAATCAAAGACTGAAATAAAAAAAGTGATATAGTTCTTCAGCGATATGGTCATATTGGATTTTAACAGAAAACCTGTACTTACCAATACAATAAGTGGTTTCCATGTAAAACCTCTGAGGAACTTGAAAGTACGTGAAAACTTATCAAATGGAAAATCTTTCAGTTCAATACCAGTGAAGTTCTTCACCTGAAAATTGACAATATGTTAACTGGATGATTTCATCTGAAAGAGTAGCAAACGAACCATATTTTGATATTTAATAACTGTAGATAGTAGCAACTGTTTGTCATTACTGACTTTACAAATAGGGTAGCCCTCATAATAGACTATAATTTAGTCTATGAAATATTTTGATAATTTACTGTTCCTTCATCCATAATTTTTTTTTCTTTGGGCTCCTAATTTCATATGTGTATTCAGTCAATCTAGACTTGCTGAATGTGGACCTAGACTATTTAAAAGGCTCCTTTATATTCACAGTCATGAAGCAGGAATACCCTTATAACTATGTCTTTTCAAATGAAGCATGATCTTGTTCTTACCAACTACAGATAAAGCACAATGGGCAGGCTGAAGAACAAGCATATATATGTATATATGTATTAATGTGTTTATCGAATCCATTCTTATTTCACACGTTTCACTTTGACTTCTCGAATATATGCTTGAATAATGAAAAAATGTCTTTATATATTCGACATGCCACTAATGTATCTGTCGCCAAGGTCCATTGATCAACGGTGACGTTCAATAAAACCGTGACGATTATAACTGTTATCATTTTGCTCAGGACCCAAATGAAGGACGTCAGATCATTTAATCTCTTTGCAAAGAGGTTCTAAATTTGTAGAAATATTAGAACATATTCAATAGATAAACGCACCCCGTATCTAGAATTTTTCTGGGAACACTCTAGATACTTTCAACATTGTAGGAACCTTTTCCATGGACATGGTACTTTATTTCTTGCGCTACGGTAAAAATTAGTTGATATTTTATACACATTTACATTTGCCAACAAATTCAAAAATATCCAATAAACAAAGAAATAACAGAGTTTTAACCTGTTTGACTATCAGAAAAAATTGGTTGTTGAGGAAAAATATTCAGTCATATCATTTTGCAACGGTTAAAGAAATACATGAGCGACTATTGAGAAAAAAAGGTAATAATAAATGATGATTTATATAAAAAGATTCACATGCATTAAATCGAAAATCGAATGAAACTTGTGAATACCAACTCTGCACACTGGCAACTCAAAATTAATCTTTCTTCTCACGTTAACCTTTATTACAGGTGGGGGATAATTGTGGCTCATTCAACCATTGTAAAATATTGCAACACAGATGGCGCCCTCTTCATCAAACCAATGGAATATCGTTTAACAACTCTGTCTTGAATAAATATTTGTGCTTCGTGCCAAGGTTTAGATTCACGTCAAATTACCTTATGACCTAAGTTGAGTTCAAATCGCCTCCAAAAACTTGCATTTTATCTCAAAAATGCCAAAATTATGATATTTTATGTTTTGACTGATAATCGGAAAACGGCTCTATAAAATGTTAGTTCGAAATTATGCGTCAAATTAACGTGTAAATTAGTTGAATGACCTACTGAACACTATCAACCAATGTTTGTTTTTGTGTCTGCTGTAAATAAGTTTCCGAAATTACGTTTGAATCATTGGCGCACGCCACTGTCCGGATTCGGTTAAAAATCGCGACACTAAGCCGTTTATTGTCACTATACTGAAATGATAAGCACCAGGATACTGATTTTCTGAAACAACCACTACCTCTCGATTAAATAACACCATTTATGAAGTTTGACATATTTGACTCGAACCAACATACTCCGTGTCCCTTTAAACTGTTAAAACTTTGTCAAAGCTGTAACCCCAAAAGTAAATCATTTGATGTTTATTCCAACTTACAATTGCTCTTTCCTCTTCTTTCAGCCCAAGATCATAATACACCAGAGAGTAGTTGGTTAGATGGGGAAACACGTTACTGTACAGGGATTGTATGGACGCTTGAGTCTCTTTGAAATGATTAGACGAGGCGCCAGTCAAGAACACATACTTTTTCTTCTTCGGGCTCACATTGAAATGTTTTGTGTTCTCCCATAATTTCTTCGTTCCACCAACCATTCTGACTGGCTTTCTGAGGTTTTCTATATTCAAAGCACTCAGAGGTTGCGAGGGAGGACTTTTACAATTAGGATCTTTACAGCGACCTGAAAATGAAACATATTAGTAAGCCAAATCATACAAGCAAAACATAAATGTTAAAAACATAATTTGAACATGATCATTTAATAATTTCAAATGATGAGATATATATTCAACATTTCTGGCCCAGCAAGCATTATACTTGTAACATATGTTGTATTTATGCCTGATAAACCTCCGAGGGGAAAGACTGCCGTTGATAATCAAAGATCATTGTGCTGTAAAACTTTTCACCATAATAAGAATAAATATTTTGAAATATTATTTTTAATGAACATACCCCAAGCACTCTCATCTTTCCTACAAACAGATGTTTTGGGGATTGTCTGAAGGAATCCTGACTCTTGTAGATCTGAAAAGTGATAGATGTATTTGTTATATAGAGGGAAGTATTGGTTTATTGGAACAAACACAGCATGGTGGGAGTGAGAAGAAACTCCCATTGTCCTAAGTGGTGATAGAGGATGGAAAAATACAACTACCTTGTTTATTTCATCTATTGAGGTAGAAATGTAGATCTTTATCGACGTTTACACTTCAAAGATGGGATAAAAGGGTGAACCGAAGGGAAAGATATTCTGTTTATATACAGAATTTACAGAAATGATTATTGTTATATAATGTTGAAACTAAACTCTTTTAAGTAAGACATGCAGACAGTACTTTAGAAAATAAGATATCGTGTTTGATATCGTAGCGAATATTTTCACATTACGTTCAAAACAGTAACTTTGGAATGACAGTCACATATGGAAGTAGTAATTTCAACATTGTAGGTTGAAATTTCATGATAGTACCAACAAGTTAAATGGACCTACTGACAAGTTCATAATTCTAAGTGACGTCATAGAGTGACGTTGACAGCCATATTTCATTTCATTGATAGAACAGTTTATCACTCTCAATCACATAATGAATGTTTTATGTACTAAACGCGATCATATTCAAACTAACTGACATTATGAACTTTATTATGCAATAATAAAACAAGACTGACTATTTGAGTATATTTTGTGGGAACATTCCTGTTTATTCATGAATGTTGTGTGCTGTTGTTTTTTTATCAACGCTTTTAACTGTATATATATTATTGATGGATATACCCCTAAATTGAACTGTAACTAATATGAAATCATGTTGACGTCGCATTTACTATATATATTTTTAGTGGTATGCATATGACGTCATGAATTACGTCCCTTGCCATTGTTAACGCTATACCATTAGCAACACAATGTATAATAGTGGGGCGGTTAAGGGTTAAAAGCATGAAACTTTGTACATAGATTGCATGAAGCCTACTAATTATTTTGGGATGTGGATCCACCTCAACAGCTCCCTCTAGTGGCCATTTCCGCCATTTTTTCAAAATGGCCGCCAATTTATTGAAATACTTATAATACTTTTTAACTAATCATTGCAGAGTCATGACTTTGGTGTCTAATTGGATAATTGAGGCCAACAAAGTCAGTGAAAACAAAAAAAACATAAGATAGAATCAATTATTCAAAACAGCAAATTAAAATCAACATAAAAGGTCTAAAATTTAAACTTAAGAATTTGTGAATATTGAAAAAAAAATCAAAGCTCCAGATTAATTCTTTTTCTGTTTAATAGCATGTAAAGGAAAAAATAAGCATCTTTTGAAAAATAATACATAGTTAAAAAAAAAAAAAATAATGACTGCTCCCTTCAAAATGGCCGCTAGCAGACGACACAACAAGAAAATTTGCTCTTGGAAAAAATGGTATGTATCTGATAAAATTGATTGTTAAAAATATGGAAATGTTGATAAAAGGAAACAAAGTATCACATACATCATGTATGTATACGCAAGTAACAAAAAAATCAATTGAATAAAACAAAATTGGTCCCATAGTCATTAACATCTTTTCCTAAGGAATTCAAGGGAGATAATCAAAAGTGAACTGCTCTCGGGGACCAGTCATTTTTTTGTGTTGAAAATTTTCAGTGTTTAAGAAGCTAATTATTGCTTTTATATATATATAGAGTTGAGCCTAGTTTAAACTCTTTAAATTGGATTATATCAAGGCAAAATGTCTGAACGTCTATTCATAGTTTCATTTGTCATCAAATCGCAATTTTCTCATGACTCAAGTAAATGATCTACAAAGCTGAGATCCTTGACAAACTTAGCCTGTAACTTGACAAATAGTATAAAAGATTGAACATATCACCTTTACATCTGGAAAACTTCTTTTCAAAATGAGGCATGTTTATATATTAATGATATTGACTTTTGCTCTTGTTTTCTATGGTACTGGTACAAGAGCACATACACATGTTGTGGTGTTGATGGTTTAGACTAATGACAACTTACCATGTCAAAGCTATATAAGGTTGTTGATATCCAGAAGCCAAACCTTTCTAATCAGACTGATAATCCAACTGACTGGAATTTATGTATTCTTTGCCAGAAGAAAACTTTAGAAACCCTTCAATGTCCTTCAAATTCAACACGACAGGAAGTTGGTGCAGGATATAAATATGTAGCTGAAAATCTTCTTAAATTTCAAGAACTGAATTTCATGCCACAAGATATTATTGTACATCTCTTAGATTTAAGCTCAGGGCTGGAACAAGAATTACATGAAAAATGTGCATCCTGGCACAAGTCGTGGAGGAATAAAATAAGTAATGCCAAGGTTCTGAGAGCATGTAAGAGAAAGAGTGAAGAGCTACAGGAGCCAAGTCCGGTGAAAACAAGAAGATTCAGTTCTGAGTACCAGCACGCAAAGGACACATGCATCTTTTGTGACAAAGTTGCCGGGTCTGCTGGCCTTCACCGTGCCTCTACATTTGATGTTGATTTCAAAGTAAGAAGGTGTGCTACAGAGCTGTGTGACTCACAACTGTTGGCAAAGTTAGCTGCTGGGGACATGGTGGCGATTGATGCCCAGTATCATGCCAAATGCTTAGCAAAACTCTACAAACAAGAAAAACTGTTAGGAAAGGGCTTGGCAGAAGGTTCATCAGAAAATGTTTTACATGGCATAGCTTTTGCTGAAATAGTCTCATATATAGAAACGTACAGAGAGTCCTTGGAAGCCAGGCCTGTATTCCGTATGGGAGATATCAAGAACCTTTACACTTCTAGGCTTCAGAAACTTGCTTTGAAGGATGTTCAAGTGCATACCACAAGACTTAAGAACCGGATTTTAGCTGCCATTCCAGACCTAACATCTCATACTGAAGGCAGAGAGGTTCTACTTGCATATGACCAGGATATTGGAGCAGCTCTAAAGCAAGCATGTACTGAAGATTTTGATTCTGAGGCACTTACTCTAGCTAAGGCATCTAAGATCATACGACGTGATGTCCCCCTAAGCTTGCAAGGAATATCTTTACAGTTGCAGCAGTTGATAACATTGACCATAATCCAAGTTCGACAACATCAAAGGATTCCTTCCATGGGACAGGCATATCTCTGATGCAGCAGCCTTGTGTATAAAATGGAGGAACAGCACGTTCTATTCCTGTATCTGATGAGAATTCAAAGAAAAGACAGAGGATTCAGGTACTTCCAGCAGCTTACACAAATGTACCGCCAGTGGCTTTGATAAGAGCTGATCCTCTTGTTCCTCATCTTACTGGACCAGCAGCACCAGTCCACCCAACTCAAACTCCTAGACTTACAAGAGAAAATGACTGGTTGGAGCATGTGAGGGAGCTATTGAGGAAACCAGAGCTAGGCAAAGGGGATTTTCTCTCATGGGCTGCTTAAGTTACCCTGATGATCACTATGTTGTGAAACCGGTTGGTAAAGAACTTATATGAAGACCAATCTTCAGTTTGTTATTTTTAAAGAAAATGAAGCCATTCTTTTGTGCTACGAGCGTGAAAAGCCTTGCTACGGCATTACAGATTAGTCTTAGCATAAATCATTTATATGGTGACATTCTATCCAATTTTTTGGTTTAATGTTATAATGTTTGAAGATATAAAATTACAACGCATTTTGTCATCTCATTCTCTGAAATAACAACATGGCAGACCGATTGTCAAGCCCCTGGTGAGGTGAGGGGATATTGGGTTTTACGCCGATTTCAAGATTATTTCACGTATATCGCGGCTGGGGGAAAGTCCGCATCACCACTGTGGTTATGCATTGCGGTGAAACCTGCGAGTATCGACTGGAACTAGCAAACCATGGGTGGCACTGTACCCAAACTTTACTACCCGTAGATCAGTTCTCTTCTACAGAGAGTTGCCGAGCCTCTGGCGGGATTCGAACCACGGACCTCTTGATCCGAAGCCGAACGCGCTAAACACTGCGCTATCCCGCCCCAAGGAAGCCCCTTAACCAGATGAACAATGAACCAGTAGACTATATATATATCAAACAATGTATGCATCTATTTAGATACTATGTATAAATAACCTTTTATATCAACTTTGTTCCTTAACTCTAAGCTGTAAGACTACTAGGAAAGACATTGATAACAAAATAATGAAGAAATATAGCAGCTGCCGTGCATTTATTCAATAGGTTTGTTAAAAAAAGATTTTTAAACAAAACAATATTTCAAAATTCACTGAATACAAAAATGTAACATACTTCAGGCAAACTGAAATTTGAAAAATAGCAAGCTGATATCAATCAATGCTTTAACATTAAAAAAAGATAAAGGATACGAGACCATTGAGGGATTACTTATTCATTCTAATAACTTATTCACTACCAAACCGATATATTATGAGATAAATAAAGTAAGTGCAATTTTAAGTGAATGCATTAAGAATGCAAATAATGTCATACAGGATACCTTTCTTAGCAACCTGATTACTGATAAAAACTGTCTAAATATTATGATTGACGTTAGTATAAAAACTTACCAATATCAAATAATGTATACATTTACATATACCATTTTGAAATCGATGCCCAGTAAAATATACAAAGTAAACATCTCATACCGATTTTTAAATTGTAAAAGCGAGTTCCTCGTTTATCAAAAAATTAAAAGATCTTATGCAAACAGGTTATCATAATGCGCTGAATAACGTTCTTGTATGAGTGGTAAATTTGTATCAAGTATCAGAACGTTTTGCCAATGTTAAATTAACAAACAATCAAATTTGCAAAACTATGATTCAACTAAATATACTCACGAATAATTTTCTCTTTCAAAAGAGTCAGTAAATATTCTGTTTCTGGCTCTACATCTTTTTGTCGACGTGGTATCTCTGAAAAATTATCAATAATATCACAAAACAATAGCAGGGTGTAAGTTAAGGAAAATGTCATCTCAGAAACTTCAAAGTGAATTAATACATTGTACAGGTATACCGTATACAAAAAGAATGTATACTTTCCCTCTTACCATAAACCTTTCCAATTTATAGTGAGTTAATTGAAGGAGGAGAAGGGGTGCTTTGGATCCTACTCAGTATTCAGAAATTATCAAGGGGGGGGGGGGGTTCAGGACCCCCATTCCCCATTGCGCTATTTCTTACGTTATAAATGATTTACTATTCTTTTTTATAGACTTGAATCTATCATTGATTTTCAAGATAGAAAATAAGGGGTACGGACCCCCTGAACCCCCCTCCTTGGAACCGCCACTGCTACTTATTGTTGATTGATGTAAATTGGAGGATGAAAATCATCCTATTAATAAGAGGGATTAACAGATGAGGGATAAAGGGATGGAAGGTTGAGAGGAAAAGACGGAAAGGAAGGCATAGCAAGAGAAAGACAGCATGTTTTTGAACGACACAAATTTCTGAATTTCTACCCGTCGCAGCTTGGGTGACCGTGCCTGCAAGCATGTACGTTCCGGCTGGCATAGATCTCCGGGCCACGTACGAAAACCACCGCACCACGATAAGGTATTGATAGACTAAAATTTAGTCTATGAAAAATTTTAATAATCTACTGTTCCTTCATCCATAATATTGTTTTTCTGTGGGTTCCTAATTTCATATGTGTATTCAGTCAATCTAGACTTGCTGAATCTGGACGTAGACTGTAAAAAAGTCTCCTTTGAATACAGTCAAACAGGACTAAGTTATTGAGTCTAGTTTCTGTATCTCTCTTGTACAGGCGTGCCACATCCTCAAAGCTATTTTCCCCAATACCCTGATTCCAAACAGAGTTTTATGGGTCGTAATATGAATGTCCTTGAATGGTGCTTTAGCAACTCAGGTGTTTACGGTTGAATATCGCACCTACCAGCATAAGGTCAGTTCCATAGCTTCTGTAAAATTATGGCGAGGAGGCCGTTTCATAAGATTTGTTGTAATGATCAGTTTAAATGGCTTAAAGCGAGGTCAGGTATGGTGGGTGTGTCTTTAAACATTTGCAGCGAAAGTCATGGATTTGTGCAGAGTAATTTTGGATAATTGTCAAGAATAAGTGATTGGTTTTGGATCAAACGTGGTTTCTATTTAATACCTGGATGAAAATGATCCGAAGTGTTTGGACACATTCGGGAGAACTGGGGTTTAAAGGATCAGGAATAAGATCGAAGAAAAAGAAAGTGACAGATAGTCAGGTTTTTTAAACGACTACAATTTTGTCTTTTATATATCCGTGGACATGTCCATTTTGCATGCATATTTTATCATATCATATTTTGATTATGATAACGAAGATGTTTCAATTTACCTTTAACAGTTGTATCTTGTATTTCTGCTAGAAAATCATCTTCATCACCCAAGATCTTTATATCACTTGACTGGATTCTATGTGCCCCCTCATCACCACCAGACAGAGGACTGTACACTGTTCCGACGGCACTGGGTCCGCAGGTGAATGCCATGACACCAATGGTTCCTACCGGAAACGAAATCAAGGAAACGTCAATATCCTTCACACAAAACACGAATGAAAGGTTTTCCATTCTTTATTTATGAAACATCAGAGAAGGGGTTTTACTTGTTGTTAACGTTATCAATGGTGAATTTTCGTGAGAAGAACTGATTGTTGCCGGAAATTTTAATTTAAATGCTAAATGGTTAAGAATGGTGACAATCTGAACGCGTGAATCATTATTACCGAAACCGCTACAATAAACCGTGGTTTGCGGAGCACCTTACGATGATAAGAATTAATGTTATTACCAAAGAAAATTGATCATTGATAGCGTGACCTTAAATGTCAAAGGTCAAGCTCATTATATATTGGTTGTGGCCATGTGCACCATTTTATAAAAATTTTGAAACAATGAAATTATATTGAAAATTCAAGAGAAATCATGTATTGCTTATAACACCTTGAAATTCATTTGATATGCTCATATTCGAGGTCAAAGGTCAAGTTAACTAGTTGTCATATCCAGAAAAAGCATTCCTCGTTAACATGAACAGTTGAAAAGGTCATGTGCTATGAGACTTTATTTGATATATATATACTAGGAACCGAGATTTTAAAAGGTTTTTGCTTCAATCAGGTAATCAAGGTAATGTCATAGCAAGGTCACGCCTTATTTATGGTTTGCAAAGATGCTTCATTCCAACTATTATCGCTGTTGATTATTACATAGTTGTTACATAAAATAAATTACCATTGCTTGTTTGACCTTAAATGTTATAGGGCAATGTCACGAGATACGGATAGATGAATTTTGAAATCAGAAAAAGGTTTTTGAAAAAAAAACCGTTTGACTTTTCACTTGATCTTTTAGTTGGACCTCTATAATATGACATTTTAATTTGATCTAATTACGCTTATCATGATCTTGAGGCATTCAATTGGTATGTGAAATAGACCAAGTATCTCAAAGGGAGCTTGATCGCAAGACTTGGTCTTTTAGTGGGACCTTCATATTGTGAAATTTTAACTTGACCTTTGAAATAGACCCTAAATCTCAAAGAGCCTTGACAAGCATGTTTTTATAACCATTTAGTATCAAGTTTATCATCCAAAATCTTCATATTTCAATTCGTTTTTTTAACTTATCAAAACAATGTAGACCTGTTTCGAAATCACATCTATTAAGTTTACAGACAAAGATTATATGAATAACTCAATATATACGTTGTTTACCTTCGACATGTTTTAACTATCATGTGGATAACTTTATTGCATTTAGATAAACATTTGTTCTATTTAATATTGGCTCAACAATTCCTTTATAAATATCATTAATATTGATGTCCTGGAAAATTGGAAAATAAAATTGACATGACATGTTTATAGCAAACCCATCATGAAATGTATGAAATACTAACATGTTGCATTTAAATCGTCAAATCTTTTATATTTTAGGGTTTCATTTAATATTCAAACCTATATTTCTGCTTGACGCGTTTCCATGCACATGAATTATATAAATTACAATTCCTTAGCAGAAATCTTGTTAAAATGCGTTCAGTTCGTTCTGACGACAAACCCTATGTACAGAGTATATGGCATTTTCAAAACGAGTTCAAAAACCCCCAAAACAATAACCAATTTGTTTCAAGCTCTAATTAAGGAATAAAAACCTGTTTGCATCGCCAAATCACTGAGTCTTCTGTTCTTTATAATAGGATTATGGTCTTACACCAACCAGCTTAATCAGCGTAAATGAATCCGCTCTCGCTCCTTCCGTATACCCTGATCTCTTGCTATCTAACCAGCCAACGAGACGACTCGCATCCAGCAACAGCGGCACAACCCGGATGGAAAAATCCATTGAGTTCAAGCTAGTAGCTTCAAACTCCTTAGTAAACGACATTTCATTGGCTTTAGAAATAACAGGTGAGCATAGCCACGAATATGAAGCCGCTTACCATACGAGGGATTTTGCCCGAAAGAGATAAGGGTATAAGGAAGGAAGCATAAGGAAGAAAGCAGATTCATTTACGCTTATATAGCAAGATGAATAGTGCGTTGCTGGAGCACAATACTTACTACCATGATCATGCAGTTTTATGATAAATTTTTGAAGTGTTCGGACTTTATTGAAGCATGCTGTACATTAACTCGCCTTTTTAGGGTCTCGTGGTAGCAACTTACATGTTTTTCTCAAAACAAGGGCAGATAATTTCAGTTCCTATTCTCACGAAAAGTTCAAGGGTGAATAAGGGTTTGGGTAAGTTCAATATGACTTTTGATAACTGAAAGTGACAGTGTCTTGAGCGCTTGTTATTATTTTGCATTGCTATAGCTTCCTGCCTGCCTTCCAAGGGATAATATTTTTTGTTTTCAATCCGTTGATTTTGACGTAAGTATCCTATCTATCATATGTAGCTAACTCAGTCATTCCATTGATGGCACGTGGTTCTTTGCTCAGTTGACTACTCTCAGAGAGTTCAGCAACATCAGGCGTGTCATTAGGAGCTGGAACAATTACTCAGCATAATTTTTCATCCGGGTAGTTAGTTTTTGCTAGGTGCAAGTCATTTCAATGGCTTGATATGTTAATAGCGATACGAGGCGTTTGATCTTAGAGGTATCTGGGTATTGAAAGACATATATGTATGTCCAAAAGGAAATTGAAACAAAAAAGTACTTACCTACTAATATCCAAAAGGTTCTTCTGTTTTGTAACAAAAGTCTCCGATAGACTTTCATTATGTTGGTTTTCTGTTCATGAGTAGAAACACAAGTAAGTATTAAATGCATAAGTGCATAAATGCACTAAAACCCCTGCATGTCTGTCACCAGCATATACTGAGATACATATATGCTGAGAGATTGATGTATAGAAGTCAACTTTCAATAATGTCTTTGTTTATGTAACGCTATTTATCACGCTGTCCATAACATGCTAACGGTCACTTATATCACGAACGTATGTTATATGTATTTCTTTCTATGGGACAGCTATTTTCCCTTGTTTTTCTTTATTGTATTTTGAACGCACTTGTTGTCAAATTGATCTATTGTAAAACACGAAAAATATGGAAATAAAAAAATATGCATAAGTGGGATTAAATACCGGCATTCTAATTTTTCTAGGAGGTTGACATATCATTTTTTTTCAGTAGATGTCTTCTTACATCATTTAGATACAATGCTGCTTGGTATTTGTTATTATCATCAGACGCGAGCAGGTTTCACTGGAAGAAATCACCACGACGGTGTCGCAGGTGTTCTTCCAACAGTGTTTAAAGAATTGGATATTGTTTGAATTTTTAATATCATGCACATTTAAGAGTTATCAATATATTCAAAATCGAATCAGGTGTTTTTAAATCTACAATGATAAACAATGGAGGTCAAGTTGTCTAAGTAGTTATGAAATCATAAAAGAAAGCTATCCCAAATAAAATTTAAGCTTACAACATTTTGTTCTTATTTAAGAAATTAGTTTTTTAGCACAGGGTTAGTTTGTGAGGGGACGATTAAATTTACTGTAATGTATACAAATGAGCAAAATGCTTAGATCCAATTTATACATGACAAAAGTAATATAAAAGAATAAAGGCTAATTTTGAATTCGTTACATTTAGTCTTGCTTTTACCATGTTATCTTAGAGGATACAAATCAAAGAGAATGGACTTTGCTTACCTTCAACATATTCAACTAGACTTTGGTATAACGTTATGTTTAGGAAAGACAATAATACGAAATATTAACTTCATTTATTTTATCATAAAGCTGCATACCAAAAGTTTGTTCACATACCTGCGTTTCCTGGTGCAAATATCATATACGTCTATGAGGCAACATAGCATTTCGAAAAGAAACGGATAATGTTGAATTTTAATACAGAAATGAAGATCCACTGTACCTTAACGTAATCGTGTATAATACGCAACAATTAACCGTAGCAGTTTTGGCAGATCATTAAAGTGGCCAGGGGTCAAAATTCCGAAAACACTCATTTTCATTTTTCGCTGCAAAATCCATTTGAAGTGATCAACAGCTTTAAACACAACTCATGTTTCTTCGCTCGCTCTATGTCAATGTGATTGTGTTGCTTTTTTTCTCATATATTGGAACTGGAATATTTTAATCGAATTTTTAAACGAAAATATGACCCCACCTGTCTATTTCGCCTAGCCAAAATTCGAATTTTTCCACAAGAGATAGGACGATCCAAAAATAAGTTTTTATAAGACAATAGGTGATCAATTGTCAGTTTTGCTGAAATTATTTTATTTACGTTCAAACGAAACCCAAATTACATGATATTTGCACTACGATTCAGTTGTATATGAACAAACTTTTGGTTACAGCTGTATATTGGCCCAGAAGACATTTTTAGTACAATGTAAATAAAATCTATATTGTTTCGCTAGTCAATAAAAACTGCCATAACTCATTGTTCGTGGATGTAAATGTAAAAAATCAAGTCCTTGATTCAACATTAAATGGAAAAAGGCCATCAATGACAATATTTGATTAAATTAGATTTAAATATATTTATTAACAGTCCCTCTTGTTCTAGATAAGGCATAACCATTAAATGCGGCCGAAATTGTACATGGCAATTTTACTGAATTTAAAAAATTTATTTTGAAGGTTTTTAACCGCTTTAATGGGTGAGTTTTGTTGTTTTGTTTTTGTCAGTTACTAAAGATTCATCGCTTTAATTAAAAGAGTGTAACTAACCAGATAGCAGCCCATTTTACGGAAACTTGGATTTTGATATCTAAAGACAAACGACAGTGAAAATAGTAGGTGGAGTGTTTTTTTTCTCTACATTGCTAGATGTTTGTTTATCTAATATCACTAAGTGTTTGCTTGATGTCTTCTCTCCTTGTTATATCTAATGGAGCTCTGCGCAGGACCATAAGTAGTGACATCATAACGTTATGGTTGTTGACGTCATGTACGATTGTTTCGTGACGTCATTCAAAAACTGTACTTTAAATGTGGAATATAGGATGCACATTGCTCTTCATCCATACCGAACCATTGCTTCCAGTTTGTGTAGGATGAGATATGCTTCTCGTATAAAGAAGAAAAATGCAGTTTTCCAAATCTGTTGTAATAAAATGTATCTGAAAATCAGACTCGTTATTTTCTGTAAAACCGCCAACGGTACATTTGAATATATATTCAATTATTTTATATACAATATAAGAGCATACTTGGAATATAATACACCATTTTCTTGATAAATTAATTACATGAATTAGAAATATTATTGTAAAATATCCAAGATAGTGTTTTCTGATATAATTCTCTGGGTCTGTCGTCAAAAAGTTTTAAAAAAACAATCATTACTATGTTACAAATTATTATAAGGAGTTTGATATCATTATAACCTTCAACAATTCTCCGGGATGAAAAAATATATTTTATCTCAATGGCTTCTCTTATTATTTTAGATCCTTAATTGGACATTTAGGTACAGACATTCCAGATAAGCTATGACTTATAACAGCTTACCTGCAATATGTTAAACCATTTTCTTAAAGTATGGACAACACGAATGAAAAATTATCTTATGTGTAACACATCAAAAGTAGTGTTAACACTGATATGTGAATATATATGTATATATATGATATGAAGTCATGTTATGAAATGATATAATATAATTTGATATGATATAATATAATATAATATAATATAGTATAATATAATATAATTTTATATAATATAAAATAGTTCAGACTTTAAGGGTGTCGTTAACAATTAGAAATACATGGAAATAATTTTCAAAACGATTTTCTCTGTCTAGGAATGTAGAATCTTAATTGCCATTATTGGATACAATCAAAGTTAGTTGTGCATCATAAGTCTGAATTCAAGAAGCATCAGTCAGAAGCTCAGCTTTTTTGGGATGAATACTTTGACTTTTAATAATTAGTTACTGTCACCTTCAATAGCGACTGCATCAATGCATAGGACTTATGGGCAAGAAATGGGTTATCTACGCATGCGGTGTTTTCTTTGGCTGAAAACATCACACAGGGTAGTAGATGTTGCAGTTTTCTTTCTCTAGGGGAACCTGCCGGAAGCCCGAGAATAGCTCGTATTACAACAGAGGTTCGTATTGGAATGAATGACGGAGTTTCCTTTGTGGGGAGAGAAATCAAACTTGAATGACCATTTTCCTATCGATAACAACTAAGAAAATTTTAAAATAAATTTAGTCAACTGAATAAACATATATTTTAGTTTAATATATTTAAGACCCATGTAACGCGATTGGCGCCTGGAATGCAGCCCACTCCGATAATTCAAAAGATAACAAAAATAGAAAATTAAACAACAACATTTAATTTTCCCCCAATTTCATTATGTACAATATTTACAAAAACGTTCAAATTCCTACATCTTTTGTGATAAAAATTGTCACATTTTCATTCACCAACTGTGATATAAATTCTTTCATTAGATAAACTAATTTGTTTAAATAATGTATCAACATTTCCTTTCACACATGTTGCCTCAACGGCGAACAAGGTGACTCTGTTCTCTTCTCAAAGTCAGACACATCGCACGTGCACGGTGATGCACGGGCTGAAATTAACATCCTTTTACGCAACAGCATCTTGCTGCGTTTTTGGCGATTGTTTCTTTCCGGGAACAGCTCGGCGCATTTTATCTATCAAAAGAATTTAAGAAAACTGAAAGAAACTTAAACTTAAATTTTGAAGATAGCTCTAAAATGTAGCTCATCGGACTGTTTATTTAAAAAAACATTTTATTTATCATCATGGGGCTATAGAATTAAGAACTAATTTGGCTAAGGAGTATGTACACATTTCAGCTTTCTAATTTTTTTCCTTCTAAAGAAAAAGATAAAAATTAAGTCAGGATGCAAGGTATTTTATCTTGTATTCGAGTCAGAAAACAATTATGTGTCTGAGGGTAAAAATTCGATAATTATCAGATATTGTCAGATGTTTCAAGATTGAAATAAATGAATTATATGAATCAAAGACTAATAAAAGGCAATTTGACAAAATGGTTCATTCAACCATTGAACTACATCCTTATCCATGAATTGGCGCTCAAACATATCTGAATGGTTTAAAGTATTCCAGAAGATATAAATATTGCCAACCGCGTCCTTTATTTATTCACAAATGTATTACTGCTATTGACATGGTATATAAGATATTAAGAAAACATATAAAGTGAAATAATGCAAGAAGTATGGTGATAATTATTAAATCAAACCACACAGAACAGCAAATCTGAATAACTTATCCCATATACAACTTAATATACATCGCTAACAGTAAAGATAGAAATATTATCTTAAATGTATATTAATTTCTTAAATGTATGAATAAAACTAGAACTAAAATTGTAAATGTATAAAAAAACTGTAACCTTCTATGAGCGGTTGTAAAGAATTGTTGGATAGTGGTAGAGAGAAAAATTTAAGCTTCGTCCATTTGTTTGTATAGTTGTGTGGGTGTGTGCGTGTGCGTGTGTGTGCGTGTGCGTGCGCGCGTGCGTGTGTGTGTGTCCTTTTCGTAGCACGGGGGAAAGTGTGTTAGATTTCCGCATGGTATCTTGCGACAGTGCGCCTATATCTGTTATTACTTAAATAGCACGGATATTGTATATCCCTATTTTTATTCCTTCCTTTTAGCAGACTGAACGTATAGTATATACATTTTCCTTCAAACAAATGGGTCATTGATTTTAAAAGGATAAGTATGAAATTAAAAAAGATATTTTTTTATTGTTAATTCATTAACAAAATGTGCTTAAAATCAATGTCTTCATTTATCGAGAGTCATACATTTCAATCAATCCAAACCTTATTGTTATATGTATGTTGACCTCGATTTTTTACAGGTTAATTACCCTTAGGCTACAATTGTTGAGTGATTGATGGATGATTAATGAGTTTTTAATGACCCCTCACGTAACATCCATATCTATAGTGTCAACTGAGATATATAAATTTTTAAATATTTGAAGTACTTTGATAAGTTTCATTTATATCTATAACAATGTAACTTTATAATAAATTTTAAAAATATCTTTGAATTTTAAATTGGCGAGTCTTGCATGGTCACAAGGCAATGATGCATATAAATTGAAAGATTGGGGAGGGGACCCTATCGAGGGTTCATTCTATGCTGCTAAAATACATTATGTGACTGAAAATCCAGATCAAAAAAGAGAACAAGAAACAAACGGAAAGAAATGTTGGTGAGATGGTTACAATTCGTGGATTCCAGAGGAAGACGCGAGATAGTATCACTATTATAAAAAGAGGTTGCCTCCAAACCTAAAGACATAAGGATGGAGGAAACCATTTAGTCACAACCTCTTTCACGCAGTAGATCGAATGAAACCTGGAGTTTACTTGGAAAAACAATAGTCAAAAACGAAAAAGTATTTATCTCACAAATCATCATTATTTATATTGTGGTCATCACTTGTATTGTAAATTTGTCCTTGGTAAAAGGAAATTCAAATTTGTGGACAGCCTAATTGAGTAGTAGTCTTGGCTATCTTTTACCAAATCCTAAAATAAAATCTCAAAAGTGACAATGGATAAATACATGACTTTTAGAAGTAGTGATAGTAAAGGTACTTATCCTGACAATCAAGCCTGGGTATATTTAAAGTTCAATAACATGAACCATTACATCCAAAGAGATTTATGCTTACTCTTCAGTTTGTGATTCAACATATATATGTGGGTGAAAGTAGAGAACCATTATTGACACGTATTTATTTAAACAATAAAATATCATCATTCGAGTTTACTCGGTACCAGTATGTCCCTATTAAAGTCAGATATCACTAGTGTGGATAGATGTGGATATGGATGTTACGTGAGGGGTAATTAAAAACTCATTAATCATCCATCAATCACTCGATAATTGTAGGTTAATTAACCTGTCAAAAATGATCGATGTCAACATACATACAACAATAAGGTTTGGATTGATTGAATTTCACACTTAGCATAAATTGTGAAGGGCTCACAGCTCGCCTATAAATCAAACTGACGCATGCGAATTGTATAGGGACCGATTCCTAGATTGTAAAGCCCTCACAGCTCGCCTATAAATCAAACTGACAGAATATAGGGGTCAATTCTCAGATTGTGAATGGCTCACATCTCGCCTATATATCAAACTGAGGGAAAATAGGGATCGCTTCTCTGATTGTGAAGGGCTCACATCTCGCCTATATGTCAAACTGGGGGAGTATAGGGATCGATTCCTGGATTGTGAAGGGCTCATAGCTCGCCTATAAATCAAACTAACGGAGTATAGGGGACGATTCTCAGATTGTGAAGGGCTCACAGTTCAACTTTATTTAAACTGAGAGGGTATAGCAGTCGATTCTCAGATTGTGAAGGGCTCACAGTTCAACTTTATTTAAACTGAGAGGGTATAGCAGTCGATTCTCAGATTGTGAAGGGCTCACAGATCGGCTTTATAACAAACTGACGGAGCAAAGCGGTCGATTCTCAGATTGTGAAGGGCTTACAGGTCACCTATATATGAAACTGAGAGGGTTTATAGGAATCGATTCTCAGAGTGTGATGGGCTTACAGGTCACCTATATATGAAACTGAGAGGGTATATAGGAATCGATTCTCAGATTGTGAAGGGCTCATAGCTCGTCTTTATTTCAAACTGAGGGAGTATAGGGGTCGATTCTCAGATTGTGAAGGGCTCCCAACTCGCCTATAAATAAAAAAAAACGGAGTATAGGGGTCGATTCTCAGATTGTGAAGGGCTCACAACTCGCCTATATGTCAAACTGAGGGGGTATAGGGGTCGATTCCCAGATTGTGAAGGGCTCACAGTTCAACTTTATTTAAACTGAGAGGGTATAGCAGTCGATTCTCAGATTGTGAAGGGCTTACAGGTCACCCATATATGAAACTGAGAGGGTATATAGGAATCGATTCTCAGATTGTGAAGGGCTTACAGGTCACCTATATATGAAACTGAGAGGGTATATAGGAATCGATTCTCAGATTGTGAAGGGCTTACAGGTCACCTATATATGAAACTGAGAGGGTATATAGGAATCGATTCTCAGATTGTGAAGGGCTCATAGCTCGTCTTTATGTCAAACTGAGGGAGTATAGGGGTCGATTCTCAGATTGTGAAGGGCTCACAACTCGCCTATAAATAAAAAAAACCCCGGAGTATTAGGGTCGATTCTCAGATTGTGAAGGGCTCACAACTCGCCTATATGTCAAACTGAGGGAGTATAGGGATCGATTCCCAGATTGTGAAGGGCTCACAGTTCATCTTTATTAAAACTGAAAGGGTATAGCAGTCGATTCTCAGATTGTGAAGGACTCACAGATCGGCTTTATGTCAAACTGACGGAGTAAAGGGGTCGATTCTCAGATTGTGAAGGGCTTACTGGTCACCTATATATGAAACTGAGAGGGTTTATGGGAATCGATTCTCAGATTGTGAAGGGCTCACATATCGGCTTTATGTCAACTGACGGAGTATAGGGGTCGATTCTCAGATTGAGAAGGGCTCATATCTCGCCTATATGTCAAACTGAGGGAGTATAGGGATCGACTCCTAGATTGTGAAGGGCTCATAGCTCGCCTGTAAATCAAAGTGAGGTAGTATAGGGATCGATTCCTAGATCGTGAAGGGCTCATAGCCCGTCTTTATGTCAAACTGAGGGAGTAAAGGAGTCGATTCTCAGATTGTGAAGGGCTCACAACTCGCCTATATGTCAAGCTGACGGAGTATAGGGGTCGATTCTCAGATTGTGAAGGGCTTACAGCTCACCTTTATTTTAACTGAAAGGGTATAGGAGAAATTCTTCTCTGCCGCATGCGCCTCGGTTGCAGCGATCTCAATTCATATTTGTTTGATAGAGGGTTGTCGGTAAATTGCGCCTGTTCTTGTGGAAATATTCGGGAGGATCCTTTTCATTACTTCTTTAAATCAAATCAATACTTTTTTAAAAACGATAATATATTTAAATCTACCTTGAGCGGCGACAAATCCTTGTCACAGAGTGCTAACGAATCCCTAATAATATCTGTTTATCATTTCATAAATGATACAAACCGATTTTTATAGCTCTTATTAAATCTGTACCAAATGCAAAGGTAGAAAATGTTTAACATGAATTTGAATTTAGTAAGAATAATTGCAAATATATATTTCCACCAGTGTACTTGATATCTTAATCGTTATCGTAAAAATCTACCATCTATCCTCAACGGCAACTTTGGCTCTACTGCTCAACATAATAACAAACTCTTAAAATCCGTCCATAATTTCATAGTTTCCTCTAAATGATTTTCAGATTTGTCTTAACCAACTTCCGTTATCTTCTTCAATTGCCTTGCGAAATTTTTAAAGAATTTATCTTTAAATCTTAGTATGTACATGTAAGCCTGCAAATGTACATGCATATCTGATCTGTTCTTCAATGTTTTGTGAACGTCATCATTTCATGAAAGTTTATATTTGTATATTTTCGGGAGAGGCATTCATATAAGCAAAGATTTTTCTTGTTTGCAAATCCCATCAGTTTTTCTCTGAATAAATATGTTTACACCATATCTTAATCGTTTCTTGTTTGTTTCAGGAGAAGCATTTATATAGGCATTTGCTGCCTGTTTGCTAATCTTTTTTCCTTTTTCAATATATATATATATATATATATATATATATATATATATATATATATATATATATATATCATATATATATTCTGAATGTTGTGTATTACATGTTTCATGGAAATTAAATACTGTTTAAATCACACAGAAGAAATTAGTTGTTTGCCACTCCCGTCACTATGGTCGCAGCACGGAATAGAGATGATGCCATTATATGACTCTTTTCGCAGCGTAGTAAATAATCCACTCCATATCAAAATATTCTTAAAATATTGAATCATGAAAAGATAATAAATAAATCATATAAAACATTTCTTTGTTAATTTCACAAACCGATACAACGGAAACTATTAAAAACATTACAGAAAAAATATGTGTCAAAATGTTGACGACAGTGTGACCGAAGAGCAATTAAACATTTTACTCCAGTCAAATCATTATTGCGTAAGTATTTGATATCGTGCGATAGATAAACATCAAATTACAGAGAGGAAGTTAATGTGATTGTACGAGAATTTACGCGCAAGTCTGAGTAGAGAGGCGACAAAGTGACACGTTGCTTTGATAAGCAGACCCAGCTAGACATCTGGTCTAATTATTCACGACAACACAAAATGTTAACTGTTCGGGTATTATAAATTTTATAAATTCATATATTTAAAAACTGTTCATATACAAACTCAACAGATTAAATAACTTTCCGATTAATGCATCTTTCGTATAAAAACTTTTAATCTCACGGTCCAGGAAGAAAATGAGGGGAAAAAGGTAACAGTTATCAAGTTTCCATAATGAACAATAAATATTAGGATCAGAGTTTGTTGTCTTTGATTTTTGAAACTTTTTTTTAGCATCACGAGACTATTTCCTTCATTGTACCTTGTAAGTGTAAGTGTCTATGCAAGTAATTCAAACCAAAGGAGATTAGTGTTTTGTGTTGATACAGAAAGTAATTATGCTCAATTAAACCCAACTTAAGTCAAATAAGCGAGAATGAGGAATTAAATGTCAGTGTAATTAACTTTTCAGATATTAAGTTTACTTTACACGGTGAATTGTTATTTATTGATTTTTACATGCAAACCTTTTACACATATAAGAACTTATTATTACTTCTACATAAATAGTAACACCCTCCAAACAGTTTTATACGGGTTACCGCAAACTATGATTAAAGAAAATCTAAAACCGCAGAATCAATATACAAATTTAGTTTTCTACCTCCACATATTCACAATATGTGAATTATTGAACCCTCTACTAGCTAAATAAAACACAAAGACAAGCGCAATGCCCTTCACAATCAAGAATCGACCCCTATACTCCCTCAGTTTCACATAATGACGATATCTGAGCCCTTCATAATCTGAGAATCGACCCCTATATTCCCTCAGTTTGACATAAAAGCGAGCTGTGAGCCCTTCACAATCTGAGAATAGTTCCCTATACTCCCTAAGTTTGACATTTAGGCGCGCTGTGAACAATCTAGGAATCGGCCCCTGTACTCCCTTAGTTTCACATAATGACGATATCTGAGCCCTTCACAATCTGAGAATCGACTTCTATCCCCTCTCACTTTAGATAAAGGTGAGCTGTAAGCCCTTCACAATCTGAGAATCGATCCCTATACTCCCTCATTTTGACATATAGGCGCGCTGTGAGCCCTTCACAATCTAGGAATCGGCCCCTATGCTCCCTCAGTTTCACATAATGACGATATCTGAGCCCTTCACCATCTGAGAATCGACTTCTATACCCTCTCACTTTAGATAAAGGTGAGCTGTAAGCCCTTCACAATCTGAGAATCGATCCCTATACTCCCTCATTTTGACATATAGGCGCGCTGTGAGCCCTTCACAATCTAGGAATCGGCCCCTATACTCCCTCAGTTTCACATAATGACGATATCTGAGCCCTTCACCATCTGAGAATCGACTTCTATACCCTCTCACTTTAGATAAAGGTGAGCTGTAAACCCTTCACAATCTGAGAATCGACCCTTTTACTCCGTCAATTTGAGTTAAAGGTGAGCTTTGACCCCTTCACAATCTAAGTTTAGGCCCCTATACTCCCTCAGTTTCACATAATAACGATATGTGAGCCCTTCACAATCTAGGATCGACTCTTATACCCCCTCAGTTTGAAATAAAGGTGAGCTGTAAGCCCTTCACAATCTGAGAATCGACAAATATACTCCGTCAGTTTGATTTATAGGCAAGCTATGAGCCTTTCACAATCTGAAAAACGACCTATATACCCTGATAGTTTGACATAAACGCGGGCTATGACCCCTTCACTTCTATTTCCTCTCAATTTAAATAAAGGTGAGCTATGAGCCTTCACAATCTGAGAATCGATCCCTGTACTCTGACAGTTTGACATTAACGCGAGCTATGAGCCCTTCACCATCTGAGAATCGACTTCTATACCCTCTCACTTTAGATAAAGGTGAGCTGTAAGCCTATCGCCCTAGGGCACTATCACATATCATTCAAATCGGTTATTATGTCCTTTGTTTTTAATTGAAGGCTATATGCCATAACCACCAACTACGCAGTTGGGTGTTACGAGATGTTCAACCTACACAAACGATTAGACTTGTAAATTTTGATAGTTTTACAAATTAAGTATATAAGACTTGACATTAGCGAAAGTGGGATTCGAACCCGGGACCTCTTTGCTGGCGAGTGACGCCTTTACCATTTGAGCTAACGAGGATCACTGCCTGTAACTGTACATTTTGTTGTGTCATGTCTGTACTCTTTTCCCCTGGTATATATATAAATGTATATGTATATGTATATATACATGAAAATATATAGGTGTAAGGTTATGTCTATTTCTAATCTTTAGAATCAAATATTTAGCTTTAAAATCTCAAGCAGCCAGATATTACTAATATCCTACTGGACTCGTTAGGTCAGGACAAATAAACACGCAAAGTAAAACGTTTACAAATTAATTTTATAAAAACTATTTGGTTTGAAAACTTTGTAGGAATGTTCCGCGGGAGTGTAAGCCAAATAATGACCCGATTTTCTCGCGTTATGGCAAAAAAAAACTCATCTCGGGCTAACGCCCTCGCGAGTTTTTTTGCCATAATCGCTCGGCACCCGGTCATTATTTACTACTTCACAATCTGAAAAACGACCTATATACCCTGATAGTTTGACATAAACGCGAGCTATGACCCCTTCACTTTTATTTCCTCTCAGTTTAAATAAAGGTGAGCTATGAGCCCTTCACAATCTGAGAATCGACAAATATACTCCGTCAGTTTGACATATAGGCGAGCTGTGAGCCCTTCACAATCTTGGAATCAGCCCCTATACTTCCTCTGTTTGACATAAAAGCGAGCTGTGAGCCCTTCACAATCTGAAAATCGATCCCTATACTCCCTCATTTTGACATATAGGCGCGCTGTGAGCCCTTCACAATCTAGGAATCGGCCCCTATACTCCCTCAGTTTCACATAATGACGATATCTGAGCCCTTCACAATCTGAGAATCGACTTCTATCTCCTCTCACTTTAAATAAAGGTGAGCTGTAAGCCCTTCACAATCTGAGAATCGACCCTTATACTCCGTCAGTTTGAGCTACAGGCGAGCTATGAGCCCTTCACGATCTGGGAATTGACTGCTATACCCTCTCAGTTTAAATAAAGGTGAGCTATGAGCCCTTCACAATCTGAGAATAGATCCCTATAG
This sequence comes from Phorcus lineatus, assembly GCA_921293015.1. Classification (NCBI taxonomy): domain Eukaryota; kingdom Metazoa; phylum Mollusca; class Gastropoda; order Trochida; family Trochidae; genus Phorcus; species Phorcus lineatus. The sequence continues at coordinate 26,816,825 of OV121092.1, read as the reverse complement.
ATCCCGACCCCTATACTCCGTCAGTGTGATATGTAGGCGAGCTATGAACCTGTCACAATCTATGACTTGACAACTATTCTCCATCATTTGGATGCATACACAAATAAAAACCTAAATAAACTCTCTCATTCTCATTTTATAATGCAAGATATACTACAAACAAGCAAATTCCCAGATTGTGATCATTCCTAGATTGTTCAGGTCTCACAATCTGCAGATTTTTTAAACAATCTAGGAATGAAAAAAAATCCTAGACTGTTCGAACAATCTGCAGATTGTGAGCGAACAATCTGGAGATTGTGATCATTCCCAGATTGCACGGAACATATATACTATACGTTCAGTCTTTTAAAAGGAAGGAACAAGAATAGGGATATACAATGCCCGTGCTTCTTTAGTAATAACAGATATAGGCGCACTGCCGCAAGATAACACAATCAAACACACTTTCCCTCGTGCTATGAAAAGGACACACACACACAAACACACACAAATATACAAACAAATGGACGAAGCTCAAACTTTTTTTCTCTACCACTATCCAAAAATTCTTTACAAGCGCACATAGAAGGTTACAGGTTTTTATACATTTACAATTTTAGTTCTAGTTTTATTCATACATTTGAGAAATTAATATACGTTTAGGATAATATTTCTATCTCTGCTGTTAGCGATGTTTATTAAGTTGCATATGGGATAAGTTATTCAGATTTGCTGTTCTGTGTGGTTTGATTTAATAATTGTCACCATACTTCTTGCATTATTTCACTATATATGTTTTCTTAATATTTTATGTATCATGTCAATAGCAGTAATACATTTGTGAATAAATAAAGGACGCGGTTGGAAATATTAAGATCTTCTGGAATGCTTTAAAACATTAACATATGTTTCAGCACCAATTCATGGATAAGGATGAAGTTTAACGTTGAATTAACCATTTTGTGAAATTGCCTTTTATTACTCTTTGATTCATATAATTCATTTATTTCAATCTTGAAACATCTGACAATATCTGATAATTATCGAATTGTTACCCTCAGACACATCATTGTTTTCTGCTGAATTTCATACCATAAAATTTTATGTGACTCGAATACGAGCCTTGCATCCTGACTTAATTTTCATCTTTTTCTGTAGAAGGAAAAAACTTAGAAAGCTGAAATGTGTACATACTCCTTAGCCAAATTAGGTCATAATACTATAGCCCCATGATGATAAATAAAAATGTTTTTTAAATAAACAGTCCGATGAGCTAGAGTTTAGAGCTATATCTTTAAAATTTAATTCTAAATTTTTTTCAGTTTTTTGAAATTCTTTTGATAGATAAAAGGCGCCAATCGCGTTACATGGTTCTTAAATATATTAAACTAAAATATATTATTATTCAGTTGACTAAATTTTTTCAAAAAATTCTTATTTGTTATCTATAAGAAAATGGTCATTCAAGTTTGATTTCTCTCCCCACAAAGGAAACTCCGTCATTCATTCCCCTAGAGAGATTAAACGATTCCCCTGATATTTTCAGCCAGAGAAAACACCGTATGCACAGATAAGCCATTTGCAGTGATGCAGTCGCTAAAGAAGATGACAATAAATAACTATATTCAAAGTCAAAGTATTCATCCCAAAAAAGCTGAGCTTCTGACTGATGCTTCTTGAATTCAGGCTTATGATGCACAACTAACTTTGATTGTATCCAATAATGGCAATTAAAATTCTACATTTCTAGACAGAGAAAATTGATTTGAAAATTATTTCCATGTATTTCTAATTGTTAACGACACTCCTATATTATATTATATTATATTATATTATATCATATCATATCATATCATATCATATCATATCATATCATATCATATTATATTATATTATATTATATTATAGTATAGTATAGTATAGTATAGTATATCATAAAACGACTTCATATCATATATATACTTAATATATTCACATGTCAGTGTTAACACTACTCTGAATGTGTTACAAATAAGATAATTTTTCATTTGTATTGTCGATACTTAAAGAAAATGGTTTAACATATTGCTGGTAAGCTGTTATAAGTCATAGCTTATCTGGAATGTCTGTACCTAAATGTTCAATCAAGGATCTAAGATAATAAGAGAAGCCATTGAGATAAAATTTATTTTTTTCATCCCGGAGAATTCGTTGTTGAAACTCCTTATAATAATTTGTAACATAGTAATGATTGTTTTTGAACTTTTTGACGACAGACCAAGAGAATTATATCAGAAAACACTATCTTGGATATTTTACAATAATATTTCTAATTCATGTAATTTATTTATCAAGAAAATGGTTTATTATATTGCAAGTATGCTACTATATTGTATATCAAATAATTGAATATATATTCAAATGTACCGTTGGCGGTTTTACAGAAAATAACAAGTCTGATTTTCAGATACATTTTATTACAACAGATTTGGAAAACTACATTTTTCTTCTTTATACGAGAAGCATATCCCATCCTACATAAACTGGAAGCATTGGTTCGGTATGGATGAAGAGCAATATGCATCCTATATTCCGCATTTAAAGTATAGATTTTGAATGACGTCACGAAACAATCACACATGACGTCAACAACCATAAAGTTATGATGTCACTACTTATGGTCTTGCGCAGAGCTCCATTAGACAAAGGTGATAATAACTAAATGTTATAAATATGGGCACTTTTCACACCTGGCAAATTCAATTAAATTCATTTACGTTATTATTATTATTGAGTAGGTTCGTGCATCAGCCATTGTTCGCTCTGGCACGTATCCTCTTTTCCCTCTCTCTGAATAGGTTCACAATAGTTTTCCATGAGTTGTTTTGATTTGGCAGAAGTTCAGACAGGGTAGCACTAGTGTCAAATGTCCTTGCATCTTGAAGTTCTTGACATTCAAAGATGATATGGCGGATGGTTTCCTCCCCTGAGTCACACAGTAGACAGGCAGCACTGGTGGCTAGATTGAATTTGTGCAGAAAGCTTTGGCAAGGATAGTGATTTAACTTTATTTGGCTGAGGAGGACTTGATCCCTGCGATTCACATTTGTGTAACGAACATTGCTTGGTTTAGACTGTATTTGATGGTATTGTCTTCCGGTTAACCCATTGTTCCAATTTTCTACCCATAGCTGTTTGGTTGATGATTTCACTACACCCATTAACAGCGGAATGGTTACGACTGGTTTGTTGACTGGTCCACAGTTTGCCGCCATCTTGGCCAGGACATCTGCCTTTTCGTTCCCTGAGGTGCCAACATGGCTAGGGATCCATTGGAGAGTCACCATTCCTTTATTTGCTGACAGCAGTTGATTGATCCTACTGCAGAGGTGGAGTAGTCAGTTGGCTTATAGGATGAAAGGGTTTGCAGCGAGGACTTTGAGTCTGTGAGAATAACATATTTGGCATCAGGTGCATCTGCTGTTGTTATTGTTTGAAGAGCTCTTTCAATGGCAACTAGCTCTGCCTCTAAGATGGAACTGGGAGGAAGTGGGATAATGCATTTACGCATTTACGTTAATTTAGGTTGAGAGAATTAAAATGGAAATGCTAGAAATGCGGACGTTTTATCTCAAATATCATTTTCCTTTCTTTAAGTTACTATTTTAATTTAAGTTACCTTTTCAGATTTAATCATTAATGTGTTATAAGTCTTTGAACTTGGGACAAACATTTTTCAAAATTAGATTTGACTAGATATTGACTAAGAAAATATAAAGAAATAAGGATGATTTAATCCCCTTAATTCAATAGTTATAACCATGATTCAAACTCCAGCATAACGGGAAGTTGTCAAAAGTGAAGGATCTATTCAATCATACAAATAAGATAAACTTTAGAATTAGGGACAGAAGATTAATAAGGTGATCTGCAAGACAACGTCTTTTACTCAAAAGAAGAAGTTTTAAAACGAACGTACCATAATCAGTTCAGCTAAACGAATTCAATTCTCGACACAAAACGGTGTTCACACAAAGAGGGCCGCCAGTGATTTTTTATTATTTCCTCTACATCTAAGGATGATTGGTTTGATCCTTGAGATGTTTTGACCGAATGAAAGTACATCATTTGGCATTGAGGGCTGCCAGTGATTTTTGCTTCTACATCTTCTACATTTAATGATGATTGGTTTGATCCTTGAGATGTTTTGACCGAATGAAAGTAGATCAGTTGGCATGAAGTAATGTTTTTGGTGGGAAATTGAAATAAAATAAATTGTAAAATCGTGATACTGCCTTTTAATATTTAATATTATTTTCTCTACGACTTCGGGTGATCACGTGGCGTACATTCGTTGATCAAAAGTAATCATTTCAATAGTTGTACTTGTGATACCAAAAGGGCGCATCCCTCCGGAACGATAATATTTTAAATTTCATCTTCTTCTCAAGAAGCGCGGGTAAAAAAAGTTGTAATCTTTTGTGTTAACTCCGTGCCTAATGAGAATTATGATTAAAATGTATAGATTTGGTTCCTACTAAAAAAACATTCCCATAAATCACATTTCATCTTTTTTTAAGTAACAATTGTCTAGAGATCTGAAAAATAGTCAATAATACGTAACGGCGGGCGATAATTGATTCTGTTTGTAGGCTTTTTACAATAAAACCTTGAAACGAATGACACCCTTGTCAAAATGGTATCAGATGAATAGCGGAATGGTTTAAACAACATGTTCATTCGCTTCCGTCATGCACCGATACTCGGATAGCTTATCTTGTGATCTGGAAGTCGCTATCAACGGAACCAAGGACATCTATAGAGGCGCCATTGATGGGACAAAAGAGCGTGCACACATAGGCAAATAGTACTTAGTGCAGACCAACAACACCTCAGGTAAGCAGATGCCTTGAATGATAATATTTTAAAAATGGAAAACAAAGGAATGTCATTAGTTGTGCAGTTACGTTAAGGTAGATAACTAATTCAAGAAATCTATACAAGATTAATTTATTACTTAAAACAAAAAGATTCGAATATCTAGATGTTATTTTTACAAACATCTACATCTCTACAATATTTTATTGTTTCTCGATGTTGTGATTAAGATATTATTCAAGGATGATCAAACTCGGTTTAGAGAAAAGAGCTCAAATGCATTTAGCTCTCTTCTATATAAAACATATGGGAAGACACCCTATAAGGTGAATACTCGAAAAAAACTGGACGTTATCAAATATCATTACGAACAGTTTGGGGCGATCTTATTTTTGTTACAGCACTTGAGGTGGTCTTACTTATGCTTTCTATATAACATGGCACGAATTCATCAAAATATGTAACTTAAGTGCAATACATTCATAATTTACACTCATTCAACACTTTATTAAGAACTATTCCGTCCATTCATTAAGATAAAATTCAAAAGTATCACTGCATATCATAAAAATTGGTCATAGAAAACAAATTCAAATGTTCAAACAATGTTCTTACATTGTGAAAAAAATGTTGTAAGATGAATTTTTGAAGGATTACCTTTATGGATGAATATCATTAATAAATTAATAACTTGACTTCCATATTGTTAAAGAATTCATCAGAAGTATTTGAGATTTAATGTTGAATTCTAACCGATTTTGATGCGATTTTCTATATAAATGATAACTCGTAGAATATGCATGGCGATGTTTTTAAGTTTCAATGATTTTTTAAAAATCAAGATTGAAATAATATACACTCTCCTATACTTAAAGACTGTAGAACTGACAAGCTTTATTTCGCAAGACGGGTGCTCCGACAGATCAATTTAAAACCAGGTAGTTCAACACAGTTTAAAATCATAAGGAGAATTGATTTATATAACAGATCAAAACCGAAAAAAACATGACTTGAGGTATCAATAGTCAAAAGAAAATCTTGTTTTGTCAACGGAAACAACTCGCATACTGACTTACAATTTTAAATTTTGCTGACATTACGTCTGGGGCAGCTGTCCGTCCTATATCCTTTAGATATACGGAAGGGCATATTATTCATATAAAATATTAATCAATTTCAATTCCTGCCCCTGCCCTGCCAATGTCTTTTGATGAAACCTGACCTCACTGGATTAAATTAGCGAAAAAATTGCACCAATGTATCCAAATGGTATAAATTAATATTTATATGTCGATATTCTAGCATAGCATAGTTGGAAGCATTTGATATACTTAATTTTGTTTCTACCCATGCGCAGAAAACCAACATTATGAAAGCCTTTTTAGGGCTTTTGCAGAAAAGCAGAAGACGCTTTTGGATATTTGTAGGTGAGTATTTTGTTTCAAGTTTCATTTTCCTGAATACTATTTGAACCCGCAGAGCTTCTTCAATAACTTGATATTGTTCAAACCAAACGCGTCGTATCGCAATCTCATTTTAATCAAATCATCTTCTTATACTGGGTTGTTACTATTCACTTTTTTATGATGAATTCCCGTAAATATCCGATTTATAGACTGATATGACAGCGTGCGTTTAGAACGATATTTTGACTTTCCAGCTATCTTCGTCAGCCTTTATTGCTGCTGTGCTACCAAACAACGTTCTTTAACATGGGCAACGGTTTTGCTTTCATTGGCTGACAAAATTGTCAGGCTAAAAATAACGTTTGAACCGTTTGGTAGCCAGGCCTTTCTATTCAGCCAGTCTTCAGGGTATTTGAAGAAGTTATGCGGATACAAATGCGCTGAAAGCGCAAGAACAGGTCAAAGGGTAGCTCGGATCAAGAGGTCCGTGGTTCGAATCCCGCCAGGGTGTCTGCAACTTTGTCTGTAGTGGAGAACTGCTCGGGCTCGGGCTTTCTCTCTGCATTAATTCTAGCAGCCGTGAAATATTATTGAAAACAGCGCTAAAGCCCAAATCATCTCACCTCGTAGTTAGAAAACTCTGCTGTCTTTCTCTCATTTATCTTTCTCTTCCCCTTTCCCTACCTTTACGATCTGTCTATTCTCTTTTTGATAACATCAAACATTATCAACCTGATCATTACTTATTGTCACATTATTATCAATTTAGCATTTCAAAGACAAGTTCAAGCAAAAGTAACTTCTTCTCATGAACATTCACCATTGTTACAGTTTTAAAGTTTTTAAAGAAAATAATTTGCGATTTCTCCTTTCTCTACTTCGTTTGTGCGCTAATTCTTCTAACTTCAGAAATAATGAATTGATAACACTGCATTTGGTTAAGGTTAATGATATTGATGTTTCCTTCGTTTCCAGTAGTAACCTCTGGTGCCATGGCCATCGCGTACGGACCCAGTGCCATCAGAAAAATGTACAATCCTCTTTCTGATGGAGAGAAAAAGACACAAATAATCCAATCAAGTGGTAACATGAGCTCGGTTGATGAAGATGATGTTTTAAGAGAAATAAAAGATTCAATTTCCAAAGGTGATTAGACCATCTTCGTAATTTCTATGAAAATGTCAAAATGATCAAATACCTAACACTGCAGGAAATATAGAGGGAAATCACGTGATTTAAACTGTCAGCATATCTTTATTCACTGTTACCCCCGCAATAAAAATCAAAGAGGAATTTTGTCGTCGCCTACAGTATTTGATCAATCTTACGGAAACTAAAAACATCTTTGAATATTAGTAAGTTATGTGCCCATCTGATTTTCGATATCAACGGATGAATATTTCTAGAGTTATCATCCTTGACTTTCATATATAACGATAGAACCTGTTTTTCGAAATTAACTCATTCTAAACTTTTTGATCAATCGTTCTATACTTAAAATATGCTTTTGACCATTAATTCACATACCAAAACTGATTTAATGAACATTTCGATGATTATCTACTTAATAAGAGCTGTTCACCAAACCATTCAGATGAGGTCCAAAGAACAACAACTGTTTAAATGTTGAGGAAGGTTACAAGATATAATCCTATATTAACCAGCTTTCAATTTGCTTCTTATATTTTATTGATATTTTTTTCAGAGAAACCTCGTCAACAAAATGGCGTTGAACCAGAGACAAAATATTTACTGAACCTTTTGAAAGAGAAAATGAATCGTGAGTATAATTGTTATATTTCAGTACGGCGATGTCTTGTTTGTAAAAAACACATTCAGTGACTTCAAGGTAAAAAAATATCGATAGGACTATGACTACGACAGCGAAAACATTTTTCAACTCCTATAACTCCTCGGCTTCACGCTCCTTGCATAACGAAATTCCATTGGCTGAAATAAAAACAGGTTAACTATAGTTAAGCCACGAATATCAAGCCGATCCAGTCATAGGAGTCTTTTGGCTTGAAAGATATCAGGGTATAAGAGGGAGCGAGAGCAGATTCATATACGCTGATTTAGCCACAGGGGCGTGTATCGCTTAGAAATAGCTTTAGAAAGACATATATACCTATTTAGAAAGACATATATACCTATAGACCCTACCTAGGTATATATGTCTTTCTAAAGCTATTTCTAAGCGATACATAGGTAGGGTCTATAGGTATATATGTCTTTCTAAAGCTATTTCTAAGCGATACACGGTAGGGTCTATAGGTATATATGTCTTTCTAAAGCTTTTTCTAAGCGATACACGCCCCTGTGGCTTTAGCAGGATGAGAGTTTGAGATACTGATTCATTAATTGTTCATCTGGTTCAGCGTCTTGCTCAAATTCATTATTATCTTCAGTCTTCGTTGGCGCACGATGAAAGAAATAATGTCGATTACGCTGTCTTTAATATGAAATAAAATTAATGTGATAATTTTTTAGAAAATAAAAAAACGTCTATCTTAGTATAGTGGCGATAATTTTATCTTATTCTTCTGAATTCACACAACATGCTATGACGTCACTTAGCTTTCAAAGGGCTCAGATAAACTGTTTACATACATGTAGGTTCATTTCAACATCAACAAATTAAGTCACATAAACAGAATATCTGCTTTCCTTAAATGAATGCTATTTTATCTGAAACAGCAATCGCAATTAAATCAGGTGAACCTGTTTAAACTACTATTCTGGGTTCCTGATCTCAGGACTGTTTCACTGACAGAATAAGGAATCACACGTTCAAGTATATAATAAATATAATAAATATATCTTTTACTTGTAAGGTCTACAACAGTCGGGCCACCTGCAGACAATTCCTAAAACATCTGTTTGTACGAAAGATGTGCTACCGTGGGGTATGTTTATTGTTTTATTCACATTTCAAATTATGTTTCCATATCATGGTGAAATTTGTAGTAACCATTTTTCTTTGATAATTTGCGGCAGTCTTATCTACAGAGGTTAATCTTTCACAGATAAATCTTATTGCTACTGTTCACTCATAACTTCATTGTGCCATTAAAAATATCTGTGAAATATATTAATAAAAAAAATTCGGATAGTCCAACGGCTATGAAAGCAATGTTGTAAATTAACCGGTTTAATAACACAGTATAGGCATTGTTATTAGATTGACCATAGCGGCTGCCGTTTCCGCTTTTCTGGTTATGAGCAAAATCTTAATACTTCCGATATCGTAGTTCATGCGGATTTAATGTAACGTAACATTAAATACTTCCGGCCTTTAAAAATCCACTTTACTACCTGAATACGTAAATATTTGTTAAATAACTTACGAGGTAGATTACTTGAGTGAGGATAGTGAGTAATATCGAGAGATATGCAGCATCTGTGCATTCGTTGTGTTTACGAAATATTGGCGTGCACTAGTGCGCTTAAGGTTCCAGAGGACTTATGCATTCACTTAAGCTTTCTATCGATGCAATGAAATACTTAAAATTCTTTACAATTGACTTTCAATCAACAATGAAAAAATTTAGACAGCCGCTGTTGGCTTGGACATATAACAAATTTAAGGTTAGCTGTGCACAAAACGGATAAATTATAGACAGTTGAAAGCGGCTGAACTATTATTATGTGCAGCTGTTGAATTTAAACTCTGAACTGAGAACAAATAATAAATTATATTTTATGAAAGCAATGTTGTAAAAAAAAACGATTTAATAACACAGCATTAGCATTGCTATTAGATTGACCAAAGCGGCTGCCGTTTCCGCTTTTTGGTTATAAGCAAAATCTTCATATTTCCGATATCGTAGTTCATGCGGATTTATTGTAACGTAACATTAAATAATTCCGGTCTTTAAAAATCAACTTTACTACCTGAATACGTAAATATTCTGTTAAATAACTTACGAGGTAGATTACTCGAGTGAGGATCTTGAATAATATCGTGAGATATGCAGTATTTGTAAATTCGTTGTGTTAAAGAAATATTGGTGTGCACTAGTGCGTTTAAGGATGAAAACTCCAGGATGTTGATATTTTTGGATTTTTTTTTACCAAAATTTACCACATTTCTGGAATTTGATTGTTTTACGTATATTTCCAAAAGTATATAAAATTCAAAGTTGTTTTTAATGTTAACTTTGGGGTTCTGATGTGACTATAAGTCATTTCATCTACAAGGTCAACCTTTTTCTAAAAGTTTTTACGAAAAATAGTCACTATAAAACCTATGCGTTTATCTCGAACGGTCTACGTTATTACTTAGAATGAGATCCTCAACCATCAATATGATCGACTTAAATTATTTTTCAAATAGAGAATGTTGCGTAAAGGCGAACAAACTACAGTGCGAAGTTTTGACTTGTTTACAGGTCCCTGTAAAGATCCTAACTGTAAAAGTCCTCCATCGCAACCTCTGAGTGTTTTGAATATAGAAAACGTTAGAAAACCCGTCAGAATGGTTGGTGGAACGAAGAAATTATGGGAGAACACAAAACATTTCAATGTGAACCCGAAGAAGAAAAAGTATGTGTTCTTGACTGGCGCCTCGTCTAATCATTTCAAAGAGACTGAAGCGGCCATACAATCCCTGTACAGTAACGTGTTCCCCCATCTGAACAACTACTCTCTGGTGTATTATGATCTTGGACTAACAGTGAAACAAAGAGCAATTGTGAGTCGTTATGGTCATTAAAAATTACATGTTTCATGAAATATTGTTTTGTTTTGAACTTTTATCAGTAAAATGTCCGTAACACTCGCTTTAGTCAACCTTGCAGAGCTCTAAAATTCTCATGCCATAGCATTTACCGCAATAGAGTCGTAACTAAATATCCGAATAGACATTGGAAGCGTTGTTACAAAAATTCGCTATTTGTGGGTCTCTTTTTTTTTGATAATAACGATCCACCAATAACAGAGATTTTTTACGAACAATTATTTTTAGTTTCTTCAGTTGTCAAAGATTGGTTTTAAGATCTAATGAGTCTATTTTCATTTTGCTATTTGAAACATAATATTATTATATTATTGTTAATGGCAACATAAATTATGCATTTTTTGATGAAATATTTGAAAATTAAAAATAGAACCTCAACCATCATATTCTTTCAGGAGTAGTTTTGCCACTTCAACTAGCATAAACGTAAAGTAAGAAAAAATTATACTTAATTACAAAAGACATGATGTTCGAGATAATCTATTTGTAAAACTTGTATTGACAAATGTTACGTGTTATCAAAGTGATGTTATGATTCGTTTGCTTCTGTTTCAGTTGAAATCATTCAGTTAACAAATTGTAAATTTTCAGGTGAAGAACTTCACTGGTATTGAACTAAAAGATTTTCCATTTGACAAGTTTTCACCTACTTTCAAGTTCCTCAGAGGTTTTACATGGAAACCACTGATTGTGTTGGTAAGTGAGGGTTTTCTTTTCAAATCCAGTTTGACCATATCCTTATTGAAGAACATTTTTATCATCTTTTTATCCAACCGGTATCTAATACCATTGGATATTCGTTGTCCTGTCCGTCCCTCCGTCCCTCGGTCCGTAAATATATCATTTGAACTTTGAAACCGCTAAACTCCTTCCAAATACCCTGATCTTTTTTGGGCCAAATGTCTCGTATGGCTGACGACTTAATTTTCGTGACGATGTTCACCTGTTATTTTTTCAGCAAATGTGCAAGGAGCTTGAAGCTACTATATTGAACTCAACGGATTTTTTTCATTCGGTCTGTGCCGATGTGCCGGATGCTAGTCGTCTGATTGGCTGGTTGGATAATTAGCGATACGAGGCTTATGACGTGAAGGGGATCGGGATATTTCAGATTCAAATACGCTCATGTAGCATGTCTGGTGTGGTGACTCCATTGAAATGTGTTGAAACGGGACGCTATGCACAGATGGCTTCGTTTCCGAAGCAGAACTCCAAACCAATCGTCAAATCTGTGTGTAAAACCCACCTACCGAAATGGTGCATGTTGATATTTGCTGGTTTCTAAAGGTTCATGTCTTATATCCATTGAAATGAGCTAGAATTGGACTCTGTTCAAGGATAGGTTCATTTCTAGAGCAAATCCCAGTCACACCTCATCATAAAGTTTGCAACTGGTGTCTTTTAATATTTTGGAAATTATTTTCTATCCCCATGGAAACAAGTAGAAAGGGATTGCCTTTTTGGATAGCTTGATTTCTAACTGCTCCTCATATCTCTGTGTATCTCCACCAAATGATTTTGTATTCCATGTTTACAAATATACGGCGGGGTGAATCTTCAGATTACTTGTTAATTTAGTCCTTGGGTTTAATACTGTAAAATATATAGACAGCTAAACCCAAGCTTTAATATCTGAGTGGCATAAATAGGAAATATTCAAAGGTACTGTCTGTATGTATGCGAAATAGAGAAGCTTGATCTTCAGGATATTCCTTATTTAAACCAAGAGAAACCAAGCTGACAACACCTTTCATCAGACGGAACGTTGTCAGACCGCAAAAAAAGGATACACCTTAAAATCTGTAACATATATTGTTTTAAGGTTTAGATCCTTGCGACTTGGTCAATATTTAACTCGTCAGGCAAGAAAAGCCAGAGGGACCACTGTCATGACATTAGGTCGAAGCCCACTATTACCGATAACATCAAATTTAACCACTGAAATAATTCGCATGACGTGACAACTGTTGTTAAGCAGTTTGAGCCCTGATACCTTGTGATTTCACTAGCGTACCGGCAGTAGTTGGGGAATCTGAGAATTTACACCTGATATGTTGCGACTTTAGCGGTCTATGCGTCTAAGCCAGTGCGTATTGAGTGGTAAATGGGGTATCGTAGAGGGTTGATGAAAGTAATGATAAAAGCACTTTGGTTGATGTTAGTTGAAATTTATGTTCATCTTAACGATAAAAATATCGAATCAAAATATCGATAGTGAGAAAAGATATTTGCTGATTTCAGTTGCTTTTAGATGCATGAAATGCTTACAGAAAGTATTTTCACCAGGTAGCAGATAAATAGGGGAGATGAATCAAAAGGTTTCTAAAGGAATTTCTAAATTTTTAGTCCCTAAAAACTTTTTTTAGAAGAATTTGTGTTCCAGTTTGACTGATGATTTAAGGATTAAGGTGTGGTCTGTTCGATTTTCTGTGTAAAGACAATTTTGTCTCATGCTCTTACACTGGGCAATTTTGGTGAAGTAATATTTCACCTAGAGAACTAGGTATCATAGTATTGGACAAGTACTGAGTACTGCCAACGTTAAACTAACGATCGGTATTGATTTAAACTTTGTTTTACTTCCAGTCTCATCTGGACAGTGCTGAATTTGTTGTGTGGATGGATTCATCCGTAAACTTTGCTGGAGATGCACGCCCTTATTTTGAGAATGCGACGCACACTGGTATCATCTTGAACAGAAACAAATTTGCATTTGCTCAACATACTTACACTAAAATGTTCACCTATTTTTCCGAGGAAGCTTGCAACTTTGCTGGTTATGGGGAGCTCGAAGGAGGCTTCCTTGTCTTGCACAACGAACCTTTCATCCGCCATCTTGTTTTAGAACCTTGGAGCGCATGCGCACTCGATGAAAACTGCATGTGCCCGGAGGAGACCAAGTCTATGCTAAAGTGTAACTTGGAATTACGGAAGTACGGCAAATGTCACCGATATGACCAGTCAGCGATGAGTTTGATATTAAGCAAACTTTTAAAAGAAAATGTTGAAAGTGTTATTGTCAAAAATAAAATTCATTCGGTGATGAGAGGCCAAGCTGGAACATTTCTTACAAACGGTGGCATAGTGAAAAAAAGTATTTGATCTGAACTGCTTTGATTTTGGTTTTCGAAACTTTATGAAAGTCGTCCCTGTAATATCTATTTGAAAATTAAATCTCAAAACGTAAAGATTATCTACTACATGTATAGTATGAAAGCCTTGAAGGCGTTTTAACATGGATTGTCAATGACTACATTATGTATATAAATAAAAATGAATAATAAGATAACACTGTATCTCTGCACAATATGTAGGGATGTATGGCAATGTTTTCATGTTAGACATTGTAGATAGACCACTACGGTAATAAATATACATATATGCTGTATGTATACACACAAAGTACTTAATAACTCCCCCCTTCCCAATTTTTAAATGCAAATATCTTTCAATATCTTTAGAAAACTGCTTTTATTATCGATAGGTATTTTACCTTACAATGAAAATCAATGTTAATTGCTGTAATGTGATAAGTATAAGGCTGTCAATTGAAGTGATGACACTGTCTTTTTAACTAAAGTGACCCGTTGCAGTTTAAACCTTCAAAATTATGAATCGGTCAAATTCATTAGAATTGCTTAATAAACAAATTCAGCCAATGTAATGATCTATCTATTATTATTATTATTATTTTCTACCCAAGGACATTACAGCTTCCTAACAAAAGATTGTTTCCCTGTGCAAGAGTTCCCATGTAAAATCATGCTTTTTGAAAAATTTAATTCATCACAATTTCTTTACAAAATAGAAAATAGGCAAAAACTAAAATAGTTTTGTAGGCAAAACTAATTACTTGTTTTCATATCTACATGTACACTAACTATCCAAGGGACAATTTGGAAATAGGGTCAATATTTAGATTTTCTTATTTCTTATATTTACATATATTCTTATATTTTTAACAACATTTTTTATACAATTAAAGTGTTAAGGACATTGATTGATTACAAGTTTTGTTATTTTCAAGAACAAGAGGTATCGAGGTAGGTTTTGGTGTTGCTTGTAATAATGATATGATTTATGAATGGCGAAAATGATAACTACACAGAAAAATAAGTAAATAACAAACGAGATTTTATGAAAATTTAAGAACGTATAAGGTAGAATTTCAATATATATTTAAACACGTTATCATCTGTATATTGGATAAGTTTATAGAGATTATTACCCGAGGAAGTGTGTCATATGACTTTTACGAAACGAGTGTGAATTTTTGTATTACCCGATTCTATTTCATTTTAAACACACGGAATGCGGCCTGCTTCCTTTCCGGCGGCCCGCTACAGTGACGTCACGAACAATGGTTTTATGACGTCACAGACGAGGTAATACGATAACTCACTCTGAAACAATCGTTGCTAGGCAAAAGTGATATGTGCACATGTGCTCATATTGAAAATATGTCACCGCTTATGATTAACCATATGGGTAATAAAAAGATTTACTATTCTGTGTGGTTTCATTTTGTACATACCACCATGCTTTTTTTGCATTTTTCGTAATATCTCAACTATATATGTGTTAAAATTTTTGAAAAGGACTAAGGCGGTAATATTTAGATCAACTAGCCTTCCGCTTTGAACCATGAATATATGTTCAGTGCCAATTCATGGATAAGAATGTCGTTTAAGGTTTGAAAGAACCATTTGTGAAATTACCTTTAATAAATCATTGAAGTAATACAGGTGTTATTCCAGGTTTATGTCATATTGACAATATCTGATAATTATTTCCCTCAGACACACAATTGTTTTCTGCTTAAATAGAAAATTTGCACAATATATTTAATGCCACCGAAAGACAGCTTTCATTTAAGTTTCGCACGGTACATTTCATAACAGTTTAGTGACTCGAATAAGACCCTAAATTCCATTTATCCTGACTGAACCGTTACCTTTTCTCTGGAAGGAAAAGCTGAAATGTGTACGTAATCGTTTGCCAAATTAGATCTTAACACTATAACTCCATGAATTGGTGATTATTTTTCAATCTGATGACAGTCCTCAGCTACATTTTTTAAAGATAAGTTTTTTTAAAATTAGTTCTCTGACATAATTTTGATAGATGAACGTCACTAATCGTGCTATATGGTTCTGAAATATATGGTGTTAAAACATATAATTATATAGTTGACCAAATTCATGCTTCATATTTTAAACTTTTCTTAGTTGTCGGTAAGAAAGCTATCTAACAATGCTTATGTAGGAGGATATGATCTCACAAGACTTTTTCATTTATCAAACTAAACATTCTCTCTCCAAAAGGTAGCTCCGTCATTTATTCCCCGAGCCTCTAATGTTATTTTCGGGCCTCCGTCAGAGTTGCGATACTGCAACATAAACTACCTTTTTCAGGCATGAAAACACCGCATGCATAGATAAATGTGTTGTCATTGATGCCTATGCAATGATGCAGTCGTTAAGGTAGGTGACTTTGTTTAGTAGATAAATATACAAATGTAAAGTCTTCATTCGAATAAAGTTGAGCTTTCCAGAAGCCTAGGGAAATAATTGAGGCTTTTTGAATTGTGACTTATAAAACGGTGTTGCTGATTGCACAACTAACTTTGATTGCATCCAATCAGGTTTCTACATTCCAAGACAAGAGAAAGGCTCTTATTAGAACAGAGGTTTGTATGAGAATTCATGACGGAGCTACCTCTGCCAGCTATCGGTCAAGGTTTGTGTCTATGAGCTCAAAACAATTCTTTTTCAGTCCTTTAAGAATAGATAAAAATATTATTGTGTGTTTGATATGAGACCTACAGATACATTGTATTTTTGTATTGTAATTTTGGTTTTGTTTGGACGTCAACAATGACTCATTTATTGTCCATGTGTAAAATAGCCAGTTTTTAACTCATTTTGCAGTCGTCGTCTTCTCTCATGCAATAATTCGAATTTTGGCATTGTTGAAATATACAGTAGGGGCCATATTTTCGAAATACTGATTTCCTGAAATTTCGATTTAAATATTCTAGTTCCAATTTCTGAGATAAATATCAGCACAGTAACATTGACTGAGTGCATTGGAACAAACATAACTTGTGTTAAAAGCTGTTCATCAATTCAAATGGATTTTGTAGTGAAAAATGAAAATGAGTGTTCTCGAAAATTTGACCCATGGTCACTTTAATGACCTGCCAAAACTGCTATGGTTAACTGTTCGGTAAGACATCAAGTTTACGTTAAAATACACTGGATCTTCACTTCTGTATTGAAAAATAAACATTATCCGTTTCTTTTTCGTAATACTATGATGCCTCAAATACATCTCCAATTACATGATATTTGCACTGGGATACGTAGGCATATGAACAAACTTTCGGAATGCAGCTGTATATGATAAGCAATGGTTGTCTAACTTTCCCCGAAACGTGGACTTTTAAAGATCTTGGAAGAAATAAGTATCAAAATGTTAAGTCTTTTCTCCTGAAAAATTATGTATCAGATGTAGACGATAAAACTTTCATATTTCATTATCAAAGCCTTTCATGTTATAGAAATATAAGCATGATAAATTTGGAGAAAAGTGAATTTCATAACTTTATAACAGTTTGTTGAAAATTATTTCCATGGATTTCTATTTTTAACGACACTTAGCCTTTCGAATATTTACTTTTTAATCGTGTTTTAATCTAATGTTTTAAAATTATGTTATATTACACTATCATATATACATGTATTCTTAAAAAACTGAGAATTTCGAACTTATTTTCTTTTAAATAGTAATGCACGTATTTAATGACATGATTTGGTATGTACTGATCTGCATGTTGAGAACCACTGCCTTCCCGTCCAGTGATGATGATTCTTACAACAATGACATCAACAATAATAGTAATAATAATATTAATAATGATGATGATGATGATGATGATATCTGACAATAAACTGATGGTTTATATCAGTAAATACTTTATTGTCTATCTAGTAAATTAAAATATTTATCTGACGTATACCGTTGGCGGTTTTCCAGAAAATAACGAGGTTGATTTTGAGATACATGTAATTACTACAGATATTGGAAAAATACATTTATATTCTATTTCCACCAGCCATCCTATATTCCCCAATAAAGTATAGTTTTAGAGTGACGCCACGAAACAATCATACAATGTCAACAATAACAGCACTTTGATGTCACTACTTATGGATAAAGAAAGGTGAACATATCTCAAAGTTACAAATATGGGCACCTCTCAATTCACGATAATTTCAATTAAATTCTTTTTTTTTAGGTTGAAATTTAAGCTCGAGAATTAAAATAGAAATGCTAGAAATGAAATAGAGTAATCCCAACCATCATGGATGTGTAGGATATGGTCCGAAAAGGTCTCCATTAATTTAGCACAAGGCCGTGGTCGAGCCCGCGTGCCAAGCTAATGGAGACTTTGAGGACCATATCTAACTTGAAAGTAAGTCATTTGTAACTATTTGAGGTCACTGCTAGCTATTTATGTTAACTAAGTGTCAATGCACTTCAAATTTCTTTTTTAAGACCTGCTTATTTTGCTTTCAAGTTAAACATTTATGTGTTTATTCGACTTTTTCGATGCATTTCAAACAAAACATTGGCAACCCTTGAATAACCTATTGGAGGTTGGACATTAGTTGATACTTAATGGAGGATATATTCCCTTTATTATGTATATTGTAGACAATGCAGTGGCAAGTTTGAACTTATGTTTACAACAATTAGTTTAAATTTGAAACAAAGTTAATTTTGCCATGTACTATTATATAGTTAAAGCATGAATTCAAAAGTTGTATTAGTATAGAGGCAAGCATATTTGTACCAGTGTCTTATGATATACTATTACAAATTAGTGTTACGTTGTCAACACAGTCCAAGAGGCAATTTTATCGATCAAATAATAAATTCAACACTACAGCTGTCGTCTATTCATTGCACATGACCAAAAAAAGCCGTGTTCCAGAGATTCTAATTGTGTATTGAAACCAATGAATATTGAATAACCTATACAGCTGCATGCCTGAATATACTAGTGCAAATATCATGTAATTTGAGATGCCTTTGAGGTATCGTTGCGTTGCGAAAAAGAAACGTATAATATTGAATTTTCAATACACATATGTAGATCCATTCTTCTTTAAGGTAAAGGTTTATCGTACCCCACAATTATCCGTTACAGTTTTGGCAGGTCATTAAAGTGAACAGGGGTCAAAATTCCGAAAACACTAATTTTCATTTTTCTCAATACAATCCTTTATAAGTTATCAACTTCTTTATAAATGAGTCACGTTTGTTCCTTAGCACAAAGCCAATGTGATTATGTTGGTTTTAATCTCAGAGAGTCGATATGGAACATTTTATTCGACATTTAACTAAATCAAAATTTCGAAAATTTGACCCCTTCTGTCTATATAAATATGTCAAAATTCCAATTTTAGCACGAGTGACCAGACATTGCAAACATGAGTTCAAAAAAGGCTATTTCACTCATGGACAGTGGGTGCTCCGGTCCATTGTCAGTCTTGCTGAATTTATTCTATTGACGTTGAAACGAAACCCAAATTACATGATATTTTCACTACGATTCAGTGGCAAGTGAACAAACTTTCGGTATGCAGCTGTAGAATTGAAAGAATCTGTTACCTGACATCCTGCTTAATCAACGTATATGAATCCGTCCTCGCTCCTACCTATATGATCTCGTTCAAGCCAAAAGACTCTTACGGCTGGATCGGCTTGATATTCGTGGCTTAGTTAACCTGTTTTTATTTCAGCCAATGGAATGTCGTTATGCAAGGAGCGTGAAGCTGCTGTCTTGAAACTTAACGGATTTACCATCCGGGGGTGCCGCTGTTGCTGAATGCAAATCGTCTCATTGGTTGGTTCGATAGCTAGAGATACGAGGCTTTTGGCCTAAAGGACATCAGGTTATATGGAAGGAGCTCGATCAGCGGATTCAATTACGCTGATTGCTGCAGGATGGTTACCTGAAGTATGAATAGTCCCAGGCAAAGCCATTATTTACCCTAATTGTATCGGTGTCCTACGACATTATATTACTAATTAGTGTCAGGTTGACAAAATTAACTGAACTGAAATTACACTAAGGCTGCAGACAGCAGCATAAGAGGTACAAGAAAATATATTCATATCTACAACATACAATTAAAAAAATATTATGTATATTAAGTTGATTGAATAGAGGTGTATTTGAAGTATTTGTTATTTGTATACAAGATCTATACAGATACATTTGTAAGACTTTGCTCAACATTTCGTGAATAGAGCAAGATAAAATGTAAAGGTAAGTCACTTTTCTATGGTCTATGACTACAGCTATGTATCACGCTGATATAGCAATTATCAAGTGAAAGCTTTTGTAAGGTTTTGGCCACTTTTGTTACATGTGATGTGGCTGGTCGATATACCCTTATGTTGCCTTTGGGTCATATTTTTTTTCTTTTAGGTATGTTGCGTTTAGTGTTTGGTTTTTGGCTTAAGGTGATTTTGAGCACACATTTTGTTATGTGTCTCAAATATGAAAATTACATTTCGGGACATCATTTTCGTCAGTTACATGGGGTTTTGTAACTGGACTACATTGTGTAATGTTGTTTACTAAATAACCTACTGAGATGTTTGGTTTTACACGCGTAAGAATACAGATAAGCTGGTCGATGTCACTATGTATAGCAATATTATGGTCTCTAAATGACAAGGATTTTCAATCGTAAATGGTTGTATAAATTACATATAGGTAATAAACTATAAAGAATAACAAATTTAGTATGAGTGATTGCGGGAAATATGAACTACTAGAAATACTGGTATGTTGCTCGCTTGTATGCATATTCTGTCATATTCATAAGCACGGGAGACATCGATACAGGTCATATACAATATATAACAAGCCTCTTTCCAGATGCGACCTCCCTTCAAATATGCCCATTTTCAAACAACAACAAATGCACGTGTCAAAGTGGAACGTGTGCATTTCCCTTCACTTTGCCCATTTAAAAAAACAAATGTGAAGGGAGGTCGCATCTGGAACGAGGCTTTATACCTCGATCTGGGCACTTCCGTCTTACGATGACGCAATAAAACTCGCTTTTCACTAATTGAAGTATTGTAGCTCTAATTAAGAAGGTGACATACACGTAATTTCACTTTTAGATTGGAGGTTGGTCATTTATGAAGGGTTTATAGTATGTGAAGTATCATAAGCACCTGAGGGGTCTGTATTCCATGCTTGGGTTCGTCCTCTTTCATTTTCGTCCTTCATCGCTTCGATCGTAGGGGAGTCACGAGTACACTTTTAGTGGCATTCTAGAAGTTGTAGCGGTAATGAAGTTACGATATTACATCCCGTTACATTAGCGTTTTGAAGGAGCTTGAAGCTACTATCTAAACTCAAAGGATTTTTTCATTCGGATGCAAGTCATCTCACTGGCTGGTTAGATACCTAGCGATACGAGGGGTTTGTCCCGAAAGAGATCAGGGTATTTTGAAGGAGCTGAGCTGATTCAAAATCGCTGAAGTAGCAGGATGACAACTTTATGAATATTCAACTTAAATGTTAAAAGATTTGTGAGTTAATAAAGAGTCACTCGAAGTCTTTTAGTGACATTCTAGAAGTTGTAGAAGTTATGAAGTACAAGATTTTATAAATATTCAACTTCTTTATTAACAGATTTGCTACGTTTCAGCATAGCTTCGTAAACCGTTTTCAAGCCTATGCTTGAAAACGGTATAAAAAGCTATACAGAAAAGGCGCATATGCTTGAAAACGGTATAAGAAGCAATACCGAAACGGCGCATACGCTTGAAAACGGTATAAAAAGCTATACCGAAACGGCGCATACGCTTGAAAACGGTATAAAAAGCTATACCGAAACGGCGCATATGCTTGAAAACGGTATAAAAAGCTATACCGAAACGGCACATAGGCTTGAAAACGGTATAAAAAGCTATACCGAAACGGCGCATAGGCTTGAAAACGGTATAAAAAGCTATACCGAAACGGCGCATACGCTTGAAAATGGTATAAAAAGCTATACCGAAACGGCGCATATGCTTGAAAACGGTATAAAAAGCTATACAGAAAAGGCGCATATGCTTGAAAACGGTATAAGAAGCAATACCGAAACGGCGCATACGCTTGAAAACGGTATAAAAAGCTATACCGAAACGGCGCATACGCTTGAAAACGGTATAAAAAGCTATACCGAAACGGCGCATATGCTTGAAAACGGTATAAAAAGCTATACCGAAACGGCACATAGGCTTGAAAACGGTATAAAAAGCTATACCGAAACGGCGCATAGGCTTGAAAACGGTATAAAAAGCTATACCGAAACGGCGCATACGCTTGAAAATGGTATAAAAAGCTATACCGAAACGGCGCATATGCTTGAAAACGGTATAAAAAGCTATACCGAAACGGCGCATACGCTTGAAAATGGTATAAAAAGCTATACCGAAACGGCGCATATGCTTGAAAACGGTATAAAAAGCTATACCGAAACGGCGCATATGCTTGAAAACGGTATAAAAAGCTATACCGAAACGGCGCATAGGCTTGAAAACGGTATAAAAAGCTATACCGAAACGGCGCATATGCCTGAAAACGGTATAAAAAGCTATACCAAAACGGCGCATATGCTTGAAAACGGTATAAAAAGCTATACCGAAACAGCGCATACGCTTGAAAACGGTATAAAAAGCTATACCGAAACGGCGCATACGCTTGAAAACGGTATAAAAAGCTATACCGAAACGGCGCATACGCTTGAAAACGGTATAAAAAGCTATTCCGAAACGGCGCATACGCTTGAAAACGGTATAAGAAGCAATACCGAAAGGTCCCCTGGTTGTGTTAGTTGTAACGGCAGTATTCCGAGTTGTCGCGGTATATTGGTTACATGTGACACGCCGTCTTATCCATGAGACAGCGAGTTATGGCCTGTATCAACGCCAATGGAGGTCACACGAGACATTGATGTGACATTGAGTGCCCTTGAACTGACAAAAACATTCATTATGAAAATCACGAAATGACATGTTCATCAAACTGTGGACTGTTAAAATGATTTTATACCCCTTGGTTCTTTCAGTGACTTTAACTCTGCATGTTTGAGAGAAAAAACGTTTGCCGAATCAGTCAACATTGAACATTTTATAATATCCCGGTTCTATCATATCAATTTGTTTTTTTAATTTTTACTGTATGAGTGAAACAATGGGATGTTCAGTTTCTTTTCTACCTTAGTTTATATAGCGCCCTGTCCAACTGAAACCCTATATATTCCTAATGTAGAGCAGACACGCTGTGTTCTAACGTTGAACATTCATGATAGGTATATCTTAATGAGCCCTTGATAGTCGTCAGTTCTGTTTACACGAAAAGCCTGAATTTTTTAATTTCAGCTACAAGATCATTTTTCAATGCGGTAATACCTTTCACGCTAACTGCTGGCCAGTCTATGGACAAACATACAAAATCAGGGGAAATTTAGTAATTCTATACCCCAACCTTATCGGGTGTTTGGAATAGCTGTCTCCAGCTTACAAGCGATTCCTGTCACAAGTCATCAGACAAGGGATACATTATGACCAGATGGCTGGACCAAACTCTGTAACACAGGCTCATGCCTAAATTCGTCTAAAAATAGACCAGCTTAGAGAGGACAGCCAGCTCTTAGGCTTTGCTCTTTGCCTTACTCCAATCTGAGGCAAGTTGGACAACAGTTAATTCCGTATTTGTCATTTGTTTATGACATTCCTTCAATTTGATAATTTACACAGGAAGTATAAAAGGTACTTTAGTAAAGTGCATCTTTATCTCATTTTGCATATCTCTTTACATGACAATAAAACAAGGCTACATTCTTCACATGAATTTATTGACAAGTCAAGGTAGAAGTGGTATATACTAAATGTGTCATTTGTCTATAAAATTTGATTAATTTTATACCTATGGGTATTATACTTAAAGGCATCTATTCTTAAATTTCATGAAAGAAATGAATGATTTCTTTGCATTTTTACTGATGACAAGAGAGGACAAAATATAATAAGGCTATCAAAAAATCAAAAGACATTTCAACAAAACTTTATCTGATGGGGCAAACTGGTAGCAAGAAAAAAGCAAGATAGTAATATACGAAAAAAATATTCTGTACGTTTCCAAAATTAAATCTTTTTGTGATCAGGGTCAACAAATTAAAATTACCTAAAGTTTTGACAAAATTAATATTCCTTGTAGCATTTGTCAATCTTCAAAAACACTGTTAACGACCGCTAAATATCTACATTCGCCGTACTGAAAAGGACTGTATTCCCCAAAACTATCTGTTCTTCCAAATATGTTTGAATACACAAACCTGACATTCGCAATGTTGTATTCTAGATTGCAAATCCATTTCACTCGTTAGGTTTGATTTCAGTCTCCAAAAATGTTTTCGGTAATTCCCATTCGATGGATTCATAGGATAAATATTTTTGGTTTTGATAGCTTTTACTGATGGATAATGACAGTGGTGTATTTCATTCCAAAGGTTGGACTTACGTTTTTCTTTGAGCCATCACATATACTTGTTTTGAGTAATTGATGACAGTCAACAAATTCAAAGAGAAGTGTGCGATTTAGTTTCTGTGACATAAATAAAAGTTTGAAGTGTCACAAGGGCTGGTGAAATTTGCATCATGCTTTGTAAAAAAAGTATATTTGAATACTAAATGTAGTGATAGACAATGTACCTAACATACAAAGGATTGTTTACTTGCACATATAAATGTATATTAGTTATTACATTTGCATCGCATTTTTAACTGGAATACATTATTTGATCAGTCATGTCATTATGTCAACAATGACATATCCATTCTTTTGGAGGCTTCTTTGGTTTATTCACTAAGTCGCACCTTCAGATTAGAGGATGGTACATATTTGAAGATATTTCTGTATGATTTGTTTAATCTGTCTGTCATGGATGTATTCTTATAATTAGTTCATTGCAATTGAATTACACGTTACAATCAAATATTAATTTCAAATACACAATTTAAGTGTCCATTATCATATTTGGGATCATTTTTATTTATTATGAACAGTATTATAGTACAAGATGCATTTATGAAGTTCATCTGATTCGAAAGACTATTCACCAAAGAAAAACACCTTTTACATATATACACCCAATCAAAAGCAGCAATTTTTAAAATCAGAAATGTTATGCCGTGGGAACGTCAATCAGTGAAATTTGATTCTTGGACTGATTTCTTGAAAGGAAACAAATTCATGTTAACATTGAGAGAAAATATGACTGTAGTTTTAAATGTACTGATTTTTTCCCAAAAAATAACTATTGCTCTTGGGTTTAAACTATGTGACGATGCTCAGTTTAGAGCTTAATAATATATCATGTAACTAAATCCTTGTTCTTTCTCAACACCTCCTAATAACGTTCTAAACTGTCAGGAGTTGTTTCTCTCCTGCCAGCTTGTTTAGCTTAACTTGACATCACTGTAAATTGTGACCCAAGGGTTGCGACTTTCGGACCTTTCCTAATTGTTCAGTTCGCAGGGATGTCAAGAAATTTATCTTAATGTTAAGGGATCTAATTAAGGGATATGGTAGTGAAATTTCCTGTAGTGTGGCAGTTCCCACGGAGGACTCACACTGCACGGACACACTAGGGTAAGCCTGAATTTTTCTTTACCCTAGGCGTGTACTTTTATAAAATATTCTTAAATTTAATAAGCATTTAAATCATATTTGATTATGTGGTTTATTGCTCAATGATATCTAGGTACGGGTTAGCTGCTGCTATAGTTGTTTGAGTTAAGTTTGTTACCTTTCATTAGGTACTTACTTATAAAGTGGATGGTTCCTTTTATTAGGTTCATCTCTTTAGATTTACAGTGTCATTTATAATAAGCATATTGGCTTGTGGCTTTAAACTGATAATATCTTAATAAATAGTTAAGCTTACATCTCCGTTGTGTGATCTTTTGCCATTTTGATATCCCTGTTTTACATAATATATTTTATCTTCCTGTTATGGTGACTAATAATACTTACTGATACCAAATCATAGGTATAGTCAATCATACCCCTGACAGCACCGTGACAGGAAAAGATAAATTGGGGGCTCGTCCGGGATAATTTTAATTGGCGCTTTCTTTATAGTCAGATTCGGGATAGAATAACTTAGGTAATTTACCGTACTATTCTTGTTTTGGTACCACTTTTGAAAAATTGTTTATTTGAGTCAAAATGGCGGATGCTAATAAGCCAACCTTATCGTTTCTCAAAAAGGCAAATAAAGAAGAACTATGTAAGATTGCACAAGCCAATGATATATCAATAGAGCAGCTAAAAACTGTGAGAGATATAAGAGTCCTTTTGACAGACACTGTGTTTGGCGGGTCAGTCGAGGAAAATGATAGTGTAAGTAGTGATCCCTTGCCTTCATCAGCCAGTAATTTTAGTTTTGATCAAACTGTACAGTTAAAGAAACTTGAGATGGAAGAGAAGGAAAGAGAGTTTGAGCGTGAAAGAGTAAGAATGGATCATGAGATAAGGTTGAAGGAGTTAGAAGAGAGAAATAGGGATAGCATAGTACATACTTCTGTTTCCTCGCATGGTTTCAAAATAAACGACTGCTATAGATCAGTTCCAAACTTTGATGAGTCAGAGGTTGATAGATTCTTCCAACAATTTGAACGGGTAGCAGTAGAACTAGAGTGGCCGAAAGCATATTGGCATATTTTGGTTCAAAGCAAACTCAAAGGAAAGGCTAGTCAGGCTTATAATTCACTTGAGGATGAACAGGCTAAGAATTATGATCATGTGAAGTCTGCTATTTTGAGGGCTTATCAATTAACAAGTGAAGCTTACCGCCAACAGTTTAGAAATCTAAAAAAGGGGAATCTGAAACTTATTGTGAGTTTGTTTTCAAGAAGAGAGTTTATTTGACAAGTGGATTCGGGCTGAAGAAATAGGAGGTAGCTATGAACGTTTGAGGGAGTTGTTAGTTCTTGAGGAAGTCAAGGGGTGTATGGCATCAGGTTTGAGGATTCATATCGATGATCAAAAGATTAAGACCTTGCATGAGGCATCTGTTGCAGCTGATACTTACATGCTCATTCACAAGGCTCAAAATTATCAGACTCGTACCTCCCTTCAAGATAATAAGGCTCCTTATTCAAAATCTTGGGGTTCACAGAAGTCAGCATCTCAGGGATATCCTTGCAGTAAGACTGGCCACAATGTTGCGAAGTCAAACACTGAGAAGCAATCTACTTCCGGTGATGACAAATCCGGTAAACCTCAGTGTGGATACTGTGGCATGACTAACCATGTCATTGCTGATTGTTTTAAACGGAAGCGTGACAATCAAAAGGTTGTTGGATTTGTCAGCCGTTCCGTTGCTGTTGAATATGTGGCACCCCCACAACAGTTGGGTAAAGGCTACAGGTATGTCTCTGAGGGAACAATTTCCGGTGTGAAGGAAGGAAGTCCTCAGAAGGTAGTCTCCATGTTTAGAGACACAGGTGCTTGGCAAAGTCTAATGGTTGCCAGTGCTATACCTAACTGTGAGCACTCTGCTACTGGACAGAGTGTTGTGATTGGAATGGTTGGGAAAGTGTACCGAACTGTTCCCTTGCACAAATTTAGGATTTCTTCTGAGTTTGTCTCAGGTGAGGTCCTGATTTGTCTCATAGATGAGCTACCAATAAAAGGTATTGACATACTTCTTGGAAATGACCTTACTGACAGATGTTGTCAGGAGAGGTGTAGGAAGGTACTTCAAGTGGTTGACACGCCAGTTGAATGTGCAGATGAAGGTACATTTCCAGCTTGTGTGACTACTAGGTCAATGGCTCATAATGAGAATTCAAAGACCAGTGGTTTTATTGATCTTTCAGATACTTGTCTGTCCAAAGTGTTTGATTGTGACACTAGTTCTGACAGAAAACCAGTATCCCAGACGCTCAATACTGAGAATGACGAATCTGGTACAGCATCAGGAAAACTGATGCATGAATCTCAAAGTGTGGAGACTGGACATGGTTGTTCAGATTCTGTTCCTGTTAACTGGGATAAAGACAGCTTATGTCAGGCACAGAAAGATGATAGCACTTTAGCTAGTGCATGGGAGAATGTTGTTGAGTCTGACAATGTGGGCAGTAGGAATGAATGCTTTTATCTTCACAAGGGTATTTTAATGCGCAAGAGTGTTTCTAGTGAGAATGGCAATGTGACTGATGTTGATACGAAATACCAAGTTGTAGTACCTCAAGTGTATAGGCAGGATATGTTAGGTTTGGCTCACGAGAGTTTGTTTGCAGGACATTTAGGCAGAACAAAAACGTATGAGAGGTTGGCGAGTGATTTTTATTGGCCTGGCATGTACCATGATACAGAGCTCTACTGCAAAACTTGTCATGTGTGCCAACTGGTTGGAAAGCCCAATCAGAAGATTCCACCTGCGCCTCTTAAGTTGGTACCAGTGTCAGGTGAAGCCTTTTCCAAGGTACTGATAGATATAGTGAGTCCCCTCCCAAAGACTAATCAAGATCATCAGTACCTACTGACTATCATGTGTGTTAATACACGCTTCCCCGAGGCAATTCCATTAAGGAAGGTTACTGCTGCTGTAGTAGCAAAGTCCTTGATCAAGTATTTTACTATGACAGGGTTGCCCAGTGAGATTCAATCTGACCAGGGATCGAACTTCATGTCAAAGCTGTTTCAGCAGGCCATGGTTCTGTTGCAGATTCATCAAGTACTCTTTCTTCTGGTACTACTACAAATTTCCCTTTGTAGCGTTTAGAGTTTTTTGGGTTAGTGAGATGCAACATAGCTTCACCTAGGTTTGACATACTAGAGTTGTTGTACATCTTGAGCTTCACACTAGTAGGTGTAACTTTGGCAGATTTCGGCAAGTCGGCTTGTGAGATCACATTACAGGTAGCCCCGCTATCAACCTGAAATTTGGTTAGTTTTCCTTCTAGCTTCAAGGTTGCAAACATTTTGGATGCATATTTCTCATCAACTGTATTTACGTATTCTTCATTTTCAGTTTCAACAGTTAACAAGTGTTCTTCATAGCTAGATTCGTCATCACTGGACTGATCAGGGAGCTGGTTGATGCGTTTAGACTTGTGCTTGGGTTTACTTTTATGACCATAGGAACGACCTTGTCTGCATACCTGTACCCTGTTCACGATACTTTGGTTTATGTGGCTTAGCATGTTTCCTAGAACCCTGGATAGCATGAATTTCTTCTTTGCCAGACATAGCTTTCAGTTGAACAGCTGTTGTTTCTGAGGCACGACAGATATCTATACATTTCTTCAAGGAAAGTCGAGATTCTTGTAGTAATTTCTTCCTAACAGAAGTATCCCTTATTCCACAAACTATTCTGTCCCTAATCAGTTCATCTGATAAGCCCTGGAAATTACAAGATTGTGCTAATGTTCTTAGCTGAGTTGCATATGTATCACTGCTTTCATGTTCTTGCTGAATTCTGTTATTGAAGATGTATCTTTCATAGATGACGTTAGTTTCACCTAAGCAGTGTTGCTCCATAAGAGAAAGAATAGTATCCATGTTTTTCCTAGCATCAGCATTTGCGAATGGCAATCCATTGTAGATTTCTAAACCTTCATTTCCAACACATGTTACAAAAGTGGCTACACGATAGCTGTGTTCTTGTCTTTTAGTGTTACTAACTATTTCAAAAGAATCCCAAAGTTGTCTCCATCTTTTCCAATTAGTTGACAGATTTCCTTTCACTTCTAGTTTTGATGGTAGAGGAATGTTAGAATGAAATGTAGGCACAGGTGGGGGATTTTCTCTAGACATATTGGAACTTATGAAGAAATTCTTGGTAGATATTTAGAGAGTTAGTGACACTTATTTCTGTAGATAATTCACACAAATGAGAGAGCGTCTGCTACTTGAGTCTAACGGTAATTCTAGCCTTCGTGAATTCACCGATGTTGGAGCGAGCGAGTGAGAATTTAGAGTGTCAATTTCCAAAATACATAAGTGAAATGTCAAGTGCACATGTTTTGAAGATGTACAGTTTCTAAATATAGATTTACTATCGTAACATGCATAATGCATATGTATATTGAAAATTCAATATTATACATTTCTTTTCGCAACGCCACGTTACCTCAAAGGCATCTCAAATTATATGATATTTGCACTAGCATATTCAGGTATGTGAACAAACTTTTGGAACGCAGCTGTATTTCTATACACACCTGTCAACCGGGGACATTCTCGTACACACAACTTATTATTGGATCGTCCTATCTCTTGTGGAAAAATTCGAATTTTGGTGAAATAGACAGGTGGGGTCATATTTTCGTTTAAAAATTCGATTAAAATATTCCAGTTCCAATATGTGAGAAAAAAAGCAGCACAATCACATTGACATAGAGCGAGCGAAGAAACATGAGTAGTGTTTAAAGCTGATGATCACTTCAAATGGATTTAGCAGCGAAAAATGAAAATAAGTGTTTTTGGAATTTTGACCCCTGGCCACTTTCATGACCTGCCAAAACTGCTACGGTTAAGTGTTGGGTATTATAAACGATTACTATAAGGTACAGTGGATCTTCATTTCTGTATTAAAATTCAACATTATCCGTTTCTTTTCGAAATGCTATGTTGCTTCATAGACGTACATGATATTTGCACCAGGAAACGCAGGTATGTGAACAAACTTTTGGTATGCAGCTTTATGGTAAATAAAATGAAGTTAATATTTCGTTTTATTGTCTTAATTGGTTCACCAACAGATACCAAAAAATTCAAAAGTTAAGTTATGGACGGTCGGCGGACGTCATTACATGCCAAAAGCTCATCGGGTCTCTTATGCCAGATGAGCTTAAGATGAGGAAAGCCACTTGCCTTCTTGTGTTTGGTACCTGACACCGGCGTACAATAAATACTTATCAAGATGTTTGATATTACATTTATTGACCAAAACGCCTTAAGCTATACAATCGTACATAAGATAATCGTTAGCATACACGAAAATGGACAACAAAGGTTACCCTCATTAGGAAAGTCGCTACATTTAAAATGTATATACTAGTTGAAGGAATATTGGACGATTCTACATTAGAAGAAAAAGGGATTTTTCGCCGCATTAAGGCCTGTTTGCTTTAAACAATTCCCCCTCCCCCCAAAACATTAGTCAATGCCAAATGATGTACTTTCATTCGGTCAAAACATCTCAAGGATCAAACCAATCATCCTTAGATGTAGAGGAAATAATAAAAAATCACTGGCGGCCCTCTCTGTGTGAACACCTTTTTGTGTCGAGAATTGAATTCGTTTAGCTGAACTGATTATGGTACGTTCGTTTTAAAACTTCTTCTTTTGAGTAAAAGACGTTGTCTTGCAGGTCACCTTATTAATCTTCTGTCCCTAATTCTAAAGTTTATCTTATTCGTATGCTTGAATAGATCCTTCACTACTGACATCTTCCCGTTATGCTGGAGTTTGAATCATGGTAAAAACTACTGAATTAAGGGGATTTAAATAAGCATTACTTTTTTAGCTCATCAGGTCTGAAAGACCCGATGGGCTTATGGCATGGCAAGGCGTCCGGCGTCCGTCCGTCCGTCCGTCCGTCCGTCCGTCCATCCGTCCATCCGTAAACTTTTCACTTTTTCGACTTCTTCTCCAGAACCAATGACTCTAGAGAGCTGAAATTTTATGTGCATACTCCTTGGCAAATGGGGATTCTAAATTGTAGATTTCGTGACCCCATGACCCCAAATGGGGTCACAAGGGTCAAAAACTTAAAAATCTATTTTAATCTTCTTCTCCAGTTCCAAAAGGTCCAGAGAGCTGAAAAGTTGTGTGTAGACTCCTTGGGAACTGGAGATTCTAAATTGTAGATTTTGTGACCCCATGACCCCAAATGAGGTCACAGGGGTCAAAACATGAAAAACCTATTTTCATCTTATTCTCCAGTTCCAAAAGGTCCAGAGAGCTGAAAAGTTGTGTGTAGACTCCTTGGGCACTGGAGATTCTAAATTGTAGGTTTGGTGACCCCATGACCCCAAATGGGGTCACAGGGGTCAAAACCTGAAAAACCTAATTTCATCTTCTTCTCCAGTTCCAAAAGGTCTAGAGAGCTGAAAAGGTGTGTGTAGACTCCTTGGCCAACGGGGATTCTAAATTGTAGGTTTGGTGACCCCATGACCCCAAATGGGGTCACAGGGATCAAAACCTAAAAAACCTAATTTAATCTTTTTCCCTAGTTCCAAAAGGTCTAGAGATGTATAGTTGTGTGTAGACTCCTTGGGCACTGGAGATTCTAAATTGTAGGTTTGGTGACCCCATGACCCCAAATGGGGTCACAGGGGTCAAAACCTAAAAAACCTATATAATCTTTTTCCCTAGTTCCAAAAGGTCCAGAGAGCTGAATAGTTGTGTGTAGACTCCTTGGGCACTGGAGATTCTAAATTGTAGGTTTGGTGACCCCATGACCCCAAATGGGGTCACAGGGGTCAAAACTTAAAAAACCTAATTTCATCTTTTTCCCTAGTTCCAAAAGGTCCAGAGAGCTGAATAGTTGTGTGTAGACTCCTTGGGCACTGGAGATTTTAAATTGTAGGTTTGGTGACCCCATGACCCCAAATGGGGTCACAGGGGTCAAAACCTGAAAAACCTAATTTCATCTTCTTCTCTAGTTCCAAAAGGTCTAGAGAGCTGAAAAGGTGTGTGTAGACTCCTTGGCCAACGGGGATTCTAAATTGTAGGTTTGGTGACCCCATGACCCCAAATGGGGTCACAGGGGTCAAAACCTAAAAATCCTACTTTCATCTTCTTCTCCAGTTCCAAAAGGTCTTGATAGCTTAATAGTTGTGTGTATACTCCTTGGACAATGGGGATTCTGAATTGTAGGTTCGGTGACCCCTTGACCCCAAATGGGCAATGGGCCTTTTTTATTTGATTGTGAATAACTCGGACGTTGGGACAGGCTATCTTTCCTACACTGCCCATGACCCCATGGTCTAAACCACAACACCTATTTCTATCAAAAGTCTGATGAGCTACAGAGCCCATGGCTCTATTTTTATATTTTCTTAAACGACTGTATATGGGCTAAAGTTTACCAAATTTGTAAGTCCATGTATTGGATGTTATGTTCCAAGAAATAATGATAAACTTTCAAATCTAATTTTGAAAAACGTTTCTCCCAAGTACAAAGACTTATAATACATTAATGATTAAATTTGAAAAGGTATTTAAATTGAAATAGTTACTTACAGAAAGGAAAAGGATATTTGAGATAAAACGTCCGTAAGGGCTTTGATGAAAAAAATATTTAAAAGAATAATTTACTTTTTATAGAAACATTAAATAGAGTAGATGAATTATAACATTCCGACTGTAACAGTCAATCTATGAAAATACAATAGAAATATCAACATTGGTTAACATATCGCTTAAAATTTTAATTTAAATTCAAATCTGATTTTAAAAAGTGCTTGAAGAAAATGTTGAATATGAAAACCTTTTATCAAGTTTCAACAAATGTCGTCTCGATATAAAAGATTAAAAGTTAAGTGATAAAAACATACATGTAATTAGCCTATATATATTTACATTTAAATAATGATGATTTGTGAGATAAATACTGTTTCGTTTTTGACCGCTGTTTTTTCAAGTAAACTCCACGTTTCATTCGATCTACTGCGTGAAAGAGATTTTGACTCAATGGTTTCCTCCATCCTTATGTGTTTAGGTTTAGAGGGAACATCTTTTTATAGGGGTGATACTATCTCACCTCTTCCTCTGGAATCCACGAATTGTAACCATCTCACCAACACTTCTTTCCGTTTGTTTCTTGTTCTCTTTTTTTATCTGGATTTTCATTCACATAATGTATTTTAGCAACATAGAATGAACCCTCGATAGGGTCCCCTCCCCAATCTTTCAATTTTTATATCATATCATATTATATCATATCATTTCATAACATCACATCATATCATATATATACATATATATATTCACATATCAGGGTTAACACTACTTTGGATGTGTTACAAATAAGATAATTTTTCATTTGTATTGTCGATACTTAAAGAAAATGGTTTAACATATTGCTGGTAAGTTGCTATAAGTCATAGCTTATCTGGAATGTCTGTACCTAAATGTTCAATTAAGGATCTAAGATAATAAGAGAAGCCATTGAGATAAAAATTTATTTTTTTCATCCCGGAGAATTCGTTGTTGAAACTCCTTATAATAATTTGTAACATAGTAATGATTGTTTTTGAACTTTTTGACGACAGACCAAGAGAATTATATCAGAAAACACTATCTTTGATATTTTACAATAATATTTCTAATTCATGTAATTGATTTATCAAGAAAATGGTTTATTATATTGCAAGTATGCTACTATATTGTATATCAAATAATTGAATATATATTCAAATGTACCGTTGGCGGTTTTACAGAAAATAACGAGTCTGATTTTCAGATATATTTTATTACAACAGATTTGGAAAACTACATTTTTCTTCTTTATACGAGAAGCATATCCCATCCTACATAAACTTGGAGCATTGGTTCGGTATGGATGAAGAGCAATATGCATACTATATTCCGCATTTAAAGTACAGTTTTTGAATGACGTCACGAAACAATCACACATGACGTCAACAACCATAACGTTATGATGTCACTTCTTATGGTCCTGCGCAGAGCTCCATTAGACAAAGGTGATAATAACTAAATGTTATAAATATGGGCACTTTTCACACCTGGCAAATTCAATTAAATTCATTTACGTTAATATAGGTTGAGAGAATTAAAATGGAAAATGCTAGAAATGAAATAGAGTAGCCTTAACTAACATGTATTTTCCAACAAAGTACTGTTTTGCCCTGAACTATTATAGTTAAAGCATGTAGTCAAAAGCCGTACGCGTATTGAGGCAAGCATATTTGTATCAGTGTCTTTGGTCACTATTACAAATTAGTGTCAGGTTGACCCATTCATTAATACAGGTGTAGTAGAACTCCCATATATCCAAATATTAATCTGTGGTACGTAATAGGATTCGACATTGCAGCTGTCACCTTTTGATTATAAATAACCAATAAAAGCCGTGTTAGAAATATTTTAGTTTAGTGTGGAAATTTTAGATTGAATGTTGAATAACCTATAGACATGAAAGAACCTGTTACCTGATATGAATAATCAAATAGTGACAGGTGAAGCCATTATTCAGTCGCATTATTGGTCATTCACTATTTGTAGCAATAGAGTGAGTATAGATCTACATATTTATATATATAGTCTTATTACATGTATGTTTTAATCACTTAACTTTTTATCTTTTATATCGAGACGGTATTTGTTGAAACTTGATAAAAGGTCTTCATATTCAACATTTTATTCAAGCACTTTTTTCAATTAAATGCAGTATGTTTACCAATGTCGATATTTCTATTATATTTTCATAGATTTACTGTTACAATTTGGATGTTTTAATTCATCTACTCTATTTTGATACTGATGAAATCGATGTTTCAATAAAAAGTTAATTATTCTTTTAAATAATTTTTCATCAAAGCCCTTACGGACGTTTTATCTCAAATATCCTTTTCCTTTCTGTAAGTAACTATTTTAATTTAAGTTACCTTTTCAGATTTAATCATTAATGTACATGTGTTATAAGTCTTTGAACTTGGGACAAACATTTTTCAAAATTAGATTTGAATGTTTATTCATCATTTCTTGGAACATAACATTCAATACATGAACCAACACATTTGGTCAACTTTATCCCAAATACAGTCGCCTAAGAAAATATAAAGAAATAAGGATGATTTAATCCCTCTAATTCAGTAGTTTTTACCATGATTCAAACTCCAGCATAACGGGAAGATGTCAGTAGTGAAGGATCTATTCAATCATACAAATAAGATAAACTTTAGAATTAGGGACAGAAGATTAATAAGGTGATCTGCAAGACAACGTCTTTTATTCAAAAGAAGAAGTTTTAAAACGAACGTACCATAATCAGTTCAGCTAAACGAATTCAATTCTCGACCCAAAAAGGTGTTCACACAGAGAGGGCCGCCAGTGATTTTTGCTTCTACATCTTCTATATCTAAGCATGATTGGTTTGATCCTTGAGATGTTTTGACCGAATGAAAGTAGATTAGTTGGCATAAAGTAATGTTATTGGTGGGAAATTGAAATAAGATAAATTGTAAAATCATGATACTGCCTTTTAATATTTAATATGATATTCTCTACGACTACGGATGATCACGTGGAGTACATTCGTTGATCAAAAGTAATCATTTCAATAGTTGTACTTGTGATACCAAAAGGGCGCATCCCTCCGGAACGATAATATTTTAAATTTCATCTTCTTCTCAAGAAGCGCGGGTCAAAAAGTTGTAATCTTTTGTGTTAACTCCGTGCCTAATGAGAATTATGATTAAAATGTATAGATTTGGTTCCTACTAAAAAAACATTCCCATAAATCACATTTCATCTTTTTTAAAGTAACAATTGTTTAGGGATCTGAAACATTACGCTGGGCGATAATTGATTCTGTTTGTAGGCTTTTTACAATAAAACCTTTAAACGAATGACACCCTTGTCAAAATGGTATCAGATGAATAGCGGAATGGTTTAAACAACAGGTTCATTCAGTTCCGTTATGCACCGATACTCAGCTTATCTTGTGATGTAGAAGTCGCTATCAACGGAACCAAGGACATCTATAGAGGCGCCATTGATGGGACAAAAGAGCGTACACACATAGGCAAATCGTACTTAGTGCAGACCAACAACACCTCAGGTATGCAGATGCCTCGAATGATAATATTTTAAGAATGGAAAACAAATGAATGTCATTAGTTGTGCAGTTACGTTAAGGTAGATAACTAATTCAAGAAATCTACATAAGATTAATTTATTACTTAAAACAAAAAGATTCGAATCACTAGATGTTATTTTTACAAACATCTACATCTCTACAATATTTTATTGTTTCTCGATGTTGTGATTAAGATATTATTCAAGGATGATCAAACTCGGTTTAGAGAAAAGAGCACAAATGCATTTAGCTCTCTTCTATATAAAACATATGGGAATACACCCTATAAGCTGAATATTCGAAAAAAAACTGGACGTTATTAAATATCATTACGAACAGTTTGGGGCGATTTTATTTTTGTTACAGCACTTGAGGTGGTCTTACTTATGCTTTCTATATAACATGGCACGAATTCATCAAAATATGTAACTTAAGTGAAATACATTCATAATTTACACTCATTCAACC
This sequence comes from Phorcus lineatus, assembly GCA_921293015.1. Classification (NCBI taxonomy): domain Eukaryota; kingdom Metazoa; phylum Mollusca; class Gastropoda; order Trochida; family Trochidae; genus Phorcus; species Phorcus lineatus. The sequence goes on along the minus strand of OV121092.1, from coordinate 26,779,449 downwards.
CTTTATTAAGAACTATTTCGTGCATTCATAAAGAGAAAATTCAGAAAGTATCACTGCATATCATAAAAATTGGTCATAGAAAACAAATTCAAATGTTCAAACAATGTTCTTACATTGTGAAAAAAATGTTGTAATATGAATTTTTGAAGGATTACCTTTATGGATGAATATCATTAAAATTAATAACTTGACCTCCATATTGTTAAAGAATTCATCAGAAGTATTTGAGATTTAATGTTGAATTCTAACCGATTTTGATGCGATTTTGTATATAAATGATAACTCGTAGAATATGCATGGCGATGGTTTTAAGTTTCAATGATATTAAAATCCATTTTTAAAAATCAAGATTGAAATAATATACACTCTCCTATAACTCGTAGAATATGCATGGCGATGTTTTTAAGTTTCAATGATATTAAATTCCATTTTTAAAAATCAAGATTGAAATAATATACACTCTCCTATAACTCGTAGAATATGCATGGCGATGTTTTTAAGTTTCAATGATATTTAATTCCATTTTTAAAAATCAAGATTGAAATAATATACACTCTCCTATAACTCGTAGAATATGCATGGCGATGTTTTTAAGTTTCAAGGATATTAAATTCCATTTTTAAAAATCAAGATTGAAATAATATACACTCTCCTATAACTCGTAGAATATGCATGGCGATGTTTTTAAGTTTCAATGATATTTAATTCCATTTTTAAAAATCAAGATTGAAATAATATACACTCTCCTTTAACTCGTAGAATATGCATGGCAATGTTATTAAGTTTCAATGATATTAAATTCCATTTTTAAAAATCAAGATTGAAATAATTATACACTCTCCTATAACTCGTAGAATATGCATGGCGATGTTTTTAAGTTTCAATGATATTAAATTCCATTTTTAAAAATCAAGATTGAAATAAAATACACTCTTCTATACTTAAAGGCTGTAGAACTGACAAGCTCTATGTCGCAAGACAGATCAATTTAAAACCAGGTAGTTCAACACAGTTTATAATCATAAGGAGAATTGATTTATATAACAGATCAAAACCGAAAAAACATGACTTGATAGTCAAAAGAACATCTTGTTTTGTCAACGGAAACAACTCGCATACTGATTTACAATTCAAATGTTGCTGACGTTACGTCTTGGGCTGCTGTCCGTCCTATATCCTCTCGATATACGGAAGGGCATATTATTCATATAAAATATTTAACAATTTCAATTCCTGCCCCTGCCCTGCCAATGTCTTTCGATGAAACCTGACCTCACTGGATTAAATTAGCGAAAAAATTGCAGCAATGTATCCAAATGGTATAAATTAATATTTATATGTCGATATCCTAGCATAGCATAGTTGGACGCATTTGATACTTAATTTTATTTCTACCCATGCGCAGAAAACCAACATTATGAAAGCCTTTTTAGGGCTTTTGCAGCAAAGCAGAGGACGCTTTTGGATACTTGTAGGTGAGTATTTTGTTTCAAGTTTCATTTTTCCTGAATACTATTTGAACCCGCAGAGCTTCTTCAATAACCTGATATTGTTCAAACCAAACGCGTCGTATCGCAATCTCATTTAAATCAAATCATCTTCTTATACTGGGTTGTTAATATTCACTTTTTTATGATGAATTCCCGTAAATATCCGATTTATAGACTGATATGACAGCGTGCGTTTAGAACGATATTTTGACTTTCCAGCTATCTTCGTCAGCCTTTCTTGCTGCTGTGCTACCAAACAGCGTTCTTTAACATGGGCAACGGTTCATGGAGTTAAAAATTTGCTTTCATTGGCTGACAAATGTCAGGCTAAGAATAACGTAAGAACCGTCAGGTAGCCAGGCCTTTTTATTCAGCCAAGGTATTTGAAGAAGCTATGCGGATACAAATGCGCTGAAAGCGCAAGAAGAACAGGTCAAAGGGTAGTTCGGATCAAGAGGTCCGTGGTTCGAATCCCGCTAGGGTGTCTGCAACTTTGTCTGTAGTGGAGAACTGCTCGGGCTCGGGCTTTCTCTCTGCATTTATTCTAGCAGCCGTGAAATACTCTTGAAAACAGCGCTAAACCCCAAATCATCTCACCTCGTAGTTAGAAAACTCTGCTGTCTTTCTCTCATTTATCTTTCTCTTCCCCTTTCCCTACCTTTACGATCTGTCTATTCTCTTTTTGATAACATCAAACATTATCAACCTGATCATTACTTATTGTCACGTTATTATCAACTTAGCATTTCAAAGACAAGTTCAAGCAAAAGTAACTTCTTCTCATGAACATTCACCATTGTAAGAGTTTTAAAGTTTTTAAGGTTAATGATATTGATGTTTCCTTCGTTTCCAGTAGTAACCTCTGGTGCCATGGCCATCGCGTACGGACCCAGTGCCATCAGAAAAATGTACAATCCTCTTTCTGATGGAGAGAAAAAGACACAAATAATCCAATCAAGTGGTAACATGAGCTCGGTTGATGAAGATGATGTTTTAAGAGAAATAAAAGATTCAATTTCCAAAGGTGATTAGACCATCTTCGTAATTTCTATGAAAATGTCAAAATGATCAAATACCTAACACTGCAGGAAATATAGAGGGAAATCACGTGATTTAAACTGTCAGCATATCTTTATTCACTGTTACCCCCGCAGGGAAAATCAAAGAGGAATTTTGTCGTCGCCTACAGTATTTGATCAATCTTACGGAAACTAAAAACATCTTTGGATATTAGTAAGTTATGTGCCCATCTGATTTTCGATATCAACGGATGAATATTTCTAGAGTTATCATCCTTGACTTTCATATATAACGATAGAACCTGTTTTTCGAAATTAACTCATTCTAAACTTTTTGATCAATCGTTCTATAGTTATAATATGCTTTTGACCATTAATTCACATACCAAAACTGATTTAATGAACATTTCGATGATTATCTACTTAATAAGAGCTGTTCACCAAACCATTCAGATGAGGTCCAAAGAACAACAACTGTTTAAATGTTGAGGAAGGTTACAAGATATAATCCTATATTAACCAGCTTTCAATTTGCTTCTTATATTTTATTTATATTTTGTGCAGAGGAACCTCGTCAACAAAATGGCGCTGAACCAGAAACAAAACATTTACTGAATCTTTTGAAAGAGAAAATGAATCGTGAGTATAATTGTTATATTTCAGTACGGCGATGTCTTGTTTGTAAAAAAAATTCAGTGACTTCGAGGTAAAGAATATCGATAGGACTATGACTACGACAGCGAAAACATTTTTCAACTCCTATAACTCCTCGGCTTCACGCTCCTTGCATAACGACATTCCATTGGCTGAAATAAAAACAGGTTAGCTAAGCCACGAATATCAAGCCGATCCAGCCATAGGAGGCTTTTGGCTTGAAAGATATCAGGGTATAAGAGGGAGCGAAAGCAGATTCATATACGCTGATTTAGCAGGATGAGGGTTTGGGATACTGATTCATTGTTCATCTGGTTCAGCGTCTTGCTCAAAGTCATTATTATCTTCAGTCTTCGTTGGCACACAATGAAAGAAATAATGTCGATTACGCTGTCTTTAATATGAAATAAAATTAATGTGATATTTTTTTAGAAAATAAAAAATCTGAGTATAGTGGCAATAATTTTATCTTATTCTTCTGACGTCACACAACATGCTATGACGTCACTAAGCTTTCAAAGGGCTCAGATAAACTGTTTACATACATGTATAGGTTCATTTCAACATCAACAAATGAAGTCACATAAACAGAATATCTGCCATTTTATCTGAAACAGCAATCGCATTTAAATCAGGCGAACCTGTTTGTACTACTATTCTGGGCTCCTGATCTGCCTGAATAAGGAATCTCACGTTCAAGTATATAATAAATATAATAAATATATCTTTTACTTTTAAGATCTACGACAGTCGGGCTACCTGCAGACAATTCCTAAAACATATGTTTGTACGAAAGATATGCTACCGTGGGGTATGTTTATTGTTTTATTCACATTTCAAATTATGTTTCCATATTATGGTGAAATTTGTAGTAACCATTTTCTTTGATAATCTGCGGCAGTCTTATCTACAGAGGTTAATCTTTCACAGATTAATCTTATTGCTACTGTTCACTCATAACTTCATTGTGTCATTAAAACAAAATATCAGTGAAATATATAGAGGATATTTGACATTTCTCGTCGAATACCATGGATATCTCATCGAGTGAAGTAGAAATTTATATTTTCACGAGTGGCGTAGCCACGAGTGTAAATATATGATTTTCTACCTCACGAGATAAGATATTAATGGTATTCGACGAGAAATGTCAAATGTTCTATTTATTATGTTTACTAAAACCCCGTAAATGACCCTAACTATATGAATTGAGAAGCTAAAACGCTTCGCTAGCGCGGCTGTTGCATGACGTCATTCAATTGTTTCATGACGTCACAGACGACGTCATATGATTGTTGCATCATTTTACAGAGTAGAAAACCATTTTTATTTCACTCAGTGAAAATACGGGTTTTATTTTCACCGATAAATGGCATATTTCACCATTCGAAATATAATAAATAGACCTATGTATCCTGGCGTTAGTGGCGAGACGATATATCCCGATTCTAGTTTTATTAGGCGAGACGATATATCATGGAATTATTGCCAAGGAACCTACGAGACGATTATCATCACGATAAAGTGGTTTCGATACAATACGTATCCCAATTCTTTACAGTTTATGAAGAACTATAGATAGGACATAGAACAGTAATGTTATTTCTTAGATACCAAATTGTCATAGATATTACATGAAGGGAAATCGAAAATTTAGAGTGACTGTGAATTTACATATAAAATATCAGGAATATAATATAATTTCTCTTTCTGTTTCTATTCTAATCACTGTTATCTCTGAAATAGAAGAAAAACCTTTTAAGCTTTTATAGTTATTTGTTTGACACAAATTATATGTTAACAGTATCGGGATATATTGTCTCTTATGGTGATACATCGATGTATTGTGGACCCTCACGATATAAATATCCTGATATATTGTTAAAACATGTTTTTTATCGATGCACTCGTATCGCGTAGTAGACGATGCAAACATCGATACTATCGATGAATCGTTACACCACTAGAAATATATTTATAAAAATATTCGGATAGTCCAACCGCCATTTGCCAACCAACAATAGATCAACAAATAAAATGATTGCGGAAATTAAGATAATCGAACACAAAAGCTATTTTGTTTAATCATAAGAGTCGTGCTTTATTCACGTGTACTGAACGGAAAAAGTTGAGGAACACTCCGATATAAATCAATAATCTATGGTTCATGTTATGAGCTATCCAATACCTAAATATTGAATATTTGGTGTTCATAAATCAATATGGGTTATATATCAAATGAATTTATAAGATGATGTTCAAATAATTATGTCGTTCTTTTTTCTCATATTATTTGGTTTGTCGGTAATTTTCCAAATTTATATCTCCGATGTGACGTAGTCGGGGGTATACGGTGCTCAGCCTATCTATCCGTTTCTGCGTCCGTCCATGCGTCCGATATCATCTCCTGAGCATTACTCGAGAACTATATAACTTGAATCTTCAAATTCGGTATGAATGTTACCCATAGTGTTTTGATGTGGCATTTAAAGATAATGCCTCAAGAGTGTCATAATAGTCTTTAAAACGTTATTTAAAACGTTATTTTTTTAAATTTCGACCTAAAACCCCCAATTTCATGACTTTGTTTCTTCTCACTTGGAAATTTCAAATTGTGTATGAATGTTGCCTGTTGATGTGCCTTAAAGGTACTAGTGCACACTTTTGCGGTTTAAATTGGCTATTTTAAGGTTTCAGAGGACTTATGCATTCACTTAAGCTTTCTATCGATGCAATGAAATACTTAAAATTCTTTACAATTGACCTTCAATCAACAATGAAAAAAATTAGACAGCCGCTGTCGACTTGGACATATAACAAATTTAAGGTTAGCTGTGCACAAAACGGATAAATTATAGACAGTTGAAAGCGGCTGAACTATTATTATGTGCAGCTGTTGAATTTACCTAAACTCTGAACTGAGAACAAATAATGAATTATATTTTATGAAAGCAATGTTGTAAAAAAAACGATTTAATAACACAGCATTAGCATTGCTATTAGATTGACCAAAGCGGCTGCCGTTTCCGCTTTTTGGTTATAAGCAAAATCTTCATATTTCCGATATCGTAGTTCATGCGGATTTATTGTAACGTAACATTAAATACTTCCGGTCTTTAAAAATCAACTTTATTACCTGAATACGTAAATATTCTGTTAAATAACACTCGAGTGAGGATCTTGAATAATATCGTGAGATATGCAGTATCTGTGAATTCGTTGCGTTAAAGAAATATTGGTGTGCACTAGTGCGTTTAAGGATTAAAACTCCAGGATGTTAATATTTTTTTATTTTTTTTTACCAAAATTACAACTGGAAATTTCTGGAATTTGATTGTTTTACGTATATTTCCAAAAGTATATAAAATTCAAAGTTGTTTTTAATGTTAACTTTGGGGTTCTGATGTGACTTTTAGTCGTTTCATCTACAAGGTCCAACCTTTTTCTAAAAGTTTTTTTTTTTAAATAGTCACTATAAAACCTATACGTTTATCTCGAACGGTCTACTTTATTACTCCGAATGAGATCCTCAACCATTAATATGATCGACTTAAATTATTTTTCAAATAGAGAATGTTGCGTAAAGGCGAACAAACTACAGTGCGCAGTTTTGACTTGTTTTCAGTTCCCTGTAAAGCTCCAAACTGTAAAAGTCCTCCATCGCAACCTCTGAGTGCTTTGAATATAGAAAACGTTAGAAAACCAGTCAGAATGGTTGGTGGAACGAAGAAATTATGGGAGAACACAAAATATTTCAATGTGAACCCAAAGAAGAAAAAGTATGTGTTCTTGACTGGCGCCTCGTCTAATCATTTCAAAGAAACTGAAGCGTCCATACAATCCCTGTACAGTAACGTGTTTCCACATCTGACCAACTACTCTCTGGTGTATTATGATCTTGGGCTAACAGCAATACAAAGAGCAATTGTGAGTCGTTATGGTCATTAAAAATTAAGCTATTGGTGGGTCTCTTTTTTTTATAATCGCGATTCACCAATAACAGAGGATATGTACGAACAATTATTTTTAGTTTCCTCAGTTGTCAAAGATTGGTTTTAAGATCTAAGGAGTCTATTTTCATTTTGCTATTTGAAACATAATATTATTATATTATTATTAATGGCAACATAAATTATGTTACAGAATTATTGCTTAAATGTAATAACTTGAATAACCTCTGACGGGAATGAATGCATTTTTTGATGAAATATTTGAAAATTAAAAATAGAACTTCAACCCTCACATTCTTTCAGGAGTAGTTTTGCCACTTCAACTAGCATAAACGTAAAAAAAGAAAAAATTAAACTTAATTACAAACGACATGATGTTCGAGATAATCTATTTGAAAAAAATTTATTGATAAATGTTACGTGGTATCAAATTGATGTTATGATTCGGTTGCTTCTGTTTCAGTTGAAATCATTCAGTTAACAAATTGTCAATTTTCAGGTGAAGAACTTCACTGGTATTGAACTAAAAGATTTTCCATTTGACAAGTTTTCACCTACTTTCATGTTTCTTAAAGGTTTTAAATGGAAACCACTGATTGTGTTGGTAAGTTAGGGTTTTCTTTTCAAATCCAGTTTGACCATTTCCTTATCGAAGAACAGTTTTTATCATCTTTTTACCCAACCGGTATCTAATACCATTGGATATTCGTTGTCCTGTCCGTCCCTCCGTCCCTCCGTCCGTAAATAATATCATTTCCGGAGCAGAAATTTGAAACCGCTAAACTCCTTCCAAATACCCTGATCTCTTTCGGGCCAAATATCTCGTATGGCTGACGAGTTAATATTCGTGACGATGTTCACAAGTTATTTTTTCAGCAAATGAAATGTCGTTGTGCAAAGAGCTTGAAGCTACTATATTGAACTCAACGGATTTTTTTCATTCGGTCTGTGCCGCTGTTGCCGGATGCTAGTCGTCTGATTGGGTGGTTGGATAATTAGCGATACGAGGCTTATGGCGTGAAGGGGATTGGGATATTTGGAAGGAGCTCGGCAGATTCAAATACCGCGCTCATGTAGCATGTCTGGAGTGGTGACTCCATTGAAATGTGTTGAAACGGGACGCTATGTACAGATGGCTTCGTTTCCGAAGCAGAACTCCAAACCAATCGTCAAATCTGTGTGTAAAACCCACCTACGGAAATGGTGCATGTTGATATTTGCTGGGTTCTAAAGGGTCATGTCTTATATCCATTGAAATGAGCTGGAATTGGACTCTGTTCAAGGATAGGTTCATTTCTAGAGCAAAACCCAGTCACACCTCATCATAAAGTTTGCAACTGGTGTCTTTTAATATTTTGGAAATTATTTTCTACCCCCATGGAAACAAGTAGAAAGGGATTGCCTTTTTGGATAGCTTGATTTCTAACTGCTCCTCATATCTCTGTGTATCTCCACCAAATGATTTTCTTAGAAATTTGTATTCCATGTTTACAATTATACGGCGGGGTGAATCTTCAGATGACTTGTTAATTTAGTCCTTGGGTTTAATACTGTAAAATATATAGACAGCTTAACCCAAGCTTTAATATCTGAGTGGCATAGATAGGAAATATTCAAAGGTACTGTCTGTATGTATGCGAAATAGAGAATATTGTTTAAAGTTTAAATCTTTGCGACTTGGTCAATATTTAACTCGTCAGGCAAGAAAAGCCAGAGGGACCACTGTCATGTCATATCATCAATTCGAAGCCCACTATTACCGATAACATCAAATTTAACCACTGAAATAAATCTCATGACGTTACAACTGTTGTTCAGCAGTTTGAGACCTGATACCTTGTGATTTCACTAGCGTACCGGCAGTAGTGGGGAATCTGAAGATTTACACCTGATATGTCGCGACTTTAGCGGTCTATGCGTCTAAGCCAGTGCGTATTGAGTGGTAAATGGGGTATCGTAGAGGGTTGATGAAAGTAATGATAAAAGCACTTTGGTTGATGTTAGTTGAAATTTATGTTCATCTAAACGATAAAAATATCGAATCAAAATATCGAGAAAGCACGTTAGTGAGAAATGATATTTGCTGAATTCAGTTGCTTTTATATGCATGAAATGCTTACAGATAGTATTTTCACCAGGAGAAGATAAATAGGGGAGATGAATCAAAAAGTTTCTAAAGGAAATTCTAAATTTTTAGTCTCTAAAAATTTTCTTTAGAAGAATTTGTGTTCCAGTTTGTCTCATGATTTAAGGATTAAGGTGTGGTCTGTTCGATCTTCTGTGTAAAGACAATTTTGTCTCATGCTCTTACACTGGACAATTTTGGTGAAGTAATTTTTCACCTAGAGAACTATGTATCATAGTATTGAACAAGTACTGAGCACTACCAACGTTTAACTAACGATCGGTATTGATTTTAACTATGTTTTACTTCCAGTCTCACCTGGACAGTGCTGAATTTGTTGTGTGGATGGATTCATCCGTAAACTTTGCTGGAGATGCACGCCCTTACTTTGACAATGCGACGCACACTGGGATCATCTTGAACAGAAACGAATTTGCATTTGCTCAACATACTTACACTAAAATGTTCACCTATTTTGCCGAGGAAGCTTGCAACCTTTCTGAATATGGAGAGCTCGAAGGAGGCTTCCTTGTCTTGCACAACGAACCTTTCATCCGCCATCTTGTTTTAGAACCTTGGAGCGCATGCGCACTCAATGAAAACTGCATGTGCCCGGAGGAGACCAAGTCTATGCTAAAGTGTAACTTGGAATTACGGAAGTACGGCAAATGTCACCGATATGACCAGTCAGCGATGAGTTTGATATTAAGCAAACTTTTAAAAGAAAATGTTGAAAGTGTTATTGTCAAAAACAAAATTCATTCGGTGATGAGAGGCCAAGCTGGAACATTTCTTACTAACGGGGGTTAGTGAAAAAAAAGTATTTGATCTGAACTGCTTTGATTTTGGTTTTCGAAACTTTATGAAAGTCGTCCCTGTAATATCTATTTGAAAATTAAATCTCAAAACATATAGATTATCTACCATAGTATGAAAGCCTTGAAGGCGTTTTAACATGGATTGTCAATGACTACATTATGTATTTAAATAAAAATGAATAATAAGATAACACTGTATCTCTGCACAATATGTAGGGATGTATGGCAATGTTTTTATGTTTTCATGTTTTCAGACACTTACGGTAATAAATATACTTATATATGCTGTATGTATACACACAAATAACTCCCCCCTTCCCAATTTTCAAATGCAAATATCTTTCAATATCTTTAGAAAACTGCTTTTATTATCGATAGATATTTTACTCTACAATGAAAATCAATGTTAATTGTTGTAATGTGATAAGAATAAGGCTGTCAATTGAAGTGATGACAATTTCTTTTTAACTAAAGTGACCCGTTGCAGTTTAAACCTTCAAAATTATGAATCTGTCAAATTCATTAAAATTGCTTAATGAACAAATTCAGCCAATGTAATGACCTATCTATAGTGTTATTTTCTACCCAAAGCCGTGAGAGGATAAAATATTTCGAACATGTGATGCAAAAGTTGTATAACCGCAGTTAAAATAATATAATTGCATTTGGTAGACCTTAAGTGGGATTCGGTTTTCATGCATTTCCATTAATCTTAGCCAGTACCTTAATGTTTTACACATTGCATTTATATAAAGAGGATATCTCCCACATTCACCATATACTATGGCGTTTGGGGTTTGAGGAACCACATTTAAAAATCGTTTACATGCTATTAAATGAACTCTCTCTAGCTTATCAAATGTGTGCATACCCCATATCTCTGCACCATACAATAATACTGGTTGTATTTGAGTGTCAAAAATCTTAAAGAAAACATTACAATTTACTATTCCTACTTTGCTTAAAGATCGACTGAACAACTTTCGTGATTCATAAAATACGTATTCTAATTTGCCAGTAACTTGAGTTTAAATTTTCTAAATCGGCCTATAAACAACTTTAATACGGCTTTTTCCAATCACCAGCTAATTAGCACCAGTGAACAGAACTGAACAAGCCCGTGGTCACTGAGGCGTGTCAAGCCGCGTGTCCTGCCGCGTGACGTGCTAGTTGACAGAAGTATAACCTCCTTAATGAAAAAACAACAGGAAATCTCACATTCTAAACAACTGTTTAAATATATCTAAAGTCATCCAAGCAACTCAAACCTCCGATGAATTTATGTTAAATATATCTTTAATTATTTGTATTGTTCCAAGCGAAAGACAGTGTTTTAATATGATGCTATGCGCACTATCCCATAGCATGTGTACATGAATTACGACGTCTGCCAAATGTTGTCACAACAATCAGACTGATTCAAATAGTCTTATTTTTTATGACACAGGTGGCCGTTATATAATCCTATCGCATTCAATTTCAGTTCTTGATTTAATTGTCTCTAATTATACCTTTTGAATTTTAACGCCTTGGATCCACCAAGCGGAATATATGTCCTGTCATAATGGCGTAATCTTGGCATTCGACTGCTACTTAGTTTATTGTCACGGCGTCCAGTCATTTTGAACCAATGAACTTGTAGAATATATATTCAACCAATAAATTAAGAGAAGGAGATTTGGCTCATGTACTTCTAAGGACGATGACACACATTTTAACAAGTATATCGTGAATAACGGGTACCAACATTCTTTAGGATTACATAGGATGTTTCTAACGCTTCCGCCAGGTATGTTTTCATGTCATTGATTGTTAAATTCGAAGACAGAGATATTGCAACACGGTGTGAGATGTTATACTAGCTAACAATATAATATACGTTAGTTAAATACAAACGAATCATCCACTAAGTACTAAGTTGTCATAAAGTGAAGTGAAACAAAATTATTTTTTCTACAGTAAACATTAAACAGGTTTTTACATTCTCTCCCGTTTATTACAAAAACCTTCATTTTTTTCGAGACAATTTAGAACTTCATATCGATAATAAATGTTGTAACACTACGTGATATCCCATAGTAATGGATCTCTCACCGACCAAGTTCTTAACCTTTTTTATATAAACCCACCCACGAAAACCGCGTCCAAGGATTGTCACAGTCCAATCAAAATGGATTTGACGACTAAGAGGTAAAGTTGATATCAAGAAGCAGTTACATATCGTATTTTGGAATTCTTTCGGTCATGCTATTGCCTCTATTTTGCTGTTGAATTAGCTTAAAAATACAGAGAAAATCAAAGGGCTGGACTTTCAGCTGACAACTAGCACGTCACACACTGGCACGCCAGGCCCATTAGGCGGTTATCCAAAACAGGGGTATAAAAGGTCTCCTAGTAGTCGAATTAAAGCGTATATTTTCTCATTTTTTGGCTCTATTGATTCTTATAAGTGAAGCGAATACAGATAATAATTTGTAATAATCACAATTATGCGTTACGTCTCCTCTTTAAATTAACAATAACCTCCATTAGTGCATCAGATAATTTTAGCATAGCATGTACAATGAACAATAAATATATATTGATTCTCCTGGTGTTCTTTTTGTAACAAAAGTTTTGAGAGTGTTGTCTTTTTACTTTGTGATTGTATTATTCTCAAAAGCTTAACAGCTTGAAAAGTTGGCAGAAGGAAATATTGACATAACAATTGAAAATATAATCTTGGTTTTGAAAGAAGGAATAACAATCCACTTAAAACAATCTGCTTAATAGTGAAGCAACATATCTTTACCATGAGTATAGAAGGGGTAAAAAAACTAACTTTGTATGTACACAAAATGAAATATTAAAATACCACCAAGATTGTAAGTTTAATGGCGTCACACCTATTGGTCATATTTCCACACTTTGTTCATAGAGTTTTTGTCTCATGGGTGATTGAGTTATTGTTTAATGCCGCTTGGGCAATATTTCAGCCATTAGCAGCAAGTTTTGTCTGATCAATAATCTATTTGTAAACATTGTAGTAAGGCAATAATGATAAAGCCTTGCATGGAATTGGATACAATTACACCTGTAGCATTGTAACATGTGGAAATATGTTTTACAAGATCAATATACAATATGCAATATATGTTTCATATACTAGTACATGTAAATATAACGACCGATGGGCAATAATAACATAAAAAAGTTAGTCTTATTGCAGGTATTAACTTGGACATGTTAATGTGTAAACCGATGGGCAATAGGCCTAAACCATAACACAAAAGTTAGTCACCTCAAATCTTATGGCAGATATTTACGTAAACCGGTAACTCTACAAACATCCTACTAGGAAATTCTAAAAGGACACTACATATACCCAGTATACAACAATCGCAAAACATTTTGCATACACACTCATAAAAAAATTAGATATGGAAAGTTGCTATGATTTTCATTACATCAGAAAGACACAACAAAATGGCGTTCCCCGTCCCATGCCACTTTCTGTTTTTGTTAGTAAAATAATTCCTTACCTGCTTAAAATATCTATTTAAGAAAAAGCGAAAGTTTTACTTTTACAAACTGTCACTTTTATCTTTTCACCTACCTTAAAATTTAGGCTAATCTTTGGAATTACACACGAACGTGCTATGGCGAAAACAGTAGCCGCCGACTTTCGATTGCTCCTAAATGCCCTCAGTCGTACAGACTGTAGTACAGGGTTGAAAGTTCGCAGGTCAGGAAGACGTCACTCTTATGTCATCAGGTCAGGAATGTAGAGATAAGCCTTAATGTTGAGAATGGTCCACCACACACGTTTGCCTCTTGCGGCTAAATCAGTAATACAGCATCCCATTTTATGAGTTGAAGAAAATAATATACCTAGGTATTTATAACTGTTTACTACGGTAATCTTCTGATCATTTAGAAACCATTGCTCATGCTTAGCTAACCGACCACCCCTTCAAAACACAACAATATTTGTTTTATCAAGATTCACCATAAGACCGGAGTGTTTAGTAAAATCATATAGTATGTTAAGTTGGTTTTGTAAACCAGGAACTGTATCTGAAACAAGTACAACATCGTCTGCAAACATAAGCAGTAAAATTTCTAACAAATCAGGAAATAATTGTATTCCGTATTTACCATGTTTTGCTAACTCTGCTGACAGCTCAGTAATGAATAGAAAGAACAATATAGGACTGAGTACGCAACCTTGTTTTAAACCCACTGGACAATCGAAATAATCGGTGTATTCATTATTATTTGAACACGTTATCATCTGTGTATTGGATATTAAGTATAAAGATTTACTATTCTGTGTGGTTTCATTTTGTACATACCACCATGCTTTTTTTGCATTTTTCGTAATATCTCAACTATATATGTGTTAAAATTCTTGAAAAGGACTAAGGCGGTAATATTTAGATCAACTAGCCTTCCGCTTTGAACCATGAATATATGTTCAGTGCCCATTCATGGATGAGAATGTCGTTTAAGGTTTGAAAGAACCATTTGTGAAATTACCTGTAATAAATCATTGAATTAATACACGTGTTTTCCTGATTAATGTTATCTTGAAAATATCTGATGATTATTTCCCTCAGACACACAATTGTTTTCTGCTTAAATAGAAAATTTGCACAATATATTTAATGCCACCGAAAGACAGCTTTCATTTAAGTTTCGCACGGTATATGCATTTCATAAGAGTTTAGTGACTCGAATAAGACGCTAAATTCCATTTATCCTGACTGAACCTTTACCTTTTCTCTGGAAGGAAAAGCTGAAATGTGTACATACTCCTTAGCCAAATTAGATCTTAACGCTATAACTCCATGAATTTAAATAAAAATGATGATTATTTTTCAATCTGATGACAGCCCTCAGCTACATCTTTTAAAGATAAGTTTAAAAAAAATTAGTTTTCTGACATAATTTTGATAGATGAACGTCACTAATCGTGCTATATGGTTCTGAAAGATATGGTGTTAAAACATATAATTATATAGTTGAATTATTTCATGCTTCATATTTTAAACTTTTCTTAGTTGTCGGTAAGAAAGCTATCTAACAATGCTTATGTAGGAGAATATGGTCTCACAAGACTTTTTCATTTTTCAAACTAAGCATTCTTTCTCCAAAAAGGTAGCTCCGTCATTTATTCCCCGAGCCTCTAATGTTATTCTCGGGCCTCCGGCAGAGTTGAGATACTGCAACATAAACTACCTTGTAATTTTTCAGGCATGAAAACACCGCATGCATAGATAAATGTGTTGTCATTGAGGCCTATGCAATGATGCAGTCGTTAAGGTAGGTGACTTTGTTTAGTAGATAAATATACAAATGTAGAGTCTTCATTCGAGTAAAGTTGAGCTTTCCAGAAGCCTAGGGGAATAATTGAGGCTTTTTGAATTGTGACTTATAAAACGGTGTTGCTGATTGCACAACTAACTTTGATTGCATTCAATCAGGTTTCTACATTCCAAGACAAGATAAATGCTCTTATTGGAACAGAGGTTTGTATGAGAATTTATGACGGAGCTACCTCTGTCAGCTATCGGTCAAGGTTTTTGTCCATGAGCTCAAAACAATTCTTTCAGTCCTTTTAGAATAGATAAAACTATTCTTGTGTGTCTAGTATGAGACCTAGAGATACATTGTATTTTTGTATTGTAATTTTGGTTTTGTTTGGACGTCGACAATGACTCATTTATTGTCCATGTGTAAAATAGCCATTTTTTAACTCATTTTGCAGTCGTCGTCTTCTCTCATGCAATAATTCGAATTTTGGCATGAAGAAATATACAAAATATACAGTAGGGGTCATATTTTCGAAATTCTGATTTCCTGAAATTTCGATTTAAATATTCTAGTTCCAATTTCTGAGAAATAAATAGAGAATCTTACCCAAGTGTCTTCTGATATCAAATATATCAACACGAGTTGATAAAAGTTACAAATATTCGAGGCTTGCCGAGGATATTTTACTTTTATCAACGAGTGTTGATATATTTGATATCAGAAGACACGAGGGTGAGATTCTATTTATCATCCAAAATCATTTTTCATTTCATTTGATTGACAAATGAATATTACTAAACACCCTGTTGCCCTAAGACTCCAAGTGCGGTGATGTCATAGCATTGTGACGTCGTAGTGTTTATGACGTCATAGCATTGTGATGTCATTACTTGATGATGTAAAACAACTGTGATGTCATATACTTGACGTCAGATGGGCATTGTTCAAAATCTACTGCCTAAAAGATATCTCCTAGGAGATATTGCTTGATCTTCCACAAGCGATATCTCCTGTGGAACAGAGTTTTGGATGATAATATAATATGCAATGGTTGTCTAACTTTCACCGAACTTGCCATTTAAAGATCTTGGAAGAAATAAGTATCAAAATGTTAAGTCTTTGCTCCTGAAAATTATGTATCAGATGTAGACGATATAACTTTCATATCTCATTATCAAAGCCTTTCATGTTATAGAAATATAAGCATGATAGATTTGGAGAAAAGTGAATTTCATAACTTTTTAAAAGTTTGTTGAAAATTATGGATTTCTATTTTTAACGACACTTAGCCTTTCGAATATTAACTTTTTAATCGTGTTTTAATTCAATGTTTTAAAATTATGTTATATTACACTATAATATATACATGTATTCTTAAAAAACTGAGAGTTTCGAACGTGTTTTCTTTTAAATTTTAATGCACGTATTCAATGACATGATTTGGTATGTACCGATCTGCATGTTGAGAACCACTGCCTTTCCGTTCAGTGATGATGATGCTTACAACAACAACATCAACAATAATGGTAATAATAATATTAATAAAGATGATGACGATGATATCTGACAATGAACTGATGGTTTATATCAGTAAATACTTTATTGTCTATTTAGTAAATTAAAATATTTATCTCACGTATACAGTTGGCGGTTTTCCAGAAAATAACGAGGTTGATTTTGAGATACATGTAATGACTACAGATATTGGAAAAATACATTTATATTCTATTTCCACCAGCCATCCTATATTCCCCAATAAAGTATTGTTTTAGAGTCACGCCACGAAACAGTCATTCAACGTCAACAATAACAGCACTATGATGTCACTACTTATGGTTAAACAAAGGTGATCATATCTCAATGTTACAAATGTGGGCACCTCTCAATTCACGACAATTTCAATTAAATTCATTTACGTTTTTTCAGGTTGAAACATAAGCTCGAGAATTAAAATAGAAATGCTAGAAATGAAATAGAGTAATCCCAACCATCATGGATGTGTAGGATATGGTCCGAAAAGGTCTCCATTAATTTAGCACAAGGCCGTGGTCGAGCCCGCGTGCCAAGCTAATGGAGACTTTGAGGACCATATCTAACTTGAAAGTAAGTCAATTGTAACTATTTGAGGTCACTGCTAGCTATTTATGTTAACTAAGTGTCAATGCACTTCAAATTCCTTTTTTAAAACCTGCTTATTTTGCTTTCAAGTTAAACATTTATGTGTTTATTCTACTTTTTCGATGCATTTCAAACAAAACATTGGCAACCCTTGAATAACCTATTGGAGGTTGGAAATTAGTTGATACTTAATGGAGGATATATTCCCTTTATTATGTATATTGTAGACAATGCAGTGGCAAGTTTGAACACCAATTACTTTTAATTTGCAACAACGTTCATTTTGCCATGTACTATTATAGTTAAAGCATGAATTTAAAAGCTGTATTAGTATAGAGGCAAGCATATTTGTACCAGTGTTTTATGATATACTATTACAAATTAGTGTTACGTTGTCAACACAGTCCATGAGGCAATTGTATCGATCAAATAATAAATTCAACACTACAGCTGTCGTCTATTCATTGCACATGACCAATAAAAGCCGTGTTCCAGAGATTCTAATTGTGTATTGAAACCAATGAATATTGAATTACCTACACAGCTGCATGCCAAAAGTTTGTTCACATACCTAAATATACTAGTGCAAATATCATGTAATTTGAGATGCCTTTGAGGTATCGTTGCGTTGCGAAAAAGAAACGTATAATATTGAATTTTCAGTACACATATGTAGATCCATTCTTCTTTAAGGTAAAGGTTTATCGTACCCAAAAATTATCCGTAACAGTTTTGGCAGGTCATTAAAGTGAACAGGGGTCAAAATTCCGAAAACACTAATTTTCATTTTTCTCAATACAATCCTTTATAAGTTATCAACTTCTTTATAAATGAGTCACGTTTGTTCCTTAGCACAAAGCCAATGTGATTATGTTGGTTTTAATCTCAGAGAGTCGATATGGAACATTTTATTCGACATTTAACTAAATCAAAATTTCGAAAATTTGACCCCTTCTGTCTATATCAATATGCCAAAATTCCAATTTTTGCACGAGTGACCAGACATTGCAAACATGAGTTCAAAAAAAGCTATTTCACTCATGGACAGTGGGTGCTCCGGTCCATTGTCAGTCTTGCTGAATTTATTCTATTGACGTTGAAACGAAACCCAAATACGATTCAGTGGCAAGTGAACAAACTTTCGGTATGCAGCTGTAGAATTGAAAGAATCTGTTACCTGACATCTTGCTTAATCAGCGTATATGAATCCGCCCTCGCTCCTACCTATATGATCTCGTTCAAGCCAAAAGACTCTTACGGCTGGATCGGCTTGATATTCGTGGCTTAGTTAACCTGTTATTAGTTCAGCCAATGGAATGTCGTTATGCAAGGAGCGTGAAGCTGCTGTCTTGAAACTTAACGGATTTACCATCCGGGGGTGCCGCTGTTGCTGAATGCAAATCATCTCATTGGTTGGTTCGATAGCTAGAGATACGAGGCTTTTGGCCTAAAGGACATCAGGTTATATGGAAGGAGCTCGATCAGCGGATTCAATTACGCTGATTGCGGCAGGATGGTTACCTGAAGTATGAATAGTCACAGCCATTATTTACAATATTTGTATCGGTGTCCTACGACATCATATTACTAATTAGTGTTAGGTTGACAAAATTAACTGAACTGAAATTACACTAAGGCTGCAGACAGCAGCATAAGAGGTACAAGAAAATATATTCATATCTACAACATACAATTAATAAAATATTATATATATTAAGTTGATTGAATAGAGATGTATTTGAAGTATTTGTTATTTGTATACAAGATCTATACAGATACATTTGTAAGACTTTGCTCAACATTTCGTAAATAGAGCAAGATAAAATGTAAAGGTAAGTCACTTTTCTATGGTCTATGACTACAGCTATGTATCACGCTGATATAGCAATTATCAAGTGAAAGCTTTTGTAAGGTTTTGGCCACTTTTGTAACATGTTATGTGACTGGTCGATATACCCTTTGCTTGCGTTTGGGTCATATTTTTTTTCTTTTAGGTATGTTGCGTTTAGTGTTAGGTTTTTGGCTTAAGGTGATTTTGAGCACACATTTTGTTATTGTGCCTACATGTGTTGATCAATTCGTTGCGTTTATTCAGGGATGCCATGTGGGGTTTGCAGGTGATTATGAGTTTTTCATGTATAAAAAAAGGCTGCATCTTTTTTTTGTGTTTAAATATGGTTTCCCAAGGCCGATAACTGACCATTAGATTGTGAAGTCGGACTATCCCCATTAATTTACCAGGTGTATTTGCTCAGTTCTCTAGCATTAATTTCCCTTGGGTTGTTGAAGGATGTTTATGGTCGTTGTACCTGGTTTTGAATTTTATTTCGTTTGAGGCTAACATATGTCTCAATATTATTTTTAGTTGTAACTTTAGCAAGGCGTAGTCATTGATTGTCAATAAACTTGGCTGCCACCAAAATATTCATGAAAACATCAAAACATATGATACATGAACATTTGAAATATTTAATCATGCTCGAGGCACTTCTAAAACGTGTGGCGGTCTCGCTCCAGTTCAACCACGCTCGTTCCAAATGAATATTTGCACAAGGGCGTTCAGGCAGTGTGCAGTTATAGACAGTACTCATTGAAATCAACTCGCCAATAACTTATGAATAAGTAAATAAGGTGTGACGACGCACTAATTCATATACGCGTATTTATGCAATAGTATTTAAGATTATTTGTTATGATCTTTATGTGTCTCAAATATGAAAATTACATAAAATATCATTTCGGGACATCATTTTCGTCAGTTACATTAAGTGGAACGTGTGCATTTCCCTTCACTTTGCCCATTTAAAAAAACAAATGTGAAGGGAGGTCGCATTTGGAACGAGGCTTTATGCCTCGATCTGGGCACTTCCGTCTTACGATGACGCAATAAAACTCGCTTTTCACTAATTGAAGTAATGTAGCTCTAATTAAGAAGGTGACATACACGTAATTTCACTTTTAGATTGGAGGTTGGTCATTTATGAATACGTTACGAGTGATACTTACCGATGTCACTTTATGAGTATGTTTATAACAGCACATATCGGAGCCCGATATGTCTATGTGGATTGCCTTGTTATATATTGTATATCTGTATCTATGTCTCCCGTGCTTGTGGTCATATTTCAGCAAGAATATGATGAACTCGTTGTCATTAAGTTTGACATCAGACCATCAATATTCCATAGAAGAAAAGACAGGTTTATAGTATGTGAAGTATCATAAGCACCTGAGGGGTCTGTATTCCATGCTTGGGACCGTCCTCTTTCATTTTCGTCTTTCATCGCTTCGATCGTAGGGGAGTCACGTGTTCTCTTTTAGTGGCATTCTAGAAGTTGTAGCGGTAATGAAGTTACGATATTACATCCCGTTATATTAGCGTTTTGAAGGAGCTTGAAGCTACTATCTATAAACTCAAAGGATTTTTTCATTCAGATGCGAGTCGTCTCACTGGCTGGTTAGATAACTAGCAATACGAGGGGTTTGTCCCGAAAGAGATCAGGGTATTTTGAAGGAGCTGAGCTGATTCAAAATCGCTGAAGTAGCAGGATGACAACTTTATGAATATTCAACTTAAATATTAAAAGATTTGTGAGTTAATAAAGAGTCACTCGATGTCTTTTAGTGACATTCTAGAAGTTGTAGAAGTTATGAAGTACAAGATTTTATAAATATTCAACTTCCTTATTAACAGATTTCCTACGTTTCAGCATAGCTTCGTAAACCGTTTTCAAGCCTATGCTTGAAAACAGTATAAAAAGCTATTCCGAAACGGCGCATATGCTTGAAAACGGCTTAAAAAGCTATTCCGAAATGGCGCATACGCTTGAAAACGGCATAAAAAGCTATTCCGAAATGGCGCATACGCTTGAAAACGGTATAAAAAGCTATTCCGAAACGGCGCATATGCTTGAAAACGGTATAAAAAGCTATACCGAAACGGCGCATACGCTTGAAAACGGTATAAAAAGCTATACCGAAACGGCGCATACGCTTGAAAACGGTATAAAAAGCTATTCCGAAACGGCGCATATGCTTGAAAACGGTATAAAGAGCTATTCCGAAACGGCGCATACGCTTGAAAACTGTATAAAAAGCTATTCCGAAACGGCGCATATGCTTGAAAACGGTATAAAAAGCTATTCCGAAACGGCGCATACGCTTGAAAACGGTATAAAAAGCTATTCCGAAACGGCGCATACGCTTGAAAACGGTATAAAAAGCTATACCGAAACAGCGCATATGCTTGAAAACGGTATAAAAAGCTATTCCGAAACGGCGCATACGCTTGAAAACGGTATAAAAAGCTATTCCGAAACGGCGCATAGGCTTGAAAACTGTATAAAAAGCTATTCCGAAACGGCGCATATGCTTGAAAACGGTATAAAAAGCTATTCCGAAACGGCGCATATGCTTGAAAACGGTATAAAAAGCTATTCCGAAACGGTGCATACGCTTGAAAACGGTATAAAAAGCTATTCCGAAACGGCGCATACGCTTGAAAACGGTATAAAAAGCTATTCCGAAACGGCGCATACGCTTGAAAACGGTATAAAAAGCTATTCCGAAACGGCGCATACGCTTGAAAACGGTATAAAAAGCTATACCGAAACGGCGCATACGCTTGAAAACGGTATCAAAAGCTATTCCGAAACGGCGCATATGCTTGAAAACGGTATAAAAAGCTATACCGAAACGGCGCATATGCTTGAAAACGGTATAAAAAGCTATTCCGAAACGGCGCATACACTTGAAAACGGTTTAAAAAGCTATACCGAAACGGCGTATACGCTTGAAAACGGTATAAAAAGCTATTCCGAAACGGCGCATATGCTTGAAAACGGTATAAGAAGCAATACCGAAAGGTCCCCTGGTTGTGTTAGTTGTAACGGCAGTATTCCGAGTTGTCGAGGTATATTGGTTACATGTGACACACCGTCTTATCCATGAGACAGCGAGTTATGGCCTGTATCAACGCCAATGGAGGTCACACGAGACATTGATGTGACATTGAGTGCCCTTGAACTGACAAAAACATTCATTATGAAAATCACGAAATGACATGTTCATCAAACTGTGGACTGTTAAAATGATTTTATACCCCTTGTTTCTTTCAATGACTTTAACTCTGCATGTTTGAGAAAAAAAACGAGTATGATTGTTTGCCGAATCAGTCAACATTGAACATTTTATAATATCCCGGTTCTATCATATCAATTTGTTTTTTTATTTTTACTACCTCAGTATTTATAGCGCCCTGTTCATCTAAAACCCTATATATTCCTAATGTAGAGCAGACACGCTGTGTTCTAACGTTGAACATTCATGATAGGTATATCTTAATGAGCCCTTGATAGTCGTCAGTTCTGTTTACACGTAAAGTCTGAATTTTTTAATTTCAGCTACAAGATCATTTTTCAATACGGTAATACCTTTCACGCTAACTGCTGGCCTGGTTTTTTAAACAACGTAATTAGACGGCTGAGGTGGTATAACCTAGCGAAGACAGCTCACCACAAACTTGATGCACTTCATTCCTAAAGGTGAGGACCCCTCAGTTGTCGGCCATTGTGTGGGAATTTAAGAGTTTAAATTAATTTCTATTGCTATTATCATTTGATATTCACGGCGGAAAGTATTAGGTACACAGTCAGGAGTATAATGCAGACACAGATGTTCGGAGCGGCATACCAGAAGCAGATGTAGACAGCGTGCATGTACTCTTTATCAACGCCTCGCCTCTCTCGACCCGGTAGGTGGAAGAACTGGCCGATTTTTTGCTCTGTAGGTTTGCAATTCAATCATTACTTTCTCTGTGGTCAATCTCTGAGTAATTATGTACAACTGTCTACGTTTAAGGTGTCCTGCTTATTTTGGTTTTGTTTGATTTGAAAATTAGTTCTTCTAGAGTTGACTTTAGGGGGTAACTTTTCAGGGGAGGTAAGTGGACGTTTTACAATCTGTTACCTCATGTATGCATGATAAATAGCCACAGGCGAATCAATTATTCAGTCAGGTTGCTTGTCATTCACTGCTTGTAGCTGCATTGTGAGTATAGAGCTGAGTATATTCACATCTATGATTTAATCAAATAACTTATATCTTTTAAAATTTGTTGAAAGTACATTAAAAATACGTGTGTCTAAAAAGGAGGTTTTTAATGTATTTTATACATTAGAAATACATTAAAAATTTCCCGTGGTCCAGACCCCCCCTTTTATATCTACTCTCTTGCTCTTCCTAAGAGTAATGACCTAAAAACATATTTTCATCTTCTTTATGAGTAGCAGTCCTTGAAATACTGAGTGAGAACCCCTTAGAAAATGAGGATTAGGATTTTCGAGATTTTGTTATCCTGTAACCAGATAAACTCATATAGCACACATTACTCATAGATCTCGCACTAAAACGTATATATTCCTCTCCCAAAATCACAATGCCAAGTAAGCCTCGACAGTTTGAACAGGTAAACAATTGATATCTATGTGCCACGCTTTGCTGATAGCTATAGACCCTATAGAGGGACGAAAGGAACATGCCCTAAATGCTATTTTCATCTTACTTCTATAAAGATAAAAGGCCTCGACAATTTGAAAACAGGTAAAAACTGAATATTTATGTGACACGCTTTACTGATCGTCTGCCATACCTCGATATGGTTGACTGCCTGTAACAAACTGACATAACTAGTATGATATACGACCAAGCAAGTTTTATGTATAACCCTTGAAGACACATGTGGACGGGATTATTTATGCTGGGAAAACAATTATTTAAAGACAGTCACTAGCCTTAAGAAATAGGTTAAACATTTCCCCAATGACTCCGACATTTATGTTCATTAATGCGCCTTAAAGGTTTTTTTCAAATGTGTTGAAAACGATTCGAAATAGGCAATCCCTCACAGGTATCGTGGGTTTTTGGATTTATCATAAACAAACAATGGATGAGCATAATCGGCAAGAAAATCCTAATTCGATCTTGTTGAACAGAGTATCTGTCGTTGAAAAATGAATTTTTTAAGAATATAATTTAATAATGTGTTGTATTTATAATTCAAGTTCTGCATTACACATATGGCAAAGTTCTCTTCATAAAAATGTAATAAAAATATTTTAACACGTTTACCCATTGTTCCTCGATATAACGCAAGCATTCATTAGTTTGTGATCTGCTTCGCTGATCACAAATATCTGCTTTATTGTCAGCAATTCGTAACAGCAGGGCGATTATTTATTCTGTCTGTAGGCTTATTACAATGTAACCGTGAAAAGAAGGACATCCGTCAGATGTATAGCGGAATGGTTTAAACAATATTTATCACATTGGTACACGTTCGGTCCATTTCGTCACCGATAATCAGTTTGTCACAATCGTATGGTCTGGAAGTCACTATCAACGGATCCAATGACATGTATAGACGCGTCATTGATGGAAGAAAAGAGCGTGCAAACATAGGCAAATCGTAATGCAAACCATCAACACCTCAGGTATGCAGATGCCTCGAATATAATCAATATCAAATATATTAAAAATAATAAATGGACAACTAATTCAAGAAATCGATACAATAAGATTATTACTTAAAGCAAAAGGATTCAAATCACTAGATGCTATTTTTTAAAACATCTACATTTCTACAATCTTGTTTTGTTTCTCGGTGTTGTGAGTGGGATATTTTTCACGGATGAACAAACTCGGTTTAGAGAAAAAGCTAACATAAATCTAGTGAGTTGGGGTTTAACGTGTTTTGAAAAATATGTACTTGCTCTCTTCTATATAAAACACACGGGAGTGCTAAAATTAACAATTCCAGAAATCTTACGAACCTTTTGAGGGGATCTGATTTTTGACCATGTTATAGCGTTTTAGGTCGCCTTACTTATGCTTTTAATATCATATGGCAATAATTCATCAAAATGCGTGAAAATATTTCATAAGTCTGCGCTCATTCAATGCTTTATTGAGAACTATTTAGTCCAAGGGCAACGTTGAGAAAGTATCACAAATATTGGTCATAAGACAACAATGTAAACATCGTCTCAAGCTTTTACATGTAGATTTGACGATACACAACGGAATTTAAAACCATTAAAAATGGCCCCTTATCAATATTCAGTCAATAGTACTCCCTTTGATAACATGCCAAATTAACAAATTTTATACCATTGTAATAATTTTGACTAAGTCACAATAAAAAAAATAGAAAAAAAGTAAAGTGATCAAAACCTTACTTAAATTATACCCTTTAAGGCCTGATGAGCTAAACACAAATTTCTTACAATGTTAAAAATATGTTTGTAAGATGAAATGTTTGATGGATTATCTTTATTGGTGAATTTGATAAATAACTTCATAAATTTACCTCCATATTTCAAAAGTAGTCATCACAACTGATGCGATGTTGCATATGATTGATAACTCGTTGAGTTTACATGGCGATCTTTTGAAGTTGAAATTGTCAAAATCTTGCTCCATTTTCGGAGTGAGTGAGTTGGGAATTGACGCAGCTTTCAAGAATATTTCACTTATATCGCTGCTAGTATTAATGCAGGGAGAAAGCCCTCAACACCATTGTGGCTATGTATTGCGGTGAAACCTGCGAGCATCGGCTGGAACTAGCGAACCACGGGTGGTACTGCGCTGAACTTCAGTGTAGCATTGCACCCAAACCTGACTGCGTGTAGAACAGTTCTCTACTGCAGACAAAGTTGCCGAGCCTGGCGGGATTCGAGCCACGGACCTCTTGATCAGAAGCCGAACGCGCTAACCACTGCGCTATCCCGCTCCCTCCATATTCGGAAGCAAAGGAGATTGAGAATAACAACTCTTCTATACATATAGGCTGTAGAACAGACAAACAGACGGGTGTTCCGAACGGAAAAGTCTTCGACAGGTCAGTTTAAAACCGGGTAGTGCGACACGTTTTATCATCATAATGGATTTGTATAACAGATCAAAACCGAAAAACTTGACTGAAGGCATCAATGGTCAAAGAAAATCTTTTCGTGTCAAGGAATCAACTCGTATACTGATTTACAATCATAGGTAGCTGTCCGTGACCGGGAACGTCTTTTCCCCGGTCGTTTCGGTTGGAGCAGCCCAAGCCTGTCAGGCGGGCATTGCGCGGTAATGCTATTGTGCGGTGTCTCCTATCGTGGTGTGTCGCTGACGTCATACACCCGCTGTTTCTCGCTCTCGTTTACCGTTCGAGATAGCTATATGGCGGCCCCCATCAAAGCCGTCAAAGCGTAATATTTCCAACTTTGAATTTTTTTTGTAATTTAAGTAAAATATCTAAAAATTATTGGCCGAAATGAATGGATTTACGAATATACATTGTT
This sequence comes from Phorcus lineatus, assembly GCA_921293015.1. NCBI lineage: Eukaryota > Metazoa > Mollusca > Gastropoda > Trochida > Trochidae > Phorcus > Phorcus lineatus. The sequence continues at coordinate 26,752,636 of OV121092.1, read as the reverse complement.
TGAAAGGCTTAATTTTCATTTTTCATTGGACTTACCCTTTAACCTATATGTAAACGGAAGGGGATATTATCAACCGAATTTATATCAAATTATTTCTCATTTTCAGTTTCCTGTCGATGACCTACCAATGTCTTTCTATGAAACCTGTTAACATCGGATTAAATTAGAGAAAACAAAGCAGCATGGAAATTGTGTAAAATAATATTTATATGTTTATATTCCATCAGGGTTCATACCCCTATTTTTTTAACCAAAGGGAGACGCATTTAATACTTAATTGTGTTTTATTCATGCGCAGAAACCCAACATTATGAAAGCCTTTTTAGGGCTCTTGCAGAAAGGCAGAGGGCGCTTTTGGATATTAGTAGGTGAGTATTTTTTTTAAAGATCAACTTTTTCTTGAAATATATTTGAATCCGCAGAGCATCTTCAATACCCAATACCCTCAACCCCAACGCATTGTATCACAATCTCATTTAAATCAAATCATTGATTCGATCCCTATTCTTATATTGGTTTGTAACTTGTCACTTATTAATGATGGATTCCCGTAGATATCCTATTTAGAAATAATACCGTGCGATCTCAATGATATTTTTTTTTCCCTTTCAAGCGATCTGCCGTCATACTTTTTTGGAGAAATTTGAGAACACCCCCTGAATAGAATTGTACCTCTGTTTATAGTATATGGAAAGTCCTTTATACTATTAACAGAGGTACATTTCTATTCAGGGGGTGTTCTCAAAACAAAATTTAATTTCTTTTAAAAATATTTAAAAGATTTAATGATCCGAGGGCCTGTGGTTCCTGCCGATGCGATGCACAGCCACAATGGTGTTGCGGGATTTCTCTCTGCAATAATAAAAGCAGCCGTATAAGGGAAATGTTATTGAAAACAGCGTTATATCCTAAATCACCTCACCTCATAGGGTAGAGTCCAGACGAAACATTCTTTTTAGATGACATCATCCATCTGTAGGATATTGGAGGTATTGATGAGAGCAGATTATTACCCTACTTATTGTCTTTTGTCGCTACTAACAATTTTTTAAAGAAAAGTTCAAACAAAAGTAATTTCCTCTCATGTAAATATACCATTGTTACCGTTTTGAAGTTTTGAAACAAACATGATTTGTTATCACTCCTTTCCATTACCACGTTTGTGTGGTAATTCGTCATACTTTAGAAATAACGAATTGATAACCCTTCATTTGTTTACAGTAAGGATATTATAAGTTATAACATTCCGGAACGCTCGTTGCATAAAACCTTTCGCGGGAATAATAAATCCCTTTGTCACCCTTGACGGAATGTTATAATGAATTTATCTTACCGAATGTCTTAATATGATATTAAAAAGACAAACAGAAATGGACAACACATATGACCTGATCACGTGACTTTGATTGATTGACGTGGAAGCACGCTTTACTCATGTAGCGGGGTATAAGGGATTTATCATCCCTCGGTGACGGTGTATATGGATAGTTGTTTAGGGTCACATGTACCAATCAGAGATTGTCATTCTTTCATGTGGTAGGATAATAATGTTTCCTTTGGTTCCAGCATTAGTCCTTGGAGCTATTATCATCGCGTACGGACTCAGTGTCGTCAGAACAACGTACAACCCTCTGTCTAGTGGAGAGATGGCGCAACAAATAATCCAGTCAACTGGTATGATGAGCTCGGTTGATGAAGATGATGTCTTAGTAGAACCAATAGATTCAATTTCAAAAGTTGATTTTAAATGACTAAGGAAATGTCGAACATGATACCTGAAACAGCAGGGAATATAAAGGACATTCATGATTGAGACTATCAGCATCTTTTCATTCACTACTACCCAAGAAAATTCAAAGGGGGAGTAGGTCGTCGCGTCGTTCGTCGCTTTCAAAATCAACCCTAAACACAGTAATTGATGGATATTTCTGAAACTGAAAAATTCTTTGAATATACATGTAGATAGGTAATGTGCTTATCTGATTTACATGATCATAGAATGAATATTTTATATTTTATGACCTTCATTCATTATTACATAAACCTATTTTGCAAAATAAACTCCTCCTACACTTTTTTAATCAATCGTTCCTTACCTTTACATGTGCATTTGACCAATAATTCACATACAAAAACTGATTGGAAGAATATTTCGATGGTTATTTCCATTGAATAAGAGTTGTTCACCAAGATATTTAATCCTATGTTAGCCATCCATCAGTTTGCTTCTTATCGTTTACTTTCTATTTCTTTTTCAGAGATACCACGTCAACAACATGACGTAGAACCAGAAACACAATATTTACTGAATCTTTTGAAAGAGAAAATAAATCGTGAGTATATCTGTTATATACTATAGTAGGGCCATGTCTTGTTTATCCGTAATAAGGTGGATATTTTTCCACGTACTAATACATTTTAACAGCTGATTGGACTGAGTACAATGTTGATGAAGAACCTTGCCTAAGGACACAGCACAGTTTTGGACCCAGGTCACTAATGTTTGCTGTCTCCACCGGGATTCGAACTCGAGTCATCGAGGTCAGCACGCTACTCCCTACACCCATGTGTTCCACAACAATACGTAACTGTAGCATTGGTAAACCAATCAGTGATTTACAGGTACAATTTCTCGATAAGACTATGACTAAGACAGCGAAAGGAATAGTTAACCCCTGTAATACAGTACTTAAAGTCATTCTCTGTAATCTTACAGCCTAAGGTTTAGGATACTGGTTCATTGTCCATCTGGTTCAGTGTCTTGCTCAAAGTCGTTATCCTCAGTCTTTATTGACGCACAATGAAACAAAAATGTCGATTTAAAATAGATTGTCTTCAATATGAAATAAAATGAATGTGATAATGTTTTAATAAATAGAAAACGTATATCTATCTGGGTACAGTGGCGATAATCTTATTTTTCTATTTTCTATTTTCTTATTTTTAAAAATGCTATGTCGTCACTAAGCTTTTAAAGAGCTCACATAAACTGTTTAACTAGGTAAATTTCAACATCAACAAATAAAGGTAATGATCTCAGGACTGTTCCACTGACTGAGTGGAGAATCTCACGGTCAAGTATATAATAACTTTATATTACTTTTCAGATCTAACATATTAAATATAATAAATATATCTTTCACTTTTAAGATCTTCGAGAGTCGGGCTACCTGCAGACAATTCCTAAAACATCTGTTTGTACGAAAGATGTGCCCCCGTGGGGTATGTTTATTGTTTTATTCACATTTCGAATTATGTTTGTAAAATGTTGAAAGGTGTATTGACCACTGGTCTTTACCTGCAAAGGTTAATCCTTCAAAATTAATCTATAGATATTTATTGTTACTTTTAACTCATAACTTAACTTCATGGTGTTATTAAACAAAATATCTGTGAAATATATCAAGAAAAACATTCTGAAAGTCCAAAAGCCATTTGCCAACCAACAAAAGAAACATAGATCAAACAATAAATAAGATTATCGAACACCAACGCTATTTATTAATACAAAATAGAAAAAGTTGATCTATCTATTTATAATCTATGGTACATGTTATGAGCTAAAATATTGTATTTTTGGTAAACATATATGAATATTGGGTATACATCATTTGAATTTATAAAATGATGTTCAAATATGTCGGGTTTTTTCTCATATTATTTGGCTTGTCAGTAATTTTCAAAATTTATACCTCCACTGCCACGTAGTCGGGGGTATTTAGTGCTCCGCCTGTCTGTCCGTCCATGCGTCCGTCCACTTTGAAACTTGGAATTTGGTATGAATGTTACCTATGGTGTCTTGATTCGGCTTTTAAAAATGAAAACTCAAGAGTGTTAATAATTTTTTGTAACACCGCCAATTACACGACTTTGTTTCTTCTCCAGAGCATTTCTCCAGAACAATATAACTTGGAAACTTCAAATTGTGTATGAATGTTGTCTTGTTGCCTTTACAGGAGTAAAACCCCATGCATGGTGTTCTTATTTTTGTAAATACTACCTGAAGGGCCACATGTTTACGAATTTATTTCTTATACGGAGATTTATCCAAACTATATGACTTGGAAAAGGTGTTGTTTTTGAAGTGCTGATGTGACCTTTAGTCATTAAAACTACAGAGCCCAACATTTTTCAAAACGTTTTACCAAAGATAGTCAAACTATACAGCTGCATACCGAAAGTAGGGCAAATATCAAGTAATTTAGGTTTAGTTTCAACGTCAACAAAATGACTTTAACAAAACTGACATAGGATCAACCATTGTCCATGTGTAAAATAGACATTCTTGACCTTATTTAGGGATCGTCTGGTCCCTCGTGCAAAAATACGACTTTTGGCATTTGGAAATAAACAGAAGGGGTCATATTTTCGAAATTTAGAATTTGTTAAATTTCTAATGAAATGTCCCTATCGACCCTTTGAGAATAAAATCAGCACAATCACATTGACTTAGTGCAAAGGAACAAACGTGACTAATTTTTAGAGCAGTTGATAACGTATAAAGGATTTTGTAGAGGACAATTAGTGTTTTAAAAATTTGACCCCTGACCACTTCAATGACCTTCCAAAACTGTAACGGTTAATTGTGGGACATGATGAACATATGCCTTAAAGAAAAATGGATCTGCACATTTGTTTTGAAAATTCAAAATTATACGTTTCTTTTTCCCAATGCTACGATACTTGAAAGGCATCCCAATTTACATAATATTTGCCCTAATATACCCAGGTATGTGAACAAACTTTTGATATGCTGCTGTAAGTTTGACAATATATAGCGTACGCGTTAATCTCGAACGGTCTACCTTATTCCTTAGAATGAGATCCTTAACCAATAATATGATGGATTACAAATATTTTACAAAAAGACAATGCTGCGTCAAGGCGATAAAACTACAGGCGGTGGTATGTGAGGTATGCGCACTTTTGTCTTGTTTCAGATGTCTGTAAAGATCCTACTTGTAAAAGTCCTCCCTCGCAACCTCTGAGTGCTTTGAATATAGAAAACCTCAGAAAGCCAGTCAGAATGGTTGGTGGAACGAAGAAATTATGGGAGAACACAAAATATTTCGATGTGAACCCGAAGAAGAAAAAGTATGTGTTCTTGACTGGCGCCTCGTCTAATCATTTCAAAGAGACTGAAGCGGCCATACAATCCCTGTACAGTAACGTGTTTCCCCATCTAACCAACTACTCTCTGGTGTATTATGATCTTGGGCTAACAGCAAAACAAAGAGCAATTGTGAGTCGTTATGGTCATTATACGTTTTTGAGGTATTGTTTCGTATTGTTTTTGTAACTTCTATCGATAAGATGGCCGTAAAGCTCAATTTTGTAAACTTTGTAAAGCTATAACGTTCTCTTGTCATAGCATTTACCAAAGCAGAGTCGTAGCTAAATATGCAAATTGACATTTGAATCTGTGTTGCAAAGTTTCACTATCAGTTAGTCTTTTTTATAATCTCGATTACAGTCCACCGATAACAGAGGATATGTATGAACAAATGTTTTGTGTTGCCTGAGTGGTCATATATTGAATTTAAGATCTGAGGTCGCTATTTTAACTTGGCATTTGAAACATAATTTTATAAATGTTGTCTATGTTCGGTGATGTTATATCTAAAAAGTGATATATGGCAATATCAATTATATTACAGAATTATTGCCGGATCATTTTCCAAACATAAAGATTCTGTACCGAGAAAAGTTGCCGTAGTCATTAGGAGAGAAAGCGAGGAAGTTAAACCGTAGAACGTCAAAAAAAATTGTTTTGTTACCTCACTTAAATTGCCCTGATGTTTTATTAATTTCAGTCAACATACACATATTTTGTATACTCTATCTTTAGGGTTAGCGGAAGTCAAAAACTACGCAAACATATAGTTTAATACAAACACTTCTCGGGCTAGAAGTTTAAAATCCTGAATGGATGCAATTAAACAAAATACAACATCAACTGATATATTTTAGGAGTAGTTTGGCTACTTCACCTATCATAAACGTTAAAGAAGTTATTCCTCGGTTTGGTAGTTGAACTTTAAAAGTAAAAAAAGATTATACTTAATTGCAAAAGGCATGATATTCGGGTTAATCTATTTGTAAACCTTGTATTCACAAAAGTTTATACCTGTTCCAGTTATTAAATTAATTTTATATGATTCGTTTGAAATGTTTGCAGATGAAATAATTCAATTTACGAATTGTCAAATTTCAGGTGAAGAATTTCTCTGTTATTGAACTAAAAGATTTTCCATTCGACCAGTTATCACGTACTTTCAAGTTCCTCACTTGTTTTACATGGAAACCACTGCTTGTGTTGGTAAGTACAGGTTTTCTGTTCAAATCAAGTTTGGCCATTTCCATAAAAAGAATAATTTCTTTTTGCAGCCAATGAAATGTCGTTGTTGCAAGGAGCTTGACTCAAAAGATATTTTTCATTCAGTCTTGGCCGTTGTACCGTCTTATTGGCTGGTTCAAAGATTTAAATAGTCTATACACGTCCTTGGTCCAGTTTGATAGCTAGCGATAGGAGGCTTTTTGCCTGAAGGAGATCAGGGCATTTTGAAGGAGCTCAGCGGATTCAAATACGCTTATGTAACAATATGACTGTAGTGGTGCCTATATATATTTTTAAATCTTAAACGTTTGTTTCGTCTCCATGGAAATGTGTTCAATAAGATTCTGTATGGGGATGCTTTCGTTTCCGAAGCAAATCTCCAAACCGACCGTCAAATCTGTGTGAAATACCCACCCACCGAAATGGTGCCGTTTGATATTTTCAGGTTTCTAAAGGTTTATGTTTTTAGTTTCCATTGTAATGAGCTGAAATTAGACTCTCTTCAAGGGAAGGTTTAGAACTCAGTCACACATCATCATATGTTCCTGAAATTGGTGCCTTTTGCTATTTCAGAAGTTAAAACAAGCAGAAAACGATTCTTTTTTCGGATAGCTTGATTTCTGGAGCAGAACTCAAAAACTGCTCATCATATCTTCGTGTATCTCTACCAAATGAATTTATCATAAATTTGTATTTCATGTTAACAAAGATAATTATTACGAATTATTGAGGACCGGTGGGGTGACTCTTCTGATGTCTTTTTTCAATTGTATTCCCTGGATTTAATATTGTAATAGATATAGACAGCTTAAACCAAGTTTTGTGATTTTAGCGGATTATATTTGAGGTATTGGAAGGTACTGTGTGTAAGTATGCGAAATAGAGAAGCTTTTTCTTCAGGATGTTCCTATATGTAAACAAAGAGAAACCAAGCTGACCACACCTTTCATCAGACGGAACGTTATCAGACCGTTTAGAAAGGATACACCTTAAAGTCTGTGACATATATTGTTTTAAGGTTCACATCCTTAAGGGACACCTGTTATGTCATCAGGTTCGATCCCAGTACTAGTACTACCGTAATCATCAAATACAACCACGACATGACAGCTGTTGTTAAGCAGTTTGAGACCTGATACCTTGTAATTTCACTTGTGTATCGGTAGTGGCATTCTCTCCCAACAGAGGTAGCTCCGTCATAAATTTCTATACAACCTCTGTCTTAATTCGAAGGTTTTTTGTGCGCGAAATGTAGAGCGCTGATTGGATGCAATCAAAGTTAGTTGTGCAATCAGCGACGCCGTTTCAAAAGTTATTTCCGTACGGTTCCAAAAAGCTAAACTTTTTTCGAATAAGCACCTTGCACTTTGAGTCGTCTTTACAGAACACTAACGCCTTATTTTCTGACTGTTTCATTGCACAGGCCTGTGTGACATAAAAGATGTTGTTCATGTATTCGTTGTTTCCATTGGCTGAAATATATCCAGGTAGTTTAATTTGCAATATTGTCCCGCTAGGGGAAAGTGCCGGAGGACCGAGAAACCTTCTAATTAAGACAGAGGTTATAAAGAAAGTTATGACGGAGCTACCTCTGTTGGGAGAGAATGCGGTAGTGGTTGGGGAACATGAGAATTTACACCTGATACCTTGCGATTGTAGAGGTCTAATGCTAAGCTAGTGCGTTTTGAGTGGCAAATGGGGCGACGTCGTTATTTTTAGATGTATGTTCAACAAAGATATAAAAGTATCTAATCAAAATATCCAAAAAGCATGTTGGTTAGAAATGATTTGTTGCTGATTTTAAATATGAAGAACATTAAAATCTATGTCGAAACGTCGCTTCCACAGAATAAAGAAGTTGCTTATCCATAAAAATCGTCTTTATCCTTCATATAATCGACTTCTAGAATGCCTATAAAATAGATTTTAAATATATTTCAGTGGCTTTAAATGCATGTAGTGCTTACAGAAAGTATCACCAGGGAACAAATACATAGTGGTGATGAAATTAATCAAAAACCTTTTCGTTTTTAAAAAGTTGTGTTTGTATCATTAAGGATTAAGGTGTGGTCTGTAAGAGTTTCTTCATATCATGTGTAAGTCAATTTTGTCACATGCGCTGATATTGGACAATTTTGATGAAGTAGTATATCACCTAGAGACCTATCTATCATATAGTATTGAACTTAAAAGGAAAGAGCTTATTGAGCTACAGACCCATGGATGGAATTTCTTATCAATCAAAAACCATATCATCAAAACACCGGTTAACTAACGGTCATGTTTAACAAAGTTGTGGGTCACATTTTGATTTATGAATATTTTTTTCATCTTTGCCACCATGGCAATTTTGCTTTGGAATGTTTACAGAGTGTAGAGAGGTGTCATATAATGATTACTAATGAAAACATCGTAACTATATACATCGTAATCGATTTAAACTATGTTTTACTTCCAGTCCCATCTGGACAGTGCCGAATTTGTCTTATGGATGGATTCATCTGTAAACTTTGCTGGAGATGCACGCCCTTATTTTGACAATGCGACGCACACTGGGATCATCTTGAACAGAAACGAATTTGCATTTCCGCTACATACTTACACTAAAATGTTCACATATTTTGCCGAAGAAGCTTGCAACTTTGCTGAATATAGAGAGCTCGAAGGAGGCTTCCTTGTCTTTCACAACGAACCTTTTATCCGCCATCTTGTTTTGGAACCTTGGGTCGCATGCGCACTCGATGAAAACTGCATGTGCCCGGAAGTAACCAAATCTATGCTTTACTGTAACTCGAAAATACGGAAATACGGCCAATGTCATCGATATGACCAGTCAGCGATGAGTTTGATATTAAGCAAACTTTTTAAAGAAAATGTTGAAAGTGTTATTGTCAAAAATAAAATTCATTCGGTGTTAAGAGGCCAAGCTGGAACATTTCTTACTGACGGGGGCGTAGTGAAAAAAATTATTTGATCTGAACTGCTTTGAATTCCGGTTTTAAACGTTTATGGAAGTAATCCCTCTAATATCTACTTGAAGATAAATCTCAAAACGAAGTTAATCTTCTATCGTATGAAAGCCTTTAGTGCGGTTTAACATGGAGTGTCAATGACTACAAGATGTATATAAACTCCGGGGCCAAAGAAAGGTTTTACATTAATTTTTATCAATAAAACATCAAGAGGGATGGTACGGGTTTGATTCGCATGGAACGCAGCTGCTGGAATTGTCTTTTGAGGCATGATTTGTGATGTATTTGCAGTAATGTTGCATAAAAAAAAAACCCTTGTTGGAAAGAGCAGACATTAAGTATCATAAAGAACACCAAAAGCATGCCAAGACTTACGCAAGCGCAACGTGACCAAGCGATCGGTATGTCAAATATGGAGGCTTCCAAACGTCAAATGACAAGAACAAATTAACTGCAACCAAACCACCATCAGAAGGCTGTTAACACGCTTCCAGCAGCAGACCAGACACAGAACAGACCAAGAGCGGGAAGACCGAGGGTAACAACTGCGGCCGAAGATCGCTACATCAGACTGATTCACCTCCGAAACCGATTCGTAACGGCGACATCAACTGCGGTGACGGCAATCGGTCATGTCATCAGCACAAGAATAACCAGTCGTCGATCACTGACATTGGCAACACAATTAAGGGAATTTTATAAGGAAGTTAATTTAGAGAGAGATATTGAACAAAAGATTAAACAAAGCTTAAATGAAACAGATATTTATTTAAAGCGGGATGGTGCTTGTACATTTGGATATTTGCATTTATCTGATTTTCTAGAAACCATTGTCTAAGCCTGATTTTAGCTTTTTGACGATATCAAAGTTTGCATAACCACAAACATATTTCACTATTTTCCTTGGAATATATGAATGTCTGATTACAATATTGTATAGTGCGTCGAAGGTCGCTACTCAAATATGTTCAGTTTGGTAATGAAAGCCGATTTTGAATGCCACTTTTGATGGGCCGCTTAGATCTATCTGGCCACAAACCAGTGAATGCAAGATTGTTCACACGCCCTTTTTGTGACGTCATAAACAATCATTGCCTCGTGATCTATACATCTATATCACAGAAAAAAAATTAAATATTAAAAATTAAAAATAAAATAATTAACGATTTTCAGATAATGTTCTCCACTCAGTTAGATAAATCATTTGACGATGTAACACTATTAAGCGTTCGGTGTAAAAAATATATCCACATCGAAAGTAATTAAACAATTATTTAAGGCGGTATTTCAGTTGAAATAATGATGCGCCACCCTGTACAGTCTGTTTAATAAGTCACACCCGCGCGAATTTTATGGCCCCTAGCCCTGGTGGGTTTTTCACAGCCGATAACTACGCTGTCTTAATGAAGGCTTATTAAAGGTGTTTATTAGACAAATTAACAAAAATAAAGCCCAGGTCTTGTTTTGTTGAAAAATCTTTGGAACGAAAATCGAGAAGTGATAAAGTCGAGGTTAGCGGTAGTTTAAAGGGTAGCAACAAGTTTATTAAAATATTTAATTTCAATTTGAAATTTAGTGTATGCAAAACACATTATCTTCAGTGGGTTAAAATAACTCATTAATCAAACCATTCATCCCTTAAATGTAGAACAAATTACCAAGTATCACGGAAGGACCACTGGCGGCAAACACAATCATTTCACAAACGTCCAATTTTGCTTTAGTTGGTCTGGTTTAGCACTTTCTGTATTGCAATGTGTGTCGTTATTAGGTTTATAATGAAAAATTATATTTGAAATATAAAATGATATTAGCAAATGTAAAAGATTATATACTTTTCACTCCATAATTCAGTTCAGCCTTTATATTTTTTGATTAATTTTGTCTCATGTTAATATTGCGTTGTTTAATGTCGTCAGTTTCATTTTATTGTAGTGGTGTTTTACTGCGCCATCAACTTGACCAGTATGGCAGTCGGTATGACAGCATTATAATAGTCTGGGATGTCGAGTATTGAATGCTTAAGTTAAATCCTTCCATTTTTTCTTTGTGCATATCATTTTTTAATTTGCATAGATTAGAATGTTATTAGTTAGTGATGGTTAACGCTTAATGTCGTTTGAATGTAATTAGAGTCAATTAATTTTAACAGTTCATTCGGCCATATAGGATATTGAAGTAAAATTCTCCTCTTCACTAAAAAACGTAGGTGTAGATATTGACTCTAATCTTTCTATGGACTTTCAAGAAGCACAGTTACGTAAAAGCTGCTTCTGGCACTTAAGAAACATCGGATCCAGTCGATAATTGTTGAAACAGGATGCAACAGCATGCCTCATGAGAACTCTGATCCTCTCTCGTTTGGATTGTTGTAATAGTTTATTGTTTGGCATATCCAGCAAGTTACTTAATTACCTACAAAAGATTCAGAACATGGCTGCACGCATCATAACAAGAAGTAAACCATCCTGTCACATATCGCCCATTCTCCCGTCCCTCCACTGGTTGCATATTTCTGAACGCATTCAGTTTAGAATTCTAACTCTCACTTATCAAGCCATTGACAAAATTGGACCAGCATATTTTCAAGATCTTGTAATAATGTACACTCCTTCCAGAACTATCCGCTGTCATAATCAGTTTCGTCTGTCCATACCAACTTACAGACTCAAAACCGTTGGTGCCAAGACCTTTAGATATACAGCTGCTTCTCTATAGAACTCTCTACCCCTTGACTTTAAACTTGTTCCAACTCTTCCTATCTTTAAGAACAGATTCAAGATATACCTTTTCCGATGTTATACTAACTAGAATTCTCCAGATTGTTATTATCGTATTCATGTAAATATCTGATCTGTCACCGCTTTGAGCATCGCCAATGTGTGGTGGAATTCAGCGCTATACAAATACCCTTATTATCATTATTATTATTACTACTATGTGCAATAATTGTATGGAATAGATACTTCCTGTCTCTGCTATTTTGTATTGCACATTCACATTGTGAAATAAAATATTAATGTTACTATTCACAATTTTATAATGTTATCTTTATCTTTTGAAAATCTGACCCCTTTCAGATTGTTAAGGTATTGATGACTTTATGCACACGCTGTATAAGATGCTTAATTTGCTGTGAAGATTGTTCTTCCGGGTTGTTTGCAACGAACCATCAAAATCAAAAACCAAAATGGCCGCCATTGCCACTACCATGCATCGTCGACAGTGACCAATATTTATTTTTTAAGTAATTTATGAAGACAATTTAACACATTTTGTAACTACTTATTACAAATGAACTGCATGGACAACAGGATGACATTAACATCATGAATACATATTGTTCGATTCATGCAATCTCTTTGTAAGATCTTCAATTTGTCCTGCAGGATGGTCTTCCTTTTGTTTGCAACGAACGTTTGAGAATCAATTATTTTGAATCTTGAATGTTGTGTGTCTTTCCTTAACACTATAAACTTTTAGAACATGAACATCATTTAGCTTATAAAAGAAACAGCATAAGACAGAAATTATTTAACCAATCTTATTTAAATCAGTTGGAACTTTCACTCGTAGCGTTTCTGTTCTGAACAGGCTCGGGATAAGAGCTAGAAATGGTTATAATATTTTAGCGTGACACGTATTCCATCCTGCTACATCAGCGTATTTGTCTCCGCCAAGCTCCATCATATACCCTGATATCCTTCAGCCTAAAACGCTCGTATCGCTTACGGCTGCATGGTTACTCATAGCTATTTATAGCCAACATTGACATTTGTTTGAACTCTCATCCGGGTGGTGCCGCTATTGCTGAATGCGAGTCATTTCATTGGCTTGCTATATTTAGCTCTACGAGCGTTTTAGGCCGAAGGATATCCGGGTTTATCATACCATGGATAGTGTTCTCGGCATAATAAAGTCAACGGATATTTTCGATATCCGTTGGGGTCATAATTATACGGATACCGATGCAAATTACAGAGGTCAAGTGCCGGAACTTTTTCTGAAAATTACCATGACGTCACACGCTTTATCATTTGGAATGCCTGCACAAACGGATGGCTTCCGCAAATTATTCGTCATCTAATGCATCAAATTTAAGTTGAAGAAATGACAAACGGAATTTGTGCAGCTGTTTCGTGAAGTTCATGATCAAGCAGTGCAAAATACCTTAATTACATCGCTGGTTGAAATTAACCGAAATATATCTAAAAGGCCTAGCTATTTCAATGAATGGACTGAGTTAGCCTATATTTTACTCACGGGAACCCAAGGCAGATTGAATCACATGTTCAATGACCTCATATTTAGCTTCGATGTATCATACATGTTTTCATCATTTATTGGGTTTTGGAAATTAAGTAGCGTAAGAATTAGTTAATCTATCCATAACGCTGCGTTTACACAAGCTGCCATTTGCATTTGGAAAAGGGAAGGAACTCTCGTTCTAAGTGCGATACGCTCGCCGCCTGAGTACGTGCAAAGGCGAAAGCTTTCGGGTTCAAATCTACACTTACTTTCGAAACGGAAATTTATTTTCTTTTACATCTTTTTTTATTTAGAAACAAATTCTAAGACCAACTGGAACATTTATATCATGCCAACACAACAGCTCTGTTGCCTACAAGGCAAAGAATGGAGGATTAATTTAATGTCAATTTACCGTGGATATCATTACGCTGTTCATTTGCATATATCAATGCGCACATTTGAAGATAACTTTTACAGATCCAGTAATGACAGCAGACCTTTGTTGGCAAAATGAATGCAGAATGACATTGTTTGATAAAGAGGTTATCATTCTCGTATGTTTTGGGATGGTAAATATCCTGCATTAGGAATAAACATTGTATTTTGCGAGCAATGTTTATTCCTAATGCAGGATATTTACCATCCCAAAACATATTCGCATGATAACCTCTATATATGATGGAGCTTGGCGGATAACTTCATAAACACTTTTTCATACACTCTCCCTTACATACATACGTACGTCCATACATACATACATACATACATACATACATGAATGCATACATGAATTCATACATGAATGCATACATAAATACATATCAATATGTATCAACATATATCAACACCTCTCGGCTGCTCATGCTGAAAAATACATTTACATCTATACAAAGGTATACTATAGTCTTATTTACAAGTAAAGTAGAATATAATTCAGTACAATAAAAGTATGCAAGTGCACGTATTTAAGCCCACCCGTAATTAAGGTACAATGTTTGATTTCATACAACAACAATGTTTAACATTAAGCCAATTTCGCTTATCATTGAAGATGTTATTTAAAAAGAACACGGATGCGGTTATGAAATTAAGAACATGGAGTTTTGATGAGGCACACCATAACTTCCTTATATTTGAGAATCATGTAGGATGTCAATCGAAGCGGTGGCTATAAAGAAAACATACCGGAGGACATCTACATTACTCAAAACTGATTTTTTTTAAACGGACAAAACAAAACATCTTAATGTACGGTTTGGGATAACCTGATTTGGAAGTTGGAAGTTGCCTCCCTTGTGCTTTCTATAGAAAACGGAATTCATCTTTATACCTAAATTTCGCGTAATAATTTCAAAAATAAACAGCCGCTTTCTCTAGTCAGTTTTTTTTTACTCTTTAACACTAAGAACTATTCATAATTTTCATTAGGGCAACATTGAGAAAGTAAAAACTGTATTTCGCAATTATTGAAACGAACAGATCGTAGGCCAACAATCTAAATATCGTTTAACATCCCATTTGTAACAATTAAAAGTGACCAACAGCCAATAGTTCATCTTCATGTAACAAGTCAAATAAACAGGAACATACAACTGGTATTTTAAAAGCAAAACAAAAGCAAAACACAATCAAGATGCATGGGACCAATTTCACAGAACCCCTTTTGTGCACAGGTTGTCCAAATCATGAGGTTTAATATCACTGAGATACGATCACTTTAGTCTAAGGGGGCTTCGTGTAATTAGGCCCAGGTCTCTCAAAATGAATGGAAAGTGGAACAAAATATCTCCTGCGCAGGATTTAGTAAGTGCTACGTAACTATCCCCAAAGGAGGAGATATTAAGTCCTACATAGAAGCTACTAGCTCCTATGTAGATATAGTAAATCCACCGTTAGACTTACCATCTCCCACATAGGAAGCATTTGAACAGACATTTTTCATCGTGAAACAAATTCGCCTCCATATGTAATCAATTATCTTTTTTTGATGATTTTATAAAAGACATCATAAAACGAAATACGAGCCGTGAGCGAATGAACGAGAGGCTCACAGAGTTTGCATTCATTAAAATAACAGTAACACACTATGGATTAACTTCTGTTCACCTTTTCGCTCTAATGGTGTTTGGTTACAAAGGTATATCGATCATAAATCAATCTTCTTTTCTTTCCACTCTGATCTTAGCAATTACTCCAACAGGCAGGTTCCCAACCAAAGCGTACATGTAATATAAACACAATGTAAAGATTGTGTTGTTTCCATTATGGTTAACAACCTTTGTTGTTTCCGGTATATGAACATCATCCTATCAAGGCACACGCCAGCCATCGATCCTAAATGGGGGTTGATTACGATTTTGGCGTGACACATTGTTGGTAATAAAATGGGGATAGAGAGAGTGGGATAGATTGACAGAAGGGGACAATGGGAGTGATGTATATCGATAATGGATAAAAAGTAGTAAATGTACTTACAGTAGGGTGATGAAGAGAGGAGGTAAGGGTGAAAACAGTTCTAAAATGGTGACGATAAAGGTAATTAATATAGAAGAAGAGGGTAGAGCTAATTGTGAGGATGACAGAAAGCAAGCAGGATGGAAGGAGTGTGAGGATAAAGAAAACAGGATGGAAGGGGTGTGAGGAGAAAGAAAGCAGGATGGAAGGAGTGTGAGGATAAATAAAGCAGGACGGACGGAGTGTGAGAATAAAGAATGCAGGATGGAAGGAGCGTGAGGATGACAGAAAGCAGGATGGAAGGAGTGTGAGGACATAGAAACCAGGATGGAAGGAGTGTGAGGATAAAGAGAGCAGGATGGAAGGAGTGTGAGGATAAATAAAGCAGGACGGAAGGAGTGTGAGAATAAAGAATGCAGGATGGAAGGAGTGTGAGGATGACAGAAAGCAGGATGGAAGGAGCGTGAGGATAAAGAAAGCAGGATGGATGGAGAGTGAGGATAAATAAAGCAGGACGGAGGGAGTGTGAGGATAAAAAATGCAGGATGGAAGGAGTGTGGGGATAAAGAAAGCAGGATGGAAGGAGTGTGAGGATGACAGAAAGCAGGATGGAAGGAGCGTGAGGATAAAGAAAGCAGGATGGATGGAGTGTGAGGATAAATAAAGCAGGACGGAAGGAGTGTGAGGATAAAGAAAGCAGGATGGAAGGGGTGTGGGGATAAAGAAAGCAGGATGGAAGGAGTGTGAGGAGAAAGAAAGCAGGATGGAAGGAGTGTGAGGACATAGAAATCAGGATGGAAGGAGTGTGAGGATAAAGAAAGCAGGATGGAAGGAGTGTGAGGAGAAAGAAAGCAGGATGGAAGGAGTGTGAGGACATAGAAACCAGGATGGAAGGAGTGTGAGGATAAAGAAAGCAGGATGGAAGGAGTGTGATGATAAAGAAAGCAGGATGGAAGGAGTCTGAGGATAAATAAAGCAGGATGGAAGGAGTGTGAGGATAAAGAATGCAGGATGGAAGGAGTGTGGGGATAAAGAAAGCAGGATGGAAGGAGCGTGAAGAGAAAGAAAGCAGGATGGAAGGAGTGTGAGGATAAAGAATGCAGGATGGAAGGAGCGTGGGGATAAAGAAAACAGGATGGAAGGAGCGTGGGGATAAAGAAAACAGGATGGAAGGAGCGTGAGGAGAAAGAAAGCAGGATGGAAGGAGTGTGAGGATAAAGAAAGCCGGATGGAAGGAGTGTGAGGATTAAGAATGCAGGATGGAAGGAGTGTGAGGATAAAGAAAAATCCATTATATATTATCAACTGCTGTGAAAATTAGTAAGGTTTGTTGCTTTGCTTTATGTCAATGCGGTTGTGCTGATTTTATTCTCAGAGATTCGACATGGAAGATTTTATTCGGAATTTAAGGAAATCGAAATTTAGAAAATATGACCCCTTCTGTCTATTTGGACATGCCAAAATTCGAAAATTTCCTCGAGAGACCAGACAATCCCTAAATAAGTTCAAGAATGGCTAATTCACACATGTTGAGTGGGTGATCCTCTGTCAGTTTTGCTGAAGTTATTTTATTGACGTCCAAACTAAATCCAAATTATATGATATTTGCACTACTATTCAGTGGTAAGTGAACAAACTTTCGGTATGCAGCTGTAGAGCGCGGAAGAAAGGGAAATACATGACAATACACTCAGAAACCTTATCGTTTCTCTTGAACATTAATAAACTACCTTGGCGATACTGCTTGTATTGTTTGTATATCCACCCCACACCGTACACCATAACTAATTCACAAGTAGAGAAGTGGATTGATAAATGATTCACTATTCACTGTATCAGTAACTGTTTCCATTACAGCATTCTGTCGATTCATTACTACAAAACATTCTTTCACAATACAGAACATTACTTCATAGCATATCCATCTATACCTACACTGCACCATTGCAGTAAATGATCTATATTGAATAATATGCTACATACGTTTAATTCAATTCCCTTCATTCATTTCTACCATAAATTCATTCTATTCATGGCTACAATACATTCGTACCATCTAGTATTACATGTCTATTATTGTGTCCATTGATACAGTAAATCAACTTT
The DNA here is from genome assembly GCA_921293015.1 of Phorcus lineatus. Lineage (NCBI taxonomy): Eukaryota > Metazoa > Mollusca > Gastropoda > Trochida > Trochidae > Phorcus > Phorcus lineatus. The sequence goes on along the minus strand of OV121092.1, from coordinate 26,734,516 downwards.
AATTCGTTAGTATTAATTGGGTCAAAGTTTAGTCATGTAATCTGTCTCATGCTTATTCATTTTATTTTGATTTAGATATTATAAAAACGGAATTTTGTCCGTTTCTTCTTCCAAAAACACGAAAATTTGCGCTATCTTAACTCGGGTCAATGAACAAACTTTTGGTATGCAGCAATACAGTACATTCATTCCAACAGATACTACAGTATATTCATTCTATCCCTTTCAGCACAACAATCATTTTACAATTACTACAGCGCATGCATTCTATCCTATTAAATAGTACATTCATTCCGACAGTAACTACAGTATATTCATTCTATCCTTTTCAGCACAACAACCATTTTACAATTATTACAGCGCATGCATTCTATCCTATTAAATAGTACATTCATTCCGACAGTAACTACAGTATATTCATTCTATCCCTTTCAGCACAACAACCATTTTACAATTACTACAGCGCATGCATTCTATCCTATTAAATAGTACATTCATTCCGACAGTAACTACAGTATATTCATTCTATCCCTTTCAGCACAACAACCATTTTACAATTATTACAGCGCATGCATTCTATCCTATTAAATAGTACATTCATTCCGACAGTAACTACAGTATATTCATTCTATCCCTTTCAGCACAACAATCATTTTACAATTATTACAGCGCATGCATTCTATCCTTTTATACAGTTCATTCATTTGAACCATAACAACAGTACATCCATTCTATCCATCATTCCATTACGTAAGTAAGTAAATTCTATTTATTCATTACTTCTATCCCCTGTAAGAAAACATTCACTAAAATTTAAAATATAATCATTAGTTCAGTAACTACAGAACAGGTACTCTATCAATTCCTTAAGTAAATTTATTCTATCCGTTGAGAAATCCAATCTCCGCAATACTAAACTCCTCCATTCATGCATATCACAGATCAACAGCTGACAGTTGCTGCTGTACAGGAAGCAGGGAGACTGAGGTCCTCTTCTCGCTGAAGCATAAACTATTTCGCTATCAGACTGTAGGAAGCAATGAGGCAGTCCTGATAGTTGAGTGTAATCCGGTTGGTAGAGTACAATAATGGTGAGTTTTTTGGCATTTTTTCGATATGAACTCTCTTTCTGTCTCTTAAATGTAATCTAAAATTATCTAAACACAACCGGTACCTTTTTTAGAATGGAGGTATACACATTGAAAGCTGGAAGTGAAACCGACAAGAAATGGACAAAAATGAATCTGTTGGTTTCCATTCTTGCAAATAGTTATTATTGGTTAAATGGAAACAAATATGGAACTATACAGGGGTGTATATACCATACAGTTTTATCGATGTTTTGTTATTTATGTTTAATGATCATTGATTTGTACCAACTCCTATTGGGGTTTTAGACAACTGGTAGAGTACAATCATGGTGAGTTTTTTGGCATTTTTTCGATATGAACTATCTTTCTGTCTCTTAAATGTATATGTTATGTTTGTAATAATCATAGAAACACCATGAAGGAGTGAGTGTACTATTAACTAAACATAACCGGTACATTTTTTAGAATGGAGGTATACAAATTATTAAAAGCTGGAAGTAAAACCGACAAGAAATGGACAAAAAGGAATCTGTTGGTTTCCATTCTTGCAAATATGTTATTATTGGTTAAATGGAAACAAAAATGGAACTATACAGTGGTGTTTCAGTTTTATGGTTGTTTTTTGTGTTTAAATATTATTGATATCTACCATCACCAATTGGGGTTTTAGACAACTGATATAACTTGTGGTTCGTTTTGAGGTTTCAGTTTCATAGATTAGTAAGCTGTTCATATATCTAGACTTTTTTACGAACAGAAAGTGGGTATAACTTCATTGCTCGAAACAAAGTTGTTACCAAATTTATTTATCTCGTTCCATCTCTTTTTCTGTTTCGTTCTTGTTTTCGTGTGTTTTACTATGTATTTGACATTTTTCTCGACCCTAAACGTCATGCATTTACACAATAAATCTACATTGTTCTATTATTCGTTGAGCCCCGACATATTTCTCACCCTTGTTTATCCATTTTTAATCTTCAAAATATAAAATAGGGACATATGAAGACCCTTCAACAAAACGTAAATATGACTAAATACTTTGATAATTCATTCTTATAATGTTATTGTAATTGAAGTGAAATTGCGAAGAACATGCCCACAAGCACTTGTTGTACACCAACTTTAATTTGAATACTGTTTTCATTGTCGTTTATCGCTTCCAGTTCTTGTGTATTTATCTATCTGATGTGTGTACCGGTGAGGTATGAACAAATACAGAGTTTTGCTTGTTTCCCGTTTACGAGATTCATCTATTGTAAGGATATGTTTAAACCATACAAGGTTCCATATCAAGAGGTCATAGTTAGTGAATAAATGCTACTCAAATTCAAATTTTCAGAGAACATCGTTTATTGGTAATGTCCCAAAATTTTAATTTTACAACACAATTAACGCCGTCATTCATAACGAAATGTTACGATTATTATTTCTTGATAAATGATCTAAGATAAAAGTAAAATGTAAGTATTTTTTACAACAATTATTGACAAACGGAAAGGGGATCGACCAGAACGTTAATATTTACAATAGAAACTGAAACATTGATATATTTCTACTTTCGAACCGATTCATATTTTTTTCGATAAGGAAAGGATAGAAACTCATAATATATAGATCTACAAATATTACACTGGTTGAAAGAGTAATATTCACTGTATAACATATATGAATGTTTATTGATCTCAGTATCATATAAGTGTCATATTTCAAAACAATCACATCTTAAAGCAATATGAATTGGCCAAAATTGTGGAATTCTTCTAAAAGAATTGTTTCCATAAATCAGTTGAATTGGAATGTGTCTATTTCATTTTTTTTTTATCTCTTTGACATACAGACACCCGTGCATGAGCCTACCTTGGGCTCGCGTATTGTTGAGTATTGTCAAATTGAGAAGATTAACATATTCCTCTTACTAGTTTTCTTTCTATCGATTATTATGTAGGGTTCATGTGGTTTATTCAAACACAACAAAACAAAACAACAACACCAGAAAAAGTACAACCCCATGGCAATTAAACAATTTAAAAAAATTGATTAATTTGTCTCTCTCTTGTTACTAGTTTTTCAAACAACGAAGTGATGTTTTCGACTAAATATATTTAAGATATGTAAACCATCGATTTTTCAATATTGCAGAATATTCAATTTCAAACATGACAGTAATTTGATAACAATTCACAAATGACATTTTCAATTTTAAATCTGCCATGAACATTTACATGTGACACCATGTTTCAGTAATGTATATCCCAGATTTTATGCAGAAATCCCCCTCATTGTTAATAGATCACGGAAATCGACCACTTCAGCAAATCAATAATAGACCGAACAGTAAAGGTTTTGACTACAATACATTCCTTTATTTGGACGGTCACGCACTATCTGCTGCGGTAAATACTGGCTATAATGGTTTAGGATATAAATCATTTACGATAAATCGTTCTCTCAATATTCCGACATAATGGTTGTGAATATATCGACGTTTGACTGGGTGATCAAGATTTTTTTAGTTAAGGCGAAGACGTATACATTAAATACTTGGTTACGTTTTGAAATTCTGAAGGAATTATATATATATTTATATGATGCTCTCTATATCATTGCTGCAAGCCCATTATGAATGTCCTCTTGATATAACTGCAACATATATATGCTCTCTAAGTAAATCACGTTGGACTGAATATACTATCTAAATAAAAAATGTTGTCGCACTCAGTAAACTCTCTAAATAGTTTTATGCCATGTATACTTTTTAAATAATTACTGTAAAATACAATGTTCTTATTTTAACCTTATGCATGCTATTCAAATATTTATTTATAATCAAAATATGAATATTTTAATTATTTACTGTTACATCACTAGGAATGCTTTATAAATAGTAACAGTAACACTCAGCAAGTTCTCTATATTATTACTGTTTCACCACTATAAATGCTCTCTGAGAATTGCTGTCACCATAGATGCTCTCGATTTACTATAACACTTTGGATCAGCTCCGAGTAGATATTGTACCTGTTTGTATCAATTCTAGATAATTATTGTAACTCTTTGTGTCATATCTGAATAAGTACTGTTAACCTAGCTACTTATTATATCTGAATAATTACTGTATCTATGTGTATCATCTTTATAATTACTTTAACACTATATGCATCTTCTCTGAATATTAACTTTAACTCTATATATGATCTCTGAATACTTTCTGTAACTCTATATATCATTTTGAATACTTTCTGTAACTTTATATATCATCTCTGAATACTTTCTGTAACTCTATATATTTGTTTCAGAATGAGTAACGTAACTCTGTTTAATCTCTGAATAATAATCATACCACTCTATATCATCTCTGAATAATTACTGTATAAGCCTTCTAACACTATTTATCAGCTCTGAATACATTCTGTAACTCTAAATATTATCTCTGAATAATTACTGTATAAGCTTTCTAACACTATATATCAGCTCTGAATACATTCTGTAACTCTAAATATTATCTCTGAATTATTACTGTATAAGCTTTCTAACACTATATATCAGCTCTGAATACATTCTGTAACTCTATATCATCTCTGAATAATTACTGTATAAGCTTTCTAACACTATATATCAGCTCTGAATACATTCTGTAACTCTATATCATCTCTGAATTATTACTGTATAAGCTTTCTAACACTATATATCAGCTCTGAATACATTCTGTAACTCTAAATATTATCTCTGAATTATTACTGTATAAGCTTTCTAACACTATATATCAGCTCTGAATACATTCTGTAACTCTATATATCATCTCTGAATTATTACTGTATAAGCTTTCTAACACTATATATCAGCTCTGAATACATTCTGTAACTCTATATCATCACTGAATAATTACTGTATAAGCTTTCTAACACTATATATCAGCTCTGAATACATTCTGTAACTCTATTTATTATCACTGAATAATTACTGTATAAGCTTTCTAACACTATATATCAGCTCTGAATACATTCTGTAACTCTAAATATTATCTCTGAATTATTACTGTATAAGCTTTCTAACACTATATATCAGCTCTGAATACATTCTGTAACTCTAAATATTATCTCTGAATTATTACTGTATAAGCTTTCTAACACTATATATCAGCTCTGAATACATTCTGTAACTCTAAATATTATCTCTGAATTATTACTGTATAAGCTTTCTAACACTATATATCAGCTCTGAATACATTCTGTAACTCTAAATATTATCTCTGAATAATTACTGTATAAGCTTTCTAACACTATATATCAGCTCTGAATACATTCTGTAACTCTATATCATCTCTGAATAATTACTGTATAAGCTTTCTAACACTATATATCAGCTCTGAATACATTCTGTAACTCTATTTATTATCACTGAATAATTACTGTATAAGCTTTCTAACACTATATATCAGCTCTGAATACATTCTGTAACTCTAAATATTATCTCTGAATTATTACTGTATAAGCTTTCTAACACTATATATCAGCTCTGAATACATTCTGTAACTCTAAATATTATCTCTGAATAATTACTGTATAAGCTTTCTAACACTATATATCAGCTCTGAATACATTCTGTAACTCTAAATATTATCTCTGAATTATTACTGTATAAGCTTTCTAACACTATATATCAGCTCTGAATACATTCTGTAACTCTATATCATCTCTGAATAATTACTGTATAAGCTTTCTAACACTATATATCAGCTCTGAATACATTCTGTAACTCTATATCATCTCTGAATAATTACTGTATAAGCTTTCTAACACTATATATCAGCTCTGAATACATTCTGTAACTCTATATCATCTCTGAATAATTACTGTATAAGCTTTCTAACACTATATATCAGCTCTGAATACATTCTGTAACTCTATATATCATCTCTGAATAATTACTGTATAAGCTTTCTAACACTATATATCAGCTCTGAATACATTCTGTAACTCTAAATATTATCTCTGAATAATTACTGTATAAGCTTTCTAACACTATATATCAGCTCTGAATACATTCTGTAACTCTATTTATTATCACTGAATTATTACTGTATAAGCCTTCTAACACTATATATCAGCTCTGAATACATTCTGTAACTCTATTTATTATCACTGAATTATTACTGTATAAGCTTTCTAACACTATATATCAGCTCTGAATACATTCTGTAACTCTAAATATTATCTCTGAATAATTACTGTAACTATATGTACGCTCCCTTAAGCAATCATTGATTTCCTGGTTAAGATCGACATTTCTTCGGTGTTTGGTTATCAAACAGTCTTGATATAATATTTATTAAGGAGGTTTTATACCATTGTTTATGCTCACCCTTAAGATCCATCTACCATATCTTGCAGTTTCATGTGTATTGTTCATAAACAGTGTTTTGAGTGACACACAAGACAAACTATTTTTATCCTATAAAAATAGCTGATTGTATTATGATTGTATGAACCATTTTCATGTTTTATGTTGGGATCTATAATCTCTTTTGAGTCTTAAACATACATGTGAAGATCACAAGAAATTATTCGTTCAATATCTGAAATCTTAACGAGTATATTTCATTTATAAAAATCTACTATGATATAATAACGTATGTTTTCATATAGATTTTAATCTAATTTAAGACCGGATACGGAACGTGGCATTGAAAATTCTATATGAAATGAAAATATTACTTTTTGGTTGATGAATCACAATTTTAAAGGAATTCATATTAAATAAATTTACTTACCCAGATTGACAAAAAAAAATCTTTCAACCCTTGTCAGCTAGTAAGGCAGGGAATCAACCTTCTAACTCTCAGTTTGCCCTCCAATCCTGCGACACACGCCCAATGTTGCTGAACTTCATTGCTAGTGACGATATGTGCTATGCCCAGGGCTACGAGCCAACACAATATTGATCTTTATCATTATATGATTGTAGACTGAGTTGTATTATTATCATTTTAACTTTTCAGGGATGGTTTCTGTTAAAACGTCGCCATGCACGTGGGTACATTTGGAAATCCAGAGCAGTTATCATTTCTATGGTTGTTGGTAAGGTTTCTTCTAAGTAAGCTTTAAACGTCTTTTGAGTAGTAAACCAGGAACCTGACGAGGAAAAATGAACTCCTCAGTATGTGTAAGAGGAGACAATATCAAGAGGGATTTCATTTCATGTACATTTTTCATAACATCTAAATCGACCACCTTTTCGAACAAACAATGACTTTAGTTTTTAGGACATTGATCTTAGGTTGCCATTTATCAAAATATGCCGAAATGTATCGATTCTCTTTCGGAGGCTTCTAACTGTACCGTCAAATAACAATATCATCAGTAAAAAGCAAAATAAAAAGTTAAAATTTATATCAATACACCTTTGGTTGTCCGAAGACAAATAATAAACATTTCATTTATGAAGAAGGAAAGAAATGGTGATAACTGACAACCCTGTCTGACTTCAAATACACACTCAAAGAAGATAGAGTAACCACTCTCAAGAGAAACACAAGCCCTGACAAACCAGAGCTTATAAAACAAACCCTGCAGTGAAAACAAATCAAACGTTGAATTTAGATCATTGAAAACACAAAAAAGTCCACCATGAAGAGAAAATACTTCGCAATAATAATATCAAGGATAAATGTTATCAAAATTGTGAAAGCCTTAACGAAAACCTGCTTGCAAAAACTGTTCATCCTTAGTTCATCTATTCCCTTTTGAACTTGGAAGTTATCTTACCGCTAACCTCTAATAACGTGATAGGTCTATAGTTAACAGGATCATTGATACGTCCCTTCTTATGTATAGCAAAATGACCAGTGTCCACTCCCCAGGGTACTGCCCCGACGAGTAAATACAGTGAAAACAAAAGGAAGCTGCCCTTCAAAAAGAACTCAACAGGAATATCACTGAGGCCTGGTGCCCTATCCGTTTACTTACTATCGAATTCACAACGCGCTGCTTCCAAGGTTATATTACTATCTAAATAAGTATAATCAGATGTAGCCTCGACCAGTCTGTCAACTATAGAAATAACAAAATTGGAGACATACTCAAAAAACAAAATCTCAGTTTTACTATCTTTAGTACCTTGTAAAAATCCAATCCTAGGGTCAAATTTTATCGTTGTTAGCATGAGGTTTAGTCTTAAAGCATGAACAAATATTTTTATTATTGTTATGTAATCGGGCACTACTCAAACAAAACCCTCTGACACGATTCCATCCTTAAGATAAAATCATCCACAATTGCAGGTATTTGCATTGTTGAGAAAATGCGTTCTGTGTATGAAATCAGTTCACCGACAAATATTATGCATAATGCGTATTTTCAGGAGGTTTCAGCAATACTTATGGCTGTGTACACAGTGAACAAACAGTTTTGTGACAAGTAGTATACGTGGAGGGAAGTATTGCAACGCCGTTTTTTTAATTCTTCCTATGTTCTGAGGCGACCTGAACACAATAGCGGTTTCCAGTTATATTCAGAACTCTTCAGACAAATTCATTACCAAAACAGACTGGAACCAACGGCCCAATTTGCAGCTCAGCGTCCAGTCCTGTAAAAGACCAGTCGACGTTTATTGACAACCACTTGTGCTCACCAAACGCTGACCTTCTCTCTATTTTCCATGTCTTCAGTAATCAGTCGAAGTCAGTAGTTGTCGACATCCATCGCTTCTATATAAAATAATGCTGTCACAGCAAAACATTTCGACTTTGAACATTACAAAGGTTACGTCGATGGCATTTTTTAAAGTGATCTATTCGGTAATTTGCTGGTTTTTATTTCTTCAGAGATTATTCAACTTGAAAAAAAAACATTTTAAAATGAAATAAATCTTTTAAATCGAATACCATTATTTTGTATATATATAATGACATTTATTTCCTTTTTAGGTTGTATGGTAGCTTTTCTTGTTTGTACTCAAACAAAGACGTTTGTAATATACCCGGAGTTGTCACATGACTACTTAGATGAAATTGAAGAGGAATTCAAAGCTTCATACGACGAGTCCATCACAACACACTTAAAATCAGTAGGTAAGGATCCTTGCCTTCCTCCTCGTGCGTTTAGTAATGTCACAGAGCAAAGGAATGCAAATAAAAGATAATCCAGGTAAACGTTCAAATTCCTAATCAATTGATAACAAACATTACCAGGTACATTTACGTCATTGTGTAAACATAAAGCAATTATGAGATAATGACCAATGTTAACAAACACGTTCGCGTACGAAAAGGAGAACGTTTAAAAAGGGAGAACGTTTAAAATGGTTGTCTTTAACCTTCCACCTTTAATATGATATTCATTAGATAAATCAATTTCAAAATTTCAATCCAAAAATGGCTCTTAACGGGCTAAAATTTATATATCTACATTTAAATAGATAATACAACTTATGTCCCTAACAGCAGTGAAAAAGAGGAGCTGCCACTATTGTTTGGAAGAGAAGATTTACACGATAGTGCCAAAGCAACGTTTGGCCGTCAAACATTTTAACAAATCGTTTTCATATCTTGTTAATTTTGATACGTCAGTTGTCATGTATTTATTCATTTGAAACTTTTTTCTTCAAATTCCCACCCTTTGTCATTATCTTTGGGTGTGTGACAAGGTTACTTGTTATCTCAGTTTCTATTTATAATTTGCTCTCAACTTTAACAGAGGAGCTCTAAATTTAAACTCATTTTTTTCTTAGAGTTAATATAGATGAAGCTATAGAAGTGTCTGATCATTAATAATTACTATTCTCATTTCTCATTTTTCAGATAAACAGATATTAAGAAACACTGACAACACGGAATATCTCTTGCACTTACTGGAGGCCAAGTTAAAAAGTAAGATGATGTGGCTATGATAGAAACAGTGTATTGTATGGAACCTTGTGAAAATACACCAAAATATTGATGAATAAACGGTTATCCGCCAATTCCCGTTGATGAAGAAAAATATAGATCCTTGTTGGTTTAAGTTGAAGGTAGAACGAGGATATGCCAATTTCATTTCCTATGATAACCTAAATGTTCAAAAGTAGAAATATTGATGTAGTTGTTTCATACAATCGCATTCATTACATTCTTAATAGTGGAGTCTTAACTACTCTTCTATGTATATTTCTTCAACGGTAAATTGTGTTCTTATATATACATGGCATCATTTATGAATCTTATGGTTATACTATATAATTGAATTGGTATTAGCTCTTTAACATGCCATTTGTCTTGTAGGTCTTTCAAGAAATAGTATTCTGAGAAAATTAAAGGCAGGAAGACCATGTCGAGCCAACGAAGATATGTTCAGTAAGTTACACAAATATACAAATGCGTGTGCCGTTTTTACCGTTTTAGATGCACATGAACTTCATGCACATTAACGTCAATATCTAAAAGGTGCATTTCGTGATTAAAAAGTTTTACCCATTCTTAAAGTCTTTAAACACGACAATAGATTTTTATCATTCCTAGTGAAATAAATAATTTTCAGAAACGTTTTGGGGAGCATTTGTGTCACGGTGCAAAAAACATTCGTATAACTATCTCCTACGTAGGAACTAGGGATTACTTGGGGATGGGATTAGCAGAGTATAACATAGGTTTCATAACAACTATGTTACACTACTCCATCACCAAACAAGAAATATTGACAAAGATTTCTTCAGTCTGTTTAGCCAAGGATAACAACATTATAAATCTATAAATAAATGTACATAACAAACTTACAACAATTATTTTCCGTTAAAGATCTACACACTTTTAAGCGCCCAAATACATCATCATATTATCATACATACAAGAGAATATACATCATCGCGCTTATAAACATATATCGATCATTAATGCCACACAAATACATCATTCCAATAATACAATACATTAGAAATACTAATGTGCCATTTTAACATTTAATAATAAATTATGTAATATATTTCCATTACTGGAGAAACAAAGTCCCACATGGTGAGATAGGATGCGAAGAGTCTCGGTTCAGTCCTGGTTAACCTGGCCCACCGTCGGGTACAGCTGAATTCCCACTGTTTTCCAGGAACATTGGTCATCCTACATGGAGGTGCAGATATATTATATCTCCTGACGTTCCCCACGTCCCCTGCTTTAGCAGACACCGACCATGTTACTGGATGGACCAACTGTTGTTCCCACACCGACGTTCTCCATGGGTTCTCGATCTCACAGGTCCAAACCGATCATCTCCCACAGTCGTGCTGGCTTTCTGCATCATTGCATCCACTGATGGATGGAGGCACCAACTGTCGTTTCCCCACCCTATCTCCTCTGGGTTCTCCTCTCTTAACCTTACAAGTACCTAAACCTAAACTTAACAGTGAAATATTTTCCTAGCCTTCTAGCTGCATATCTACAGTTTCATGGAACAACATTGCTCCTTACTACCATATTGCCTTGAATAAATAACCCAAGAGAGCTAATGTATCTGACCGTCCCAAAAAATTACATTTAAGCTTTAATCTCTTTAATCCAAGGAATTAAAGCCTCCAGTTAACCCTAGCCTTTGCGTTGTGCTTTTCTCTACAAGGGTTGCATAATTAGTTCCATCTCAGAAAACCTTAAACCCACCGTTGCCTAACCTACTGCTTGATAAGATTTTGTTCGTCTATCCTTGGCCTTCAGACCAAGGGCTAATCCACAAGAATCCCTCTAATCCGGTCTGTAAATCAAGGCCATTCAAGTCAATTTATGGCAGGAGCTTCGTCTCGGGTTACAACATTATATGCCCGTCTGCTTGATCTGAGCTCCATCCCATTGGATGACCCACGGGCTTACCATATAATGTACCCGTCCACTCGTCCACCACTCTCTCAGACTTTAGGATTTCTGAACTTCATCTTAATTCAAGCCCTCCCCATGATCTTTGCTTCAGTAATTCATCTACATCGTCCCTGCCAATTAATTCTAGCCTTCCTTCAATACCTCTTTCCTTAACTTTTTTCCCCATTTTGACTCATGAGACATTAAAATTCAACAGCCCATACTATTTTCTTATTACCAGGCTGATCCCGCCAAAACAGCAAATCAGCCATCGGCATAACTTTCCCCGTTAACCCCTGATTTGTGTTAGTTCTCTTAATGTCCTTTACCTCTACTCCTTACTGCTACACTAATATAACCTACCTAACACTATCAATAAAGTTTAATTGCAAACACTTAGGGTCGCCCAGAGAAGCGGGGAAGGTCGACAACAATCAGTGCTCACCAACCACCAAGTCCAAGCCCCTCTGTCTTGCTGAATCCGGGTCACGGCAACAAAAGGATCCCCTGTGTAGCACAATCAGCAGGCACACACTTCGTAAGATTCAACAAGAAGACGAGATGTGAATTTTCTTTGGCTTATATTTCTCCTAAGTACTTTGAACCAATCTGGCTGTCGACACTTCCAGCCCGCTTTCCCTGGGCACCCTCTCGACACCCAGCGCGTCCTTTACCACTACATGGCTGGCCGTGGCTGTCACCAGCCCTTGACCGAGTCCTGGCCGAGACTCAACACCTCCGTCCCGTGGTTGAGACTCAACCCTCTCTCTTCATGACGATGGCTGAGAATGGACTCCTTCTTAAGACAAACCTGGGTCTTATATACCCACAGACTCAGTTGTCAACACAATGTGACTTGACAACAGCCTATGGATTATTTCTTAGGGATTACTTGGAGATGGGATTAGCAGTTTATAACATAGGTTTCATAACAACTATGTTACATCTTTAAATAATTTAATTTAATCATATTATTTTATATTTTATATATTTTATTTATTCATATCATTTATTCAATTATATATTCACAGGTCGTTGCATTGACCCAAACTGCTCATCCACACCAAGACGAATTTCAAGCTATCAAAATATACAGGATATACGTAAACCTATCAACATGGTTGGAGGAATGGCTAAACTGAAGGAAACAATCGAAGTGTTTAAAGTGAAAACAACGAAGACAAAATATCTATTCATAACGGGAGCTTCAAGTAACCATTTCAGGGAGGCTGAAGCGGCCATAAAATCCCTGTATGAAAATGTCTTTCCTCATTTGACCAACTTTTCGATAACGTTTTATGATCTTGGACTTACATGGACACAGAGAAAAGTGGTGAGGAAATCTCCGACAAAATCAGTTTCATTAAACGAAGGATTTTTATAGGCCTATACATGTCTTTGATTAAACAGACGACTCTTTTCAAATTCTATTGTAGTCACAGTTGATGGACTTTTTGGTTCCAAAAGAAACATAGTGTGTAACAATTGAATATTCCAATCAATGTCAACGATCACCATTTTAAATCATTTTTTTCCTTTTGTGCTCTTCTTTTAACTGTTAGGTTAATAGTCAATGCCATTTTGTCTTTTCTCAGGTTCAAAACATCACTGGCTTAGAATACAGAGAGTTTCCCTTCACAAAGTTACCGGCCAGTTTTCGAAAACTGAAGTGTTTTACCTGGAAACCCCTTACAATCTTAGTGAGTAAAGAACGTCTTTCTCTTTATAAAACAAAATCTGCATTTGCCAGTATCAATTTTGTTTCGAGTATCATTTTATAACAGATGGCAGAATAAAGCAACAAAGTATCGAAATTTAGATTCAGCGATCACCGACACTATATATTCTTGGTCAGCTTACAACATCTATAAATGAACCGTGTAAGGATAATTTAACGTGCTGAAAAGTAACTGTTCTTGTAGTTTTTTTTCTGTACCGAGGCATATAACGGGATATAGAGATTATTACCGTAGTATGTTTTGATATCGTCAATATCACTAAATAAACAATAAAAATTGTATTAGGCGAGGTTTACAATAATCTGCTTACAGGCGCATCTTAATGCCAGCGAATTTGTTGTCTGGATGGACTCATCTGTTTACCTCGCTAAGGATACCCGCCATTATTTCGAAAAAGTATCCAAAACAGGAATTCTAATCAACAAAAACGAATGGATATTTGCACAGCACGTGTACCTGAAAATGTTTGCCTATTTTGGGGAGGAGGCATGCCACTTCTCCGGATATAGTGAATTTGAAGGTGGATTCTTGGTGTTCCACAACGAACCCTTCGTCCGCCATCTTGTTTTGGAACCTTGGAGTGCGTGTGCGCTGGACGAATCATGCATGTGTCCCGAAACTACGATATCTATGAGCATTTGTGATACAAAGACACGGAAATATGGGAAGTGTCACAGATACGATCAGTCAGTGCTTGGTTTGATACTTATAAAACTCTTCAGAGAGTTTGTTGAAAGCGTCACGTTCACAAACAAAACTCATTCTATCAAAAGAGGCCAAAGAAGTAATTTCATGACAAATGTATATTTAGGTAGACAAACTTTGCCAGGTGTGTGAAGGACAAGTCAACCCTGCTCAAAATACACTCTCTTCATATCAGAGTACATGAATTGTCCAAACCTTGATGGTGAAATCTCAGAAAATAATGTGTTAACCATAATGATTATTATGAATGCTTTTCAGAGAGAGTAATGTCTGCTTTCAGTCCGCAATATGATTGACATTACGTGAAATAAAAAACACTCTGCTATTGTTTTTGTAAGTTTTTTAAACTTGTAAAGGTAAAATGTACGTTTTGATATCCAGAGATATCAAATGATTAATTATTGGACCAATCAATGCTGCCATGTCATGCTGTAACCAACCTTCCACACTTGCAGTGCAGTGACTTTCTTATCCCATCTGGATATTGTTGCCGCCCTGTCCGTCCCTCCATCTGTCCGTTATCATTACATATCTGGGCAAGCACTCCAGTTATGAAAACAAGTAGAAATTGGATTCATTTGTGTCAGAGCTCAAAATCTGGTTGTTTTTCATTTATCATTGAAAACAAGAAAAAAGAACAAACACATGTACATATACTGTACAGAATTGATTTATTCATATACTGACAACCTGTTCAAATATCAACATTATTAATATCCTTTCTCTCTTGCCTGGTGAGCTCTCAGGCCGTACAGACACCATCTCCAATCTACTCTACAGACACTTCATCTTCCTTTCCAATGCTGACCTTCAGCAAGCTCCGTACCTTGCTAAAACCAACCCAATTTACCATGTCTAGGATCTCTTTGATTTAGGGCATCCTTAAAAACACAGCAAGTGGCCAAGGACCCGAGAATTACCCTGAATGCCTTGTTAAGCTTTAAAGAAATAGATACTACAGACAAATCAGACCTTGTTGAAAATCAATCAAAGATGATTTAGGCTTACAACTGGTCTTTATTAACAGAAACGTTTTTCTACTTTTATTGAAGTTAAAGCATGAAATACGGTATTTATATTCGAAGCAAAAAGTATGTCTTGATAGTCACAGAATTTAGCTTTAATATTGCCCAACATGTATTGAGTTTCAATTTGTAGAGGAGAAGGTAAAAATCCTACAACCTTGTATTTTGTCAAGTGACATCAAGACATGCAACTGTGTTCTTCCTGCAGGTCAGCATAGAACCGGAAGATGTTAGGAGGATAATGTGTATTGCCCTGTCTACGTCGGCTCTTTACACGATTCTGTACACTCACACACTTATATTTACTTATATATACCATCTTTAGCACTACATGGATTCAATTTACACATATATACACAACACTTTGTACAGTTTTCAAGTCAAACTCGCTTGTGATTTAACATTTTGAGAATGTTAGAATTTCTGTTGAAAAAGTACAGAGAGAAAATCAAATTAATGGAGTTGACCTCATTTGATATAAAATATTTTATATTTGTTTTTAATTAAGGATAGAAGTCAATTTTGTTTAAAAAATATCAATTACGTTATCATTGACAGTGTCATGAAGATAATATATTATTCATTGAAACAAGGGGTTTAGACTCCAAGACTTTAAGGAAAATATACTAGATAATGGAAGAAAATATACTTCAATTTAAATGATTTGAATTTTTTATCAAAAAAATATTTTAAAATTTTTTTTTAATTATCATTGGGAAATTACAATCTTGGATTAATTGTGGAAACAAATGTGACATCACTTCTCTTTTTGAAATTTTAGGTTTCATCAAATTAAATTCATCAATTGAACTCTTTAGTCATGTTGTAATACCATAAGTACAAACACAAACATTTCAAGGATTTTAAACAAAAAAACATATCCCACCTATCATCCTGTTATTGAATGACTTTAACCAATCTGATGTTTCATAGTACATTAATAATGATAGACACATATAAACCAAAGGATCAATTTTCCACATGATGATGGAGTAAGCATATCCTCCACAAAGTCTTTACAATGAGATGTTACTAGAAAGTCCTGCTTTTCAATGGGACCCACTGATTTGTTGCCGTACAATCTATTGAGGTTAACCCTTGCAATGCCATTGTCTACTACATGGACCAAAATAGTAATGATCAAATGTTTGTGCATTATGTTTTACTATTTTTGAGGTAATCCTGATTGTCTGAAAAATTTACCAACCTTGTCGTTATCGTCTCTGTTTTCCATTTTAAACCTGTATCCAATTACTTTTTAAAAAGTCTCATGTCATGAGGAACTAAAATGCCCTCTGAAGTCTGGTCACTTGCGGGAGACTATGGCAGTTAAAAAGCCAAATTTAGGTTTGTACAGTTTTTTGAGATGTGCCAATCTCTACTCCATATCAAAATTAGTAAAACTCTTGTTTACATAAAATGATGAAATGGAAATAGCTACAGAACATGGCATCCCAAGCCTGATAATGCCCATGCTATGTAATATCAATATGAAAGATGAAACCCAACCCCTGTTGCATAGAGACAGACAGACCTAGGTACCCTAGAACAAAACACTAACATTAACCCTTACCAGACTGGCATTTCAATCATCTTACTTTATGGTGACCACTGGCCCATATCGAAATGAAAAACAGTCACTTAACCTTTTCAACTTCCTTTGCAAGGCCTAATTAGCGCCAATCTTTCCCTAACTTTTCTTTGAAGGTTTTAGCTTACTGCTTGACAATCCCTTCAGAAATCTTCTGTAGTGTGCAACTTGAAGGATACTGCACTGCAAATACCAAAGGTTATGGCACCCAGCATCAAGGCTTGAATTAGCCATTGATGGTTACTGGTGCCATTTGTGCCCTGCAGGGGAAGTTGAACCTTTAGAGCCCATCACTGATCTTCCTTTGTTATGATTACAGGCCCATAAAAAATAGGGTGAGAAGGTGCTCACTTCATACTTAACCTATTTCAATATTCCACTTTTTAAAGATTGCCCAATTATATTGCAAGAAGAAAGCCTGACACACATCTATGGCTTGCAGATGTTGGTCAGAACTAGAGAATCATCTTATGTATTGTGCTGAATTTTAAAGACCAATTGTCTACAATAGCAGTTTTTAATTCACCAAAAACCGGACGAGTATCCATAATTTTGCAATCCTATCCCAAAACACAAAGCAGCACAATTTGGCTTATAGCTTCCTTAGACTAAATTGATTGTAACACGATGTTATAACTATGGTCTAAAGGCGCCCTTGACTTAAAGGGAGCTTTGTGAAATTAGGGTCTGGGGCATAAATATTGCACCAATGCTTATATTTCAGAACCGGCATGTTAAGGGAAAAAGGGAAATAAGTCAAGAGACCATTTCATGCAACAAGCTTAATCTGTGTACACTTAAACTTTAACAGAAGACATTTATCACCAAAATTCAACTCTCATTACTTAAACAGAGAATTTTATGCTTATATGATGCTGAAATCATGGATTTTTTGGAAAATTTGTATCTTCTAATAATGGTATCATTTAGCAAATAATAAAAACAATTGTCATGGATGTTCCCCTTGTCCTAAATATCAAATTTCAGTATCAAAATGTCACCAATACAGAGGCACATTTAACAAATGAAAAGTTCACAACCCCTATAGCATCTTTGTACTAACTCAACCAAATTTACAGAGATGAATATTTACAGAACCTTTATCAGCAGTGAATGGTGAGATCTTCCCTGCCTTTTCACAAAGTTAATATCATAAAGCACATGTATCATGGCAGCTCTATGGGATACAAATTCTTGGATATTCTGAAAGATTCTTCAAAGAGGATGCCAACAATGGCAATGATATCTTAAAAGAAGCATCATAAATAAAATAATTTTGGAGAAATTAAAGTACAAGCATACTGCCAGAGGAATATGAACAAATCCTAATCCCTTTTCTGTTTATCCTAGTAACATGATGACAACTTTATTGTCTGTTAGTTAATTATGGCAGGTTGCATGCTAAAAAAGCAAAAGAGCAAAAAAAAAGCAAATAAATATCTGAAGAATCCCTTTTTGATAAGCTGTATTTCCCCGAGTTATCAAGCTGAATGGCAGATCTCGCTGACGATTGGTGATATCACAGTACATTTTGCCACGTACTCTAAGAGTTACTTCCCCTGACAGCTAAGTGTTGATATTAACAGGAGTAACTCCTCTTTCAGTACAAATCAAGACTGCTAGCTCTGCCATTTCCATGTCAGAATTATCGCAATCTGAGAAGAATAAACTCCCTTTGATGAACTGACAAGAGTTATTTCCCCTTTCTGATGAAATGACGAGTTATGTTCCACGACTGGCGAGATGACAAACATTAATCCCCCTGTTTGACGAGCTGACAAACAGTGTTTCCCGTGCCTTACAGGATAGTGAGTTATATCCCTTGTTTCACAAGCTGACAGAGTTACTTCCCCTGTACAGTCATTCACACCTCAGTTCTTTGTGCCAATATTCATCACAGAAACAGTCAGAAGTTGCATATCAGGACTTCTTTGCAGGTTCAAAACCTGAAAATAGAAAACAGATTGTTTTACTTATTTGGAGATAATATCAAAATTACATCCACATAGAAGGAAAGCAAATAGTAAAATCAAGTAGCAAAAGATTAAATAGGAATCATGATTCTTGTTTTTTAGTATAGACTGAAATGAACTTATAAAATCACTGATGATAACTTATAAAAAAAATGAGCTCATTCTTTCATGGTTGAATGTTCGAGACTTCAATATTAAAGTAACAATTTTAGCTGTTGGTCTTAGGGACAAGAAATTACATTCTCCAGACCATACTGCATGCCATAGGGCATAAGCCGTATATAAGCCTGGGCCTCCTTTCATTAAGCAGCCTATACAAAGGTTAACCATAACTTCTATTCTTCAACAATGCACTAAGGTTGCCTCAGTGACCTACAATCACCTTAGGGCATGAAAAAAGGCCCTAATGAGTTAATGACGCATCCTGCTGGCAATATTTTACACCCCAAGTGCCCAGGATGCAGTAAAACAAAGGTGTGCCAGGGGACTCACCCATTGGTTTGAGAACGATGAAGGTGAGGAGATCGGAGAGGGAGACGATCCCGACCACGTGATCCTCCTCGTTCACCACAACCAGTCGATGCACCTGGAAGGTCAAATCAGTTTTAATATTTATTCAACTATTTTCTTGAATGACACAGATGTTGGTCAAATGAATTGGGCAGCATACAACTTGTCAATGAAGTCACAACTAAAACAGGACTGGGGCTTATTTACAGGGAGGTTGTTCCTTGGTAATCACATCACATGCTTCCATACAGGATAGTGCTGTTCCTCGGTGATCAGGGGTCATTTTGACATATTCACAGCATATAGGATCCCTTGCAATGGTGAAAGTACCCATGGATTTAAAGATTTTAGGGTCACCAAGCCAAAAGGGTGGGCAAATTTCCCCCAGCTCCTGTTTAGGTACAATACTGAAGGATACTTAATATGTGGCAACAATATATGAGAGGGAAATGGTGGGATGCACAAACCAATCATACAATCAAAAGGAGGTAACACCTTCAGCAAATAATTAATCAGGGCTCACATTACTACCTTCTTCAGACCCATTGGTCACTGAGAAAATGACCAGTGGGAATAACAGTTTGATAAGATCCTTGAATATATACATTCAAGATCTTCATACTGTTCATGAGTTTTGGTTGCAGTTAAAATTTTCATCAAATAAGGTAACAGCTAATTAAGCATAACTGGTCTAAAATTATGAAAGGAAATTCTGGTCTAAAATTATGAAAGGAAATTCTTTTTTAAACATAGTTTTTTTACACCCTACAAAAAAACCATTGAAAGAACATGATTATTTTACAAATTCTGATCCCAAAGACCGTGCTCAAGAGTTGGTTTAATAAGTTATAACTTCATAACAATGACAATAATGATTGGGTATTTAAGTTGTGATACACATACCTCAGCTTTGACTATCTTGTCCATCACCTGTTCTAGTGTGTCTGTTTCCTGACATCTTGCAACCCCCTCAAAACCCTGCAATAAATAAACAAATAATGAAATACTTCCTATTTTTTTTGATAATTGATAACTTTTGGTTTCTGAAACTCTGGGTTTTCATAGAAAACAAATGAATCAGGGAAATTCATGCCCGTGAAATTATGATAAAATTTTTTGAAACACTTTTATATTGCTTACTCCCTTTTCCCAAAATTATCAAAACCTGAATATTTTTTATAATTAAAAACTCACCTTACCTTAAGTTAAAAGCATGAGATGTATGAGATAGTTTGATTAAAGGAGATTCTGTTTCGAGGAATTAAAAGTTCATAAGTGTAAATAGTGCTTAAAAATAAGCAGTTACTACTTATTATTGATCACGATGCTTACATCACATCTATGTTGTAAAGCTTGTGCAATTGTCACATCTAGATTGTTGTAAGTCTTCTCTGCAGCTAGGTTCTGGAAGATAGATAAACAAGACATGTACAATTTTTAAATACTTGATGTAATATACACATTTCATCATATATATATATATATCATCATAGATACTCATTTCTTCCCATGTAACTTCGGTTACAAACCAAGCAATTCTTTAGCCAGCAATATTGCATCTTGATTAGTTGAAATCAAAGTAAGCTATCCAATCATCGAATCTGTTTCAAACGAGTTATTTGGTTTGTTCCTGTAACTGTCAAGATATACTTTGCCCAGTGTGATGCCAGCAACTTTCTCCAAAGAAAGAGGTCAGTCTGAGATAAGGCAAACTGACATATGATATTTACAGAATTACATTTGAGAATTTTGCAAGGAAATTATTATAAGTTACTCACAATAACATCAAACTTGGCATATATGTCGACTACTTTGAACTGTTCATCCACAACCGGTAGGGCGGAGATCCGCCAATCAACAAACATGTTCAGGGCCTTGATTAGGGGTGTGTCCTGGGTTGTCTGTAACATTTAAAGATAAAAATAATATTAACAAAGTATTCAAATTATCTTTAGGGTGTGCAATTGGTTGAAAACATGAAAAAAATATTTGCAACATTTTACCAAGGATCATCAAAAAAATTAATAAAATCAAAATTCTAACTCTTATATAAACTTGCCCATAATGAAATAAGAATAATATATCATAGAAGGTTAAGTTACAGTATGAAATTATTGCTGGAAGCAGTGTACCTATTCAAGCTCTTATGCAGAAAGTTTCAGAATTTCAGTGAATTATCTCCCTTCTATAAGAACACTTATGAGAAAATATGAACCATATCCTTGATTTTTGAGTGTCATGAAAATTTCTTTTGTTACATTATAAAAAAATCTTTTCTCTGTTGACAAATAAGATATTCTTTTCTATCAGATTAAATTCTGAAGGGGTATATTAAATTTTATGTGCATGGCTAACATGTATAATCTGTAAGACTAATGCATCTGTGTAAATCCTAATAAGGACAGGATGAATATAATTCGTGTTACAAAGAAGTATTCAAAGTGGTTGCCCGATAAGCATGCTTGCCGTCTTGAGGTAAGAGTTAGTTGTGAAACAATTAACAAACAAATATTATTAGTAAGGTGTTGATGAACTTTCAACCTAAAATAATCGATTCATCAGAACTGACAAAATTGCTTTTGAAGCTGGCTAATCTAATACACTTAAAAAACTTCAATGTTGATTGTTGAGCTAAATGTCGGTACCCACCGTGATGACATTCTCAAAGGTTCCAATTCCTAGCTCTCGAATAGACTTGCTCATGAAACTTGGCTTTGGCAAATCTTGTATCTGGAAAAACAGAGAAATATTTAAAGTAAAAGTTTGTTTAGATTCAAAATCATACGACACTTCAAAAGCAACATACTAAAAATTCGTCAAAGTGAATTCTAGCTGACTCGAGCACTCTTTGAAGTTTTCTTATCTAAAAAACGCTGACATTTTACTTGACTGCAAAAAAGATTCTTGAAAAGAAGAAAATCATATTAATAGGACTTCATACTAATTTTTCTTGACTGCAGGAGAAAAAGTCATGGAAGTGGAATTAGTTTAGGGAGTTTCCTCTCAACCTCGATGACATCTTCAATGGGTTTTTTTTACAGCTGACTTAATTTTTTTGAGGGGAGGGTTTAGCCCTGCTGGGAGTAATCAAAGTTTTGATTTGATATAAAAGAAGAGCCTCTTCAAAGAGTGAGTGAGTTGGGGTTTATCGCCGCTTTCAAGATTATTTCAATTATATCACGGCTGCTAGTATTATTGCAGGGAGAGAGCCCACAACACGATTGTAGCTATGCATGGCGGTGAAACCTGCGAGCATCGGCTGGAACTAGTGAACCATGGGTGGTACTGCTCTGAAACTCAGAGTAGCATTGCACCCAAACCTGACTGCATGTAGAACAGTTCTCTACTGCAGACAAAGTTGCCGAGCCCCTGGCAGGATTTGAACCTCGGACATCTTGATTCGAAGCCAACCGCTCTAACCACTGCGCTATCCCGCCCCCTCTCTTCAAAGAGATCAATGTCAGATTATGACAACAATCAAATGTTGACAGACTAGCATTTGAGAAAAAGAAGCATAAGATTCTCTGAGATCAACCTCAAGTCAACATTCATGAGGCTCAACCCCAAACTGATCAACTGCAGATTCACTGACGTCCATAATCAACTTACACACATCGAAAATAGATGCCGAACGAAGATTAAGTCACTCATCATACATCAAACATAGGATGATTGCATGTGTTGATGACCTAACAACAAAATGTTCCATCTCATTTGGGTGAGGTGAATTGGGGTTTAACAAGCTTTCAAAGGTATTTCACTTTAATCACGGTTGTTAGTATTATTGCAGGGAGAAATTCTGCAACACTCGTATTGCTATGTATTGCTGTGAAACCTGTGAGCATCCACTGAAACTAGCGGACCATGTCTGGTACTACGCTTTAATTCAGTGGAGGGCCCACAAACCTTACTGCATGTAGAACATTTCTCTTCTTCAGAAAAAGTTACCAAACCTATGGTGGGATATGAACCCCGGACTAGTTGATCTCAAGCTGAACTCGCTAACCACTATGCTACCTCTTCCAAAACTCCATCTTCCCCCAACCCAACTCAATGGGTAAATGTAGATAAAGTAAAACACTTACATATAGATGGAGGAAGCGCAGAATCCTCTTGTGTGTCAGGATGTAGATGGCGTTGCCGGTGTTCTTGTCCACAACGGGAAGTCGGTGCACGTGGTTGTCGATGAGTGTCTGCACTGCTGTATACAGGCTTGCATCAGGGTCGATGTACACAAACGGTTTCTGCTTGTCTCGCAACACCTCTGTAACAATATTTACAGGTATAGACAACATAGAAAGGTAACAGAGGACTGCAAATCGAACTAAGATAATTGCTTTCTTAATGGCGGTGCTTGGTACTCTATTCTAATTGGTTTCTTTTTTTAATTTACTAAGCAACAAGATTGTACTTGCTCTATTATTCTGTAAACCTTTTTGCCAAGCGTGTATACATCAAAACTTGCAAGTAGGTAGTTACGTTTATTAATTAAGAAATCATTTTAAAATTATTTGATTGTATGCATAAAAAAAAGATGAACTCAAATATAAAGTGTATAAGCACACAAATATCAATGTGACAGGCTAAATGGTGAAATATTGCTCAAGCAGTACTCATCAGAAATCCTTCACTATATATTGATGTAACAATTCAACCTAACCTACACAAGTAAGGAATATATGAGATCCCCTGTAGCAGTATATTTACCTACATCTCAACCTTTCAAAAACATAAAGAAGTAATTCATCATGTCTACATATAAGTCCATACTACAGACAACATGAAGTAGATTCAATGATCTGGTTGACAAACACTACCTTCTAAAGTGGTTGTTGATGTCTTTGATTTATTATACTGAATTTTGTTTAGTTGTACAGCAACATAAATTCATTTGACAAGCATGAACTGAACCCTTGAGCTAATTTGTCTTTTCATGTGTATATTATATGTGCTACATTGCCACTTGGCATCGGTTATTTGTTGAATTGGTTTTTATCTGTTTTTTCTTGAGTCTTAGATATTTTGCAAAACAGAGCAAACCTAACATTTCAACAGCGTTGGAAAGGGCCTCGCAGGTGTTAGATTTAGCTAATATAAGAGGATTTGGAGTACATTAATTAAATACCTCTCCAAGTTGCTATCTTATGGTCCTCCAACTCGTCCATCCGAACCTGGAAGAAAAAGTTTGGTTAGTTCTAGTTGCAGAAAGGTTCACTGTTATAAGAAATATAGAAATGTCAATCCTTTGCAAAATTGCATATTTCACTTATATGACGGCTTCTAGTATTATTGCAGGTAGAAAGCCCGCAACACTAGGAATCTGAAATCAAAGACTCAGGCAAGAGGGCATTATCTGACCTCTAGCTGAACACAACTTGAACATTTTGAATTATGAGAGCTAGTTACTTCTGATTGTTTTAAACTCCAATTTCATTAGAATTAAGAAGTGTCAATGCTATGCCAAAACAATATTGTAAAAATAAGAAGAAAGAAGAAATTCTAGTCCTTGGAATTATTGGGCGAGGTTGACATGAAATCTATGATTGAATCATCAACATGGTATTTGAACCTACCCAAGTACCTTCTCTAGTATGCATCAACGTTGCATATTATCATTCAATTCAAAACTGATTTACAGAGACTCTTATATTTGTAGGACTGCAGTCAGAAATCAATACCTAGAACAAAAAACATGAGTTGACAATTAGGCAAACCGATGCAGACCAAACAGAGACTAACGACTTTATAATGAGTATCCACTGAAACCATTGATTTCACGAACTTCATTCCAGCAAAAAGGTTCTAAATCCTACTTTACCAAACCATAAAACCCCTGTTATAGATCAACAGATGAGAACCAGAAATTCTTTGATTCATCCAAAATTAGACAGATATCTAATTATACTTATCCATAAGAACCAATGAAATTTTGTAGTGTATGCATATTTCTTCATAATTTGTCTTGTTCTATCATCAGTTGATTTACACAGTAATAGAGCAGGACTTATGTAAACAAAATAATTAGGTAGTCAAACAGAAAATAAATAAAAACCTAGTTATTCACTCTAGTAATAAACATTTCAATTTGTGAGTAACACTTAATAATATTCACTTACATTAAGTAATTAGAGTTACAGTATTTAAAAAGATTATATAAATGATGTATATCATGTCATGATGTAGAATTCAGCAAGTTAAATGGAACAAATAGTTGCCATGGTAACGGACAAATGAAAGCCCCAGGTGATGGACAAATGTGACAGATCTACCTGTGATACTTATATGATACATTAGCTATGTCAATCAGAGGTAAGTGCTTGGAACACCTGAGAGTGTGTCATAAAACGTGTCGCACACATGACCCACAATCTGACGCAGGTAGCTTTATATATATAGGTAAGGCTTGAACAGACTTATACTCAGTCTTTCTAGAAAATATTATTTTATCACATGCATAACAGGATTCGCAGAGAAATGGAAATTTTATTTTGAATCTAGACTTGCTTTCAATGTTGAATTGAATATGTTCCAATATTGTCCACATACTGTTAACTATAGTCTGTGTTAATACTATTATTGCTTGAGATAAGTTTATAAATTATGAATATCAAATCAAAACTGAGTTTATCAGTAGAGTATGTCCATTTAAAGTCAAAATAAAGAAATATAGTATGTTTAAATGTGTAAAACAATATGAAAGGATAAGTTTTACCATATCTCTTTTCAAGGGCTGAATACAAGCAGGGTTTTAATTTCTTTTATTGATTTCGCAATAAGGCGGGTTGATTTTCTTTGAGCATTCATTAAATGTACCAATGGTAGGAAATGAATAAACAATCTGTCTGTCCTCCTGACTGTCTATCTGTACTAGAATCCAGAGTAAGCGTTTTATCCTTCATCTATTCATTGTTGATGTATGATCTGAATATCATGTTTGACACACGATAGTGAAACAGGAATAAAACATCAACTACAAGCATATGTTGTACTTTGTGACTGATATATTCTAATCTATTTGAACCAAATTAATTTCAATCATTCAAGAAAGGATTGTGCTTAACAATCTTACTCAGATTTCTCAGACACCACATAGACGTCAATAGTTGCAAATATTTGTTGGAGATGAACAATTAACTCGTTCCCTTAAAACTTCTTTGCCAATCAGCAAGGGCAAAGAAGTCATCTAGAAGTTTTAAGAATAATGTCTGCCACCACATAGACTAGGAACTTTGATGTCTTTGGCGCATGATATGGCTCCTTCCAAAATTTCTGCTTTTGGGGTAAATCAGTCAAAGAGGTGAGGTGATATGGTGTTTAACACCGCTTTAAAGATTATTTCACTTATATCGCGGCTGCTAGTATTATTGCAGGGAGAAAGCCCGCAACATCATGTGGCTATATGCATTGCAGTGAAACCTGCGAGCATCGGCTGGAACTAGCGAACCATGAGTGGTACTGCGCTGAAATTCAGTGTAGCATTGCACCCAAATCTGACAAATCAGTCAAAGAGATGCAATTCATAATATAAGAAGTTTACAGACAATGCAAGACAACTGAATAAAAATAAGCAATCTGCCATGATTAGCGCCAAAGGCCTTTTTTTCTGTTCCTTGGATCAAATCAAAGTTTCATAATGTAACTGTCAGAAGTTATTTTCTTTTGTTTTTGACATTTGATAAGATTGTCTAATCAGTAATGACCGAATGTCCAGATTTTGTAGACAGACATCTATTTTTGGATAAGGAGAAAGTTAAAGTATTGATAATGCAACAATCAACAGGTTTTCCATCTGATTCTGACATTTGGTAAGACTCTGCAACAACCAAATGTTCTCATTATGATGTGTCTGGTATTTTGTGGCCAAAACTTTGTGTATTCTGTGGATATGAAACCTCGGATGTCATCAAATCCGGACATCTGACAGGATCAGAGTGTCCAAGGATTATTGGCAAAGAACTTGAAACATCCAGCCCGAAAAACTTTGAGAAGGATTCGTGAAAAAATGATTGGAGATTAAGAAATCATCGAGAAACTTGAAGGAAATATGCTAAAATAGAATCATAAAACTCTACTTATGGTAGACTTAGTGAGAAGCTTTAGTCTCTATTGAACATAAAAGATCATGGAACATCTCCAGGGTGAAAGATCCACCTGATGACATGCAGTCATAAGGGTGAAGGCCCTCTTAATAATCATATATAGTTAAATAAAGCAATGACCAAACATGCAATCGAAATTTCCTGCTCAAGGAATATGCCTACAAAATTTCGGCAAAGTGTTTTTCTGTCATCAAAAGAAGTAAGCTCTTAGAACTCGCCAAGTGTGACACAATACCTCATACGTTTATGCAAATGCTATATACTCTTAAAACTTTTAACTGAAAACTCTTAGAACATTTTTCTTTAAATCATCCCAATTTTCCACCCCTCTTTCTTCCCCTTACTATCCAGGTGCAAAGTACCTCCCAACCTAATTGTTACCGAATGGGTGCAGCAGTTTTGAAGAGAAGTTAAAAGAATGAAAGTTTACAGACAGTAAATATACAGAAGCTGTAAGACAGCCCATCCCACTATAAACCGATTTGGCCTAAACCAGATGGACTAAAAATAACAGATCATATATTTGTTCAAACTTTAAACCATCAGATTTGAACCATTATTATTTCAATCCAACATGATACAAGGCATACAACAACGATGATATAAATAAGCTTTATCTTAGATGTCTCCAGACTGGCAATGGAATTAAGCAAAGATTACAGACCTGACTGAAGTCTGGCAGGCAGGAAGTTCATTATAAAGTCAAGGACAATTAAGCAACAGAATGGTGTCAGGGCCGATGTAGCTCCTTCTAAATCTAAACAACCATAAATATGTTAGATAACTATGTTAGACCGTCTGAATGGGTTTATCAAGTAAAGAGAGAAATAAATTAAAAAAATATTTTCAAGAAAAAGTTAAAGAAGTTCCTAAAATTGCTACTTGGGTAATTCATAGGCAGAAAGACGATTAAAATGTCGTTGAAAATAAACCGTTACCTGATCATATAAAATGTCAAACTATGATTGGACCAGATTTTAGTCATTTACGCTTTTATGACGCTTAAAGAGGTCTCTGAGAAATAGTATCATGTTTGAAAAGGTTATTTCTTAATTTTTAAGTTACGTTTTAGTTATTATGTCTATCAGGTTAACCTTTATCACGAGATGATTTGAATAGATTTCAGTCATACACAACAACAGGGCTACAAAATGACTTTGAAATGGATACCTTATTTGAGGCAATAAGCTCCCTTTATGTATAAGCACCCCTAACCAAAACTAATCACAAATTAGCACCCACTTCTCATAAGAGAAAAAGTGAAAAATTCAACAGCAAGATTTCCTTGTAACAATTAACTTCTCTATTGTGAGAATTACGTTCCTGCGAATCTGCTGATTGTATGTAAGCTGTTATTCGGAAAATCTTGCTGTTCTCACATATATGCCACTTCTAAATACCTTTCAATTGATATAAAAAAAAAAAATTTGACAATGCTTCACTAATCTATTTTCCATTTATATGGGTTGTTCTTTTTGAAAAATCATGACTGACAAACATTATCCAAAATAGAGGTTTCTAACGTTCACTAGATAAGAAATTAAACGTTCTTATGGTCAATAGCATCACAGAATAGATTACCCAACTTACAAATTATCTTAAATGATGTTCTGTTTTCAATGTATCTTTATATCACTAAATCAGTTCATTCTCAAAATAGTTGTTGTTTCCATGACAACAGCTGCTGTTACATTTTCTATAATAGTCATTGTCAGAACTAGCTTACCTGATAAGGACTGTACACCTCGAATGCAAAAAACTCCCGTTTTATTTCGAAAATTTAAATGCATAAAAAATCTTTAACACACTATTATTCTTGTGATATTGATGTAGGGCAAACTGACCCAGGTATGCTCCAATCAAAAGTGTCCAATTCTATGTAAGTTTATCCTACATAAACCCTTATTAAAAATCTAATTTCTCTTTAAAACTGATTTGAAGAGAGAACTGTGTTCAAACTCACAAGTTTCTAAAGCTCTTGGGCTGATGTATTTGAAATGAAAACACAATATTTTATTATCTATTCAACAACTGATAAAGATGACCTAGATATGAAGAAGCTTTCATCAAATCTTTTTCTCCAAAGCCTAAATCATGACAAAATATCAAGAATAGTATCTGAAATCACGAATCAATCAGTCGTTGATACACAAGACATGATGAAGAGGGCGAAGAGCCACCACTAATCTCTACTCCTGAGAATGGAGGGATGATTTCAAGACCATCAGCTTCTGATGAGGGGACAGATTGCTTCTCAATATTCTGAATCAGTTGTTATTGTCCAAACTAGACCATCAATTTCTCCAGATTGACCAATATTCATGAGGAGGACCTCGGACCCGTCAGTCCTAACACTGAGGAATATAATCACGCAAGTCATCGAAATGCTTGATTGAGGTGAGATGAGGTGATTTGCAAATTAATGCCACGTGATACAATGACTGCCTAGTTTGCAGGGAGAAGGCATGCAGCAACGATGTTTACAGACATAGCATTGAAACCTGCAAGATTGATGAGGAGGGGTGAGAAAATTTGTGGTTTAACGCCGCTTTCAAGAGTATTTCCCTTTTATCACAGCTCCTAGTATTATTGCAGGGAGAATACCCGGCAACACTGTTGTGGCTGTGCATTGCATTGAAACCTGTTAGCACCAGCTGGAATTACTCAGCCAAATTATTTGGCTACTGCAGAATACTTTAGAGTGTATTAATAATTTTTTTTTCTATTTGATTGCTAAAAAAAATATCAGAAAGCACTCCGCTTCCTTTACATCGGCATGTTACATTGATGTCTTTGACATTTGTTAAAAATGAGATACCAGAAGATAAATCCTCACATTGAGCAAATGGATAATTTCTCAGTAGAGGTGCTATATGCACATGTGCACATATGAAAGATTTGTACCGCAAATGTTTCACTGTATTGGGAATAATCCTGTTTGAATTAAAAGTGATCCTCTTCAGTCAAATGGCAACTCGATAAGATAGAAATTGCTCAACAAATAACCAACTATTCCTGCAGAAAGAACTCCCAACGCTTCGGTATGTGAATGCATTACTTTGCCAATATATGGAATTCGTCCATTTAATATCATCTATCAAGTAAGGACAGACTAACTCAGTGAGCAGAATGGGCGGTAGATCTGAATCACGAAAACACTGGGTTACTCTAAGCTTATTCCTGCACAGATGAACAGTTGGTGTACATAATAGGATTACAACCAACCAGAGAGGCATTAATCATATCCAGGTAAATGTAACATGGCCATACATCGTAGTGATGACCTTCTTCCAGACTACAGATGAAAATAAAGCGATTGATTAGGTTCAGGAAGACTGTGCAAATTAATCCTTACACTTAAAGAAACCTGTTTTTAGATAGATGTTGTTTTGTAATATCCTTAATTAGAGGGTAATCCGTTGAAATAAATGTCGTGTTAAAATTTAAGAGGAGGAAATAATTTGGAGCTTAACCTTTTTAGAGCTGAAATATCCTTTTCTCATCCCCAATCCTTGTAACAATTAAACCTGATAATTAACCTTATGAAGTTAAATCAATACAAACCTAGAAAAGACAAGTAGCAGATGTTGTTTTTAAACTAATGATTCATTGAATGAAATGTGATACAAAGTACTGAAAGATCAAAACATAGGCTTCTATAATAAGCAGAAATGAAGAAGAAAATGTATGTCACCGACATGAAGTGTTGAGTAAACTGGCTTATGTAGCTCAACAAAATGGCCAAAATTAAGCTCTTTGAGCCATGACAATCGAAGAAGTGTAATTTTCTATCCAATACGCACAATTCTCATCTTGCAGAATAATTAAATAGGTAATTGGCTAGCTACTCAGCCTGTCAGAAAACTAGTCCTCTTGGAGAAATGTTCACTCGGAAGTATAGCTTATATTATATTCAATTCCCTTTTATTTTTTCAAATTTCAAGATTGTAATATTTTGAGAAGTCTGATGTGGAATTAATACACATTTGTTTGTGTACTGGTTATCTTAAATGTTCGCAATTGTAGAATAATAATGATCATGTCTTTGTTTTATTTTCAAATTACAATGTTTTGAGGTTTACAATATAAACATTTACTTTTAGAGAATAACTTTTGCAATCATGTTTTTTCCCAATCCAAATGATATATTTGGTGTATAGTCTCTATGAACTTAGATCTTGTTATCAATCAATAATATCTACATCTAAAATCATACCTTCTATATATCTGAATTCAAGATAATAGTGGTTTAAAACCCATCCTGGCTCAGTCTCAACCTTCTATTACATTAAAATAAATCTGGGTCTAGATTTTGTAAGCTGTCTTAGCACTAAGATAGTCTTAAGCCTATATTAATGTATTGGACTTAAGACTATCTTAGTGCTAAGACAGCTTCAAAAATCTAGTTCCTGATGTTTAAACCAAATTGTTACATTTGTTCTTGCAAAACATGGATTACAATCTAGTAAATAAATCTGTTACTATATATGATGCTGAAGTTTAGTGTCAAGTTTCCGAATTAAAAATTATTCAATCAAATACAAGGATTACGATCTATAAATTCCAGCCGTCCCTATATCTTTTTGTTAATGAAATTGTTTATTGGAACACAGAGCTTGCAATCTATGACATCGAGCCTTCTCTATATCTTGATTTAATAATAAAAGTCCTAAGTCAGCAGATTTTCTGTCAAGGGTCGAAGAACAGCATTGACAATTACAATCGATCCAGGGATAAAAATGTCCCCATTGCATAGCACTCTGTCTTCATTTTCGTATTTGTGGAAACATTTTGACAACTAACAGCGACAGAGATTCTTGCAAGAGAAACAGGTCGCCAACATCTGTCCCGCGGAGATCAATGTTGAAGATTGATGAAACCATTTCAGGGCAACATGTCTTACACTTATCAAGTTATGAAACTATCAGACATTGTCTTCAAATTTGTACAGTACAACATTCACTGGCAGTGCAAGAAATTTTCAAAGACGTTTTTTTTTTATTGAAAATGGGGCAGGATGTTCACCTGCTTTTGAGTAATTCATCAATAGAAATTTCAAAAAGATAGATTTGTATGCCTAATTTTCCTTGATTTTGACAGCATATTCCTTCTCAACATTAGTCAGAGAGTTGTAGCTCTCGTCTTTAAATATGATCAATCTTTGGAGTTTAATGTTTTTCAGAGCATTTTAATATTTCAATTGAGAGGAGGGGATGGGAGTTTCGCATAACAAGACACCCCATTTGATTGCATAGTCATTTGCTGAGAGTTTTGGCTCTATAACATGATTAAGAGTTGGAGTTTATCATTTTTCAGAGCAGAAAAAATACAAGTGTTTTACATGCTTTCTTTAATAGATAACATTATCAATTAAGAGAAAGAATTGTAAATAAAACCTGACTACCTATCATGGCTACAAATCAATAAATTGACTTATTTAAATGATTTACTGATAGATTATATTTTGTGAAGAAAGAGCCAATGCAATAATAGGATTTCTTCATGCAGTGCAGTCAGTTACTATGATATGAGTGTTTAATCTGGTAGTATAATCACTTTTTGTTGTTGCCAAGAAGCTGCCACTCAAATAGTTTGGCACAACAAATAGGTATTGCTTTCAATTATTATTTATTATTATTATTAAGAAAACAACATCTTTACCAAAGTGAAACCAATAAAGTGAGATTTCAAAAGAGTATGACAGCTGAAAATGTTCAATTGCGTGATTGTGATATCCTTCTTTCTACACTATTACAGCTGCCATTGCTTGGGGGAAACAGAACAAGGTCTGGAAAGTGTATCAATACAAATATTCTGAAAGAATGTATCATTTTGATTATCTGACAAATACATTTTCATAAACCCAAATATTCAAATTCCCTTTGATATACAGAATTTCTTCAGAATTGAAAATAAATCACATTGTTAGGTATGAGACTGCTATTTTTTATGATTACAAAACATTGTAAGTCCTTATAAAGAAACTGTTAACTATAAATCCCTGAATCCTTTCCTTAGCATAATTGCTTGGGAATTTCTTAATCATGTGGTCCTCAAGTCTCAACACTTACCAATCAACCATCAGCCACTTGCAGTGTGAAGAATCTGTTTAATAAGACTGTGCTTCACTGAGCAAATTAAACGGCTTAATCCAATTTCAATCAAGACCAAGTGTAAGTGACATCTTACCAGTCCTGATCCCAGCTTTGTAGTTCCAGATCTAATAAAGCAGACGTCTGCAACTTCTTGAACGAAATGGGGAGATTGATAGCCCTCCTAAAGATACAATGTTTTCATTTGAGAGAAACTTTGTTTCTTAGCATTCCTCATCTTTGAACAAGGTTTATACTTGTGATTGAGTGAGTGAGTGAGTGAGTTGGGGTTTTACGCCGCTTTCAAGATTATTTCACTTATATCACGGCTGCTAGTATTATTGCAGGGAGAAATCCCGCAACAACATTGTGCCTATGCATTGCGGTGAAAACTGCGAGCATCGTCTGGAACTAGCGAACCATGGGTGGTACTGCACTGAAACTCAGTGCAGCATTGCACCCAAACCTGACTGCGTGTAGAACAAAGTTGCCGAGCCCCTGGCGGGATTCGAACCACGGACCTCTTGATCCGAAGCCACTGCGCTATCCCGCCCCCTACTTGTGATTGAAATGAACTGATTAAATGGAGAAGAATGATAATGAAAGTATCTCACACTGCATTTAATCTATAGGCCTTGTGAACTTATTGCCCTCTCTGAAGGATAAGGACATATACAATGTAACTGGAACTCACAAGATCCCTCAACCAATTCTAATTCAAGTTATTTAGCCAATGTTACATAATCAAATGTACGTCTGCCCTGTTGACAAGCTTTCTTCAGAATCTTTCACCATAAAGCATCAAAAACATTAGGAACTCTCGACTGGAATTTACTCTTTGATATTTCTTATTTTCAAAATTATGCAATTCTATTTTATAAATATTTTGGATTTGTTCTATCAAAGGTAAAATCTAGACTAAATTAGGCCCTAGTTTGTATTAAAAGATCCTATTTACACAGGTCATGAAGCAGAACTAATATTTTTAACGGACATTATGCAGAAAGGGACACAAGCATGTAGTTCCATATAATTTTCTTCTCAACCCGTCCTGTCCTCATGATGTTGAAGACGGCGCTACCATAGCTTGTATTCATAAATGAGTCTGGCATTAACCCAGGAGACAAAGAAACCATGGGAAATCAATCATCTTGCCATAATTACACTAACCAATCAGATTATAAACGATAGGCAATGAGGATAATTATCGATTTTGTATTTTAGCTTAGCAAGCTAATTCGAAAAAAACATTGCTGATATAGAAAACCATTGGCAATTCTTCTACGTTTAGTAATGAAATAATGGCTATTGATCTTATAGGCTGTGGAGAAAAAATTTAATGAAATGAGAAGCATATCATGGAGGAAACTTTGATGTATTGTTTTCTATAGCATCATCTTTTCTGTTTCAATGACTGATAATCTAGTTATGTTTGAAAGTATCCATCAAATTTACAACTATCATGATGAATAAAAAAACCCCCAAATTTACACCTCTATTGTACGATGTGATTAACGTTAAATATTGGCTCTCCTTTGCTCTTGTTTGAAGACATTCTTACATCTATAGATTTATGTGGTTAACTTGATATGACATGACAACTATAGTAAAATGATATTTGTTTACTAGAGGGAGAGAGTTAACACAATAACTACAGAATTTTGATTTAAAACAAAAAGGAAAAAATCAACACACCTTTGAAAATTCGATTGAATTTTTTAGACAAGATTGATAAAAAAATTGTAATTTCAAAATATTTTCAACAAAAAAGAATCTACACACGAAAAACAATATACAACAAAGATTTGATGGATTTTCATTCATTCGAATATTTTCTTTTTTCTTCTGCTCATAAAACTTTGGATATCCAAATGGTAAGAAACATAAGAGCACTGAATTATGGAAGAGGAACAATAAAATACATTCAATCAAGTCACTTCATTTGTTGAAACTAAACTCAGCAATATCACGCATCAAACAAATTACTTGCAAAAGAAAATTAATTATTTATATGTATAGACCAAATTCACAAAGATTAATAGTTACAAATCATGCAAGAAAGAAACAAAACAAATGAAACATATTGCAAGAGTTGAGTTCTCAATAGGTCACATCATGAAGAAAGCTTTGGTAAATTTTCTTATCAAGAAGCCCTATTTTGACACCAAAAGTAAATTAGGTCTTCTACTCAACAAACAAGTGAGGTGAGGTGAGTTGGGGTATAAAGCCGCTTTCAAGATTATTTCACTTATATCGCGGCTGCTAGTATTATTGCAGGGAGAAAGCCCGCAAAACCATTGTGGCTATGCATGGTGGTGAAACCAGCGAGCATCAGCTGGAAATAGCTAA
The DNA here is from genome assembly GCA_921293015.1 of Phorcus lineatus. Classification (NCBI taxonomy): domain Eukaryota; kingdom Metazoa; phylum Mollusca; class Gastropoda; order Trochida; family Trochidae; genus Phorcus; species Phorcus lineatus. The sequence continues at coordinate 26,698,532 of OV121092.1, read as the reverse complement.
CCATGGGTGGTACTGCGCTGAAACTCAGTGTAGCATTGCACCCAAACCTGACTGCATGTAGAACAGTTCTCTACTGCAGACAAAGTTGCCGAGCCCCTGGCGGGATTCAAACCATGGACCTCCTGATCCGAAGCCGAACGCACTAACCACTGCGCTATCCCGCCCCCTCAACAAACAAAACAACTTCCCTAACAAGGTACAACTCCTTCCAGTCTGCATCACTGGCTTATTCAGGCCTTGCTGCATGTCACCAAAAGTTTAAGTGCATATGCCTTATGGGCAAACGGTAGTACATAAGAAGCAGCCACCTTGAGATTTCTGATAATCAAGATAAGCTGCATTTGGCTAAAGAGTTGGCACAACAAAGTTAGGAAATGATACGTGTCATGGTTATGCCTCAATGAAGTTTCCACCAATACAAGACTTTTTAAACAAACTGACAAAAATACTTTACAGAGACTGATCAAGTCTAAGTATTCAAGGTGGAGAAGGAAGTGTAAGAGCTGTGAAATATTGTCCCTGATAAGTGGAAGGAATCAATGAGCAAATCAATTAGGTGTTTGCAATCTATCTCCCAAGCTATCTCAGATTCTCCACTGGCTTGTAAATTCTGAGAATTAAAGGCAAAGTGCTTTTTAGGTAAAAGGGCATTAAGTCCTTGAAAACTTGATTCCCCTATTCCTGGAGTCAAAAGACAGTTTATATTTTCCCCAAGGTAGATTAGGCTCTCTAACTGACTTTAAAATCAAGATTAAGAATAGAATTTCAGCAGAATTTTGTAGTCTTTGAAAGTATTGGTGCTAAGTATTCAAATCCGGCTCCAATTCCTGAGGGATCTGTCTATGACATTGTCTTGAGTTTATTAATGGAAAGGATTGAGCATCAAACACACAGATATCAAATACAATGTGATATTACAACGTCAATAGGTATTAATTTTCAAGAAGGATAAATTGAAACCAGGAACACTTAACCTTTATCTAGTTATGATCATCTAGTTTATACTCTTTGGGAGAGGTATGACATAATGAGCATAAGACCAAAATTACTTTGATTCAGATTACTTTACAGAAGTTGCAAGATCTTATGACTAACATGAAATATCTGAGAAGGATGAAAATCAGAGGGTGACATTTTGTCATATCAGCACCCAACAACTGATCTCCAAGGGTAAAAAGAGTATAATTATTTGTAGGAGCAATTAAGGCATAAGGGTGGAGAATTCTTAAGGACTGAAAGACACAAGGACCAAACAACACTTTCATTCAACAGTTCTCAAGAGAACATTTCTCTGTCAGCAGATCTTTCAACTGAACTTCAGACAGCAAATGGCTTTAAAACTGCAAGTACCTATAGGAACCAAACACAGCAACAAACATTTTTCCAAGAGATATATCTACAGCAGCACTGCTCAAGTTAACAGCGTGAGTAATTAGTCTTTTGAAGTGCAAAAACTCACAAGAACTGAAGACCAACACACATTATCTCAAGGTGGTATCAAGTTCGCCTTCACCATATTACTAAACTTCTTAAGGTATGAACTCACGAGATTCGAGGTAACTTTAAGGACACATTGACACTATATAAATTGGTTCAAGGGGACGTCTGCTTGACATCAGCACTATGTAACTCACCTTCAGACACATGGCCTTGAGTTGAATCTACTCTAGGGAAACAAAACTACTAGCAAACATTACTTCGTGAGGAACCATTAGACTATCTGACTTACTGACCTTCAGAAGCAAATGGACTTGAATTCAAACTAATACAAGGGAACCTAAACACTAGCATACATTTGTTCTTGAGAGAAAATCTGATTATCTCACCAACAGACCTTCAGAAAACAATATATAAGTCTCAAGGTAGATTGTAAATAACTTCCTATGATAAAAACTTTGTCTGCCAGTGCTTAAATGGCCCCAAGGACACTAGCATGCTATTCAATATGATATTGTAGTAACACAAAGTATGTTAATTAACTTTTTTTATATTTATATGAACTGTTGAAGTCAAAGTAATTGATGGAACCAAAGACATCAACAAACATTAGTGAGCAATTAAGTGACAACTATAAGTTCAGAACTGCCAAGGACCAAGGACACCATTTGTTCTCAGATTACATCTTTGTTTAATCAGAACGGTATATATATATATATATATATATATATTGAAAAATACGAAGTCAGAAGTAAAAACAATCCATTTTAATGGCTAGCGCTTTCAGCTCAACGAGCCTCTTCAGGCCATACATACAACGGATAATTTTGTATTATTGAATTTATAATTATAAATATTATATAATTTAAATATTATATAATTTGATTATTGAATAGATATTATTTTGTATTGATTATCCGTTGTATGTATGGCCTGAAGAGGCTCGTTGAGCTGAAAGCGCTAGCCATTAAAATGGATTGTTTTTACTTCTGACTTCGTATTTTTCAATATATAACGCCTGGGAGCTGAAGATCAATTTCAAATTGGTGAACTTTTTTCATATATATATATATATATATATATATTTAAATATATCTAAACCTCAATAATTTTGAAAGTCCAAATACTTATGAGAATCCAAAAACACTAGCAAAGACTTTTCTAAACGACCTTTTCGCCACAGTAGGTATTGTAACACAATGTGACATGCGAGTCCAAGAATATTGATCAACAATTACCTACACCACTCGGCACTGATTGCTGCTATTCCTGCAAACTGAGAGTAGATTATCAAAGAGTCTTTGGTCCAAAGTAAGTACATCATTAATTGCCTTTCGTCCGTGTAGGAGAATTCTCTTGTCTGTGATCACCCTTTTCATGTGAACTTGTCCTGTCTAAAGCCTTGATGTTAAGTATTTATGGAATGCAATGACATATCTACAAAATTTTGTTTGATTAAGTTTACAAAGTCAGATTTTTCTTATAGAAAAAAGATAATTTCAGTATTTGGATACTCAATGATAAACCTAAAAAATCTTGTCTGACACAAATTTTCAAAGTTGGATCATTAAAAATGGATGGTGTGAAATAAGATTTTAATATAACAAAACTGTCTTCATTCTCTTCCCTAAATGAAAGTTCTAATCAACATTTGATTGGCAACATCAATTATTTGGCGAATATTTTCCTACGCCAGAAATATAGAATCCTGATAGGAAGAATTAGAAATTTATTGTGAAAAAAGCTGTTGTGTTTCGAGCTCAGTATTCAGTCTGTCCCTTGATTGGAGGAGACTGGAGCCTCTTCTCCTGTGTGATGTCCACATATTTCTTACAAAACAGAAATCAACTGGTGATGTAAAAGCAAATGAGACATACATAGAAAACCACAGTCTCTGTGTTCCAGATTTTCACCATTAGAGAATTTTGAGAGAACCCAGAAATATGGCCCAATTTAACAGAGATGAAATCTGCAGAAAAACTTCAATGAGAAGAGATTGCACACACATCATGTTGCCCCCCTTCTATCCAGAAACTTGAAATTGAGTATTCACTTGAATAGAAACTATGTTGAATCAATATTCCATTAACATTGTGAAGTTATCTATGACCATATGCGGTTTCCTCATCAATGGAACATATTCAGAATAAACGTTTTATTGCATATGTATGGACAACAGTTGCCACTAGATCAGAATGCCAACAGATGTTTACAAATGATGAGTTTGTTCAGTGACATTTCTTTTTTCACTGGCAAGTAGAAATATGACCTTGTACCTTAAAACACAAAAATCAATCTGTATTTATATTATCTGTTTATCTCTATCTTCCTCATCCATGTAGTATATAAATCTGTCACTGGCACTCAAGAGAATTTCTTTGGAACACTCTTCATGTTTTGGCTATTTACACTCATGTCTTATTTAACATCATTCTTTAATATACTCCAAAAATAAAGGGCCAACATGAATACAATATTGAACTATTCAAAGGTTCATTTTGTGATTTTGGTGGTCCATAACCTTTTTTTCATTTAATTTTAAATTTTTACTAAAAGGGGTCGAAATTCCATAATTATATTTATCTATCTAATAAAAACAATGATTTTTGTCAGAATTTAATCAATTTTACCCAACTAACTTTATCATGTTGATATCTTTGAATTGTCCCAGCCAATAAAAACCATGGCTTAGATCAAGAGAGAACAACAATGAAGGAAACATCAACCAGATGGTGGATTAACTGACCTCGACACAAATAAATCCAAGATTAATCAGCAATGAGAAAATTTACGACCATCTCTTTCAAAGATAGCTTGTCGGACTTGAGAGTCTTGTAAGGTTCCAAGTTTTATTAGCCTGGCAATCCCGGATTACTAGGAAACGATGTGCATTTTTTCTACTTACCAGCGGAGATTTGTAGTACATCTTGAGAATATTGATGAAATCTGTAATTGTCAGCATCCCTGAAACGCAGAACAATCATCTTGTAAACATTTTTTCCATGAAACTAGCATCAGGTAGCAAGCGACAAATGAAATAAGAGCTGATTAATTTTGTAATGAAATTCAACATTCTCCATTGAACTTTTTATTTCTACAGCATGAAATTAGATATAGACAATCCGGTAGGCAGGGTTAAAAAATGTTGATTAATTGGCATTGTCGCTGAAAGAGGCAATTCTAATTAGAAAGCCTTGAAAATTCCTTGAAAGCTTAAAGGATGACTATCATGAAAATGCAGCTTTTTTCTAAATATACTTGATACTTGTATACCACAATCAATCATTTGTCAAACTAGGGAATTATGTAAGTTTGGCTGCGGTATTCAGAGTCTACTAGTTTATTATTGCCATTTAAAGGGAGAACTGTCGGGGTGTATCTTTTGAAAACCATTTGAGGGGACATTTCTGTTTATACATACATCATGAAACATTATTATTTAAATTCCCTTGAAGCACTGAAAGTTATATTTTTTGTTGGCTTACGTATTTACAAATTGACAAAGAATAACTTACATTCAATGGAAAACCACGGAGAAATGAAGCAAAATCAATATCCGTCTCAGAGTATTGATGCTTTGCTATATGGCATTGCTTATATGGTATGACAAAACATTGCTGATCGGTAGAAATAATTATTTGTTAATATTTGGATACTCTTAGTTAATGCACAAAATATATCGAACAAGTTTGCAAAATTAGTCAGTGCAGTGCATTTTTTCATATAATGCCGAAAAAGTTACGACCAAAAGCGGACGACTCTCTTGGTGTTCCATGATCAGTGTTAAAATGAGCCGGCTCAGTGTTATGACAAGAGAAGGTTTATACACCTTTCATTGATATATTCAATCAAACTGGATCTCAATTGATAGTTCCTTACAAACATCACATGGAATGGACTGTCAGTACAGATATTTTATTAGTACAAAGCTTATACAGAGGGGGCTTATATTATTGACCAATCAGGGACGTGAGTGGATCCTTGGCTTATCCTACGTTAATATGTACAAGGTGAATAATCCTTAATTCTTAGCCATGAAATCAATAAGAAGAGTGAAGATTTTACTTCTTAAATGTGTTGAAGCACTCGTTGGCACCATTTCCTCCCAAAAAAGAATCCTATCCACTCATTTACGTTGAAAAAGATTTTGTACAATTTTGTTTCTATCGATCACCATGTCAGTATGACTTATGCAGAATATAATATTTCTCTGCAAAATGAATTCTGACACTTTCGTCTTGAGACTTTAAACCAAATGGTGTCAAAATTGTGGAAAATTCCATTGAAGCATCTTAACAAAAGATCTGTACGTGTTATGGACCAGAGTCATAATACAACACTGAGAATGCAGAGGTGCTAAAATTAATTTCACTTACAGAGGAAATTTCTGACAATTAATTTGAGATAGGAGTTGCAGGCTGATTGTTTCTGTTGCAAGAGTAAACTGCCAGCTGTTCTCAAACACAATTAATCTCTTGTGGCACCATTAGCGAAGTGTATCGTCTATCAATAGCTGCTTTTTCCTGCTTGCTTGCTTGTAAAGTCCAAACACTTTTTTCAAACACTGTCAGCAATTTTACTTTTTTGGGAGTTTCACTTTAATGGGTTGGAACAAACACCTTGAGACGGCAGCTTATCACAAGCACTGACCGTCTCATCCGCTTGCAAATACGTACAGCAGCCAAGACTTGACCTACAGTTGTTTTGCGTGTTTCTCAAAGTGAATCAACCGTAGCAAATTATGGGAGAGAGTTGGCACTCACTTAACTCGATGAGGAAAGATTTGGAAATTTAGTGTTTCTCCTAGGTTGGAAAAAGGGCAGGGCAAATTGATTTTAAAAAGGGCACAACTCCTTTCAAAAGGGCACTTACATACAAATTCATTTGAAAGTATGTTTCGAACGAAAAGGGCGCTACTTTCTGTAAATGAAACAGTTTTCTTTACACTTGTGTCAATTCTTGCAGTCTAAAATATATTTTAATAATTTCTGAATCTTATGAATAAATTAAGACAAACATCACACTTATTTCAACCAATTTTGAATGAGCTACAGAACATGTGTGCATACATTTCACTCATTACATCAAATGAGATCATTCGGCTGTGTCGGCCAGTAATCTCCCTATTGTTCCTGTATCTAGTGTTTCTAAACATGTGGTCAGCAACTGTGTCCAAGTGAAACAAAGGATCGATTATTGGTTTAATCCTTCTCTTCTTTTGTTTCTTTTGCTTGTAGTTCCTAATGTCCTGGCAATAATGAGCTCTTCAAACATAAGCATCTTATGTAAAATACGATTGTGACATGGTAGATAATTTCATGGTACATGTTATTCTGCAAAAGGGCAACAAAAGATTTGGTCTAGCAACAAGGCAGGGCGCTCAGGAAAAAGGGCAGGGCGGGACAGATAAAGGGCAGGGCGCATGTTCAAAAGGGCAGGGCGTTGCGCCCTGCTAAAAATGACTAGGGGAAACACTAAAATTACAATAAGGCATTCATAATCAAAAGATGAGGAGGTTTGATGGAGGGTCCCTTTTTGCCTTAATCTTTTAATTTCAGTTCACAAACTTCAGTGTCCCTTTTACTTTTTTGAAACCATACAGACAACCGAGGATAAGGAAGAGGAAATTTGTTCATGAACAGTTTCTTAGGTTAAAACCTTCCATGCTATCTTCAATGGATTCAGGGCAAAGGGGTCCTGAAGAGTATAAAACCCCTGGTCAGTATTCAAGGAAACCCTGATTAAGTATTATGAAGGAAAATTAAAGGTCATCGCTGTGTCCTTGTATCCTAAATTCAAGTTTAAAGTACATATCTAGAAGACCTAATTTGGTTAAGAGTGCAAAAAGCTTTGACCTCTAGTGCTTTTAAATGTATAACAACATTATCTCAAGGCAAGTGTAACACTGTTATCTTACCGACATAATCTTGTTTTGCACTATCCCAAAGTGGAGCTGCTCTAACTCCATTGTACACCAGCGCAAAAAATGCTTTCTTCACCTGCAGGAAAGAAAATTCTGAAATAACTATCATCATCATTTCAAATAATAGACATTATTGTTTGTTACAATATGCAACTGATCAAACTGCATTACATACTATACATTTCATTTGTAAAATTATTTTTTAAAATTAGGAGCATGAGATAACATTACTGGTACACCGGTAGTTGATTATTTGTTACAACTAATCCATAACAGAGTGGCGGACTAAAAGGTTTCAACCAAACCCCAAAAATATCCCATCCCTCGAAATCCAAATTCTGAAAGATTACTGTATCCAAAAATGATACCCTGAGTTTTACTGTTAAAGACAAACTTATAAGGGTAGTGACCTCCAACTTTTAGATATTGTAAGGCATGTGATAGATAAGCAGAGACTTACGTTCAACTGTGTGTCGAAAATGACCAACTTTGCACTGGTGGGAATGAGATCATAGCACTTGTGGGCACGCATAAATTTTGCAAACACCAGCTCCTCGTTTTCGTCTGCAAAAGAATGAAAAATAGTGTCAATTTAAAGATAAAGAAGATAAAGCCATTGGCTCTGTAGCTCATCAGTCATTGTACTGTTTGATGTTGAAGACTATACAGTGAATCAAACCTCAATCATCTGGATGACAAGTGAACGCTCTACCAACTGAGCCACACATAGACTTTAGGCTTGCAATCGGTGAAGTATATGACCTAAAATAAACTGAGAATTATACACTGGCCTTCTGTCTGATGGAAGGACGCTCTGAGCTTTATAGTGGATAGAAGAACCACTTCCAACTGACTTATACACCTTACAAATGTAACCAGTGTCTGTATTCATTACTTTTTGTGTAACTATTTGTCTTAACTTTGTTACCTCTTCAATGGGTGAACTCTTGTTCTTAATCTCATGTTGAATTCTTCTTACACAACTAAAAACAACTAAAGTGATTCATTCTGATAAATGACCCCTTAAACAATGACAACAGCTGAAACTGATCTGCAAAACAATCAGAGCTACAACAGCAAAATACAAGCTCAGAATATTCAATTCCGTTATCAAACTTAAGAAGTTTCATTTTACAATATTACTGCGCATATTTCCTTTGAACTTAAATGCGCATTAGAAATCTGAGACCTTAGAGGCATCAAGATTCTTTTAAAAATAACACTTAAAGAAAGTTTCATAAATGTGATTAAGCTGTGTCAGTCACTTAGAGTAATAAATCTCAAAACTACTGCGCAGTACTGAGGTGAAAAACAGTAAAGCAAATGTCAGAAGATGAAGAAAACAATCACAAACCTTGAAATAGTGTCGCAGCTTTTTAAAATTCTTAACGAAATAACTATCTGAATGTTGAAAAGTTTAGTGCAAAAACACTGTAAGTGGCCATTTTACAGGAATTGCTTCCTACTACTTTTAGCATAATAATTTATTGGAGAGTAACTTTACAATGTTGATTAAAGGGAAAAGTTATCCGTTGTTGGCATGTGATTTGTGGTAAAATACTGTCGAATAAACCTGCTCTAGGGCACAGTAATGAGAATATGTTATTTGCACTGAATAGAGTGAAAATAACATTTTATCATACACTTGGTAGAAAAAACATACTTTATCAGTGGAGTAACCCAGTCGACTGGGTAGAGAAATATGTTATTTGCACTGGGTAGAGTGAAAATAACATCTTATCACTACTTAAAGGTTAAAGGTTCACGAGTCTGGCGTCATGTAACAGTGGCCTGATGTAATGAATTCTTATGATGTCATTGTGTTACCGAGGGGACAGGCTCTTCCTAGCGACCATTCAACATGAAAGTTTGGCTCAGCTAATGATTAACATTTTCTTGATTGACAGAATGTTTGTGAAATTCTGACAAATACCATGTTATCTCATCCTATAAGGTAGAAAAGTTAAATATTTCCATTGGGGGATAGCCTTCATACCTGGAGGCTTACATTGCATTGAAACCTGCCAACAAGGAACTATCTAGGGATCTGTGACTCTGCTTTCCATTTCATGTGGCCAAAACAATAGCATATAAAAAAAATCATTAAAACAGAGAAAGATTACCAGCCAAACTTCAAACCCCTTCATCCTGAGTCTAAAAGCCTACCGACTGAACTTGCCAACCAAAAATATAACCATATTGTAGTGAGTGAGTTATTGTTTAACGCCGCTTGGGCAATATTTCAGCCATTCGCGGCGATATAACCATATTGTAGCCAACAAACAAAACTTAATGCAAACCATAGTAATCAAACCAAATAATTGGAGCTGAAACGACATTAAAACTAGAGTCAAATGTTCTAGAAATATTTTTTGCTAAAAAATATTTACATATCAGTTTTAATCTAGACGATCAGATCATGTTCCAAATCAGTATCCTGGATCAGCAAATCTTCAGGTACAGAAAGAACTATTGTTCTCAAAATATTTCAATCTCTAAATAGAAAGCTCACTTTCAGAAAGTGTCAGCTCAGATATATGAATCTATTTCAAAACTCTTCCCCTGGTATTACCACCTGCGTCAAAGCTTGCTTCTCTCATAGATGCAAATACCCGCGGGGAGTCATCTATGTATGATTGATATAAGCTTACTATTTTTTAAAATTCCAGTTTAGTTTAACTTTGGCACTTCAAACTGAATTTATTTATTCAACAATAAGTAAGAGAGTCATTATGATTCCTTTTATTTCAGATATTCAAGCAATGGACAGTTTCATTGTTAAGCTCTGTTGTTAAGAAATTCCAATTCAAATGTTAATTATCTAAATAAAAGATCAATAAATAGTTTGTAGCAAAATCAATGAGACTTAACTTTGTGCCTACTATTTCAAGATTCTTATATTGATACACCAAAAATGGTGTCTATAAAATTTTATTGCCATTTAATGATTTATCTTTATAATAAAGCAGAGAGAAGCAAACATTACAAAGGCTACAAATATTTTAAAAGTTTTGATAAGATGCCAGCATTATTTTTACAAATGTTCCTAGGAATGAAGAATCTGCGTTTTTCGCTTTGAACTTTGAGTTAACTTGATAACTTGAATATCATTGTCAAACTAGCTTTTTTTCTGGCCTGAAAAAAATAACGCATAGTTTTCTCAGAAACTTTAAAACTAAAAAAGTTAATTTTTCAACAAACTTTGGATGATTTTGATTTCAAAACACAAATAACATTCAACTTTTCTTTTGAGCAAGAATTATTCTAATCGATAACCTGAAATAAATTTGATTGCTTCATAAGAAAATGAGAAATCTAAACTTTCTCCAAATTATTTACTTCTTCAATTGCAATCAAAATGCATTATATAAGAATTGTTAAAAAATGGATATAAAATAACTATTTTAATAATGTTGAAATTACGACAAGTGGAGCTGAATTGTTTGCAAAACTTAGGACTTATTCAAGATGTCACAAGAACACAAGAATTTTCTCACAAATAAGCAACTTAGACATCAATAAGGCATAATTTAATTCGATTGGTTCAGTGTTAACATAGTTTCCAATTTCCAGTTTCACAAACTTGTACGCTTAGCAGCCAGTTGAAAAATTACAGAATTAAGTAGAAGGGACTCTTCATTCATCAAAAGAAACAGAAGTCGTATTTAATCTACTTGACCTACAAATGCACAAACCTCAAGGTCGTAGAAGAGAAAACAACTACGGTAGATTAAGCTCAACATAAAAAGTTTATCTTTAGAACCGGCTTTTACATCTTCATCAACCAGCACGTTAGTTTGGAAATTAAAACTTTGATGCTGAACTTAAACGAATCATTTTTAATGTCATTAACTCCAAAAACATCCTCTTTCAAGCATTATTTAAAAACCTTCACATCATCAGATATCCGAATTTGAATGTATAAAAAAAGTGACAATGTTTTCTTCATCTATGTTTCAATTCAATTGACAAGTTTTTAAGAATCGGGAGTTGTACAAACCAATTTTGATGACATGCTGTTCTCACACTTCTTTCTTTTGATTTACAAAATAAATTTGAATTTCTTTGAACCACAAGGAGTAAAATTACCGTAAGTTTTCACTATCCTTCAAAAATATAAGAAAGCAATCAGTTTACTTTTAAAGTCATCAAATATATATCAACATTTTTTTAATAGTTAACTTTTCATGTTTTCAAAACCTTTCTAAGAGAATAACTATTATCAACTATAATATAACACACCAGCATCTCAACTTGCAAATGTTAAATTAAATTTGTTCTCCAAATTTGACCTAACGTTAGCCAGGGCCTAGTGTAACTCACACAAATACAATCAATATAATACCATTATGTTACGTAAGTCTCCAGACAGAGGGTTAGCTTAGCTGAACAACGTGATTTATGGCCACTCTGCAAATATCTTCAATTAGTCAGAAAATGGAATCAGTCAATTAATGAAGTGGAGCTAATTACTTCCCTGGACGAACAGGATGCAGTGATGGCTGACAAAGACTCTTCGTTGAATTTCACACGCGATCTGTTCACCTTAATTTAGCCTCGATTGTCAAATTTAATCTTACATGTGAGCTTCAAAGGTAAAATCTTGCTCATGTTGCTTCAAAATAGATTTATCCAAATTACACAGTGCTTAAGATCTGTCACCATGACATGAATCAAATCTTAAGCTCTTAGCATACTGTCTGAAATTTTAGTTAAGTAGTCTTTGTCATACAAGTGGAGCATAAGGCAAGCATTAACTTTGATAATCTTGTTCAGAAGAATGTCTAAAAATTTCATGATGTTTATCATCATCAACATACGTATACATGTTCGCAAGAATAGCGCCAATATCTAGCACAGTAAGGGCTGCTCAAAGGCTTTGATTTTCCTCTTGTTCTTTGGATATCACTCTTCAAGATCTAATACAATCTCAACTCCCCGGGGAGTATGAAACATGTGCAGCCATGAGGCACACCGAGTCTATGTCACTTCCATTCCTTACGAGGTGGCCATTTACAGCTTGGTGGACTGGGACAGTCACAGAATTTTGTCAGGCTAATGCATGTTGTTATGATGCAACTAGGTGTCCGACGCCTTTGCCGACTCAGCAACAAAGCCTCAATATTTTAAAGGAGTAGACGTGATACATGGTTTAGTAGCTGCATCAAAAAGATTTTTGTAAGTTCTTTTCCTGTTTGAAGGACATACTGATTGTAAGTTTGCAGGAGATAAGGCTGTCGGAACATTGTGGCAATCTATTTTGATAAAACCTTACTAGTGAAGTATACATTAACAATTACAAGCAAGACTTTGTTTTGCAAACCTATATACATCTATGACTATTTTTGGTTATTTAGCATTTCTAGCTTTGAAAATAGGTGTGTTGAAATCGTATATATGGTTTACCTTTGCATGTTTCTCTTCAAGATGTTGTTTCAATTAATGAATATTCTTTCACGATTTTGAATCAAATGATGATTTTGTATTAAATCAAGATTTCGTTTCGTCAAGATTCTGTATGCATTCCACAAAGGATTTGTTTCAAATGATATATAAATTATTTCAAGGAAGATTTTGTTAAGATGATTAATTATGCATTTAATGAAAAATTTGTTTCAGATGATAAATTATGCATTTAATGAAACTTTTGTTTCAGATGATAAATGTGCTTTTAAAATATATCTTGTTTCTTTCTTCAAGTGCCAGCAGTTTACTTAAAATAGAACAGAAGTTGAGCTGTCGATGTATACGATAACATCTTCCTTACACAGAACTACCAAGATCACAAGATGTGAGGTGAGGTGAGTTGGGGTTTAACGCCGCTTTCAAGATTATTTCACTTATATTGCGGCCGCTAGTATATTGCGGGGAGAAAGCCTGCAACACTATTGTGGCTATGAAACCTGCGAGCATCGGCTGGAATTAGCGAACCATGGGTGGTACTGCGCTGCCACGATCACAAGATGTTGTGAATTAATTCATTTGTGTTGCATGAGATTATCAATTTAATGTTTTAAATGTAGACTAATGATACTTTGTTTGATAAAAAGAATAATTCATATCTGATTTTCCTCTCTGAGTGGATAATGTCATATATAAGCTTTCAATATTTTCACAAACTTATTTACTTTTACTTTTTTTTCAGAAGTTTTACAAATAGTTCTCTAAATAAGATGAATCATATCCAAAGAGCATTTTCATTTTGAAGCTTGAAATTCACATCATCATTTTCAAAAACCAAATTGCATTTATACGTATACATAATGCCTGAGGCAATGGTATTTTTGAAAGACAGATACATAAATCAAACTACAAAAGACCTTATGTATACTGTTTCAAAAAGATGTTTACATCGTAACATTTTAACGCAAACAAATTAATCAACCCCAAAAAAAATAATTAGTTAATATACCTTTCATTCTTTCAGCCGCAGGCTAAAAAAGTTACAAACAACCCAGAATTCCGAAAAGGCAATAAATGGTTTTGCACTTCAATTCAACTGCATAAGTTTTATTGTATTGGAAGGTATGAGCAATATGTTTTATTCAACTTAAAAAATATCACCCAAATTATTTTAACCTTTTTTATTTTACTGAAAATCTCAAATGTTCACATGGCGAGGCTATGTACACATTGTTATCAACCCAAGCTAATTATATGCTTGGCAAGAACCCTTGTTAGAAAACACCATTCTCTTAGCCGGGGTCAATAATGATGAGTCTCATTGCTATCATGGACGCAGTCTCGCTTTAAGAGTGAGGGAAAAAAATCATTTACTTGAGGTCTTTCTAGTTATTTATTGTAGAGAAATCCTTGTGAACCAATGCATTTTGAATACAAATTACAATTTTCTATTTGAGGAATTTTTCTTCTCAATTGACAACCTTCCTTTGTTCAATTCCAAACTACACCTTAACCTAAAGCTAAAGACATAGTAATCGCTCAAGTTCTCATGTTCATATCTTATCTGGCTAGCCCAGTCCTCAGCTTTCACAACATTTTGACCTTGTTTTTGTTTCTCAAGTGTTTCTTAACTGTGTATCATGATATGTAAACACTACTTAAGGTATTAAAGATCTACTTAGAATGCTCCTTGCTGTTTCGCCTCTAAGCCAACTTAAGCCTTCCTTCAACTTGGTGATTTGGCTTAACGCCACTTTCAGAAGCATTTTTCTTGTACAACAGCTTGATGTTATTGTTGGAAGAAAGCCAGCATAGAGTTTATTGTATTGCTTTGTTTTGAAGCCTGTGATGTTGCACTGGATAACAATGTAACAGCCGGCAAGATCAGCATTTAGACTATTTTAACAGCAGATTATTTGTAAAGCCCCTGACGGGATCTGAAATCTTGACTGAAGTTTAACGCACACAGCCAGATCTTTCAGAATGTCATGGAACAAGTCATCTTTGGTAACCATGGCTTGATTTGATTTAAACATAATTATTGAAAATAAGAGGATAGGGTACAAGTAATCCAACTGAGTGAAATCCTCTCCTGTGGTTTAATGTTCAGATTATCTGCAACTATCATCCCTGAACCTTCTAATTAGGACAATTCATATCCTTGGATCTTAATACAAAAACAATTAGCAAACGAAAGGTCTTGAGATGAGATCATGGAAAAACAAATCTTGGTATCTCCGAATTTGACCAAAGACTGCTTGCCCGATGTTCAGGGGTTTAAACTTGAAATTTCAAATGCAACCTGGCCACAGGCTAGGCTGAGAACACAAGAGTGAGCTAAAAGCAAGACAACTTCCAAAGCGCATCGTATCATCTCTTCTAAGAGGCTCGCAGGTTCGAATGATGGAACAGTTTCATTGGCTTACACAAATCAAGGGCAGGTAATTTGAGTACATATTTTCCTGATGTCCTGTGAGTGATAAAGTGAGCTTCAGAGCATACGGCCCTGGGTGACCTAGGATGGGGAAGAGTAGAATTGCTTTGTTTGCACACCACTGTGATTTAAAAAGAAAATTTAACTGCAACTAATAAAGATTTGTTTTTGCTTAAACAGAAAAACTGTTCCATTAGAACATAGGTTTAGTTTAGAAAAAGGCTTAAATCGCTCCTTTGGGATTGACTGTAACACTCTGTAATAAAGTTAAGTCTTGAAAATCCTTATTGCAACTCTGGATTTGGGCTACCCAAAAAAAGCCTGTTATCTTTTGACATGAAATGA
The DNA here is from genome assembly GCA_921293015.1 of Phorcus lineatus. Classification (NCBI taxonomy): domain Eukaryota; kingdom Metazoa; phylum Mollusca; class Gastropoda; order Trochida; family Trochidae; genus Phorcus; species Phorcus lineatus. Next base: position 26,682,990 of record OV121092.1, on the reverse strand, counting down.
TAATATTAGGCATAAATGCTTAAAATAGATGAAGCTGTGTTACTAGGTTGACAAACAAATACCCACGGTAGTCTTAACAAAGATTGGTTACATTTGGTTTGTTCCCAGCAGTAATAATTCTTCATCAAATAAAGTAGCCAATGTCTTTGCAAATGAACACAAATTTCTCACCTAAATCTTCTATTTCCATTTTGTCCATTTCTGAGTCCATGGATACCTGAAACAAATCATGTCAATTTATATTACATTACTACTACATTTGCCTTCATTCCAGATATTTACACAAACAAGTGTGTAAGATGGCTTGTATCAACCTAGTGAAACGTGCATAGAGTATCTATAACAAGCTTAAATATTAGCCGGCCAAAAGTGCTAATTTGTCATATTAAATGCCAAAATTGAACAAAAACGGTGCCATCAGGAGCAAAAGGTATGGATTAAAGTCATTTGAATTGAACATGAAACTTAAATATATCTTCCGTCACTTTTTTAATGATCTCAGGGGTTGGCTTTTGTAAAATTGCTTAAGTGACATATTGCACATGAATATATACCAAACATGTGACAATGGTTAAGTTTCTCTCATAAGTAAAACAAGGTCTAACTTATTCAACTTGTGTGTGTGTAGCATTGCATGTGATTGTTGTACTCACTTTCATGAGGTCTGACATGTACATAATAGTGTGCATGTGATATTGCATATGTATAGATACTAAATTTATGACAATGGTTATCTTTCTATTATACATTCATTAGGTCTAACTTATACAACTTGTGTGCTGGTAATACTGCATGTGTGCAGATACCAAATGTATGACACTGTTTGTGCGTTCTCTACCTTCATGGCCAAAGTGTACTAATGCATATGTATAGAAACCCAATAAATGACACTGTTTATGTTTCTCTCATTCTCACTTATAAGGTCCGACTTATAAAGTTGCACATGTATTTATATCAAATATATGACACTGGTTATGTTTCTCTTGTACTTACCTTCATGAGGTCTGACTTGTATATAATGGCCAAAGTGTAACAATGCGTATGTATAGAAACCCAATTGATGACACTGTTTACATTTCTCACTAATAAGGTCAGACTTATAAAATTGCACATGTATTTATATCAAATATATGACAATGGTTATGTTTCCCTTGTTCTTACCTTCATGAGGTCTGATTTGTATATAATGGCGTGCGTATGATCGTTCTGGAAGGAGCGCGCCATGGTCGGTGGAGCGGACTTGGGTTCGTTACTTGACTGGAACCTCAAAGGTGATACTGGAAAACAAAACAGAATAGTTTAAAATGATGCAATAAAAAAACTCTATCATTGTTTTGTAAAGACAGCTGTTTTCCTGGTATGGCTACAGGAAAACAGAAGGCAATCCAAAGAAAAATTCTTAAATTCTATCAGAAGAAATTTTAAAAAACATTTCCAATATCGGCTTCCGGGAGGCTTGAGGAGAGGGATGAGGTGATTCAGGTGTTGATAATTCGTGTAAGATTTATTTACTTATATCTCTGCAGGCGACATTACACCTAATGTCCTGATACCACTCTGTCTTGGCATTGCTTGAAACCTTTGCTGATAAGCAAGAACTACAAACCATTAGAGTTCTTCATCGGTTTGTATTAGAAAAATAGATAACTACAAAGTGCGGTTCATATCTATGACATTTCAAATATATCACCAACACTGTTTTTCAGACTGTTGATAATAAATGAAGAGATGTTTCTAGCGTGAAATTTGCTGTATGTGATTTATGAAGTCACTGGCACTGATACATTTTGTAGAGAAATAATTGTTTGGTACACATTTCATTAAATTGTTAAATTTGCTATGGAAAAAGTTTGGGACATTTTCAAGCACCCCATGCAGAAACTAGTTACACAATTTTTGTCAATAGAAAATTGTGAAATATTAAAAATCATCGATTCAGAGTGAATGAATTATTGTTAAGCACCCCGCTGCTCAGACGATATTTCAGCCACAAGCAGCATATAAAAGCATACTCTGTCAGAGTACACAACAAATATAGGTACCTAATGAACCACTGCAGATGCAGCTGCAGATACAAATGCATGTTGCAGTCATAGCTATTGTTAAGTCAAATTAGGTCACTGAGTTACAGTGGTAAATGTGTCACTGATACAAGGTCGGGGAATTTTTATGTTATTGAAACTATCCTTGTAAATTTTAAGATCTTGAAAATAATTGTAAGCATTGTATTAGCAGTACACTGTATTAAATGCAAGCTACCTTTAAAAGTTTTATTATCTCTTTAAGACCATCACCCAGTTTAGAGATCTTTGAGCGTGAAAAGCTGAAAGAATTTATCAACTACAAATTCAAACAAGAATTTTCATCAGATAGTAATGGAAGAGTAGTAAAGTCTCCTTATGAATTCGTTTCATAAATCATATCATGCAAAATTTTTCTATTTCAATATTTATTCTCCACATTTATAGGTGAACTTTGGAAAAACATGCTAGATGCCAGTACAAGAGTTCATGCTATCTCGATAGTGAACAAACTTCACATTTTATTACATAGTATTTTATAATCTTTTTTTTTATGTCAGTTTCATTTATTGCACATTCCCATAATATATCTCTGTCTGTCTATCTGTCTGTCTCTCTCTCTCTCTCTCTGTATATATATATATTGGTTTATAGGATATGAACCGACACCTTGGAGTAGGCCAAAACTCACAAGCATTAACCAAACAAACAGTCTACCCACTCTGCCACCAAGAAAATTTAGTTGATTACTTGGATTAACAACAAGAAACCTGCTAGTAGGCCTTCAGAATATTTCCTGTTGTTGTTTAGTCTGTCAAGGTCGTGTATGAATCAATTCAAGTCTAAAAACTTCTTGAACATGATGTTAGTGTTTAAAAAATTTAAATCAAAAGAAGGGAATTTTGACCCTGTCAGAAGAGGGAAGGTTTCCGTTGTACAACATGGTAAGTGTGGAAGCAAAGAAAGAATTCAACATCTGTCCTTGAAAGACGGAAAAGTTGAAAACATATTATTTGTCCACTCTGTTTGAACTCCAGCTTCAAGTATTATGGTTTTGAGTAAGAAATTTTGGATTATATCTTCTCCAGAAGTGTCCCCAGTTTCTAATATGCATTCTCAACAAGCTCAATTCAGGGATGCCGATCAACTCTTCATTTTCATGTTGTTGCAGCTTATCAGTTCGAGGTTGTCAACATAGCTCTACCTAAGATTAATATTTTGAGATAATGTACTCTTGAGATGTGTTCCTAAGTTGCCAATATCCAGTGTACCAATTCATTGTTGTCAACTGCAAACAAACCTTCAATTCAATGTTTCTATGAACGATCTACCCTTATCTTCCCCACTTGAATCTGTCTACGCATTACGAACATCAAATCCAGTTTCCTATAAAAATACTACACTTTAAGAGGGTCCCGTTTGCTTAAATGTCCTGACAACCTATTTTCAGCGTATGTGTTGGCTGCTTCACTTCAAAAGATTGTTTATTACTGAAAACAATAAATCTCTTGATACATATTCCAATTTTTGCAATATATTCTCGAAATACATCAGTGAACATATGAATATACACGCTTTATGAGTGTCTCTTTAATTTCTAATGAGTGGGTGACCGAGATTCAACATCCGTGTCAACACTACGAGTACAGAAGGAGCACCACAGCATGTTGCATTTGTAAACAATGTGTTTCATTGTAGCAGTTCTACAGGGAATTTGACACAAGATTTTCTCATATGCAGCAGATGTTGGAAAGCTGAACTTGAATATCAAAATGATCATGAGTCATAAAACATGACTACTTTTTGTGAAATAAATTTTTGTTATCTAATTTTGTATCCTTGGGAGAGCGTTAAAATAACTGCAAAATAAATTTTGGATACCTCGATCATTCATGTTTACTGAGAGAAATGTGTAAGTATTATTTTAAGAATAGCAAGCCATAAATAAACCAAAGTCAATATTAATCTTAAATAAATATTTCACGAGATAATGATCAGAGAAGATATTTCTTGAAAAGAAGTAGGGTATTGTGGCCAATATGACAATAGAAATACAACTCATTTGAACTTCTTAACAAAATGAAAGATGCATGATTTGCCGCAGAAGTAGGAGGAAATAGCAATATTTTTTAAATAATAACAAGCAATATTTGAAAAGTTAATAAAGAGCAAGCAGTTTTCAATATTATCTCTAGTGGTTAATATTTACATAGCAACAATTTTCACAAAGTCACGAAAATGTAAGATCTTCTAAACAGGGAAAATCAACACATTTGCTAATATAGGTTATTATTCTTGTCACTTTATGGCTTCTGTGTCCACAAACAGCCTTCACTTATGCACGCATTTAGAAACAAGGCTTTATGTACTTATCCCGGGAGATTTTCTCAAAATATAAAAGTTGACAATAAGTGGTTAATACTAATGGATAGGACGGACTCTTTAAGTGTAAGGAGTAATATCAAAAACAACACACTATTGTCTGGCATGTACTCAAACTTCTTTATTTTGTTGACACAATGTTTCTGAACTACTTCTTATAAATTAATTTACCACTTAATCAGATGAATAAGGTAACGAAAATATTTACATAGAGGCATTAAACACCCGTTGACAGCTACATGAAAGAAAAGGGAGAGCATTTGTAAAGTTTCAAAAAAGTTAATTTAACTGTTGGACAGGCACCTCCATTATTGGCAAGCAGATAGATAAGGATGTTAAAAGAGTTACTCAAATTCATTTATAAGAAGAAAAAAATATAGAACGAGCAATGAAAACATTTATTAATACTGAAAGTGAAAATCCTGAATAATATTTATGAATCTAAATCCAGATTCTGAATATTTTATTTTCGAACAGCATTTCATAAATATTAACATGGTTGCAAAATCAATTTGGGTTTAATTTTTAAAAACCAAATATGTCAGACATGCTAGATTTTATTTCAATGTAAATAATGAACATTTAGTTTTATGCAAGAGACACTTGGATGTGGCCTAGTTCAGAAATAGCATTAAGACGGATGTGAACTGGAAATCAATTTTGGAAGCATTTCAACACGTACAGCATTAAGATCAGATTTGTACTTTGCATGCTAAGAGTTAAGATTTTGTCGACTCAGCAATGTAATTGTAAACCATTCCCCACCAATGTTTTATTCATGCCAGCTTCTTGCAATTGATTGGGTTTCCAATCAATGATTTGACAAGTAAATGCTGTTGCGATAATTCAATTACTCTAATTTTTTATTACTTCACGGCGCAAACATATTGCATTGCAAGTTTTAACACTACGCAAACACACAAACTGTGTCAGTTTGGTTATTTTATCTGCTCAATTATATAATCACCTTGATTACACTGTTTGATCAATTGATTTAATTATACAATTTTTAAAAAAAACAAATAAAGTAACACTCACAAGTGCTTAATTGATAAGAGCAAAAAAACAAATCAAGACATCAAAATTCATTTACGAAGTAAAAACCTTGGGTGAGCCTGTAGCTATAGATAATACGAACCCCAATATAAAGGGTTAAATATCAACCTGCAAAATATCAAATTAATAAAAACAATTTTCCAACAAAAACATTTTTCCTCTTAACATTTATAGATTGATTAAACAAGAACTTCATGTATAAAACTTTCCAATATCTCTACAGACATGCGGTTTAGTAAACTGATGATATCCGATATCAAGTAATATCATATATCATTTTGTTCTTTTGATGATGTCAGTATCATTCAGCATATTGTTGTTTATTCATAATGTTTGCCTTTCACAGCAGAATAAACGCCATCTTATTAAATAAGTATCATTATCAAAACATCCACATTTTCAAAATTGTATTTCTTTAACTTATATCAATATAATGTAATATCTTGTCAGCCCATTAATTTTCATAAAGATACTTTAATTTTTCATGACATGAAAATGCCATTGCATAGTATAAAAATTATCCAATTTCAATTCTAATCAAATGTTTTGCAATCTGACGTCAGTTTATACAAAATGCTTTAAAGGTTTACATCTGTCCTGAATTCTTAAAATAGTTTGAATAAATGGCATGGTATCAGTTAATTGTATCATAAAGTTACTCTTAAAGCATTAGTTTCGTCCATAAATTATAAAAACTTATTCATCAGAATAGAAACTCATTTCCAAGTGAAAGTAATGAATTTCACATTAAAAAGGATGCATGAATTTTATCCAAATTACATAGATCATTTCAATTACACAAAATGAATTCCTTGACCGTCATTGTTGCTTAGTAACAAAAATAATCAAATAAATATGAGCAAAGCTCATGCATGACAAATTCCAACAATTAATTCAAAGCGTTTTTTGAATTAATCATTTACAGAAATATCCAAAAGTATTAATTTTTGTATTCTTGAATAATTGGCTATAATCAATTTCAATCATAATTTGATCTGTCGATTGTTGACGTGAGGCAGATGATCTTTCTGAGGCAGATGATTATTCATTTCAAAGATATATATATAATGTGTATGGAAAATTTCTTTTTGAACAAAAACATTATTATTCGAATTTTTTTATGTGTATATTAAAAATTAGTTCTTGACAAAAGGTTGAACGCCGCATGGATATTATCAACATGGGTATGACCGACATGGGTATGACCGATATGCCAGGGGTATGACAATCTGAAAGATTCTCTAATTAATTTACATTTGCTTAATCTCATTCCTGGCAATTATTCAAGGCAACTAATTTCTCCAAGATTCCTTTCATGCTCTTTATAAAACGGCAATTTTTCAAGATGTTACATTTTTCAGGAAACAGTTTCAGTCTACTTCTTGTCTTTGTTATAAACTTAGCAAAAAATGTAATTACTTTAGAATAAAATATAATTGCAACAATATTCTTTTCTTTCACCAGCAAAAACATTCCCGTAATAAAGTGTGTAAATCTCTCAGTCTCACTTCATTAGCAGAAATGCTAAACAGACTTTAAATAAACCATAGTTGGCTTAATTGTTTTACACACTAAAGTATTTGCAATGGAAGTGTCTAATTCAGTTTTAGTTCATTTGAAGCAAATGAAAACATTTGTCCTTTAAATTTAGCATGACAGTGAACATCAATTCTTCAAAAGCTTGATTACCAATGTAAATAATTATGATAGATGAAGAAAGAAATGAAAACGTTGTCATCAAAAGCAGCTGAAGTAAGCAAATTTTTTCCTAAGTGTTTGAATTAGGGGTAATTTGGGAATATCCTGTGCATGGTAAATAGAAAAGATTTATACTTCTAACAATTTTAAAGGGACACCAAGCCAACAGGATGTGCAAGTTTGCCAAGATCCCCTCCATGAACTAAAAACACTGTAAACAATGGTTAGAAGTCAAATACTTCATTTCTTACACCTTCCTAGCAACAAATAGACGACATGTCAGAAAAGTCCTGATTCTTAACAAAGCAAGATGATATGGTGATGTCATTTGCTAATATCAAACCAACACATAAACACAATCACATCAGAAATATGACCACATGTGTTGAGACAGCCCAGATACACCAATCCCAACAATATCATAATAGAATTTCATGTACTGAATTTTTACATCAATATATCAACAAATCAAATATTTCAGAAAAGAGTCTAAAACAATCCAGCTAAACCAAGAACAATGATAGGAAATTGATATTAAATTCTCATAATTTAACATCAACTAAGACATTTTGCAGCGAAAAAAATCAATTAAGATCTTTTTCATTAACAGCCAAGAAAAACCTAGTTCTATTATAAAACATAATTGGCGATATCAAATTCTTTGCATGATAAGGCTCGGCCTTGAGAGTGACCCAGTTCCCCTGTAAATAAACAAACAAGCACTGGACCACTGCAACACTCACTGTTCGGTATTCGGAGCCTCAAACTCAGCTTTCTTTTGCGTTTGCTCATCGTAGCGGTCAGTGAGGGACGTCAATACGCGATCGAACGTGTCTCCTTGAAGTGACCAGGTGGGGAGTTTCACTGTTATATCCCTCGACCTACAGACTTGGATAGTGTGCTGAGTTCCTCGCCAGGAGGCTGTATGGAGCTTAGATCTACTGTGGTGAGGAAGGCAGTCGGATCAAGCTCCCCACATTGCATGTATGCATCTGAGCAATCAGGCCTGTGTTTATATGCCTATGCAAATCCAGGGACATTAGTTGACCTCTCGTAGATCTCATGACCCTGATATATTTGCATATCTGATCTTCGATATTTGTATAGAGGCTGTCATCTCTTAGTTAATTATGTAAAGTGTAACATATCTGCAAATGTTTGCATAACGATTGATAACACCAGGATTATCTGTTTAAAATTGAAAATCAACTTTAGCAACAAACATGACCTTAGATATTAGCAAAAGGTAACATGACCTCTGATATTTGCATAAAGATCGTCATGACCCAATGTTTCTATATGCCTGGCTAGCATTCAACATGTGGCCAATGGCTATCAACAAGGGCAAAAATATGGCAAGTGACCAACAATAATATTATTACTAGTCAATATCAATGGAGCTGAATTAAGATCCCTGATGGCCTACCAGTCTTATCAAGCATTGATCGGCAGAAGGCATACAGATATATTTGCAAAGGCTCATATGAAATGTGTAAAATTGGACTGAATCCTGGAAAGTGATGAAGAGAAGTTTCAATAGGTCAGCACTATTTATGAGCGTCAATGTGAACATGTTATGTTCAGGATGGCAACGTATTCAGAAGGTAGTCAAGAAATCAATCAGCAATATTACTATGCAATCATGAACATATCATTTGTGCAATTCACTGTAAAGATGCTTGACATATCAAACAACAGATGTGCATGTTAAAGGTATTCAATCGTTCAAAATGGTTACAATGGCTGTCTACTTTCGTAGTTGCTCTTGAGTACAATAAAACCTAAAATTGTTTTCAATGTTTATTATGCATGCATGCACCTATCAATTCATTTCTCATCTATAAGTTATTCAAAAGATTCGATTTACTTCAAGGTCACCTGAAATCAATGTTAACATAAATTGCAAACGAAAGACAACATAGCCAAACACTATAATTTTACCAAAACATCATCCAAGCTTTCCTTTAAACTTTAATACTTCATCTTATTACCCAACCCTTGAAGATAAGGCTGTTTGATAAACACAGAAATTTATAACTCTTGTATCATGACATCGCATGCTGCTGATTATTGTGACGACATTGTCATTAACTTCAACATCATGAGGAAAGTGTCGCAATGGTACAAGTGAATGTCATATCAGCTTTGAAAACAACAGTTTTATTTGAATAAGCGAGTAATAAAAAACAGTCTAAACTCAGTCCAAATTAATAACTTTTCTCACTTTCCCTCGTTAAAACCAAAACCAGTTTCATGCAAATTTGGTAAATGGGACATCATTTAGAACTCTTAATTTCTCCTAGTCCCATCTTTCCCAGCAGGCACAGTTTGAACACCTAACCTGTCAAAATGACAAAATACAGGAACACCAAGATTATTACTTTGTGAGTTTGAAAGAAGTAAAGTTTTAACCATATGCCTTCCAAGATTCACTATCACATTCAGGCAACAGCAAACTATAAAAATGATTATTGCTTACCATGCTATTGATGCATGTATTGTGTGTTTATGTTTCCTATTGATAAAGAACTATTAAAAAAAAAAAATCATTACTTCCATAATTTTACTGTACAAGTTAATGAAGCATTGAGAAAGAAAGTTTTAACCATATACCTAGCGTGTTTCCATACATCATTCAAGAGTATTTTACTTGAACATTTCTGCTTGTTTGGTTGGCAGAAAGTCTGCATCAACATTGTTGCTATATATTGCAATGAAACCTGTGAGGATTGCAATGGCTGAAACAAATGAACCATGGATAGGACTATGCTAAATTGACTCAGCAACTAAGCTATGAAAAATCCTGTTTGTTTGGATTATTTTGAATATCTCAGGTCATTAGCAGCAGATAAAATTTTTTTGCCATATACATAAAATACCTTGGCAAAACTGACTTATCATTTGTGGAACTCACATAGAAAATTAACCAATATCCGGGCCATAAACATGAAAATCTTGGAACTTTACACAATTAATTGATGTAAAGTGGGCTATAAATTTCTAAGAGTCAAACCATTCCTGTCAGGGTGAAAAATACAAATCAGAGCTGCAGATACGATTTTGTAAAAAGTGTGTATGATGCTAACTACTTTTAAATTCAGAGGGTATTCTAAAAATTGAAGTTGCTATTCTTTTTCAATACCTACTATATTTTCATGAGTGGGTAGCAAATATTGTGCATGTTACTTGAAAAGGTATCAGTGTCACAATGAAACATTAAATGGTGCTATATCACATTCTGCTGACATGTTGTGAAGTTTTGCCTCTTTGCCACATGTATATAAAATATCATCATAATACATCTTGTAATTAAACACCAAGAATTAACATATTGTTTGCTAAATATCAGAGAAGTGTTGAGTTACTGTCAGAGTACTGAATCGATTAAAGTCTGCCATGCTGATATGAAACTAAAATTTTATTATGTTAGCCCATATATTGTATTTACTTGCATATTTTCTTATTTAATATTTATGCATATTTTCTGAATATATCAGAATATTATTTGAAGCTATGCAGCTTTTTTGGATCTCTATCAGGTATAATAAAAGAAATTACGGGCTACACAATATATATATATTGCTGAATCAGCAGAAAAAAGGGTAAGAGAACAGTAGAAGTGTCCCTTTAAAGATTACAAGCTCCCGGATCTGGTTTGGCTTCAACCCTGCTTCATTCAAATGAAGTCAAGCTGTTCGAACACCATATATCTTTTGAGTAGAGTCGTCCATGCGAAACTGACAAGACCAAAATACAGAAAGCACTAGGAGGTAGACTTTCCACATACAAGTTAACCATCGACTGTCACAATGCTTTTACCTGGAACACAATACTGCAATTCAGTGCTGATATATGGGCTCGATTAGGAATGGTGTTGACAAGACCATGAAGAAGTTCATAGCTATCTGTGTTCATAATATGCCAAAACTTCTATAGATAACATGCACTATTGCAGTTTTTTTTAGGGAAATTTAAATATGTATCACGCCTGATAAGATCTTATTCATATGTTGAGTAAATCAAGGTATCTTATCCATAAATTAGTGAAAACTATCAAAATTGCGGTTTAAATGACATAATTTTGTAATATTGATTTATGAATTCAAATTTTTCAAATCATGACAATTCCAAATCATACCTATTTGTTTTTTCTTCAAAACTAATGTAATATGAGGCAATCTGATTTTGGGTATTAATGTCAAAGTTTCACCAAAATCAAAGCAGCCAGGAACTTTGCAGACAGAAAGCTTGCAACCGTTGTGGCTATGTATTACAGTGAAACCTCTAAGTATTACCTGCAATGAGCAATCAATCAGTCGAACCTCACTGAAATTCAGTGCAGAAATAAACTTCTAAGGTATAAAGCTGAGTAATTACAAAGCAGGGTCTAGATTTTCGAAGCTCACTTAGTGCTAAGATAGTCGTAGGCCAATGTTAATAGATGGTACTTACGACTATCTTAGTGCTAAGAGAGCTTCGAAAATCTAGGCCCAGGCCCGTAGCACCAATTTAAGAGTGGGGGGGGGGGAGAAAGAATAATGTTTATACTTTATAGGTCATGACAGATTAGAAAAACACCTGCTTACAACGTCGGTGAGACCAAATACAGGCATTTAATGTTCACGTCACGTTCTCAATCTGCAGAAAAGGGTCAGATGCCTCATGAAACTTACAATATTCTATTTTTTCATACAAACATTGAAATAAAGAGCAAAAAAAATTATTTTTTTCCCTCTAAAATTAGTGGGGGATCCGAGCCCCCCCAGGCCCCCTGCTTGCTATGGGCCTGAAAAAGGACCTACTGAACGAGACTTTATGTATCAACCAAGTTACTTAAATCAGCTGAATACATTCTCACTTGATGAAATGATAATGCAGCAGGAAGATAAGAGCGAGTGGAGGCTGAGTGGTCGGATATACTTCCGAACTATACAACAATGGAGACACAAACTAACCTAGGAGGAATGGAATTTTAACCCTTTCTGTGCTAAATAAAAATGAACCCAATAATTATTCAAGAACTTGATTACAATAGGGTGCATCCAGGAAGGGGCCTCCTTTCACAAAGCAGCCTTTACTAGGGTTAACCTTAACTACCATTCTTCAACATTGCACTAAGGTTACCTTAAGGACTTTTGATCAACTTAGGACTTTGTGAAAGGAGGCCCTGGACTGTGGCTGCATTCAAGAAATATCAAATGGAAAAGCAGAAGGAACCATCCATCGCTTGTCCTTCATCAGCCTTAAATGGGATTAAACCTTTTGACTCGAGCAATAACAGATACTGAAGCCAAGTAGTACACAAGAGAAATGCACTTAACCCTTAACCTGGGGTTATTACACAGGGAATTTTACTTTTTTATCAGCAGGAGAAATAATCCCTTGCCCATCAGCCTCAAATTGTATAACCTTCCTACTTGACCAATAACAGAGAGTAAAGCTCAGTAACACACAAGAGGAATTTAATTTTAACCCCTTGCCCTGAAATTATACCAGGAATGATACCATTTAAGCAGCGGAAGGAATAATTGATCACCTGATTTTATGCTTTTGATTCTAACGGGTTTGACAAAAAAATCAGAAATGATTCACTAATATATATAATAGAGAAGGTTACAGTTATCACATTATTTGAAATCCAATATTAATACTTTCGAGTTCTGGATGTACTGAATCCTCATTGGCCCCTAAATCCTAAACCTAGAAACAATTCTAATTCTTTCAAGTTATAAAACTTAATAGAGAGAAAATTAATTCGGTTATCAGTTCTAAAGTAACTAGCATTTGCAACAAGCAAATAAAGTATACCAACTTCTGTCCAAGAGTGGACTACTAATATTATATCACACCTGTTTGGAGGTAATCAAATGCTTTCCTAATTAGCGCCCAATCAGAAGTTCAAGCACTGGGAGCTAAGTCTTCATCCAATAGTGCACTGTGATGTACATTAATAATCTAATTCATATCTATTTTTGATCTATATAGGTTAATCATTTTAGGTTCATTATTTTGGCATCTCTTTTTCATCAATATCCAACGAGGATAAGACACCTTACGTTCACAAATAGCGCCCTCTATTTGGAGGCATCCTTATGAGTGTGCTATGAGATTGTCAAATCAGAGCTTTGTTAAGTATTTACAATAATATTGAAAAAAAAAATTAATCATAAGTATAAATGGATGGAATGAAGTTAATTCAAATTGATTTCAAGTCAAATTTCAATCCTTAAATTACTAATTAAGATTTTGATAGAGGAAATAAATCTGAGTTCTACATGTAACGGCAATCATTTATGCAAATTTCAGGTATATTTTGAAACACATCATTGGAGCTTGAAGTCACACTAACTGAAGTTTCTGGTTCAATAAGAGAAATGAATCGGAAAACAAGCCAAGAGCTTATTTAACTTTAAGTTTCTTACTTTGTCTAAATTCGATGAAAACATTGCCAGCATCACTAACTACCATCCATATACCATACCTACTAGTTCATCCATACTTATTTATTCTCTTTTTAGTAAGTCTACTTTATTAAAATGTAATTTCTGACTCTGCCAACATATGTTTTTGATGAGTCAACTATCATAAATTTATGGTAAATTTTGTTACAAAAATAGAACTAAATGCAAAATAATTGTAGAATATGGATAAAACATGATCTCAAAGCGTTTATTTTCTTTTTTCGTTTTAATAGAGTTTATTTCTGATAAAATGCACGATCACTGTATCTGTTTCAATTTTTTTTATCTGAAATAGAGAATTTCTAATTTGATTTATTTTCTGTATTAATGAATAATTCTAGTATCTTAGTTACTTTATTAATGCTGAAATGGAGACATTTATATTGAGCTATTTTCTGTTTTATTGCCCGATTCTTGGATCCTCGTTAAATTATTTCTGAAAAGGAAAAATCATTTTGAAAGAGCTTACTTCTTACAATCTGTACAGTCATACATAAAATTACTTCTAAAAGTCATGTTAAAAAATGTGATTAAGTGACTAGCATAAAGTGCTAAACAAAAAATTATTTGGCTGCATTGTCCATGTCATTTTTTCTTTCGTGAATTTCAAGTATATTTGGGGTATGAAACTCAATTTAAAAAATAGGATAGGGACATTTGAATATAATAGGTCTGATTTGGGCAAAGAACATGAACATAAATAATAAGAAAGTTGACCATCCAAAAATTAATAAGAGAATTGCATTATTTTACTCAATTTTTTATCTGATGGGCATTTCCTTCTGAATGTCTTAAGTTTCTCAATAGGGGTATTTTTTTACAGAGATAAATTTCAAGGGGACACTCCTGTTTATACATACATCACATATTTCAAATACATTATTTTGCTTTAAATCTGACAAAGATGAACCAATTTTCATTTAAAAGGAAATTCAACGAGAAGTGAAGCCATTTGCCAGCGCCATAAGTGCGGAAAGCCCCCTTAAAAATAAAATCCATGAATTGCTTTCTTAGATACTGTCAACAATTTCATGTTCTTACGACAGTCAAGTTATTTTAGTAATCCACATTTCCAAACTGCAGCTTACAATGTCTGTAACAGAATTTCTTCAAGCTCATTTTGCAAATGTTAGAGTCGGTTTTAGCTGAGGTTGCCACGGCTACCACACAATATCAAGTTGACATTTATATGGAATCTGAAGTTGTATGAATATCAAAGAACAAACAATTAAGTACTCTAAGAATAAGAAGCTGCCATTAATAAGAACCTTGTTTCTAAGACGTATCAGTTGCTTAACATTCCATTAGTTAATTAATCTCCAGACTGGATATAATTTGAAAAAAATAATTTTTTAACCAATAATTTCTTTATTTTTATTTGATTAAACTTCTTTAGTGTTATAATTCTTCATTTAGCTTTTAATTCACAGCGACAACAATACTTACAAAAAATCTATGACCAGCAGCTTTTCTGAACTTGAAAATAAAGCAGGACGAATTGTTTTATTGACGACTGACCTAAATATAGAG
This sequence comes from Phorcus lineatus, assembly GCA_921293015.1. Classification (NCBI taxonomy): domain Eukaryota; kingdom Metazoa; phylum Mollusca; class Gastropoda; order Trochida; family Trochidae; genus Phorcus; species Phorcus lineatus. Next base: position 26,667,842 of record OV121092.1, on the reverse strand, counting down.
AGTTCTTCACAGCTTGAAAATGTGTCACTAATCAATTTCCCTAATGCATAGTCACATCCCTGAAGGAAAATTAACTATCAAACAGTGTTGCTATTGTGACCAAGTTTATGTGCTAATTGATGCCAATTGAGTGCCAATGTCTTCATATTTTAAAGGTGATAGTACTGGTGTCTGCATAGAAGCCTGGAAATTTATAAATTGATTCTAACTTGCATTCATTTTCATTCTATGAACGCTTGCATAGAAGCCTTGTCCTTTTTGTTACTTATTTTTTCAGCACCATTTTGACTTCCCCGGCACTTATATAGACCCGGCGTTTATTCTTTAAGAGAACATCGAAGTTATCATATCATGGATAATATTTACTAAGGGAGTTTTCATTTCAAAATTGAGATCCTGCTCTTATATTCTCCTCTATTCATCATCCTTGACTCTCAATGCTTAAAAGAGGCCCTGCGCTTATTGGAGACGCAGTTTTTATTATCATTTTTGTTCAAATGACTTCCAAATTTATGAAATAATCTGAACAAGCCGTCATTGAAGTATATTGTTTACATTGGTACCTAGGCTAAGAACGATAAATTTAAAAAAATTACTGTTCCTTATCAATGTTTTTTTCTGTAAGCAATGAGTAAAGTCTAGACTTGCTGACTGAGTACCTAGACTGTATTAAAGGCTCTTGTTGTGCACATGCTGCAGTCATTTAGAAGAACTATCTTGTACCTTATATAAGTGCTTGTCATGCAAGGATCAAATCCTTGACTGCCTGGTTTTCATGCTTATGCTTAATTTGGATGAAAATGATAAATTATTCTTTTGTCTTTTTGGTTGAGCATATTTGAATGTTGAACATGCTTTCATCAGTTCCACTAACCACTCTATGTTAATTAGAGTAAACTATATCAACAGTATAAACTTTTTCCACAAAATCCTTTTGGAACTTTGCTGAAAAGGCTTTTTTAAAAATGATTTTTTTTACCTTAGATGAAAAGTTACTGGTTAGTCATGAGACCAATGTATAGATGTAATTTACAAAAACATGGAGTTTACAAGTGATGCAGCTTTTTTAACAGACTGAAATCTGAAAATTCGTAAATTTTCCTAAGGAAAATAAAAGCTTTATATCAAAAACAAATATATATGACTAACTATCTTGAACATTAGGAAAACACAAACACACACAGAAACATGTTCAGGTTTAAAAACAAAGATTTTGCAGCTCCAAATATTAGTTAAACATCATTATGATGTTACTTACAGGCACAACTAAAATATAGGCATCGACGCCAGAGAAATACTTTTTACTTACCTTAAATCAATACCACCAGACTAATTATGTATGCCACCGGCTATCAAGTACAATTTTCTCTTATTACAATAACAAAGTATAATTTACCAGAGTCAGTTTCTTGCTACAGGCGAATGGCAAAAAATGGAATTAAGTCTCAGATTAAAGTTCAAATAACTGTTATGCCATACTGATATGAATGTATAGACAATGTATTTCAAAAGAAGTTCACATTCTTCCAAATCTTGAAGAATGAATTTGGGTTAACATAAAGTAGATATTTTTTTAAATAATTCATACTACTCATCTCAACTTATCTAAATGGATTTGTGGTAAACCTGAATATGAATTATGAAAAGAAAATATATTCTTTACAATGGAAAATAATTTTGTAACCATGATAATTATCGAAAGTCAATAATGCAATTATTTCTCGGCTTCAAATTCCATAAATGATTAACTACCTCAAATCAATTATTTTATGCTTGCTTCATTCACTTTTGTCAATTATTGATTCACATGACAACCTGTAAAATGTTTATAGAGGCCATCACTGATTACCTCCCTTTAACTGCACAAAAAAAAGAGGAAAGTGTCATTTCGAGTTTGATTTGAAATGAGAAATCTAAAAAATTGTATCAAACACTGTTTAAAACAAAATTACAAACAGAAAAAATAATCAAAAAATAACTTTTCATAAAGGAAAGTTAAAATCATTTTGAAGAACTTACTTAAATAATAGTCGTTACAGCATGTATATAATAAATATTCCGTTCACCTTTGTAATTTATGCTCTGTAGTGGTAAAATTTTAAGGATATTCTATGAATTTGGTATTTAAATTGGTTTTCAATTAACAGTTACTTGAAAATGTATTACCCTTTTAAGAAAGAATTTCCTTATTCAAAGACCAACATAAGAAGTTCATATTTCACAAAAAAGTATATCAAGTTTTAACATCACAGTATATTGCTATTCACATGCAAAGTCTCGGTAGTATAAAAATCCTAAATCTCTGTCTAGTTTGTACTTTTCCCAATTGAACCAAAAAACAATATTCTAAGCACTCTAGATAGCTAGTAGATAGGTTACCTACTCATATGAAAAGTTTAAAATGATGCGACTTCGATTTTTTTATCCTACTTGTTGATGCTCGTAATGATTACAGATGTTTGAAGGGATGGCAGAAAGAGAGTGAGATAACATTATCTCACAGAATAATACCAGGGTATAAGATATATAATATTTTGATTAAAGTATTATCTGTTCATAAAAAGTACTCAACTTTAAATAATAAATCTTACCTTTAACTATTATTGGCAACATGTTTGGAAGTCAGGTAGTTCACTGTTCACCCTACAAGTGTTTGTGAGAAATGTTTACCCCCAAAAATATGTGACCGAATTGTGAATTAACCTACGTAGTTTATAGTAATTTGATAACTCAACAACAAATGGGTTGGGCCTTGAGAACAGTTGAAATTCGGTGAACTAGAACTTTGATATTGTTCACTCAGGATATAGATATCATAAACATTTAGTCATACCTTCAGGCCATATCTTATGCCAAAGATGGTTATATCTTTTTTATTAATCAACAGTGGAAAAATGTCCTAAATTTTTAACTGCATCCTGAGAATGAACGAGAATGAAATTAGGCACAGATGTAAACAGGTGAGGCTAATTGGGGTTTAAGAATATTTCACTTTTATCATGGCTGCTAGTATTACTACTACAGGGAGAAAGCCTGCAACACATTGGTTATGTATTGTGATGAAACCTGTGAGCTTAAACTAGCAAACCCTTGGTTGAACTGCGCTGAAATTCGGTGAGGCATTGCACCCCAACCTTATTGCATGTAGAACAGTTGTCTACTGCAGACAAATTTGCCGAGCCCCTGGCTGGATTCAAACCACGGACCTCTTGGTCTAAAGCCAAATGCGCTAACCACTGTGTTATCCTGCCGCTGATGTCAACAGAGTATGATTTTGAATATTGAGGCATTTATAACAACTAACGGTTCCTTTAAGTGCAATGTTCATTACAAATCATATTTTCAAACTTTTGAAGGCTATCATCACATGAAAATACAAACAATTAACAAATTGTCTTGCACAAAATGAAATTATACATACAGGAAAGTCTGTCAACTAATTGATTAACTTTTTTTTATGCATATCATTTCATAATTAAAGCCATTTCATAACTGACAACAATCAAAATAAAGGAATAATAGCATTGCTAAAGAGTTCCTGTAAAGTACCCAATAACCTCAAAACATCAGCTGTAAAAGGGGAGTTGGCATTAATTAACCACTGATAAAAAAAGTTTTGGCTTGACAACACATAGAATGGAAATACAGTCATGTACGTACATGACAATACGAAATACAGCTCCCTAACAAATGGAAGTAAGAAGGAGACTCAAGCTTATATTGTAACATACTAGATTTTTCATACAGGGAAAGGTTTGAGAAGGGGGTGCTCATTATTTGTTGAGTTACAAATACTGCTGGGGGGGGGGGGGGGTTATTGGGATAGGGCGCTTATTGTGTCGAAGATGGTAATCATTGCACTGATCAACAATGCCTTGTCATGCTATACCTAGGTACAGGCTTTCACAACCAGGTGGCCAAAATATTACCCTCAACAGGACTGTGTCAAAATGTAGTATCAATAATTAACAGGAATGTCTATTTAAAGTTTGTCTCCAAAAATTACCCAGATAGCTCTGTCCTGTCTAGTAAAGTTTGAGAAGCCTTCAGCAAGTCAAAGCACTGGGATCACCTTGAGGGTGCACCTCTGACTGCACGACCTTGACCTTGCTAGCTTCCTATCTCTCTACAGAAGCAGAACTACCTCCTGTGCCAGAAACACCTCCGTCTTAGTCTCAAAACATAACTTTGAGAATAAGAGAATTATCAGCGAAAAATTTAAAAAATCTTACAAGGAAAGATAATTTAAGACTTAATTCTGACGACTTGTGAACAATTATTCAAGAAAGCCACTTTTCAAATTTCTTTCCACAAGTTTCTATTTTGTGAGTAAATATTTCACTGTCCTTAAAAAATACTTCACCAAAAGGGTTCAATGATATTTTAACAAACTTGTAATAGTTACCTTATCAAATACTCCAAATTGGTGACATTTCCACAGCTTGAAAATAACAACAATTCTTCAGTGAAAACAAACAAAAAATCCAGGTGTTTACCTCATATACCTCTACACATTGGGGCTGCTTAGTGCAAATTACATCACGAAAGTCACCTTGGTATTACAATACTAAGCCACACTTAGCGTCAGTCATGAATGAAACTTGACTTACCAAGTGATCCATAACAGTGACTTATACATACAAAGCCACTACATCTCAGAGCGAACTGAAAAGATTTTTACATATAAACAGCTCTGTTTGAAATAGGCTTTAAGAGAAGCAAGGTTGAAAATATCAATTGCTATTTTCAAAAAGTAAAATCAAAATCTTAAGAAATTCTGAACAAGTGGCGCCAAGGACCTAAACAGGTATTCAAGCGACTGAAACCTAACAATGGAAACAGAAAAACTTGCCTTGAGGTTGACCTGTAGTACTGATTCCCTCTGGGTCAAAGGAAGAATTAGGAGAGGAAATCTAAGCTTTTTATGATCAAGAATCTACTCACAAGGCCAACCCTGCCTTGAACCGAGCCTGGAGACGTGCCAATATGTTAACGATATTGCCTTATGGATATTTATACATGGTGCATGAACACTAACTATTTCAGGTAATTATTCTACCGACAAACTCTGGAATCTACAAGATCTGAGTGCAGTTTTACTTATACTTTACTCATATGCTCATTCATAATCTGTTGTTAATTTTTAAAGATAAAATTCGCCATAACCTGAATTAACTTCTCAGAAAGTAGGTCTATAGATTTTGGATAAACTAAAACCCTGACTCTTTCAGCCTCCTTTCATATTATTATTGAAATAATCTTCTCTTATGAAATCTTTCATCAAACCTTGCTCATTATGTAGAACTATTTGTTTAAACTACAAAATTTTAAATCTAGTGTCTCAACAAAACTCACGTCTGAATTTAGAAGGAATTGATTCAAAGAGTACATTATTTCTTATGGAATCTGTAACAATTTAATCAATTATGATCAATGATTGCAGTTTGGCAGTACCTAAAAAGAGTTAAAAATCACTTCAACCATGTAAGTGTCAACATCTTTATGAATTGTGATCTATGGATTTAAAATTTTTGACTGCACTAAAAGCAAATTTTAATGTAGATGGGATTTTAAACACTGTTATGGTAGATGTTTTTTTTAAAACACTGTTCTTGTATCAGAAAGAAATTTCTCAGGATCTCCCACAGTAGAGAAGATTATATACCTAGGTATCAATATAGGAGTTGTAGTATAGTAGTTCTAGTATCGTTGTAGTATAGATGTTATGTAGTTATACAAGATTTCGAAATGCACTTTTTTCTATCACAAATATGCTTTATGTTTATCCAATGCTTGATTTCCACATAATCACCTATAATTATTCGCTATCTTAACATATTTATACTTAATATCACAATGAGAAACAGGCCCCAGAAAGAACAATATACTAACTGTGTATAGAGTATTAGAGATATTCACAAACCTGTGACGTCTCGACCAATGTCATTCACAAAACATCCGAAGTCACATCCCTATATCTTACGAAGAATATCAAAGATACATATGATATATACCATGACAACAGTCTCTATCAACAGCACAGTACCTCACCTTACGAAACACCCACGACAGGCCACGTCCAGTGTTCTGATACAGTGAACATTATTACAAATATATTGCAGATCAATACCACGACATGGGATGAATATCACGGCTAAATACCTCTATGGAATACTTAATGACAGCTAGATCAATAGAAAGTCAAATTTCCTTACCAAGTTGAAGAAAGCTTTACAATATATAGACAAGAGGATGTCAACGTAGAATTTGGGATATTTACAATTTTCCCAAATTTCTTCTTGATGCATCGATCAATAAGATAAAGGTCATTGTGACCAGACAAGAATGTCTCTCTCTAGACTTTCTCATGGTTTCTATGTCAACAGACAGATATCTTGAATAAAATTCTTGCAATACATTACATTGCTTGTATATATCTCTTCTAGACTTTCTCATGGTCCCTATGTCAACAGACAGATAACTTGGATAATGTTCTTGCAATACATTACGTTGCTTGTATATATATCTCTTCTAGACTTTCTGACATTCTCTATTTCAATAGACAGTATATGTAACCTGGATTTAGTTTTTTCATGAAGTCTGACTACTTGTACTTATACCTCTACACTAACTCATTGGCCCCATTTCATTGGACAGCTGCAGAGAACCTGGATACAGAATACAGCAGCAAGAATCATTTCTCACACATCTAAACATCAGTCTAGATCAGAGATATCAACAATAACTTACAAGTGCCAAACAAGCTGGTCCCATTGTATCTTGACGACCTCATCAATGAATATAGACCCACCAAAAATCTACTTTCACAAGATCAACAACTTCTAGCTGTGCCTCAAACCAAGCTGAAATCATTTCGAAACAGAACTTTTTACCATTCTGCTGCTGTCTTGTGGAACTCTCTCCCAATCTCAATCAAAGAATTTCCAAAACTTGAGTCCTTCAAATACAAACTCAAAACACCTTTTTCAGTGTTACTATTGCTAGAGCTTGGAGCATGTACTTTCATTGAGGTAGCGCTATACAAATCGCCATTATTGTTTAATCGACAGCTGCAGGTAACAAGCAGATATCCTGGCCATACGGCTGATTGCTTTTCAAGGTATTCTAGACTTTCTCAATGTCTATTTATCAGACAGATAATATCATTGACACATATCTTCTTCGTCCATCTTTGACACAGGCAGATCCCATTGCATTCCTATTGCCAGTGATTTGGGGGTTTCCTGTTCTTTGACCACACAAATTCGAAACCCGAATCCCCGGCAGTGTGTATCTTATGCAGGTGTTTCAAAGATTTCATGCTTCAAGAGGATCATTTAGAAGCAATACAGCAGGAGACAGCTTTTGGACTTTATTTTTTAAAGGAATAAATGAAATATATATCCCCCCTCCCCCCATATTTTGTGACACAGGCAAATAAAACATTGTATAAAGAAGCAGAAAGTACATATAAACACATACACAAATCGCAAACAATACAAAACAATACTATCTACCAATAGATATATATATATATATATAGTTATATATATATAGTTATATATATATATATATATAGTTCACCAATGCTGAATAACATTTCTTCTCTTTCTACTGACAAAAAAATCTTAAACCATGATATAATTTCTGTTTTTATGTATTCAACATTTGATCAAATTCAATTAATGCTGCATCTGTATAATAAAATGATAGTATTTACAGGAATATTGTTTATACACTTCATTCCCATTATGATCGTTTTATTTGTGAATTCTAATTTTAATTTAACAGAATTTAACCATGATTCTATTGCTTTTCATAATCTGAAAATAGGTTTATATTCCCACAACATATGGTTGATTGTTTCTATCTTTGTTTGAAGTAAATGAAATATAAAACAAACAATCATGCTTCTTTTCAATCAAGCAACAAGGATTCACAATAACAATGTCATGACTAAAACATCAGATAAACAAGGTGAGGTGAGGTGAGTTGGTGTTTAACGCCGCTTTCAAGATTATTTCACTTATATCGCGGCTGCTAGTATTATTGCAGGGAGAAAGCCCGCAACACCATTGTGGCTATGCATTGCGGTGAAACCTGCGAGCATCGGCTGGAACTAGCGAACCATGGGTGGTACTGGGCTGAATTTCAGTGTAGCATTGCACCCAAACCTGACTGCGTGTAGAACAGTTCTCTGCTGCAGACAAAGTTGCCGAGCACCTGGCGGGATTCGAACCACGGATCTCCTGATCCGAAGCCAAACGCGCTAACCGCTGCGCTATCCCGCCCCCAGATAAACAAGACTTGACTGTCACCACTGTATTTCTAAGGAAAACCACATGAAGGAATTTGTTCAAAACAATAAATGGACCAAGAGATGGCTGCACTCTTATGAAAAGTCAAAACACTTCATTCTTGACAACAACAGTTAAAGATTCAAAAGGGAGTTTATTCACTATTTTACCCTTTGTAAGCAGTGTGATATTTTCCTTTCTTTTGTCAGGTTCAAACAAAAACTTGTTTACATGTACTTTTGGACAGGTTACAGGTGGGAATATACAAGTCTGAGGTCACTCACTACAAAACTACTGCTTTGACTCACTCACACTTTCATTAAAAGGTCAACAATTTGCCTCTTTTTTAAAGAAGTTAAAATGAAATTGTATTTCATATATAAGGTGTGTGAGTTTGTGCAAAAGTATTAAGCTTGCTCTTATCAGGCTGGTGATGTATTGACAAGGAACTGACTTTTAACACCTAAAACCGTACTTTAAATAAGATATGTAAAGCAGGTCTAATTGTCCCATTTCATTCAGTTAATATTTTACATAAAGGCTTTTTGGTGCTCAGAGTCTTCTACTTGTTAAAAAGGGTGTGCTCCTGTGTGTACTTGTTAAAAAGGGTGTGCTCATGTGTGTACTTGTTAAAAAGGGTGTGCTCATGTGTGTACTTGTTAAAAAGGGTGTGCTCCTGTGTGTACTTGTTAAAAAGGGTGTGCTCATGTGTGTACTTGTTAAAAAGGGTGTGCTCATGTGTACTTGTTAAAAAGGGTGTGCTCATGTGTGTACTTGTTAAAAAGGGTGTGCTCATGTGTGTACGCCTGCATTAACAAATGACATGTTTTCTGGTAACATTTTTACAAGATTGACACGGTGGTTGCAGTCTTTAATTCTACATTTTTGTCAAACAATAATGATGCAGGTGGAACTGTTAAATTTTCTACCGATGCTAGCATAAATAGTACAATTGTCACTCAGTAATGCTACAAATAGTTATAAATAATTCAATTATTTTTCTAAATGTCAATATAAAATTATTCACAAGCACACATAAAAATTATTTTAAAGACACCTCAGCTTCAATTAATTGTAGTCGAAACATTGAGTTATATCTATCAATCAACTTTCAAAATTACCACAACAAAAAGAATGAGATAATTTAGAGAAGCAGAATTGCCTTAGAAAACTTGGCATAAAGCTCAAGAGTTGCATGTGCCAAAAACATATTTGTTTTGAGGGCATCAAAAGGCATAATGATTCATTGCTCATGCACACACAAGAGAATAACATGTCATGCACTCTGATGAAGAACTTGCAGGAATCAGTTACTAATAACTGGGCAAAGTCACTGTTTCTTTGTCAATATCTTTTAAATTTTAATTAAATCCACAAAGATGTGATATCATTTTTTCTCAATTTGGAAAAAAATGTTTCATAACCGTCTTAGAGCATATGTTGGTCTTTCAACTATTAAATCTTCAAAACAAGGAAAATTTTGTGTTTCTTGAAATTTCTCTTTCGCAAAAGAAATATCCAAGTCATTGTAGATGTTTCTAAATCAAAACTACATCATCCTATTAACTCTTTGTTACTCTGTAGAAGTCCATCATCTCCAAAAATGCTTCATCAAACAAACTCTGATTGCTGTGAAAAAGATAGAATCATTGTTGTTTTTGCAATTACACACAATTCTGTACGAAGCTGTATGTGTGTTTTTTAACAGTGATTACATTCGTTATTCCTGCTCTAAGATACTTGGGTCAAAATTGACAAAGGAATACATGCTCAATCCGTTTTCATAATGTGACTGTATGTTCAGTCTGGTTTGAAGCCTAGATATAAAACTATAATTAATTAATTAGATGAAAATATCACATTAAAAAAATGCTCACACAGAAATTTAACACAAGACATAAAATCAGGTGGTAAGAATTAATTACAACATTGAGAAAAAGGGTTATTTGGAGAGGTGTGTTATTTGGTGTTAATAAATGTTTTATTATGAATGTTATCACACAGAAAATCCCCCATCATCACTGTAGAGAGATGTCAGCTGGGGGGAAAGAGCCACAACAAGTTTGACAGCCATTTTGACAGTATAATATACCTGCAGGCATCATTGAAGATTCCTTGTCTAAAACACCTCCCTCACTCAAAGGTTTTTGAGAAGATTTCTTTGCCCCCAGTGCTATCTTTTGATGTGCAAATCTACTGAAAATATTTCTGCCTCTATCAACAATCCCTTCCTCAAGGTCACTACCAGAATGCACCACACTTCCTGCTCATTTACATATCATAAATATTCATAAGGCCAGACCATTTTATTTGAAGGGAAGTTGCTTCCAAACCACTTCTTTAATATTGAATTTGTATTGTTTGTCTACTTCAATGCATTGGTTAAGTATTTTAATAAGCTTCTATGACAGGAGATGTTCTGTTGTTATGCCTACTGGCCTAGAAATAAGACATTTCCTTGTTTGTTGCACTCTAATCACCCCTCTGGTATTTAGGTCAAGCTTTCCCCCAGTATAGCTATAAATAGCACTGACAACACAGCCATGTGATTATGCCAGTCAATGAACACTCAGGAGGGAATTCCTTCCAAAATGAATTGAACATAGTAGGGTATTTATCCACAGAGTGTGAAAACCTGTTAGCGTTGAACTGGGCCTAGAAACAGGCAAACTCTATACAAAAAAGGTTATTTCTAAAAGTACACTCTTTGCTACATCAACATCTATTTTGTGTGATGCATGTATTTTCTTCGATATGTCTTTATCAATATTTAAAATAATTGTGTATGACAATTCAACTAAAAGATCATAAAGAATATTAGTTTTTTCATAAAACATGAACTCTTGAATTTTAGTGTTGGTTTCTGTACATGAAAATATCTGTGAAATTGCAGATTAACTAAAACTTTAATTTTTTTAATATACACATACACATACACAAACCAATAAATAAGTGATTATCTCTACATTCAATTCTCAAGAAAATATATAGATAAAAATTACTTACCTTTAAGTGTTGGACTACTAGGTGGGCTGAAGCTTTTCTGAAAAACAAAAATATTACAATTAAGTCAAAACCAACAAAACATTCTTTTTAGTAAAAATCTCAACATTTCTTATACATACCTTATGATTTTTCGTCCGACATTCGTTTTTCCTTTTTCCAAGGTGAAATTTATCGGATCGACCTTGCCCCATGTTAAATGGAGCTCATAGTATCTTTGTCTTTGCAACAGTCATAAACTTGGCTAAAACCTTCGAAGGGGTGTCATTAAATGTTCTACTGAAAAACATCCATCGCTCAATTATCCTAATCTGGTACACATTCCAAAAAAAATAAGCAATGTCAAAGATTCATCATTTGGTGCCCCATTTACCACAAAAGTGCAAGTCACCATTTTTCACGCTATTCAAACTTCAAAATCCCTCCTAGGTTAGAAAGTGTAATTGATTCAAATTGCTTTAATGACATGGGTTGACCTTTGTCACCTTTATGATTGTTATGAAATTATCCAATCCACAAAGGGATTTCAAATGCTCTTCTTTTGCACTTTTACGACCTTCCTGCCGTGCATTATGACCCTGCTGTACATTCCCTATGAAAACTCACTTCATTCCAGTGTCCTAATATTCCATGTCTAACTGCACTGACATATATTTGGAGATGGATAATAAACTTTCAATACACACTATCAATTCACAGCTCTTTCACTCAAGGTTTTCCTGTTTATGACCATCCCAATTTACAGGTTGGTTAATGATGTGGATTTCCCCTAACGAGGTACACAATGTCTTCTCTGTCAATTATACACGAGTCAGCACAAAGACGGATATTGCCATGTCAAGAAATTGTCACTTATTGATAATCTAGCATAACATTTGTTGAAATTTTCCAAAATGTCCTTGAATGGCTTCAACACTATGTGATATCTTTTCAGAATCTAAGCCATAGATTTCCAAATACAATTTAAAAAAGCCTAAATTAATGACACAACTGCTACTTGATGAGATAAATTTACAGTTACTGAAAGGCCACAAGAACCTCTCTAAAAAAAATCAAAAGGTGTATCTTGTGTTGTGCTTTATACTGTTCTTATATTCACAACTTTTTTCACCCGACTGACCAATAGGGTGAATATTATCTATCATGTTAAGACGCACTGTACGTACTAAAAATCCAATGTTAAATCTACAATTGTAGATGTATCATCTTTCTCGAAACATATAAACCCTTCATACAATCCAGTGATAAAACGATCTCAGTTCTGTTTATCTGTTTCGTCACTTCTTCCTCCAACAGATAATATTATAATCCAATCCTTTGACAAGACAATCACAAATCTCTATGTCAATTTTCTACTTCACATGCAGGTGAACCTTTCACCCAAATTAATAATTATTTGGTATCCTTTGAACTCGCAGGCTATGTTGAATGTGAAGTTGTTGGAGACATTTTGAAACAATTTATTCCTTTCTGTATCCTAGAACTTGCAAGCATAGTTTTCCTTGAAATATTCTCAGAAACTAAGATCAGTCTTTGAATTAAAATTAGTATTTTGTAATCAAATTCTTTGATAAGACAATCTTGATACTCTTAATCCGTTTTTCAGGTATATCATCTTTCTCAAACAGATAATCGTTTAATCCCATCCTTTGATAAGACAATCTTGATACTCTTAATTCGTTTTTCAGGTATATCTTCTTTCTCAAACAGATAATCGTTTAATCCCATCCTTTGATAAGACAATCTTGATACTCTTAATCCGTTTTTCAGGTATATCTTCTTTCTCAAACAGATAATCGTTTAATCCCATCCTTTGATAAGACAATCTCAGTGCTCTAAATTCATATAGTTGTTTAAATGCATCTTTACAGGACTCAAAAGATGGTGAAAGGTATTGATCAAATTTTTTAAAAATCTAAGCGACACTATCCACAAACTGGTTGTTACAAATCATAATTCTCCAAGCAGATAATCCTTGATCCAGAATTCAGTGCAACCTCACAGGTAAGCCAAAACACAACAAGTCCATAAATTTTCAGACGAACAGGTAATCAGTTGTAGGAATGCTTTGTTCCACTCCGAGTGACAACACATGTAAGTGGATTCATAATAGCGCTATTACTGCTAGGCAGATATATTTACATAGTCATCATCAGTGGAATCCATTATAGGTGCAGAGGAAACCACGGTTTTCAGTGACAAGTTCACAGAGGGTAATGACCGCAACATTCACATCTCACATAACACTACAACATGGAAGTCTTCGTTTCTGCTTGTTTGTTGAAGGCTTGACCACCAATCTGAACTAGTCCCAGAAAATCTCTTTAGGATGATAGACTGGTCAAGCTATCAAGGAATTCTATTTTTGTCAAGATGTTTACAATTCTGGACAATAGTCCCAATTCAAAATGGCAGACAATAATATGGAATGATCCATCTCTTGGTTTTGGACAATCCTTGAAAATTAAAAACTTGACCAAGCTGTAAAAACTCTGTTCCCCTTCTATATAAATGATAGGGTTCTGTGAATAGTTCCAACTATTTGTAGTGGCGGACTAAGGTTGAGCATGCATGCAGTTCCTGGAAATATCTATTTGGTATCCTTTAAACTTGCAGGCTATGTTGAATGTAAAGTTGTTGGAGACATTTTGAAACGATTTATTCCTTTCTGTATCCTAGAACTAGCGAGCATAGTTTTCCTTGAAATATTCTCAGAAACTAAGATCAGTCTTTGAATGAAGGAAATGTCCAACACAATTGGTATTTGAACTGGCAGCTGAGTGATAGCACTTCTAACAATAGCAACCTACATCAGACTGAATGCCCAGGGTGTTAAACTCCTACTATTTATTTCCTGCCAAAGGTCACTGAACTTGTACCAACAGGTGAGTCCATCTCCTTCGTAGTAACATATGGTGGGTCAATGACATTTCAGACTATCAAAATTGTTGAAAACGCCTCTAAAAAATAAAGACGGCAAGCCTATTCCATATCAGTTGTGAAATAAGGCCTGAAATTATTTGGTCAACGCTTGAAAAGTTCTGAATTCTGAGTTGATCAAATTGACCTAAAAAACACCTTTGGACTGGCTATTTCTCAAGCTTTCTCTTCACACGCAGTCCTCACGAAGGTTTTATCCAGGTTTAAATCTGCTCTGCCCATTTCAAACAAAATCAAGAATGGCTCTATTCACTACCACCAGTTCCTATCTCTAACACCAAGAGCACTAAACACCATACACGGTGAAGTGATTATTACTCCATGGTTCGTTGATTCTCAATGTTCAATGCTATATCTGGTCAGTGGTGACTTTACATCTGACCTGGTCATTACAAACCTAGGGCGGTCAAGCATGTCAACCTAGAAGTGTCACCATGGTCAGTAACTTGACCTCAGTTTGTCAACCACTCGGGTCACACAGTTAGTTTACCCTCAATCAGGTCATTGTCCCAAGTGAGGTGAGGTGATATGGGGTTTAATGCCTCTTTCAAGATTATTTCACATATATTGTGTCTGCTAGTATTATTGCAAGGAGAAAGCCCGCAACACAATTGTGGCTATGCGTTGCGATGAAACCTGCGAGCATTGGCTGGAACTAGCGAACCATGGGTGGTACTGCACTGAATTTCAGTGTAGCATTGCACCCAAACCTTACTGCGTGTAGAACAGTTCTCTACTGCAGACAAAGTTGCCAAGCCCCTGGCGGGATTCGAACAACGGACCTCTTGGTCCAAAGCCGAATGCGCTAACCACTATTCCTCCGCTGCTCCGTCTATACAAAGTTGGTATTAATATATTGATTGATGATGGGATTAAATGAAAATATGCTTTTGTCAAATATTGATATAACGTAACAAAGTTGCTTAATAAAGATATTTGAAAACTTCAGGAAAATGTCCACTCGAAATATAAAAATTAACTAGTCAGGTGCTTACTCCAGATGAGGGGAGTAATTGACAGTATGCTTTCCCCAGATTTTTAATCTGATAAACAAATACATCATACGAGATAATGAATAATTAGCAAAATAATGAAGTAAATAGCAAAATGTTTTCTCCAGATATTGATCCTAATTAAGTGCTTGCTCCAGATATTGAAAGTAATTAGCAAGATGTCTACTCCAAATATTCCTCAAGATATTGAAAATAATAAGCCGCGTGCTAATACATGTCTCACACAAGTTTAATAAATCTTTTTCATGATTTTGACATGTGTTATTTTGGGTACATTTAGAATGAAATAAGGAGTAGGTGATTTGGAGTAAGTCTAACAGGAAAGAGAAGCACAACGATTAGGAAAGAAATGCAAGGCAAGAAATGCAAGGCGGTAGAAACACCTGTTGCCAACGTGACTTATATTCTTTGTTCCACAGGTACAATAAGTATATATATATTGACAGATTCTGACCTCGGTTTGAACCTACTAGCTTAACTCACAGCGATGCATTGTTATGGTAAATAGAGGCATCAATTCTCAGAATTTTGGTAAAATGAAGAAAATTATGTTGAGTTGTGTAAGCATTTTACTATATATATTTTACTTCATATAATAGATATCTTCTTTTAATCATTTCAAAAACTCCACCAAATGTTGGTGTATTTACATGTGAAATGCACACTTTGTCACAAGAAAATGTTGTTACCCGTCATTTAGTCTTTTGGACAGTTGTTTTTTAATCCTAGATCTGTTATCACTAAATGTCTTAATTACTCAAAGGGTTGAAATCTCTTGACTGAAATAATGAAATTTTCTAATAAGTTGAGTATAATTATTATCAAATGAAATCATTTTGCATTTATTTATATTATTAAAGAACAACAACTTATTCTGGTCACTACAGTTATCAAAATAGAAAACATATTATTTATTTACAATATCATCATACGTAGCAGAAAATAATATGCTTTTATTTCCGTCATGATCCACAGCTCAAACACTAAGTAGATGATATGGAGTTATCTCCCTTTAGCCACAAACCAGCAGGGAATAACTTGGGCAATTTCTGAAAGTACAATTATTATTTCAAACTGGAGATATGTTCAATATTTCATAACTAATATTCTGTAAATCCAAAAAGATTTTTGTTTGATTTTAGCAGATATAGCTCCTCTAAAGTTATATAAAGTTGAGTAAAAAACCAACTAGGTTGTTAAGGTCATATAAGCAGTTTATCAATGATTTTGTAGGCAAGGTGACAGTTTTACATTGTAAAACAGGCCACGCAGCATTCATTCATTATACCTTAAAACCCTCATGAATATTTATCCGGTGAACATAGACTATAATTTGTAAATGTATTAGATATTCATTGCAATAATTCAGTTTGTCACATAATTTCATTAATGAAAAGCAGATCTTTATATTATCAGGAAATATTATTAAGTATCATCCTAAAACATATTAAGTTAATAGATATTTTGTTATGATTCCAATTACTAATATCAAATACCTTTTGGCGTATGAAAAATAATATTTTACTTTTGCTTTTTATAACAATCCTTGTTCCCCAAAATGAGTATAACATTTTTACAAAGGATGTTAATTTCATCAAAATAAGAGTTATTGTGTTGCACAGTGTTACAAGTTAACAAAAGATATATTTTCAACAAGTTCAAAATTATGATAAAAATCATTTCAAGAGACTCATAAAATTCTTTGAATTTTTTTAAAAAGAAGATATAAGAATCCTCACACACATTTTCATCTCATACAGATATATATACAAGCGACAGATCCTATTAACAGACTGCCAGACCAAAGAAAATTCCCTCGATATAACACAAAAAGTCAGTGATATTATGCTAAAATGTTTTGTTAATAATCTTACTCGCAAATTTTTCTCACGAAAATTTTTTATGTAAAAGAAGTTAAATGAAAGGTCAAGAGTCAGTGAGAATTGTTGATTTTAAAAAGTGCTATAACGAAGACAGGTAACCCAAAGGTAGATACAGAGGAATTAATGTATACCTATTTGTTAATCGTGTCAGGTGTACACCTGCTCATTAATTTTAACAGCACTAATGACATGCGAGGTTAAAGGTCAAGGTTTTTCAGCAGAACCATTAAACAATGTTTCATTTTTCTAATTCTGTCCTAATCTATACAATATATTTTATAAAAATACAAATATTTTTTTGGGGTTGTGTTAAGGGATTTCAGTCTGCAGTTTATTACTTTTATTTTTATAAAAGTAATATGATAATAAATGGCAGAAATAAAAAAAAAAATTATCTGATAGTATTTCCTCTGTCAATAATTCCTTCAATAAAGTGATTAATTTTTCAGTTTTAAACAATTCCTTTTTTTTAGTAAATACAATTTTTTCTATGTTTATGTAATCAACATGATTATTGAGAATTCCAATAAAATCGCCTATTTCATGTTGAAAGAAATACCATTACTTCTGTAGTACTTACTGCTGAATTTGTATATCTTAATCCTACTTCATCAACATTTTTCTTTAAGTAGTGTAATATGCTGAAAATTTCAGGTTCTCCATGGGAAAGGGTGAGAAGAAAAGAGCGAAAAAGTAGCCAAGTCTTGAACACAGGAACAAGTCAAAGGATTTCTACCCCTTTCAGGATTAGTGATGCATAAAACATGCACGAAATAAGATAATAAGTAAAACATTGACAGATTGGTACTTTTCTTGTCTGAACAAAAACTGCTCTCTCTTATAAAATATTCACATCAATAATCAATTGTTAAAAAAGTCAAAAGTTGTACTCACTTGTGTTTCAAGTTTTTTCCTGGGTGACCTTGGCCTCGAGTCGGAATTTGACCTAGTTCTAAATTTACTCATAAACTGTTCAACAGGGGTTGAAGGTCCTGATTTATGCCGATTACGGTCACCTTTGGAATCCATCATTTGACCTTCAAGAATTTGACCCATGGGGGTCAAGGGCTCCACAGGACCTCGTGGCGCCAGTAGGTTAGGGGTTAATCCATGAGCATGAAGCTGAGACTCGTCCATTGAACGTTCCATTGCACTACCGCTAGTGAGTCTTTTCCCTGGCTTTTTCATTCCTGATACATCCGATTTCGACCGTGGGCGAAAATTATCAAAGAAGGTTTTCACTTTTGATGTTGTTGTGGGTGAATTTCCTTTACTTTCATCTCCAGATTTATTCCGCTGTCTGGTCTTCCCCGTGAGAAGACCTTTGAGTCCAGTTGATCCGGCCCGCGGCCGGAAATCCTGGTCGACGTCCATCATGTTTCCATCTGCTACGTCCGATTCCAGGAGCGGCATTGCAAAGGCACTTAGGTCCTGCAAGATAGGGGTTAATATGGTTAGAATATTTATAAACATAATTACAATTTAAAAATAAATGTACTTTTAAGGCATGAATGAGGAAACACTGTTGTTACGAGTCGAAAAATTGTCACATGCAACGCATCATTCCCATAAAATAATGAGAACAATGGTTTTGATAGTTATAAAGTTAACAAGAGTAAATGTTCAAACTACCATTTACTAATTCATTCAAAAATTGTCAATCCAACATCATTACATTTTGATATGTAAATCGGTTTTATCTGCATTTTCCCTCTTCGGGATATAGGTGAGGTGATTTTGGGTTTGACAACCAACACTTTCAAAAGTATTTCACTTAAACATTATGCAGCTGCTAGTATTATTGCAGGGAGAAAGCCCGCAACACAACTGTGGCTATGCATTGCATTGGAACCTGCAAGCTTTAGCTGTAACTAAAAAATTACGTGGTACTGCACTGAAATTAAGTGTAGCATTGCACCCAAACCTTACTGCATGTAGAACAGTTCTCTACTGCAGACAAAGTTGCCAAGCCCCTGGCGGGATTTGAACCATGGACCTCTTGATCTTTAACCGAAGTTACTAACCAGTGCGCTATATCCCTCCCCTCTTTGGGATATAACTTTTTCTCCTAATAAATATCATTCATTTTTCAAAGGTCTAGGAATAACTATTAAATGTTTGACATACAACCAAGAAGAAGTAGAAATTCATTAATATTTTTTCCTGTTTTCTTAATCATTCAAAAAAGTAAAATGGTATCATAGACATTACTACAATCTTAATTACTTTAGAGGTAAGACTGTTCCACAAACAAACATACAAAAGTTTTTCATTAATGTGTTTATAACCTTAAACAACATTGGTGCAAAGTTGAGATGATACATCATTTTGATGTAAATGGGAAAAAGGTTCATTTTTATTGTGAGGATAAAAAGTGTCTATGTCAGGATCAGCACAACCAGTCCACAAAAAGTTCAATGAACTAAAGAAATCTTAATAATATTAACATGTTTGATAAATTCATATTTGACCAATAATATTAAATTTGTCAAGTTCAATTGTTCGCAGAAAAATTGACACAATACTTCCATTGAATTGATATATATCTACACATCTTACGATTTCAAGATATAAGCTACATGTGACCCCTTTAATCCAATTATCTTCCTATCAGGGTTCAATATTTAGGGCTCTGCGACCCCTAAATCATGAACATTGTGCATTTTCTCCAAGTGTCACTATATAGAACACTTCTGATAATTATCGGAAAAGTGGCCGGAAAAAAAGGCATATTTTGTCATTTTGAAACATGACAACCATCAAGACATATCGTATGCCGGTAGTGAACATATTCTGGTCGTCAACGCCAATTGCATGAGTGCATATGTGCTGCGAGATACACTTATGAACAAAGGTCAAGGGTCGCTGAATGACCTTACGTTGCCTATCGTGAAGTCATTGACATGCCAATGCCCTTTCATTCCGAACAAGGCTTATTTGCTTTGTTTCATTCAATTAAGCTAAATAAAACATTTTCATTGATGAAATTTAATCGAAATGCGAATCAACGTTTGAAAACTGGTACTTTACTAAATAATTGATCTTCTTGATAATTGAAGTCAGAGAGCCAGTTAGAAAAAATGAAAGCATGTGCAATGTCAGCATGTAATATGTAATAAATTCTACTATATTTCATATATTGGGCTATTGTTACGTTATATATGATTTTCAAATTATTTTTATTGACTTGGATCTATCATTGATTTTCAAAAGGGGGGGGGGGGGTCCGGACCCCCTGAACAAATGCTTAAAATTTGAGGTTCGGGATATAAGAGATTTCAAATGATTTCATTTTAGGGTCATTTAAAGGATATCCTTGTATTTTTTGGCAATATTCATGAGAAAAAATACGCCCAAAATATCTAATTTCATCGAGTAATGCCCAAATTATACATATGTATTCAAACTTTACTTATGGTTCAACACCTGCAGTGATATATACACCTTAAAAATTCTTCATCAGAAACATGCAACTTTGGAAGAAAACATTAGATTCTAATATTTAATTCATGAGATACTTGGATTTATGAACTACATTTACCTTTATGTGATATCCTTGCAGATGAATCTTGTTCATTGTTGAGATGTTTAGAGAAAAAATAATTAATTTTATATTTGCAGCATATTATAAGGTGATACTGACAAATAAATCTATGGAGAAAGTAAAATTAATAAAATTAGCCGGAAAAAAAGAAACAACTTACGTTATGTCCAATTCAAAAGTTTTATTCTGTTTTATTCATGGGGAGATTCAGAAATGTTTTTAGCGTAGAGAGATTATGAATGGTAATAGATATCTTGCTTTCACTATAAAAATCATGAAAGGAAAATTTGAAACAAAAAAGAAATTCTTCACTTGCTAATATTTACATATATACACACATATATATATATATATAATAAATGGTGAAAGATTATTAGTTCATCAACGAAATTTGTTTTATGAAATAATTATATGAAGTATAAAGAAATGGTAACAATTTACTGAGTTATTTAATTTTTATTAAATCTTTTGGAATAAATAACAGTCGTGATCAAATCTTTGAAAACAATGTCAAACCCAGCAGTTGTGATCATATATCAACACATGGAATGTCTAACTGTCATTTTGAACTAAAAAGTTGCATAAAAACTGCAAAAACAGGGTCATCAACGACAAAGAAAGTCATTTTTATCACAGCATCTCATCTCACAGTAATAATACCAACAGGTGGCTTTAGCTCATAGTTTATTCCTTTGCATGACTTCCTGTATCATAGGGCGAGACGATAAACCTTAAATAATATTACCATTGTGTATTTGAAGCTAGAAAATAATTCTTTGGAAAAAGAAGGGACTAAGCAATAGGAATGAATTTTTGGTAAAAAAAGGCACAGGAAAAGATGTTTTTGACTTACAAAATTTACCCAGAAGTGAAGTCTCTGACAGACAGTGTTTTTATTAGGGGTGCGCAATATAACCGCTTTATCAGTATTTACCGGTATTGCAATACAGTCGTCAAAACAGTTTTTTTCCGGTTTTTATTTCTGCATTCGGAAAACATCATGCGGGTTCGTAAAACTTAAAACAGATGGAAGTGAGTCGTTGGTAAAATGGCGAATGCAGACGAAGGGAATTTTTATGTTGAAAGTTTCTATTTCAATTTATACAGATTACAAAAATCTAATAGACAATAAGACATGTCTAATATGTTTAAAGTAACTAAATCAGGGAATTATTTATTGAGAAAAAGATCTTCCAATATATTGCAACAGGCATCGCAATACAACTCTTCATATCGCAATATATCGCACTGCGGAAAATCTCTGCAATACCCGCCCCTAGTTTTTATAGATATATATTTCAAGGACAAATCTTCCCAAGTTACACAAAGTGTTGCTGCCAATTCCCCAAAACAATTTTAATGTTATTTGATAATTTAATTACCTACCTATAACAGCATTCTCTCCCCTTATTCCCCTACAAACTAATCAAGTCTACCATATAAACTGCAAATAGTGTTTGGATGACAGTTGCCTTGAGAAAGTGGGGGATGGGGTGGTTTGTCAATGTAATGGCTAACCTTAAAGACTATCTTGAAAAGACCACTGAAACTTGTGTCATGCTGACCTTTTAACTTCTTCCAAAAATGGCCATCAGGAGTAATTACGTGTCGAATGTTTAAAAAAAATAATTATAAAAAAAAACTATTCACAAGAGATCTAACAACACCACTCATCAATAATGTAATTACAACTTGGCGAGTGGTCACTCAAAAATACCAACACACCTTAAACCTATACAAAAGGAAAAAATAGAAAAAACGGCAAATAGAGTAAAGAGAACCTAAAACCAAGATCGACTAACGGTCACTTCAAGCAGTAGTCCAAAATACCATCACACCTCAAAAGTAAACAAACCGTTTTTTCAAATGAACTACATCTCAAAAACAACCCTTAAACTATGTCAAGCTAACCTACACCAATGGTCACTGTGGTCATTTCTAATGGTCATCTTTGAATGGTCACTTTAAACATACCATCACATCTCCCTCGTGCAAACAAATAATAAACAAGCTTACTTGGGACGAGGCATGTTCTTTTGGGGACAAGCCAAGACACTGTCCAAAACATTTACACAACATCATCGCGGTCGCGATGCGAACCTCGCGATCCCTCATGGCATCGTCACTTGTGTTAGGATGCGGAATCAGAGACGAGGAAGACGGGTGCATAGTCTCAATCATAATTCCAGATATACACGCAGAGGATTCGACCTCCGCTCACGCTACATTCCAGCTTCAGTAAGGGCAGCAAGTGAACTATCTCATGAATATTCATATGGGGGTTGTCTCTCACATTGACAAGGGGTGGTAAAGAAGAGGAATAAACTGGGGGTGGGGTTTGGCAGAGACAAGTTTCTCTGGGTTCAAACCATACCCCTCCCCTCCCTGTTAAGCAAATTCTTAAATAATCTTTAAATTCTTAGGTATAGAAGGGAGGGGGTGTGTTTATTTTCAGTGGATTTTTAGACCCCCTACTCTCCCAAAAATAGGTGACCCCCCTTAACCAACAGTTACACCTCCCCCTTTCAAACTTCATGGATCTGCCCCTACCCCTCCCCCCTCCCTTTCAATTGGTGAATTCCCCAAAAACAACCCCCCTCCAAACCCATTTCTTTCAATTTCCTTGATCTGCTGCTATATAGAACATTTAGCTCATGAATTTTTTTGACTTTGCTTTCCACTTGCTAAGTTAAAGGTCATCTTGAGCTAATTAGGTAGATCATCTTGTGAATATCTTACAATCTAGAGGACTTTTACTAACACTTTTACAAAGGGGAGGTGCTAAACTTTCGCCTGCCAATGAATATTCATCAGGTATACCTTTCCACTTTGAGAAGGGGCAATGAAAACTTTTTTTTATCTTAATTTGACAAGGGGGCATTGCAAAATATTCTTAATGTATTCAGTAATAAGTGTATAAGCAAAAGGACCTACAATCTAAAATAATAGAAGACTTGATGATGCACAAAGTTAAAACTTCCTCCTTCTAATTAAAAAATAATCAACACATATTGATAATTAAAAAAATTCAAACACTTAAAAGACTTGTCAAATCCCTTCAAATACATTCATGAAATATGAATTAATTTCATATTTATCAATACATTCAAAATTTCAGTGAACAGAATCAACAGGTCTGACTGTAATTAAATGAATATTCATGAGACCACAGGCAAATTACATGATGGATCAAAACAACAAGAAAACTGAGCATTCTGATTGGTCGAAAGGTAAGTCAGAAGTTTACAACGAATGCTTGGTTTCAGCGTCAGCAGAAAATGTACAAGGGATATATGCGTAACTTTAATTGTGGTCTGCGACAGCGTGTCAGTGTGTTTACATTTATAAGCATGTATTGCGCCTACCAGCGAGCTTCATCACTGCTGACAGTTGCTAAGGGTTTCCACCACGTAGGTTTACGAGTCAGGGCCCCGACATGTACGTTTTTATCTTGTTTGTCGACAGTATCATGCAATGGGTTGATAAAATAATCCCCCTTGATTTGTTGGGGCAGAGTTTAAAGTGGGGGGATAAACAGTGGTAACCTTGACTTTAATATGAACTCTTCGATGCATGAAGATAGAAAAGTTTAATTTCATGTTTTCATATTTTAATATCTACACTGAATTTTTATTTTTGAAATAAAAAGGAATAAAGTGACTTATTTTCATCATGATCTTTAAGAATGTTTTCATAATTGATATCTAGGATTAACTTTGCTTTTTGTAGTTATATTGAGTTTTAATGACTCATTGGGTGTTGCAAAAAAAATAGTATGTTAATATGTCATGTTCAAATTATGTACCTTAATTGACAATTGTTTATTCTGTGGAAATGATGTTGTGATAGCAAAGCTTTTAATGTCAATAAAAAAATTGACTTTTTTATTCTGTGAAAATAACTTTTTAACATAACTTATAGTGTTATCAAGCTAGTCTAACACACAGTTATTGATATTAATAATATCTTGACCTCAACATATCCATTTGAAAAGTCTTGCTAAGAAGTCAAATACAGAAAGAGCCATTTGTATGAGGTGTTAAATATTCAATAAAATAATCATTTTTGAGAACTATTTATCAGAGAGCGAATACTAGTCTATTGTCAAGCAAAGGACGAGACGTCGATTTCCTGACAATCCCAAAAATTTGCTTGACAACAACATCAACATGAATGTCAAAATGTCTCATTCATATGATAGAGGTTAGATAAGGTGATAAGAGATTTTAGTGCATCTTTCAAGATTATTTCACTTATATCACGGCCACTAGTATTATTGCAGGGAGAAAGCCCTAAACACCATTGTGGCTATGCATTGCGGTGAAACCTATGAGAATTTGCTGGAACTAGTGAACCATGGGCAGTACTGCATTAAAATTCAGTCTAGCATTGCACCCAAACCTGACTGCGTGTAGAACTGTAAAAAGAAGTTGCCGAGCCTCTGGCAGGATTTGAACCACAGATCTCTTGATCCGAAGCCAAACGCGCCAAACACTGCACCATCCCGCCCCCCATAAAATAGAGAAGCAAACTTTAAAAAGACAAATAAAAATATAAACAAATTTAAAAAAAACTTTCCTTTATGTTTTTGACATCGAGAGTTTGACTCGAGGAAAAGAACCTGTGCAATAAACCTGTACAGATTCAGACTGCAAAATATTAATCATTCTATCACGCCATAGCAGCCATAAATCAAGAAATAAAAAAATAGTTGGACTTTTTTCGGAACTGCATGCCCACTATAAAAGAGCTTGATTGGAAAACTCTTATCCTAAATTGAGATAAGTGCCCTAAATCATGTGACCACACGTCTTCCCATGATAAAAGTAGATGTGTTAAGAAACAAATTATCAAATATAATCAGTTGATTACGTATGTTTCACGTTCGGCGTGACAACAGGTCGCCAATGTTCATCATCATATTCTGTAAATCAATGATAAAAGACGAGTTTCCACTTTCCAGAACTCCCATATGCCCAGGTAAGTATAAGAGGATTTACAAGAAGGAATAAAATATTGCTTTTAATTTGCTACATTTACATCAATTTCAACATCTCAAATATATATATTTTTTAACTCGCTTATTCCCAAGCAGGATTTTTTTTATTCAGGTGATGTGAGGAGATTTGGTGTTTAACGCCGCTTTCAAGCTTATTTCACTTATATCGCGGCTGCTAGTATTACTGCAGGAAGAAAGCCCACAACACGATTGTGGCTATGCATTGCGGTGAAACCTGCGAGCATCGGCTGGAACTAGCAAACCATGGTTGGTACTGCGCTGGAACTCAGTGTAGCATTGCACCCAAACCTGACTGCAAGTAGAACAGTTTTCTACTGCAGACAAAGTTGCCGAGCCCTTAGCGGGATTCGAACCACAGACTTCAATAATTATGTTTATCATCTCTTAAATTTCACTTTCCTTTTAATTCTGTTCTCTTCTTTAGGACCTACTTATAAGGAAATGAACTTTAAAAAACTTTTCTTAAAGATAATTTTAAAAACATTAGTATTTCTTTCATTAATGTCATGTTTACACACGTGATAAAAGCGTCATCCTGCTTCTTAAAAAATTTGCTTACATCAGCGAAATTACCTGTGGATGTATTCTCATTAATTATAATTTCTGTATGATTAATTCTTTAGTTGATTTATTCAACATAATCATACACACTGTATATAAAATATGTGTATAAACATTTCTTGAGTCATCTTGGGGATGTTAAAAAAAAAAGTCTATGAGGAAAGAACTTTCTGAAAAAATTTTTTTTCAGAATTGTTTTAAATATCTTAATGCATATTTATGTCCATGTATTTCTCCCTGACCAGTAAAACTTCAAGAGTTATTTACCTTTCTTAAGGCACCAATCATATTTTTTAAACAAATTCAATCACCAAAGAAATAAAACTTTCTGAAGAGTACATTTCTCAATACATAAACATATTCATCCCTGCTCAGTAAAGCTTCAAGGGTTACCTCCCTTCCTTAAAAGCTCCGATAAATTATATATTAGGCAATTCCAAATAAGCCTTACTTTTCATCAAGTGTCTGGAAAATGAAATAAAATGAAAATTTTTGAATTTATTGAAAATGTTCAGAGGTGCAATTTGCCAAAGCAATTAAACCAAACATTAAAGTAATCAGCTTTTATAATAAATTATGCCACAGACTTGGTTGGCCTGACATTAGCAGAGCTTTACATTCAATAAAGCTAGAAGAGTTACCCCCCCTTTAGAGTTATAGTCAGTCAACACTATACAACTACCAGTAAACATGCTGAACTCCTGCTCAACCCACACTGTCTGGAGCTGAGCAAAATGTTCGGGGTATGTTTGATTATAGGAAGTTTTCCTTTTTAACAAAATAAATAAATCACAAGTCATTCAGCAAAATTCCACGGGACTGTTAAAAGTAATAACTTTTCAAACATCTATATTTTTCAGCATCATTCTGGTTACAACATTCGGGTAATCAACAGGCTTACAAAGAATCATTACTTCCATTTTTACTTAACATGATGTGACTGTTGGTTAGGGGGGTGCACCTATCCAATTATGGGTTCACCCTTGGAGATTGTACAAACAAATTTTCAAAAAAATGCTCTAAACAATTATTCAATCTCATCATTTGGACAGAGTCAAACAATATATCTGATGAATTACATATATACATTAACCTGAAGTTTATAATGAAGGAAGACGGTCAACATTTAAACTGATCCATAATGCATTAAAACATTGATTTTCCTGGTTTGGGACTTTGGTAACTTAGCAACAGCATGTTTTCTCTGTCAGTAAAATCCTTCACACATGAAGTCAGTTCAATGTTCTATCAGGCTGTAGTCTGCGATTTCTCATTAGGTCAAGGTCACAAGTGACATCACAGAGCAATTCTTGACTGTAAGTTGCAAATCCCATTAATGGTCTTATCCTGTGGGTTCAAATCAATTTAGAACTTTCATCTTTGCATGGGAAATTGATAGGTCTGTACTTGAGGTCACATAAGTTCATGTGACATACAAGATTATTTTTGTCTATTATTCTCCAGGCGAGAAGAAAATATTGATCATGCATGGTTTTAACCTTTCGATGAATGAAGTCATTTATCAATTATTCATTAGCTTCCCATCTTGAACACAAGTTTGAAGTGAAAGTTCTGTCGGCTTTGGGAGGTCCGCCATTTTGTTTTGCTTTTCCATTACATTATTATGCATCAATTTTAGTGATAACTTGTATATGTTGATGGTATATCCAAAACTTTACAAATAATTATTTAGGTTGATAATAAATTCCTTGACATACAGTACCAAGAATTTCATCACTTGTAGTACCTTTACCTTCACTTTGGATCACATTTCTTTTCTTATGGATATGAATAACTTTGTGTCAAATTTTCAAATTCTTGTAGTAACAGGTTTTTTTTATCTTGATTGAGAAATTATCACATTTTCATAACAGGTATGCATGCATAAAAAGAGCAATATCCATGTAAAAACAATTTCCATAAATTATACTCAAACATCAATCTCCCTGGAGGCGGCAACAGCTAAATAGAATCTTATGTTTGTTTTCTTACCAAAGCCAACAGATAAATAAAAGCTATAGCTTTTCAATCACCACTCAACAAATCTGTATGTTTCATCAAAATCCTTTTTTCAAAGAATTCCTGAGCATAATCCTTTTTCTTCCTCACAGTACAACACCAAAAAAACTTTCTGAAAAATTCTTTCTATCTTTCAAACATTTGTTATATCCCACTACACCTATTTTCACCAGAACAAAAATATTTCAAGGAACAGCCTAGCTATTGAAAGTGGTATATATCTCTACAAGAACCTACAATATTATCTGAAAATGATGAATAGCTTTGGTCAATTCCATCTTGGCGCCGCAGGAAAGAGATCAAAGACTAATCTGTCAGTTTCCAATTAACTTCTGGACCCTAGATGATCTAATCTCTGGAGTCAATGACCTTTGAAACACCAAACTGATAGCCAGACTATATTGAATAATACAATAATAAATATTGAATAATGAAAAACCTAATCCATTTGCTTCGTAAATCATTAACCATTGGTCAGTCCCGAAACAAATTAGTGAGATTCTAATTGGCAACTCTGGTTTGGTACCAATTGAGTAAAATAAGTGATGTTATGGAATGGAAACCAAATGTTACAAATTGCAAGACAATTTTAATCACTGAAAGGGAAAACTGACAGGATGAAAAGACAGACAGAAAGGACAGAATATCCACTAAATAAACTCCTGCTTGCAGAAAAGCAGTTCCTTGCTTAATGTTAAGTCACTTACAGTTGAGACCATGACTGTGGATGCAGATAAAAAGACTTAACTAAAGGGACAGTAGCACATTTTTAACAAGATCTATTTCTTCAAGTTTTCCTCAATAAAAAATTACATTTTCATGAGAACATTTTATTTTCATTTTCAAAAAAGTGCAACTGCCCCTTTAAGAGTTACCTTTTCCCTTTGAGATTGGGAATCCATATGGGAGTGGTGGTGGGCCCTGTGTCTCCATGCCAGAAGTCGATACTTCATTCTGGAGTACACAGACTTCTTACACATTTCACCTATTTTGATTTTTTTGGTAAACAGTTCCAAGTGTGGTATCCAATTGACAGAATACTGTCAGAAAAACTGTTTCAGGTCTTCTTTAAGTTCAATAAATCCCTTTTACTGCAATTTTCTCAAAAGCAGATCCTGACTTCCAAAACATGTAACTTATTTACATGAAGTATCCGCTTGTCCAAGTAGGATACTTTGCTTTGAACAACAACAATTGGTACAGCGCATAAGGGTTATACGAAATGAGCTCACTTTTTCCTCTTTCACCCACATTTATCTGATTTTGAACATTTTCGTTAAGTCTTCACCAAAGAGTTCCGAGCTACTCGATCCAATTAGAAGAATGGTGAACGACAAACACTTGGCGCTCGGGAAGCGCAAATTAATCACATGTTCCGTGGAATAGTCCTGTTTCAAACAAATCAGGATTTGGCCAAGTCAATAATTAGATTCTACGACAAACATATTTCATTGAGTGAAGAATTTGGCCAAGGTATGTTCTACCAGTCACAGATTTGACAAATTCAGAATTCCTTTTGAAAGAGTTGACGATCAATTCAGAGTTATTTTATGTTCTTTAATTTGACATGATGTATACATGTAAAATATTCACTCATAGGAATTGAGATCAGGTGGAGTTGTTCCTGAAAATCCTCACTTGAATACAGAAAGTTACCAGTAAAATTGGACTCAATTCAAGAACACGAAGACGTGCCAGAAACATCCCTTGATGAAAACAGGATGAAAATCTTGACTTTCATCAATGTGCAATGACATGATTCAACCCTCAAAATCAATGTTCCTCCATGCCACTTCCAAAATATCACACATTTCATCAAATTCTATGCAATCCAGAGGAAATTGAAGATCATCAAGGTCATATAAGCGACAACATCAATCCAAAATAAGATGGAATTGTTGTTTTCCCTGCAACAAAGTCAGGTGAAATCACATCATAAATCCAATTTGTAAGATATATGGTCACGGTGGAACGATAACTTTGGGCATATTGGTAAAGAGTTCACATAAAATGAATTCACACAGATGAAAGGGTACCTTTGCTATGTTGACAACCACAGTAGAAATCCGATCATAAATATCCAGACAAATTTGGCTCCAGCCTGTTACGGTAATGAAAATCACTCGTGAAATTTGTCCAAATATCTTGACCGTTTATAACATTGTCAATAACTCACACTTCTAGACAGGTGAAATGGGGGCAGCCCGATCGTTCAAACAAACGCATTTCTTGCCAGAAGTCGACAATCTCCGACCCTATACTTACACAAATTAACTTATGTCTTGTTGGAATATGACGATCTCATAAGCATGAATAATCAATGACAAGATGTTTGAACTTCTTCCTTAAACCAACATATCCAATTTTATCCGTCATTGATTGTTCCCGTCCTAATCCACGGTTGAACAGTGGAGTCCTAGGACCGGTTTGTTACTTCGATAGAATCAACGAAGGTATTGACGAGCAATCAATTCTGTTAAAAGACTGGAGTTAATCGACGAGACAAATGCCATTCACTATCAGACTGCACAGGTCTTAGAGAGTGATGTTGCTTGTATTTTCTCTAGGAAATGAAAACAACGATCAAGAAAGTAAGTGAGTCGATCGAGAAATGCCTCGTCAGCCTGTGTCTTCTTAACTGCCCTCAGTTTCTAGTGTTGACAAAAAACATCTCACAAAGACTGTGTAACGTCGGATTCAACATAAGTTTGATTTCCCAGACACTTCAAATGTTCACACGTTGACAAGAAGGAAAGAAGGACCTTGTCACCAATTTTCTCTTTTCATAGTTCAATAAAGATGCAGAATACATTACATTACATGTCTGTCTTTATTTGAATGTCATCACCGATCGAGAGAATTCAACAGAGAAATAATGTCGATCAATTTCATTGGTAATTTTTGCTAACGTGGATTGCAATCATACAAGAAACTTCCTGTGTTGTAGCTAAATGAAACACAAAGTTATGACAATATAATTTCTTTAATAGGACACAATTTGTCAAATCTCTCAGATAAATTTCCAACTAAACTTGAATTTCGATCTTTGGATCTGTATTTCTAATACATGAACCTAATTCTTATACACCGACCAAATATGGTACGAAATACTGCAATTGTCCAATCAATTCTTCCTTCTATATTTAGCTGCACCAGTTCTCAATACAGTAACACAGCAATCAACAAAACAGATAGTCGATACCCTGCACTTGACGCAAGTTAACATCTAATCAAGTTTCACTCAGCAAATAAGAACCAATTTCTGCAAATCTGGAACTATACTTATAGAATATGTTCCAAATTTGTTTACTTGATCCAATGAAAGAACTACCTTGTACACTTATTTGTCAGGTAATCAATGTCTCCTAAATTTGATATCTTGGTAAGTGCCTGTAGACTAGTTATCAACAGGAATTCACTTCCCATTTCACACGCAATCCGCTGTTGAAAGTGTTTAAGAATAAACTCTTCCCACCCTGAGAGCACTCATTTCAAAAAGGGTTTCTCAAAAGCTTTGCTCCGCTACGACAACTATCGACTCAATACACAGTCGGCAGCAAAAGATTGCATAATGAGGCCAAGACGTCTTCCAAGTTTAT
This sequence comes from Phorcus lineatus, assembly GCA_921293015.1. Lineage (NCBI taxonomy): Eukaryota > Metazoa > Mollusca > Gastropoda > Trochida > Trochidae > Phorcus > Phorcus lineatus. Next base: position 26,635,963 of record OV121092.1, on the reverse strand, counting down.
TGATGAAATATTTCCAATGCATGCAATCATTGAATAAGTTTAGAATCCACTTTTCACATAGACAGTTTAACTCTCAAAAAGATTCCTTTCATCAGAATCTGTGTTAGTGCATGTCTATGAAGTTGCTCTGTTTGAGGCTTCCTCTATTGAAATATCCAGAGTAACAAAATGAACAGTCATATTAAAGAAATCTCGCTACGAAAGTTTCCCTTCATCTTGATTGAAGCACAGTTTATGAAATATATCCTACGATTGTCACCACTCCTTTAAAAGTATCCAGAATACACCAAACAGGAAGTGACCAAATTCCGCGACCAATTTCTTTTGATCTTTATCAATCCACAAAGAATAGATCCTGTGAATGCCATCGCTTCAATACCATTCACAATACACAAAGTAGACTGTACACAGTCACACAATCACGGGACCAATTTCTCGCGTGTACCCAGTCAGTAATCTTGCATAAGACTAATACGATTACTGGCAGTCGGCCAGAGTATTGATATCCTGGAAGCATCTAGTCCATATTTCTCCGAAGTATCACAGCTTTTCCCCTGCAAATCCACGGACTATTAACAGCGTTCATAACACTCCCTGGTCGCCATGCAATAAATCATTCAACTTTTTTCACAGGACAGTTCAGAAAATATCCAATCGAGTCCGTTTTAGTTCAGTTACTCACGTCTTCAAAAGCTCGGTGATGGGTTACCCTTTGACTTGTGTTAGACGATGGTATTTTCTGGTCTGGGAGACTGAGTATTTGGAATTTTCAATTTTTGTCGGTCTGGAGAATATATATATATAGATTATTGATTCGATAAAGGTAGTCTTGAGCCTTGATATTGTTCTACAAAGTTTTTACTTGAAATTTTGAAAGAAAAACTTCACAGACGGAACCTTAAGAATTTCTTTGAACAATGAGCATTTGTTTGGCACGTACCCAAGGGAAGAGTACCTTAACATTTCTATATGTTTTTCAGAATTTTTAGGTTAGGAAATCAAGAAAACTTAAAAAATTGACTTGATCTAAACACAATTATTAATCTATAGATAGAGAAATGTAACTCAAGATTCATAAGTGGAACATTCTCAGGTCCTATATAAGAAGGTTGGGTATTTAACAAATTAGTTTTCAAAAATTGTAACAAAATACAACAGTGCTTATATACTGTCAGTATCTATTTGGAGCAAACATTATCACAAAAATAACTTTCCTCTTAATATCAAAAGGTTATTATCAATCCACATAAGTAATTCTTCTGAAAGGCATTCACTAAATTTAAATCAACCAGTTCCTTAAAATCACAAGAACTCCAATGATGAGCTTGTTTTCTCCAAAATTCAGTTCATCAAAGTTTCCAGTTCTTCAGATACAATAATTTCCTCTGCAATTGTTACGTACATCACAGTATTCCAATATTGTTTCTTTTTAAGAGATTCCTGGGAAACAATAACAGTTCTCCAAGAAACTCCTGGAAATTAACAAGGAAACAATCAGTCCCCCTCTGGTAATAACATGATCCGTTTTGCTAAGGAAGAACCACAGAAATGCATCTCCACTTTGTTAAAACTCAAAACAACACGAGAACATCTTCTACGAAAATATCTCTCTTGGACAAAAGAGCATGAAATTGGTTCCTGGAGCTTCTACATATGCCGTTTTGAATGGGTTCCAAAACCAGCCCAACCAAACTTTCTCCAGTCAACATGTGAGAAATGTTCTTTCACCTTGGACGCGGAATGATGTTGCCTAGCAACAAGACTAATGCTGACAAATCAAGGAACAAATAACGGAATCCTCTTAGTGTGAGAGCTGTCCAATTTGTGTTTGGGACGTTTCATATATAGGTACCTTTCACACAAGGTAAACAATTTTCAGCAGCTGAAAACTAAATTGTGGGGAGGGAAGGGGAGGGAGGGAGGAAGAAATATGTGGGTTTTCATGAATTCCCTGGTTAGCATAAGATAGTATAGTATATACAGTTAAAATGATGTGTATAAACAAGTATGGGAAATGGGATTATACAGGTATGATTTAAAATAGATTCATCTGTCTATTTCAATACAAATTCAATATCATTACATCTTTGTGTGTATCTAAACAGCTTGCAACTTCATCTGTAATCAAAGATTGAACTTTTGCTAAATTAAAAATTGCAAAATTAACTGTATGATTTTTAATATAATCCGAATAAGAGTCGAAAAAAGTTAAGCATAAAAGATAGAATATGAAAATTGTTGTTTAAACAAAAATATATACCATAAGTAATAATGACTTAATGACTTTAATTTTGTGTTTCACTATCAAAATTCTTTTCAAAGAGCAATTATTGAGTATATCGATTACAATCTCTAGGTTTCTCACAAACAGATTGAACAACCTCACAATACAAAGACAAAAAAACAAGCAATAGATAGAAACATGAATTCAAGGGAAACAACTCTTGCAGCCATGTAAATTGAATACCATGTACAATAAATCAAAACAAGGGCCATAAAATATTCTCTATATCATAAACAGTGCCATGAACAAGGGGAAAGAGACATTTATTGCAATAACCTTTATAGGACGTATATGGGCCTCTGCCATAGTTTATGATCACCTTTTGCACCGAAAAAGATTAATGATTGTGTTTGTTTCTTAAAAGTTTTATTGATAACAAAGAGGTACCATATAAAGATGAAATTTATTAATAATAATATAATTTAACCACCTATGGATCCCCTAATTTTCCAGTAAAGACTATATTCGTGAGGACAGGTGTTATGAAATGCAAACATGTCGGGATTGCTGTGAAATTCTCACTTGTAAAGATTTATAAAGAATATTACCGAGGTGTCTTCTGATATCAAATATATTTTTAAAAAAAGGTTACAAATATCCCAGGCTTTGAAATGTAAAAAAAAATGAAAAATCAACATCAATATATTCTTAAAAGTATCATAAAAAAAATTTTTATAACAACATTCTACAGAAAATGTAAAAATCACCTTCACTTGGACCCTGCTGTGGGCAGAGTGTTGATCCAATTTTTAACCTGGTGGTAAATGTATCCAATTTGTGAAATGTTACTTCTCCATTGTAAACTCTACCATCTACTAGTTGATAATAGCTTCATTAGTTATGAGCCTATTTCTATTTCCTCGTGGAAAATCACCTTTGTGGCTTAGGTATAATAATTCAATTACCCCTCTAAGCTTTATCGAGGAACAAATAAGATGGTCCAATGAAAAAACAGGAAAAAATTATCCTGGTCTTATGATGTGAATGTTCTTGACTATAACCTGAGGCCACTGAACTCCAGGTAGCATCATAATGGTGTCTTATTATTCTATCACTGCCATTGACCTTAGCTTCAGGTGTTTTCTCACCTGTTTTACACCTGTTCCCTCAGGTAATTAAGCAACTCCAAATTAATTCACAAACAGATACATAACCACTTAGGCAAGGTGTTTTTTTAAATAATGATCAGAAAATTACATTAATGAGAAGCCTCCAATATGATGAATTTAAGGAATTAATGATTAAAGAAAATTATACTGTTAATAGTTTAATAATAAGAATTAAAAGATCATCCAGGTAGTCTGTTTTCAGAAAAATACCTACATAAAAGCTTTATAATGACTGGAAAAATCTATCACCTTGTAACTTTTAACCTGTTGATATTTGACATGATAGAAATAATTGCTTTGTGAAGTCCCTATTTGTAACAAGGTTTCTGAAATAAAAAGTTGACTCCAAAACAATTTAAAAAAAAAATTACTTTGCTTGATTTACAAATGTAAATACATATTTCAGCATGTAGCTATATGATGAATATAATATTGTCATTTAAAATCTCTAAAATGAATTTATTCTTTACAATTCTTAAAAAACTCATCATATTTAATCAGTCAATACTGTCATGACAATATCACAAAATTAATATCTATGATAGTGAAATATGACTATGTGGAAGATCTACCAACAGTGTATTGAATCTAACAATAAAATTATTTCCGCGAAGGCTACTGAATAAAATTTCATCACAAATTAAACACATGATACGTATGGGACTTGAGCCTTAACAATCAATCTTATACCTTCAATTCTAAAACTGGCGCTAAATAACCTATAAAAGAACTTTTGATCTTATTGAGTTCTAAGCTTTAGTGGTTACCTTAAACTTCTTGTTAGAACAAGACCAAATCTTCTTTTCTTGTTGTAGTTCCCTTTTGATTTTAGATGACACAATTCATTAATGTAGCTGATCGTATGAATTCTAGAAATCGAGTGAAATATCCATTCAAGCATTCAGCAACAAGCATATAGCTTGTGAAGGGTTAATCTCAACAAAATCCATCAACGGCATAGTCTACATGTGACAAGCACTCACAAATTTAGCTGGTTAAGGGTTAATATCACTGAAAAGTCTTCACACAAGAGCTCTGTAATCCTACTTAAAAACAAGATCACAAATCCATCAATGTCATTGATCACATGATAATCCAGGATAACATCCACCTAAGAATTCAGCAAACTGCACTTAGCTTGTTAAGGGTTAATGTTACAGAAAGGTCATCACAAAACAGTCTCTAATCCTAATGAAAACCTAGTAACATGACTTCATGATATGAAGACATCCCATATAACATCCATCCAGCCATTCAGCACTCAGCCGGTTAGGGGTTAATGTCATTGAAACTTCATAATACAACAGCCAATAATCCTTATGAAAACCCTTGTAACAGAATGTCATAGATCATAGGTTTGCAATCGTCATGTAGAGTTCTGTATAATGTCCAGTTTGACATTCATTCAACTGGCAGCCCACCATTGCACGTCTCATCATGTACAATCAAAACATGTAGCAGGTCAGAGCCCCACGTGGCGGTAATGTAAACAAGGTCATGCTATTATACACAGATTGACCTGGGTCCACTATCTGAGGTGACCCCAGGTCAATGGACCTTCCCACTGACTTAAATTCAGTCTATGAAATATTTTTTAAACAAATACAAGATTTTCTTGATAACTTCTTTATTTTGAAAAGCAAAACATTTCCGAGTATATGCTCAATCCTTTATCAGGTGGGATAATTTGCTTAATCCTTCATCCCACCTGATGAAAGGAGTAAGCATTGCCTTCGAATCTAATAATAAAGAAGTTGTAATTGAGAAAATCTTGTCTTCCCTACGTATATCACTTCTCAATGCCTTTCAAAGACTTGATTTTGTAAATGTTCATATCTTGAGCTCGCAAATTTACATAGTCTGGACTGTATTAAAGGCTCTAAATTTATAAACAGTCTATGGATTAGGTCTACATTATCCAGTGATAGGGTTAACATCACTTGACCGTAATTCAAACTTCTCTAAAAAGTCAATTTTGTACATGGGATATTTTACTCAAATATCATGCAGGCCAAGATTTTCCAAAAATTACAAATATTAACTTACTGATGCTCTTTTCTACTCCCATTTCATTGCTTTTTAAAGTAAAAATGTTTATTATTAATTATATATATAGATGAGTCTTAGTCTAACAAACAGGTTAAGTGTGGCTGAGTTCTCCATTCTGCCCTGAGGGAAGAGGGGGGAGGGGGAGGGGGGGAGGGGCGAGGGACGAGTGGGAGGGGAGGGGGAGGGGCTCTTTTACTGCCAGTGTTTTTGTCAATATCTATATCAACCCAGGCTTCTTAACTTATTTACACAGCTACGTTATCATAGAGAATATCCCTTATTCACATGCTAAATCAATAAAACTGCTAGACTGGCGTTTACTCCCTGAGACAGTAATTTCATCAATAATCAAATCAAATAAATATGCATCAGCGAAATTTCAAAGGCACCGACTGCGCTTATTTTTGCAATAAAGTGTAGTTTAAAGTGACGTCATGGAACAACGGTCCTTAACATCATCAACCAGTGTTATGACATCACTACCAGCAGCCCTGATCAAGGATTTTCAATTCACTTCTAAATTTGATTAAACTGATTTAAGTTCATAGAAGAATATACAGTTTACACAACTAAACATCAACATGCTAGAAAGAAAGAATCCCCAGTCTCTGCTGACTATAAAAGTTCGGGTAAAACTTAGTTAATTATTTCAAAACACATGTTGGTCGAGGCTATCTAAAATAGGTAAGTTTGTAAAAAAGAGAACTTGGAATAATCTGTATCAGCAGAATAAGGGTTAAAATATATTCATTCTCTCACTAAAAGGTGTAAAATGTTTACACACAGTCTCAACAAAAACCACAAGGACAGCCCTAAAGGCTGGGATTACAGGGGATTAACCCTCGGCAAGGGGGATTACAACAAGACTTGAAATTCTGAGGGATATCATGCCTTGAGCACCTAGGGTTTAACTTACTATTGGTGGGATTCACCCATATTGCTTATCAATTGCTTCCAATGTCAATAACTTTTTGAAAACAACATGCTTATCAGTTTCTAAACTCCATGCATACAGCCTATATGTTCTTTGTTCTTTTCTTTATGGTGTATTGCTTCATGTTGTAAACAAGTTACTATCAAGAATAAACATCAGCCTACATGAAGGGCCAGCACGATTTCATCATTCTTCACATAAATAAGTCAATATCAGACCCACGCTAATGCAAAACACCTCGTATCACACTTCAGCGTAAATATCATCGTCCATTAACATGATCTGACCCTGGTGCTCTGACCTTTACGCGTTAATACCATAATTACCTAAAAATCTACACCCTTGGTGTTAGAGAACTTGAATACAGGTAAAAGGGCAAAATGACAAAAGAGTTGAAGAATCAGAAAAGTCCTCACGACAACAAAACTGAAATTTGAAAAGTTTGAATTAAAGTATAAAGTATAATGGGGATGAATACAAAACTTAAAACTGATAAATACATTTTGAAACAAGTGTTTGCCACTAAAATGGAATCTCCCAGCCGCTTACAGTGAATTGAATGAGATTTTAAAAAAAATCAATAATTTGGCAGGAGGCATGATTGGAAAAAGAAATGTGTTAAAATGTCTTCTGTCATAAATTTAAATGAAAGGCAAGTTGGTCGAGATGTAGCAAAAACGAAAGTTTCAAAATGTGGTGTCAATGTTTGTATAACATCCATGTTGTTTGTTACACTTCCTACATATCTTTCATGAGATCAGAGGACCTTTTGACTCTCTGCTGTGGCCATTAAATCTGTAGTGTTTCTTTTTAAAGGACCCGGATCTTTTGACTATATAACAGCTTTTTTGACTTCTTCTGTTATGAGTTGAGTTGGTTGAGTTGAGTTGGTGTTTAACGCCGCTTTCAAGATTATTTCACTTATATCGCGGCTGCTAGTATTATTGCAGGGAGAAAGCCCACAACACCATTGTGGCTATGCATTGCGGTGAAACCTGCGAGCATCGGCTGGAACTAGCGAACCATGGGTGGTACTGCGCTGAATTTCAGTGCAGCATTGCACCCAAACCTGACTGCGTGTAGAACAGTTCTCTACTGCAGACAAAGTTGCCGAGCCCCTGGCGGGATTCGAACCACTGACCTCGTGATCCGAAGCCGAACGCGCTAACCACTGCGCTATCCCGCCCCCTCTTCTGTTATGGTGTCTTAGCTAGTAGTTTGGACATTCTGACCTATTGTTATGTTCTGGAATCTAGGGCGAGTCATGACCTGCAGTAGATCCAAGGAACACCATTGCACATGGCTTACAATCTATTATTTACAAGGAGGGAAAGCTCAATGAGAGCATTTGTTATAGGGGTTCTTTTAGAAACTGACATTTATTATGTTGATTACTGTATATATACTGGAAGTAAGCTATATGTCATGGTATCCATCACCCTTAAGATGAATAGGTCAATCTCTAGATGCCGTTGACACTAAACACCTTTTCTTATCATCCTTTATTGTAAACAAGTAAATCCATGTTTGTCTACTGAACCTTGTGCCCTGACACCCATTGAGAACATACCAGGCCATAATCAGACCTTAATCTTGACAGAGTGAGGATCTGAACACATATGAACCAGAAATGCAACCTATTCATACCTTCTGTTGAGAGTCTATTTTCCTTACTATTTTGTTGGACTAAAATTTAGCCTATGATATATTTTTTAAATAATGCAATAAGTTTTTTAAAATCTTATTTGGGGGTCATGCAGTTTTGTGTATATGTAAAGTCTCATGATAATCTAGACTGTATTAAAGGCCCTATTTTTTTACAGGACCACTTTTCTGTCTATTATTTGCTCTTTTCTTACCTATATTCACAAATGACACAAGTATCCCAAATCCATCAGCCACATCAATTAATCGAATAAAAGGCAAAGCAAGTCTTATATTAAGCCAAATCTAAGACGCTGAAATGTGAAAACAGGACCTTAGAGTATTTGCATTGTTTATCATTCATGAACAGCCCACTCACTCGTAGTTATTGGAGCAAATATGTCAAACTTTATAAATGGTGTTCTTATCGAGAAGTATTAAAAGATTTCAAAATTTCAACTGCATACCCTGAAAGTGTCATTACAGTGATCATTGATTCCATTTCACAATAAACAAATAACTTGAACACATGAGACATCCTTTGAACATATTAGTATAAGCCTTTGAGAAAAAAAATTCTGATATTGCTATTGATAAAGAATTCTCTGAGACTCTTTTCCAATAATTCATAAAAATCACGCTTCAAAGAAAGTCTAAAACTTTGACAGCTTACTTGGCCCTGAGCAGGGAGAGGGTTAAACCACCCACGAAGTTACCCAATATCTCAGATCCTCATCTTCACACTGGTTCATTACAATTTCTTGCTTCCCTGGTTATCAGTAGCCTGAGGGATAAAATTTTGCAACTGTCACAACATCGATGTGGTGTCAAATTCTACTTTATGCTGCCATTCTCCTAAGAAAAAGTTCTCCTGTCATGCCTCCATACCCAGATGTCCATGCATGAAGTAACTTCTCCAAACTTGAAATTTCTTCAAAATTGCTTCTGTAGTTTCAATATTTTGAATTCAATATATCCTTGGCAGGTGAGTTAAAGTGGAATTATTGTTAATTTCATGGTTATTTTCCACCATGCACAAATCTGTAGACCGTGAAATTCTCATAATTGCTTTTGCCACTCAAACTCAATCATTTTCTATATTTGAAAATTTCATTTTGTTGGTAATGGACATAAGTTAGAAGTGGCTTCATGGTCGGTCATTCATGTTAAGTTAGAGTCGGAACACTTCCATCACATGTCTCCATAGAAAATGTAATATCTTTAAAATTGCTTTTTTTTTTAGAAATAAGTAGAGGCACTTCGGTAACCCTTCCACATAGTCCAGCTTTATGATTGTGTAGTAAGCAGGAGTCTTTTGATACAGTCTCAGTCAGCAAGTCTAGATTTGACTGCATACACATGATGATGAAGAGCTTGAAGGAAAGAATACTGTGGATGAAACCTCAAACTGAACAGGTTATCTCCCAAATATTAGACACCCAGAACAGTTTCTTCTTTGGACAAAGTTGCTGAGCCCCTTGCAGTATCACCCATGGAAGGGCGACATATGACTTTTACACGATACAAGAGCGGAATTTCATATTTGCAGAGAGAGAGCTGTTTAATTAATTGCATTTGTTGAAGCTATAAAGTTTTATAATAACACAATATGAGAAGACAGAACTGAAAATTTTCATGAGGTTAATTGAAAAAAAAAATCTTTTAAAGTGGTACGTATGCACTATGATACTTCACACAAAGAAATGTCGTATGAAACATGTATATAAACTGTCTGGCATGCACATATCAATGAAGATATTCTCTCAAATAAAGGCACTCGAATGAAAAAACATGCTGTTTATTTCACCACTTTACAGGCAATCTGATATACTCATTCACAGTACAATGTTATAGCCTTCTAACATACTTGATGTGATTGCCGAGATGTAGATATATTAAGGTATGTACATACCACCCAACTGGCTTACAATTACAAATATCTGGACAATTAAATTGGTAAACAGGATATGCATAGCTTGAAATTAAAAAACCCCAACTAATTTGCATCCAATATAACAAATGATTATTGATTAAGGAAGAAAACAATGTCATGATTAAATTGATCATTGTAAATAGTGTTATGGCAAGGTTGACCACTACCACCTGAGCTTTTCTTTACTATTGTAGATCTAGTGAACATAAGAACTTATTGCGTTAATGATAGTAGCGCTAGATTGATTATTAACAGCTCTTATAATTCTTTTCAGCTTATTGGCAAACTGATCAGCACGTTCTCTGGGAATACTCATTTCAGAACAAAGGTGTGATTATTAAATTATCTTACCTCAAGGGCATCCTCACATTCATCATAAGCAATGAATGGTCCCCTAAGGTATCTATTTCTGTCACTGACGTCAAGCAAAAACATCTAACGTCATCCATTATCTCTTTTTAAGGAATAATTGTCAATAACAGAACTTGTTACCTCTGATTTTCACAAACATGTTATTACACACGTGGCTCTGCATATCAATATCATTGCGTGTCCTATGAAGTCATGCTCTAATAAGCCTGAAAATGATATAATTTGCTAGGGCTTAGCTTTACTGCCTTTGTTCGTTTTAAGAGTAACATCCCGGATATAATCAGTGGTGGATGAAGGACACCATAGTACAATTACCCTGGTCGGGTCCATGGGTAAATTTAAAGATTTGAGTATTCTGAATATGAACATATGCATCTAAATGGAAGTCAATACCATAAACTTTTTGTTAAGGGGTCGTCTCTAATGACCTTTCATTCCAGCCAATCAGCTATGAGGCTAGACAGTTAAGTTGTCATCACTATTTGATGTTTCAGTGAGCCTATGATTGTTTGAATTCATGAAAGATGAAAGTCCAATGACAAGACATAACCCAAATGTATCATCTGAGATCTAAACACAGCTAAAATGACTACCTATGTTAAATCATATTTTAATGAGAATCAAATCCAGGTTTAAATGTAATGATATGATTGCCCTCGTAGGTAATAATTAAGTCCTTCTTCATGACTGTGTGTATATAAAGGAGCCATTAATACAGTCTAGGTTCATATTCAGCAAGTCTAGATTGACTGAATACCCATGAAATAAGGGGCCCAAAGAAGAAATATTATGGATGAAGGAATAGTAAATTATTAAAAATTTTCATAGACTGAATTTTAGTCTAGTAATAATTAGAAATATGAAGAAGTATTTGGGAATTCTTCATCAAGGTATTATTCCAAAATATGAACAAAATATGTGGGAATACTGCATACAAAATATGAAGAATTAGGAAGCTCTTATTAATCACATACACATAAACAGTCAGTGGAATTATTATCAATGTCAGTTTCCTAGAGAACATATCAGTTGCGATACCTCAATAAACAACTTGATTACGGCTTTATTGGAAAGAGGCCTTTGGCGCCTTGCTGATGAAAATGTAGCCAATCAGGAGAGGAAATAAGATAAGGATATAAATACATAGCGTAATAGCATTATCAAGTTAATTTGAATTAGAATAGTGTTTATTTTAATTAGAGTGTTTCAAATTTGTTGTTTATTTCACGATTTTGAAATTGTTTGATTTTCTTGATTAAAGTCCTAAATTGCTGACTAGCATCATCAAATTGACAAATTAAAATTTTTAAAAAGAGGATTTAACCTATTGTCTTTACAAATAGGGTTGTTTATTTTAGACTTTCCAAGAAATTCATGTTACTTGTGGTTTAATGTTACTGACTTTTATGGTCAAAGTGATGATTTTCATAAAGGTACTAATGAAGTTGAAGTATATTTCAAAAGTTAAAGTTTTCATTAAGAAAAAATTAAATGATATAATTCATAGTTGCAAGTTTAGGGCTCACAAGAATCAATTGAAAAGAAATAATCTTTGCATTTTACCACTGAGGTGAGGTGAGTTGTTGTTTAACGCCGCTTTCAAGATTATTTCACTAATATCGCGGCTGCTAGTATTACTACAGGAAGAAAGCCCACAACACCATTGTGGCTATGCATTGCGGTGAAACCTGTGAGCATCGGCTGGAACTAGCAAACCATGGGTGGTATTGCACTTATATTCAGTGGAGAATTGCACCCAAAACTGTCTGCCTGTAATACAGTTCTCTTCAGAAGACAAAGTTGCCGGGCGGGATTCGAACCACGGATGTCTTGATTTGAAAAAGAACGTGCTAACCACTGCGCTATCCCGCCCCCATTTTACCGCTGAGCTTCAAGGATTGCAGAAATAGAAAAATATAGAATATCTATCACCTTATGAAACCAATTCTTACATGCAAATTAAAAGAATTACCCAAGGCAAGCACAAAACTGTTACATAAAGAAGTAATGTTACTTGCATGCACTCAACTCTTAGTCTACCCTCATAGACATGCATAAAACTGTTCAACTTCAAGAAGATATTTCAGTAGCGAGTACGCAACTCTTAGTATACTGTCAAAGAACTGAACTATTATTAACGTCAAACCACTCGGCCTTCGGCCTCGTGCTTTAACTATAATAGTTCAGGGCAAAACTATACTTTATTGCAAAACACATGATGGTTGAGGCTACTCTATTTCTTTTCTAGCATGTCGATTTTAACTCGTGTAAATAATATTTAAGCCAAAAATAACTTAAATGAAATTAATCAAATTTGGCAGTTAATTGAAAATGCTCAACCAGGGCCATAACCAGTGACGTCATAACGTTATTGTTGTTGACGTCATGGGTCATTGTTTCATGACGTCATTCAAAAACTATACTTTATCGCGGAATAAAGGATAGGCGGCGCCTTTGATCTTTACCGCAACAATGCTAGAAAAAGAATTAAGTAATGTTACTTGCATGCACTCAACTCTTAGTCTACCCTCATAGACATGCATAAAACTGTTCAACTTCAAGAAGATATTTCAGTAGCGAGTACACAACTCTTAGTATACTGTCAAAGAAGACTATAAATCTAACACACCTATCTATCAAATAGAAACAATAATGAATGAATGGATAGGCTTCCTTCCTCTGTAAGTCTGTTAAGTTCATGGTAAGGTTAGCACAAAAGCTAAAACTGTATTTCTTAGATTTTATGTGATAGATATTAGTTTATAGAAATTGCATTATCTTCAGATAGTCAAACATCTTATTACTAAGCCAGATTATCGATAGTCGTAGAAGAAATTATCAGGTGTCAGCCATATTGAAAGCGACCATTTTAATTTGAACACGGGGTAATTGATTCACATTGCCTTTAACTGATCATGGTATGATTGTTACAAATCTGCTTATTTTCATTAAAAGACATTTATTCTTGCTTTTGTGATATCACTTTGCTTACCGACACAAACCTGTTTCTAAATCTATCTTATAACAGAGTTCTCGACATAGCGTAGATTAAGCTTCCTTTCCCACTAAACATGTTTAGATTAGGTAAGATATGGTTTTTGAAGAACAATCTGACAGAGGCTGTCACGAATATCTTGTTTTAAGCTTCATAAAAGCTTCATATGACATGTCATGCCTGTAAAAAAACATCTGGAGAATATGTATGAGATTTTTTTTCAATGTCATTTGGCTGTTCTAAATAAGATGGGAATACTTCATTTGATTTAAACATATATTATTCATGAAAATTGAATTGGGATTGGTGAAGAAGCTGGAGGGCTTATTTTAACACCGCTCCTATACTTCTTTTTGAAGGAGGATAAATAAGATTTATTGTTGTGCAGAAATTTCTAACATTTAATTGACAGGCTTTGGACAGATGATAATGATATTTGAAAAAACATTTCAAGTATTTTTTCCTTTGTAAATTATATACATATATTTAAGAAAATAAATTCTAATTATTTAAGAGAGAAAAATATTACAGATATTTTGAAATGAAATGAAATTCAAAGGGATAATAATTTCAGTTATAAATGATTATTAAGCGAGCGAGTCACAATTTTTAGTTGTATGGGCAATATTAAAATGTTTAGTGATGTAAATAAAAAACTTTTAGTTCAAAGGCATCATGAACCAGATCTTAACAATTCAATCTTTTGTTCTTTTTCTTATTTTTCAGTTTCACTTGCTTATTTGTCACAATTATTGAATTTAATAGCCATGATAATTCTGGAAATTCTGAAATACTATAAACAATAAATTTTGAGAGTTTAATTGACTCTAATTTAATCAATGTATATAAGCAAAAGGTGTAACGGTTACAATTAAACAGTTTTTTTATGCTTCTATGAAATACCGAAAACAATCCAGCAGAATAAAGGAAACTGATGGGGCTTCAGTCAAACTGTTTACTGAGCTCTTTTTCTGAGAGCGGGTGAGGTGAGGTGAGTTGGTGTTTAACGCCGCTTTCAAGATTATTTCACTTATATCGCGGCTGCTAGTATTATTGCAGGGAGAAAGCCCTCAACACCATTGTGGCTATGCATTGCGGTGAAACCTGCGAGCATTGGCTGGAACTAGTGAACCATGGGTGGTACTGCGCTGAATTTCAGTGCAGCATTGCACCCAAACCTGACTGCGTGTAGAACAGTTCTCTACTGCAGACAAAGTTGCCGAGCCCCTGGCCGAGGCCAAAGCCGAACGCGCTAACCACTGTGCTATCCCGCCCCTTTTCTGATAGCTTTCTTATACCTAAATCAATTATATAGGTGAGGTGAGGTGATTTGGGGTTAAACGCTGCTTCAAAAGTATTTCACTTATATTACAGCAGCTATTATTATTGCATGGAAAAATCCTGCAACACCAATGTGTCTTTGATTTGCAAATAAACCTGCAAGCATCGGCTGAAAGTAATAATTTATCAAATTTGATAAAATCAGGCAGAAATTTTTAATTCAAGATGCAGCTATTTGAATCTACATAACTCTGCAAAGGCTTTAAGAATTGTTTTGCTCTAAAGACGGTTAAGATGTACATTCATGGCATGGGTTGTGAAGAATAACTGTAATTAACTGTAATTTAGAAGTAAGTAGATAACTTATACGATTACATTGGTGTAATTTCAATTAAATTCTGGATTCCTTACAAGGCCATCCGATTTTGGTCAATCATTCATCTTTCAAATGACATTAATTAACTACCAGATACACTCGGTCAATCAACAAACCGCTAGAAGCAAGAAGATGACTGCAAAGACCTGAGATCAATTCATTTCTAGATTCTTTATACTATTAACTTCATTTCGGTCAATACTTAATTCTTCTTTGAAATCAAGTATACTCATGATCAAACAACCAATACATACATTGACATCAAGGGGTCACAAACAGTTAGAACCAAGAAGATGACTGAAGATTACATTGGTGCAATGGTCAATCCTTCTTCAAACCAAATAAACTCCCAATCTGGTGTAAGGTTATACATTCACAGCCAAGGGTTAATAAACAGTTAGAATCAAGAAGTTGATGATGATAACAATTACATTGATGCGAAGCTCTATTCCACATTTCTTTGACTCTAACCTACGGTTTGGCCAATCCATCTTTCAAATCAAATGAACTCATGACAAGAGAAGGGTTTAACATCACAGTTAAATGTTTACAAACAGTTAGAAGCAAGAAGATGAGGATAAAGATTACATTGATGAAAAGCTCAATTCAATTCTGAGTCACACCAATGACCTTCTGGTCAACCCTTCATCAACATGGTTCACTACTTCCAAATCAAATAAACTCAATCTAAATGAATAGGCAGAAGGGAACTTTCCATTATCAGAGCTCAATTGTCCAGTCCTCAGATTACCACAGCTTTTGGCGCTGAAACTATGCTTTCCTGGTCTTGTGGACGTCCAAAAGATCAGATCTATTGATTGATGATTATAGATCTGTGTCAAGTGTATAAACTGGACCACATCAAAGAAGATTGATAATATCTCCCACAAAATATTGATAATTGCCTTAACAAATGCCCCAATACTATTTGTGCCATTTGAAGTTGAAATAATATCATTAAACAGAGTAGAATTAAAACCATTTTGACCTCAACACAACCATCTGGATGTGAGGCGAGGTGTTTTCGGGTTTCAGCATCAGCTACTACTTTTGAACCACGGTCGGCATGTGAGGAGAACTTATGTGAAGCATTGCACCCAAACCTTACTGTATGTAGCAAATTCTTCAAAAGGAAGTCTACATTTGAATTCAACTACATAGCCATTTCTCTGTGGTTCCTTTCTTACATTTATTAATTGATTTTTGAGAATTATTTTAAAAAGCCTGAATATTTGTCTATTTTTGAATATTCACTTCAAATATCAAAAGAATTTCACTTTAGAACTGAAGTGCCATTTTCATTATAAGACCTAATATTTTTAGAAATGACATTCTCTACGTCACTATTATCTGCACTAATGAAAACAGCGCTTGTCTTCAAGATAAATTGGGTAAGCTAGGCCTAGCCATTATAGAAAAGGCCCTCTATCCCTTTGTAAGTTGGGAGGATACAACCCCTCTATTCATATTGTAAATGAACCACTCAGAATGGTTAACTCAGTGTACACATGGCAGGTTAAGGGTTAATCTTCCCTCAAGTGAGTGAGTGGGTTATGGTTAAGTGCAGCTTTGGCAATATTTCAGCCATTGGCTGAGTGGATCTTCCTTCAAATAAATCAACGAAATCAACTACATCAATCTTTTTATCTTAGTCATTTCATGATTTGGTTCTTGCTTTCATATTTGGTGGTTACGATGTTAACATATAGAGAATCTCACCCAAGTGTCTTCTGAAATCAAATATATCAACACGAGTTGATAAAAGTTACAAATATCCGAGGCTTGCCGAGGATATTTTTACTTTTATCAACGAGTGTTGATATATTTGATTTCGTAAGACACGAGGGTGAGATCATCCAAAATCATTTTTCATTTCCATTCCGTGAAAAATGTATATTTCTGAACACTGCACTATAGTCTTAGACACCCAGTGCCGTGACGTAATAGCACTGTGATGTCATCATGTTTATGACATCATAGCATTGTGATGTCATTACTTGATGATGTAAAACAATTGTGATGTCATGAACTTGACTGTAACAGGGCATTGTTCAAAATCTACTGTCAAAACGATATCTCCTAGGAGATATCGCTTGATCTTCCACAAGCGGTATCTCCTGTGGAACACAGTTTTGGATGATAAATCATGTTGGGACTTATAAAAGTACATTATCAGTATCATGTCATATCAAAGGGTTTCTGATATTTGTTCAATTTTTCAATCTCAAAAGGCTCTTTGAGGTAAAGTTATAAAAAATAAAATTTCAAAAGGATCAATTGTTTTGAACATTTTAACTTTCATTTATTTGATTTCATGATAAGAGATGTCCAAGTTAATTGATGTTTCACACGCTTCAAGATTTTTATAAAAAATGCGAAATATAAATGTTTCAAACATATCAAATTTACATAAACAGATTTGCAATGAGATAATGTGTATCGAACTATTGCATTGGGCATATGCAAAAATAATAAAAACGTGAAATCAATAAATGAAAAATAATTTAACAGCAAAATACATTCTTGAATAATAATAAAAATATTTATATAGGTTAACAAAGGATTAATTACATAATCAAAATTGGATTAATCCCAAGCAATAAAGATAACTAAATTAATCCTTGAATATCCAGAACATATTATTAGGTGTTACAATTTCTTTCTTTGAATTCTGTAATTATGTCACCTATTTCACTAGGTGTATTGGTAAGAGTGTCACTATTGACATTGTAGTGTTGTTATATTTTGGATCACACTGTCTGCAACAGTATAGATTCTTTTAATGTTTCTAGTCAATCCCCCTATTGGATTCAAACCCACACCCTAGGAGTCATCCAAAACTGCAGCACTGACTGTACCAGCAGCTAACCAACTTGCCAACAAGGCCTTGACAAGAATCCAAGCTACTGTTACATTCAATAGACCTCTGATAGATGTAACTGGCACAGCTCAAAAGGCTGATTTGATCTGATGGCACGCATATTTTACTATTGTAAATGTCAAGAAAAAATGCTTTTGACGGACAAGGTGTCCTTAGCCAGCAAGAAGGGGTACAAACTACCTTCACTTTGTGAGGGCAACATGACAATCTCTGTTATATGATCTTAGTGTAAACAAACCAACATGCTCGTAAACATTTCTCGCCCTGTTTGCACACTTCAATATCAGATATATCCCCACTCTACAATGTCTTCTCTGCTTGAAAACAATAAATCATTCACTTCAGAAGAAATATCTGTTCTTCAAATGACATTGACCACAGCCAATGACAGATTGCAGTTTGTTTTACATAACAACAGAAAATTTACTTCATTTGAGATGATTATCAACTAGTGAATTAACAGGATTTGATGCTAATTTAAATAATTTTTATAGATATAGGAAGAGTGATAAACTAGGATGGGACAATATATACCTTACAGTATGTATATGTATATATATATATATTTCTTTTATTATTAAAAAATCCATCTGAATCAGAAGGAAGTAAACATAAAGTCTTTCTCTGCAGAAACAAACAAACAAACAAACAAACAAACAAACAAACAAACAAACAAACAAACATACAAACAAACAAACATACATACATACATACATACATACATACATACATACATACATACATACATACATACATACATACATACATACATACATACATACATACATACATACATACATACATACATACATACATACATACATACATACATACATACATACATACATACATACAAAACAAACAAACGAACAAACATATACTCATGAGTGGTCCCAGTCCTTTAAAAATCTTCCTCCTATGACCAATTCTGAAATGACCTTTAGATAAAAGAGAGACAATTTAATCTTGCCCCGATATTGGATATAGCCTTCACAGGGTATCATCCGTCTGATCCGCAAAATTAGATTTTCTCTGCATAAAACAATAAAAATCATCTTAAGACCTAGGAATTGGCAATTTATATACAGAAAAATGAAAGAAACCTTGTTTTTTCAGACTGTTTGTTGCTTTATTACAACAATATGCCACCATTCTCAATAAAGAGACTTCATTACGACAACCTTGTGCCAAGAATGATATTTCATATATTAGGTTTGCAAAAATATTGTCTGGCCTGGGGTGTTTATTTGACCTAGCAAACATTCCAATCAACTTGAACAGTTATAGATGTCTTCCAAATTGCAAAACATCAATAATATATTTGAACATCCAATAAAAAAGAAAGAATTATAGGATTCCTATTCTATCAAATTTTGAAAAGTTTCTTATCATACTGAAAATAGTGACGCTCAGAGTTTGAATCTAAATAATATTGGAATTATCAGAGGAACATATTTCATTAAAATCCTTTCACTTATTCTTCAATTTAAAAATATTGATATTTAGCTTTAAGATATTCAATTTCAAGATGAATAGTAACAAAACTTGGTGCAAAATTTTAGGTTGAAGGATTATCTATCGTCGATTTTCTGAAGCGATATGACAAACTTTTTCATTTTGATTACTTTGACAATTGCAAATACCTAAAAATGTTTAATTCATCAAAGAACTTACAGATGAGTGTTAGATTGAACAAATCTTTGGTTTCTGAATAATGGCATATTAGAAGGAATTTATAGTTTGGAAGATTTAAAAGATAAATTGTATTAATTTTATTATTTATCCAAGGGTTTCAAGGCATATTACGAAAGAGCCATCTTTTCTAATCAAAGATCTGAAGAATTCAAGATTTTTCCCAAGAACCCCATATTTGAAAAAACAAGCTTCATCAGTATAATTATTAATCTCAATTAAATATTTCTCATCATCCAAAAATACTTCAGGTTTTTTTAGCACAAATCAACCCTTATGCTAAGGAAGCTTTAACGCCAACTTTTGCTGAGAAAGCTAAGGTCACTTTAAAGCTTTTCTTGTATTGCATATAGCATACAGTTACATGAAGCAAGAAGACAGCATAGGTTGCCTTAGTTCTACCTTTTAACAATATACTAAGGTACCTTAGCTAACATTCAGAGTTTTTGCAATGAAACCAACAACAAATTCTGATTTGTCCAGATAAGTTTCAGAAGGTAAAATAGCAGGTTGGAAAACTAACTGAAGTTAAAAAGGAGCTCAAGTTTGATATCATGAACACTTAAATTACATGAATTTGAATTCAAAGACATACAACAAAACTGAAAGCTTTATGTTTTCAAGCTGATAATGTGACAAGAAAGAGCTCTTAAGTGCTCTTGAGAACCCAAAGAGCTCAAGGCAAAACAACCCAAGTGCTCAAGTTTATTTTACATCTCTGGAATCATCAATCCATTATAGCCTTAAAGCACCTCTACAGCAAACTGAAGCTAGTTGCAAATTACAGATAAAAGCATCAAGGTAACAAAGATCATTCAAGAAATTCTTCTATAGCTACAGATAAACAGGCTATGCAAATGGACGTTTCCAGGATGCCCACCAAACATTTGTTAATGGCAGTAAATTTGTGATAGAAACTAGAAAGATTCTTATTTATGGGTCAAATCTTGCAGTCCATGCAAATTCATTAAACCGCATCCTGATTAAACATTTGTTGCTGTAAACTTACTTCGGAAAATTGAGAAAGGAAGAGAAAAGAAATATTTACAAGAGTTTTTAACTTTAAAGGTCATCCAGAACATACAATTAAATTGTTGCCTCTAGAATTTTTTTGGCGACATTTCAGGAAATGTTTTCCTGGTTCTGACCAACAAATGTCACCTAGCTAGAAAATGGAAGTGGTTGGATTTAGAAGTTCTAATGGAACGTTTCAGGAAATGTTAACAGAACTTTCTCACCGATCATGTAGTGAAATCACAGAAGAGAAAAGCTATTACTTTTCAGAGGCCTTGTCAAACATTTGTGTAAACATGAGACAGAAACAGGCTGAGTGCAGCTCATGAGGGCACTGTCATCGTGTATTCGTTGGTAAATTATTAACGAAATTATATTCCAAATTATTCATTTGAAATCTATGTAAAATTATCTACAATTTATTCCTCTCTCTATTATAAGCACTCGATTCACTTAATAATTATCTAATTACACGTTCGACCCCTTGACCTCTCGCTTCAACTTCCAAGTAGGTTCCCTTCTTTCATAACCAAATTTGTACATGCATGTGCTGCACGCTAATAAAGTCTCTGCAAGTGCAGTCCACTGCTGCAGGAGATTAGCCTGGGCAACGGCCGGAGACGGACTCGCCGGCTGTCCGACTGTCCACTCTCAACATTATGTAGTTTCTATAGTACACCACTCGAGTCGGGCTCAACTTGGTAACACGACAGGTATGGGGTAGCCCTGACGTGTACACTGACTTGTGCATGTTCTCCGGCTCGAGTTCTTCATGGAACCACACACGCCAATAAAGAAAATGGTCGACCATCACCAAAGCATCTCTAGTCGTCATTTCAACGTCACACTGTCACTGCCTTCATCGTCACTCGTCTTCCTTTGCGATCAAAGTACCATGTGTGATGCCAAGACCAGTTGATTGAGGGACTTGGGGAAAGTTTATACATGCAAATGAAACTAGACATGCACCTCTAGATACGTCATCAATCATTTGATAATGCGATCGTATAGCAGAAATTCAGTAAAACAGGATATCACATAATGTTTGAGGAACTGGAGAGCTACTTTTCTACTCAAGCAAGAAGTAAGAAAAGGTAAAGAGGAAAATTTGGAAGAAGATAAAGAAGAAGAGAGGGTGAGTTATTGTTTTCCGCTGCTTGAGAAATACTTAAGCAGCCTTTGAAGAAGTTAAAGAAGAAGGAGAAGTAGATGAGAAAGAAGAAAAAAATGAAGAAGTAATAGATGAAGAAAAGGAGGAAAAAAATGAGGAAAGAGATCATTTCTAGGAAGAGGAAGAAGACAATGACAAAGAAGTCAATGAAGAAAGAAGAAGAAGAAGAAGAAAAGAAGACATTGAGCAATCTTGCACAAAATCAATCATAATGCAATTAATTCCTATTCTAGAATTCCTCAGTCACTTCCTTGTGTGATATGACTTATAGCAAAAGTTAAGAGAAGAGAATGACTACAGAAGTAACCTTCAGCGATGATAGAGAACAGAATTGCAAATGGCTACCTCCAGAAATCCTCAAAGCCGTAACGAGTAATGGAAACAAGGAAAGTGCAGAAATGTTGACAGAAAGTTCTGACCCATATCAACCGTTTGCTTTAAGGATTAATACTTGCTCCTGGGTACAATCTCCTTAAGTCTTATTTCTTCCACTTCTTGAGCATTTCATTGATTGAGTAAGCTTTCTGGAAGAGCCATTTCTTGTCACGCAAAGTATGTTTCACACAGGATCTGTACATGCACTATCTTTGAAAAATACAAACAGGGTTTGAGGGTGTGCTAGCAATTTTGATTATGTATCATTTATGTAAAAGCATGTCTACTTTATGATTGTGAACAGTTTATGTAAAACATGTTGCCTATGAGCAGTTGAGTGAGTTGGGGTTTAACACCGCTTTCAAGAGTATTTCACTTATATTGTGGCTTCAAGTATTGAATGTAGAAAGCCCGCAACACCTTTAGAGATGTGCATTACGGTGGAACCTGGGAGCATCGGCTGGAACTATAGCCAACCACGGGTGGTACTACGCTGTAGCATTGCACCCAAACCTTACTGAGTGTATAACAGTTCTCTACTGCAGACAAAGTTGTCGAGCCCCTGGCGGGATTTAAACCATCTATAAGCGGGGATCAAAACATGCAAATATAGGTAGGCGAAGTAAATCTGTGATGCAGAAAGGGAGAGTGTGGTCACAACAGACATGTAAGGAAATCAAATTCTAACTCAGCAAACAAAGCCAAAAATTGATATAAACGTATGACAAAACCAAATAAAATAAAAGAATAATAAATATTAAAAAACTGAAGCTCTTCCTCCAAAAATTCTTTCCAGTAAATATGATAATGGAAAAGGTTTTCATGAGGTATAAATTCTTGCAACATATTCAAAGCCATTTGTGACTGAGAGGAAGAACAGTTTATGACCTCAGTGTCCATAGTTCAGCACAAATGCTAATGGCCACCGAAGGCATGCATGGATTGTCCGAAGTTCAGCACAAATGCTTATGCCCAGAAAGGAATGCATATTAAATCTTCCTAGTTGTGAAAGGTTGAGAAAGCAGGAAACCGATGACAGAAGATTTTGACACCAACTGACCATATTCGCAGTTATGATAATAATGTATATTGAAAAACCTTATTCACAAGAATGGCCTTGGTAAGAACATTCCTTGATATAGAGAAAGCTTTTTCCTCCTTCCCTTCATATTGATTCTCTATGAGACAATGTGACACTCAGAGACAGTGTACTCGACCAAAAAATATAGCCCAAGCAATCATTGATGACATTTTAATTTTCAAAGAAAAAAAAGCAAGATGACAGTTTCCACCATTTTTGTCTTGCAAAGATTTCTTAGAATGGAAATCAACTCATGTTCTGACAGAAAATGTCAGAGAAAGAAAAAATGACCCGCTGATCGATGCCTGAGACTTCAAATATGAAGATTAAACAGATACCACTACTATAATTAATACATATGTTGAGATAAAAACATTTTTGATAAAATGTCACATTCACACATATTTCAGAGAAATTACAAAAAATAACATTTTTGTTACAATATATCCAAAAAAACTTCTTTCCAATTTGATCTTGAAGCCTGTCATAAGACTTGCTTTCTTTTGTGAAGATTGGTTGGATAAAGTTTTTAATATGAAGCAATACAATTAAAGGGAAACTATTTTCACCTTGGTCAACTTGAAGACTTTTAACTTGAAAAAGTCTTATTTAATTATCATTTAAACTTTAACATATCAAATTGTTTTTTTCAAATGAAAAATAAAAAATTATAAAATCACTTTGAAATGAGCATGGTTTAGTCAAGTACTCCTAACATCTCCAGCTAAAAAAAACTATTTAAAAAAAAAAAATCTATTTTTTTATTAAAGAAAAAGAATTTGTTTTCATGTCTCAAAAAGTAAACACTTTGAACTTTATTATTTTTTATGATGTCCTTAAAAATAAAAGTATACTGGAAACAAACAATATCTATTTTGTCATTTATCAAATAATAATTTTCCAACAATAATCACATTTCAAAACAGGAAAAAACAAACTATATTTTTATCAAATGAAACTAAAACACATTTCCCAAACAGCATGGGGGTTTTAAAAGTAGCATTTTATCCCAAACTTAAACAATAACATCTTTATCAACTATTATCACCTAAATTTAATGTCTTAAACAGGGCTCCAGATAAGATGCATATCTGCGTAAAATATGCACGGGTAATTCATATATACGCATTAAGAATGAAATCATCTACGGACAACTTTCCCAGAACAAGAGTCAGATATTTGTTTTCAGGAGTCACCGTAACTTGTAAAAAAAAAAGGGTTTATTTCTACATGTCTGATAAAATGTCTCGAATAGTAGCCAACTTGATTCCAACCTGTATAAAAACAAAGATTACCGAGTTCATATTTGATAAATCACTCGTTTATTAACAGCTTAAATGTATGGAAAATATAATCAACGACTAACATCGAAAAAGATGCTAACTTGGAATGAGGATCTGAAAACGATAAGACTTGAAATACTCCTAGTTTGTTTCATGTGGAAATTTTACTCATCGATTTTTATTTTGAGGATCGAGTGAAATACCCCTGAGTCCAAATAATTATCTGGAGCCCTGTTAGAATCTCCCCTTGTTGTGGCATAGAGATATTTCAGGCACAACATGTACTTTTTACTTCTCATTTCTTAAACCTCTATTAGATGAAATAAGATACTGCAAGATTCAAATAAATTTTCATTAAAACTTGAACACAGCATGTTTTTGCAATTAATTAAGACATTGATGGATGTAAATTGCTTCATTTATTATGTTTCATTTGAAATTGAAAAAAACTGGAACTTAAAACTATACACGTGGTGCACTGAGATGTCCCCCGCCAAAACTTCCAATCCAATTTAATCATCTTTCCCTTATATCGCCACTAATGCACAAGTTCAATTTATTTCCATGGAAGCCAGACAATTTTAAAATAAAAATAACTGAAGTAGCTAAACGCACAAAACCCATAATATGATAATCTTATAAACAATACTGTGTAGTTTTTTAGATAGAGGCCGTAAAAAGTGCCTACCATCTATATGCACTAACTTAAAATTATTTTCAATGAAAAAAGCCAGATTACACAAAGATAACAAAAAGCACTACTCCATTATAAGACCCAACAACGTACCAAGTTTCATATATAAATAGTATTCAACGAATGATAAACATGGCCCAAAGGCAATGATTTGATTCAGTGTATTTATAACCAATAACGTCCTGATTTGATCTTTGATATAAATAGTCAAAATTTTAATTCTGTTCAATTGCAAATTAAAACTGACAAAAACAGGTTATTTTTATCCAAATAAAAATTTATGGACCTGACATATCAATAAGGACGATAGGTATTACCCGTAGTGACCGGAAGGCAAAATGGCAGACGACGAAGAGAATTCATAGTCTTGTGATCCATTCTATTATGTTTTTTTAGACAAGATAATTTGTTGGTTATATAGATTTGTCAATCGCAATGAAAATAAGCAAACAGGATTGTTAGAATTAATACTGGAACCGAATGAAGGTAGTGGGGAATTGTAGCAGCCCTTCTTAAAAGGGAAAGAATTAAGAATTTATGGTATAACAGTTGGAGGTTACTACTCCATGAAAACTTGCAAGACATGAAAAGAATCTGAAAAAAGATAAGAATTGATTAATTTTGAAGAAAATCTTGACTTGCCAAAACTCATACTTTAGGAGGGATTTTTATATTTTTGCTGGCTGACATTCTTTTCAATATAATAATCTAATTAACATATAAGAAATCATGAACAATACAAAAAAATTTGAACTTGAAGCCAGTTAAAACTGTTGAATCCAATGTTCACGTATCAAAACAATATTCAAGTTGCAAAACGTTCTGGCAAGATTAAAAGCAAGTCTACCATATCATCTGCAAAGCTTAACAAACAATCCGGAAGTATTTCATCCATGACCTATCTGAGTAAACGGTTTCCATTCAGGAACTATTCATAGTAACGTGTTCATGTTCTGTTTTCAATGATGTCTATGACTGACACTGAAATGTACATGAAAGTGTGTCTATGAAATATTTTAATAATTTACTGTTCCTTCATCTGTAATATAGTTTTCTTCGGGCTCTTAACTTCATAGATTCATATGAATGCAGTCAAATCTAGACTTGCTGACTGAGGACCTTGACTATATTAAAGGCTCCTATTTAATACACAATCATGAAGCAGGAATTTCATTTGATCTTCTATCAATCATTTTTTTCTTTATGAAAATTTCAGAATATTCAATATTAACTTGATCTTCTATCAATCATTTTTTTCTTTATCAAAATTTCAGAATATTCAATATCAACTTGAAAAATGTATAAATATATAAATGCAAACAACATCACACTGAATACGATCCTTTCTTCTTCCATTAATCATTAAAACATTACTGCCGCTCTTGTACCTTTTAACACCTGTCGTTCGTTATATTCACCTGTAATAACATTATTCTACTTATATGACATAAATAGAGCTAAACTTATATCATTCTACCATATGCCCAAGACCATAAGCCCATATCAAGCCAAAGCCCTTACAAACAGTGAACAGGGGTTGTACTGTTTTTAACTTTAACGAGTTAAGTACCTTTTCATTTTAACATAACCATAAGCCCATCCCATGTACTTTCTATATTTAGCGCCAGTGCCAAAGGCGAAATACACTGAGTAACTCTGAGTAGTCATTTGCAGGGGGCCTATGAAACCTCTTAAATCATTAATCCTATGCATATAGTTTTCTGTTACGTTGTATATATATTACAAAATTAGGGTAATTCACAACAGGCCATTGACTAGAACAAAAAGCTATTTATGGAAATGACATAGTAACAGCAGAAGTATTAATGACCTCCTTTAGATAATTAATAATTAAGGAGTAAATTCTATATTCCAGGGCTGAATTAGTTGATATTAGAGTTGTGAAGATATAACATAATATCAAGAATTTTAATACTATCTCTCAATATATGCATCTTGATACAATTTCTGTACCATGATTTGTATTGTTGACCTTAAATTGTTTACTTCGCATTAAAATCAACATGTTTGTCAAAAATTAATCTTTCTTAATGAAAAATACTGAAAATATCGTGATATGTGGTATTGATTTGAATGGTTATGAGACAATGGTATTGTGAAATGTCTTTATATAAGTAACTCTACTTGGCAAACTTTTAAACATCCGCTTTATATAAAGTTCCTGCCAGTCAATCATGTTTCTTGGAGTGCAAGTGAGAATTTGGTTATCAGTCTGGCTGGGTTGATTTACTTGAAATTCATCCTGTGTGTTGGATGTCTTACCTTATGAATAAAACAATCTTCATATGGTGATACTTAGTATATCCTTTCAGACTATCTCTGGTTTTGTACTGAATTGGTTCCACTCTTATAAATATTTAGATTTATATAAACTTTATCACATAAATCATTTTTTAAAAAGAACTTCAGTATTCAAGTGTAAAGATTTTGCAAAAAGAATAATCATAAATATCATTATTTGAAAATGTTTAACATTTGATAAAATACACATATTGAATTCCATTTTTTCTGGAAGTGATTTTAATTTAACTATTATCATTTTACAAAAATATTTCAATGAAAATAAAATGAATGAATTAAAATTCATATTTTTCAAAGACTGATATGTTTCAGTCCAGATGTGAAGAAATAATTAAATTTGCAGAACAATCAACTCCAAAGAATCATACTAAATAATGACAATTCACAGAGCCCAAAATAAAATCAGACCCTTTGTCATTTCTAAAACAAACCATAAAGTCATACCTATATTCTATCAAAAATAGTGACATGTTGAAATAGAACCTTAAGTCCATCACTTGCAACAAATCAAAAAACCAAACCCTATGTGATTATAAGATGAACTATATACATTCCTATCTACAAATACTATCAATAATAGTCAGAAGTTGATCTTAAACCTAAATTTCTTTCACTATTCCACATGAAATATAACCTACATCATTCTTAAAAAAACCCATAACATTCATACCTAAATACTATCAATAATAGTCACATGTTCATCTTAAACCTAAAGTTCAATCACTCACCACTCAAGGTAAAAGTCGTTCTCAGAATAAACTATATGCAATCAAAGCTAAACACTTTCAACAATACTCACATGATGACCAGGAAAATATTACGTTCATTCACTCTCTACACGTGGTAAAATCCGACCCTGTGCTATTCTTCCTCTTATGAATACTCTAATCACGCAGGCCTCCACACGTGAATATAGTCAAACACTTCCCACTCAGAACAACCTTTTGGCCAACGGGGAAACCTCTCAAAGCAAGAGGCATTCATAGATGAAGCATGGAAGGCCTTAGCATGGCTACTCAAAGCATGAAGCACTCACAGATGAGGCGATATAGAGCCTTAGCATGTCTACTTAGCATAGAGGAAGTTGCTTAAAACATGGTAGCTTTCCGCCACAAAGCATGCTAGGTGTTTCCGATAGAGAGCTGTCGTAATCACTCTTTGAATCCCGCTCTATGAGATCATGTGACCCGACTCTGTCAGTGCTCCGATTCTAGGTCATGTGTCGTCAATTCAACCGTATCAAAACAGGGTTCAAGAGTAATAGTTTCTTGCGCTTTTGAATTTGTAATTCTACACTCTTGTTTACTGAGAGTGTACATTCTTATGCTAGCTTATCTTGACAATCATACTTTCACCCTGTCATATGAGATCTATTGATTTCAGCAGTTTACTTACCTTATACTTATATTCACCTTTTTAAAAAATCGCCTTTTTGTAACATTATGTACTTTTCTTGATTAGTATATTTTACTTATATATATAAGTAATACTTATCAAACTGACTTGTAACACTTTATTATCACTGTCAATTATGTTCTTTTGCAAATGCTCAGGGTAAATTGTAATATTAATATTTAATATTGATAATTAATTATATATTATAAATTTGCTAGTATATTGAAGATAGTTTACGATTGCCGTTATCTTGAAATTTCTCCTATAAGCCTAGTTATTATACAGAAATTCATCACAAGTTCTTGTTCCTGATGAGTTTTGAAAAACTATTTAAAAAAGGAACTGAATACGATTTTTAAAAGCAGGTCTATCTAATGTCAAAATGAATCTTATCACAAATAAGAACATTGAAGTTGACAGGGAAATTACATCCAAATAATGTTAATATCCTTTTGAGAAATGTTTATGAATTTTTCATGAGCACATAAACCCCAAGGAATAAGAAAAAATACAAAGGAAAAATTTAAAAATCAATATTTTGAATATTTATGAACAAATATAAATCATTTTCTTTTGAAATCCTTAATGACAAGAATTAAGAAAGTAATTCATTCTTCTGAAATACAGAGAAATAATTCTACATGATCAACAATTATTTTTTACACAATTTCCCATATCATAAATATTACACTAGATATATTTTTTATATATATTACAGGAGTATCTATAACGTATTGAAGGAAGGCCATTTTCAGTTATAGTTAGTAACTATTGGATTCAGGATAGTTTTGAGTATTTACTCCACCATCTAAAAGGGAAATTAAACACTTGAAATGCTATTTATTTTATGGAAAATACAAGGTATACATCAAAAATATCAACTTCTATTCAAAACATTATTTAACTAATTGGTTTATAACAACTAAGTTCATTTATTAATGGAAAGATGTCATTATTCCTAATGAATTAATTCAACACTAAGCCCTGTTTACTAGATCTTCATCTTAATCAATAACTGACAAAGACTCACTGCCTTAGAATTAGCATGGAATAAAAAGAAAATCCTTGACATTATGTCTTAGAGTAATCGATAAAAGTTTAAAGCAAAACAACATATTCTCTGAAAATTCTTTGAATTTACACATTACTTTTTGAAAGATTATATATATATGACACCATAACTCATCAATGAGGCCAAAATTTATTTTATTTTTCAGATTGCCATTATTGCAAATTAATTAGTGAATTTGTATCAGTGAATAAGTCACTCTACTCATGTTAACCCTTAAACTGCAAGATGTTGAAAATTTCAGAAAAAAATTCAAATTTAAATGTTCTATTTAGGGTCAAATCATATTAATTACTTGTTATGAAGTGAAGAATGAGTGAAGAGCTGCATGAAGGTGAGTTAGGTGAGTTGGTGTTTAACGCCGCTTTCAAGATTATATTTCACTTATATCGCGGCTGCTAGTATTATTGCAGGGAGAAAGACCGCAACACTATTGTGACTATGTATTGCGGTGAAACCAGCGAAAATCGGCTGGAACTAGCGAACCATGGGTGGTCCTGCGCTGAATTTCACTGTAGCATTGCACCCAAACCTGACTGCGTGTAGAACAGTTCTCTACTGCAGACAAAGTTGCCGAACCCCTGGCAGGATTTGAACCACGGACCTCCTGATCTGAAGCCGAACACGCTAACCACTGCACTATCCCGCCCCCAAGAGCTGCATGAACTCTTCCCATCTACAAATTTTCACCAAAATACAGCAAGATTAAAGATTATCTGAAAACACAGTCATTTCAGCATATGCAACGCCGTTCCCCTGCCATTCGACTCAGACTCTTAGCTTCATGTGGAGCAGATTAACCTTGGTCGCCTCATTAGAAGGAACTTGGAAAATCAAAGATGAAAAGTTGCCATAAAGTTTTCTTCTAAAGCATGCGATGGATAGCATTTGAAAAAAAAAATTTTTTTCACTTTACCTTTAGTTTGCAGGTTAATTCCAGGGGTTATCGATAAGCTAGCCTAACACACATACAGAAAGAAGGATTTCTCAATTATTTGTCTAATTATCACTTAATTTTCAACATGGTTCTCCCTCAATGTGATACACCCCTGCTTTCAATTATAAAGAATCTCTACTAAAGTAGAAGACTTTGAGACTTCTAGACTATACAAAAAAAACTTCAAATATTAAACAGTCATAATCTAGAACATAAACTGCATTTCATGACCTATCTTACTGCCTGTGGAATGTTTTTCTCCTTATCGTATAAAGTTGCCAAGATAATACGTAATGGCAGAAACATAAATGCAGTGTATCCATAAAAGTTTCTGTTGTTTATTCTTAGATACTCTGCAAGTAAAGGGAACATTCGTAACTGATATGTAAATGGTCTATTGGTAGATGCACATGCAGTTCTTGTAGGTCAAGTTGACCCAGAAAATGGATCATGTCATGACTTAAGGGAATTTGGCTATAAGAAATTAAAGGCATTAGCACAGACCACTGAAGCCTGCAAGTCGGAAACATCAATCCTGAACATGCATCTCTTGTAGGTCAAGTTGACCCAGAAAATTTCAGGCTTATGTCATGACTTGAAGGTAGTGGATATATTAAATTAAAGGCATTCATTATAAGGGAATTGATTCATTAGAAAGCAACGAACATTTCTTTGAGGACCTTTGTTGTAAATATTTTTGTTTACAAATTCCATGAAGCACTCATCAAGACACAAAAATCTGGAAAAACCACTAACAAATGTAATAAAGTATAGAGGAACATATATGATATTGAATTTTCTTGGACACAATTAGGTTCTCTGAGAATTTTTCTAGTTTTCTGAAATTACGATCTTTGCTTCAATCACCCTCTTCTTGCCCGTAACTGCTGAAACTTCCTAAGGGACCAAAAAAGCTACGGCCATTGACAGTTAATTTCTATCAATTGTATAATCAAAAGGGGCGAGAGTTAAAAAAAAAACATTCAGAGATAATATTTTTCTAAAATGAGTTCCAACCACCTTTGGAGCTTCTTATATAGTCTTCTACAAATAATTTAGAGATTGGCATCTGCAAGAACAAATTTGTCCATATCTGTGATGACTTCTAGGTTCCATTGGGAAAACATAATTCAAACATGTCCTTCAAATTGGAATTTTATCTTACCTTATCTTACTTAAAATCTTAAGGGATCAATTTGAAAACCTAATAATCCCTCAAAACAAAAGGTTAAATCAATTTCAAGAAAGTAACTTCCCAGTAGGGATACAACAATAAATAGCAGTCACAATGATACGTATCTTGATACTTGGGCCATGATACGATATCATATCCTGGTACATACAATATTGGAAACTACAGCATTAAAAGTATCACAAACAAAGGAAACTGACATCAATGACTTGAAGATCTTGAGAGCAATTGGCTAAGAATTATGGTAAAAAAATTCAACATTTTTGTATTTGTATCTAATATCATATGTTATGAATCAACAGAATCGAAACATACATGAATCATTTAAGCCTAATTTCCCAGGAAGCAAGGAAATTCTTGCTGGTTATTTGTAAATTCACAAAGTTATTTATCATCTACTTAATTCCCTGGTGAGGTGAGGTGAGATGAGATGAGGTGATACAGGGTTTTATGCGGCTTTCAAGAGTATTCCATTCATTTCATGGATGCTAGTATTATAACAGGGAGAAAGCCTGCAACACTATAGTGGCTAGGCATTGTGGTGAAACCTGTGAGCATCAGCTGGAGGTGAGGTGAGGTTAGGTGAGTAAGTGTTTAAAGCCGCTTTCAAGATTATCTCACTTATATCACGGCTGCCAGTATTATTGCAGGGAGAAAGCTCGCAACACAATTGTGGCTATATGCATTGCGGTGAAACCTGTAAGCATCGGCTGGAACTAGCGAACCATGGGTGGTACTGCGCTGAAGTTCAGTGTAGCATTGCACCCAAACCTGACTGTGTGTAGTACAGTTCTCTACTGCAGACAAAGTTGCCAAGCCCCTGGCAGGATTCGAAACGGTCCATCTGATCCGAAGCCGAACACACTAACCACTGCGCTATCCCACCCCTTCATTGGCTGGAACTAGCAAACCATTGCATTGATATTAGGTGTGGCATTGCCCCCAAACCTTACTGCAAGTAGAACAGTTTTCGACTGTAATCAAAGTTGCAAGGACCTGGCAGTATTCAAACCTTGTACATCTTGATCCAAAGCGCCAACAACTCCCTTGGTATCTTATCTTGCCTATGAAGAATTGGAACAGTCTTACCTTACACTGCAAACACATCTAAAAGTATCCATAACTCTAAATAGTATCCATTTAGTGTAATCCACTTGGCTTTACTCACCTGTAAGAGAGAAAAAGAATAATCAAAACAAAACAAAACAAAAAATTGGTATTTTTATGTCTGAAATAAACCGCAGAGGGTAAAAGGCAAAATTTCGATGAAACATTTGTAAATTGAATCAGATTTTAAAAACTTTAATTTTCATCTTAAAGAGTATACTTGAATAGTCATTGATATAAATTTAATATATTTATACATATGGATTCATTATACTGCAAATAGTACAATTTCCATATCATATAGTCATAAAATGTTGATAAACATCAATGTTTCTTCTTTTAATGGTCACACCGTATGCAATGTGAAGCCAAGATCGAGTTATCTCCCTTAGGTCAAGGTGAGACATTTAACTAAACAAGATAATGAGACTTTTATGCAACATAATATAGCACCACTTCAACCCCTTTGTGTCATTTACAAGTATTTAAGGAAACACTTGACAGAAATATGACTATTTTTCTCCCTGAAGGCCGTCATTGACTATTGACATTTGTAAGAAAAGAAAAGCTGATGTAACCTAATAATCTCAACCTCTACACTTTAGGCGTGCACATACTCTCAACAAGAGAATGGATATGATACTTTAACAGAATATCAATTTAAAACCAAAAATGTTTAATATTCACAATTGTAAGGAAATAAAACATGTCAAAGGAAAATTAAAGGAAAGGAATCTTGTTTCCAAAAATATACCAAATTTTCTAAAGTCTCAAAGAGGTCAGGTACTTAGGGTTTTTAAATATGTGCATATAAAGTACAAAATAAAACTTTTGTAAAAAAAATTTCTTTTGATGTTTTCCCAACAAGGCGCAAATGTTCATTTTTCCTACAACATCTTTAAAGGAGATGTAAATTAAAACGTAGAATAATTGAAGCATCAAAGTATAAGTAAGTCAAAATCATAAAAAAAGGACACTTTTTTCACAAGTTTAGACAAACAAATAGATTTACCTTTGAAGAACTCTACCCATCATTAAAACCATTCCACAGACACTACAAATGCTCCTTATCCAGCAGCTAATATTTCATGGAATAACCCGACTCACATCAGTGGCGCCAAGTCTTTGATAACTAAGAGAGTGATTCACCCAATTGCTGAGTAAACATATCAGGCTACTGACATTCTCATTGCACCAAATCCCCTCAAGTTCCAAAGAAGTCTCACACCGAAAAAGAAGATGCATGAGAATAGGAGTCCTCTATGAATAGTCCTTTACAAATCTCATGATCATTGATTGCTGATTGAGACTGTCCCATGAGGAGCCAATCAGGATCAAGAGAACTCTAGGTCAGCCAATCACAGAAAGGCACCCTCTCAGAGCTCCGAATTACAATGGAATATTACGAGGAGGCATGTTTAACAGCTGAATGCATCTCCCAGCACACTCATCCTTTATCACATTCTGAGTAGGCTGTGCTAGCTGAGCTGTAACAGGGGTACTAAAAATTAACTAGCATGGTCAGAACTATTTCTCAACCTGCCAATTAACAGAAGCTAGCTTCTTGACATAAACCGGACTGAAATAGTTATGGATAGATGAGTACATTTAATTATCATTAATGATTCACTAATTAATCAAAACATTCATATTATATCAATAAAAACTTACATAAAATAAACCTTATATATTTTGTCGTGTACACCAGAAATGATGTCTTATCATTTTATTAGCTATACCCAGCTCTGCTGTGTAATTTGATCAAGGCTGATAAATGCTAACCAGCATTGGGAAAAATAACCCTCAACCTGCCTGGAAAAAACTTGTTTTTGATAAGAACATGTCTCGCAATTTCATAACCCACTCAGCTGTGCTGTCTATTGGAGAGAATTAAGGGCCCAAAGCATGTCCCTGTAATGACCAGCTGTACTGCCTATTTTACCAGGATGATTAATGATAACCAGCAGGGAGAAATAACCAGTATGGACAAATAACCAGCATGGACAAATAACCATCAACCTGTTACATGACTACTGATAAAACTACTTTATTTCAGATATAGTTTTGCTGTTTATTTCTTACCTAGGATGATGCTGTACTCTTGAATCTTGAACAATATCTAAACGTTTTCTCATCAGTCTTGATTAAGACAGGTGAATCCATGGTGTTCTATCTTTATTACTATTACCAAGGGAACAAGAATGATATAGATTCCAGATATGTCTTCATATCAAGAAATATTGGCATTAAGTCTTGTTCTGTCTGTTTACTTAAGTGTATGTTTACAGCTTTGAGAGATATGTTCCAGACGAAAATGATTTTCAGATGGGCAAAGGAACACACCTGCTGATATAAACACGTCAATTGCGCATAGGCCAACATGGTTTCAAGAAATTATTGATGTAAATATTGCCAATAATTCAGATAAGAGACTTAAAAAAATTTAAAGCTAATCCCCTTGAAAAACATACATATTGCCAAAAAGGTGAGGTGAGGTGAGGTGATAACAACACTTTCAAGAGTATTTCACTTATATCGCGGCCACTAGTATTATTGCAGGGAGGAAGCCTGTAACACCATTGTGGCTATGCATTGCGGTGAAACCTGCGAGCATAGGCTGGAACTAGTGAACCATTGGTGGTACTGCGCTGAAATTCAGTGTAGCATTGCACCCAAACCTAACTGCGTGCAGAAAAGTTCTCTGTTGCAGACAAAGTTGCCGAGCCCCTGGCCTTTTAAAACTAGGAGAAGAATCCCAAAAGAAGGTTTGACATCATTTCATATCATATCCTCAAAAAAGTTTGACACCACAAATAACCGTACCAAATCTAATTTTTTTAATGTAATTACATATTCATAAATATAATGGATTTCCAAAAACCTAGAATGCAATACATATAAACATCAATCAAGAAAACATCAGTTTACAGACATGATAAATATATAGGTCTATACCAAGGGAAAACATATTTGAACAAAAATGACAAAAACTATCTTCATCTGTGTTATTTACCTAATAACTTGTTTTCAAATAAAACAAACTACATAAGTGAGTGAGTTATTGTTTAACGCCGCTTTGGCAATATTTCAGCCATTAGCGGCCAAACTACCCTTGACAAAAAACATTCTATCTTATCTTATCTTCTGAAATGTAAGTTGTTTTAAGATACCTTTCTACGCATTCATTTCAAAGTTTTAAAATGCCAATTCTCCTCCTAAAGTCCTTAATGAAATCAACTTGTAAGACAATTAAGAACATAATTCTAAATATCTTCAGGCCTGCTCTCAAACACCCAAATAATTAATCGGTGGCGCCAACCCCCCTCGTCTCCTGATCACCCTCATGGGTCTACAAGCGTCCATTACGTATAGCAACCATGCTGAGTGTGAGTGGAACTGTTGCTGGTCAAGGGAGAAGTCCAATTTAACTGTGACGGGTCATTACATTCTATCATGGTCAAGCTTTAGTGAGACGTTGAAAAATGAGTCTCTTAGGGCATGGCCAGGTTGAACAAATGTGCAAAATAGGAAATGAATCCTCGCAAAAGTTATTAAGTTAATCGAAACAATTCATACATAAATATAGATTGAAATAAAAAATGGAAAACGTCCTTAATCGACTTCTATTATTTTAAGTTTGACACGTTATTGTGTCCTGTAAAAGGTGAATGTGTCGTTATGAAGTAGTTTAACACCTGGTAATGGCGGTGTATAAACATCCAGGTAATCGTAACAATATAGTTATGGTAAAAATAATAATAGAAGGTAGTTAAAAATGGGTTACAATGGATTGGTTTCTAACCATTCTTATCATCCCTACTTGTAAAATTCCTCGCAAAAGTGTGTGCGAATGGATGGATAGACGTTTTCAGTATATAAACCTATATCCAACTGCTATTGTTTTCCAAATGCATAGGTCAAGTGAAAGTGCAAAACTGAAATGATTCTTCTAAAGCATAATAAAGGTTTAACATAAGATGATAAAAAAAAAAATTCTAAGTTTAGGGTTAAAATGACCAAAAAGTTGCTAGAATGCAATATATATATATATGTCAATATTTCTATATAATGTTTTTTATTTCTTTACTCTGCTAAAATGAGATGTATATTTTTATACATAAAAAAATTAATCTTGAAAAATCAACTTAATTTTGGTCTTAAAAACTTGTTTTACATTAAATGATGGTGAAGATAAACTGGAGGACATAAATGGTCCAAGTGGTCAAGAGGTCACTTTGACAATTGTAAGTAAATGGTACTGATTATCATTGGAATGTTTTTTCATACTGAAAAGATATTCAATTATGAACTGACATTCTCTACATTGGTCTGCAGTCGTGGAGACAAATTGACAATTAATAAGAAATATTTGGAATTGCTTAGGTTTTTAATATGGACACGCAGATAATGACACTAATATTTCATATAAATTTTCCCCTGAATTTATAATCAACATGAACAATGATTTGTGAGCAGAATATTAATGACAAGAAATCAAAATAAATAAAGTTTTCATTGTTATCAATCAAAGACTGCTATAATTGACAGTTGCTATGATGTGCAAGATCAATGAAACACCACAATCAGCATACATGATATTATCTTAACATCAGCAATTGGTGAAAATTATTCATTCATTTAAAAAGAATTGTGAAATGAAGATCGAATCAAAGATCTCCACTTTTCTGAAAGTTTTATTAATCAATGCTCAAGGAACTATTAGCCAACTGAAAGGATAGAGTTATGAAAAATATGAAACGAAAATTTCATATAGGGAAACTGCAGATGAAGTAAATAATCTTACCTATAAATCAAGATGGAAGGTAGTAATTTTTAAAAAAACTGACTTGAGTTGGGATTTAATGCCGCTTTCAAGAGTATTTCAGTTATATTGTGGCTGCTAGGAATTATTGCAGGAAGAAAACCCTTAACACCATCGCAGCTATATATGCATTGTGGTACTTGGCTGGAATTCAGTGTAGCATTGCACCCAAACCTTACTCCCTGTAGAACAGTTCTCTACTGCACACAAAGTTGCCAATCTCCTGGCTGGATTGGAACCACTGACCTCTTGATCATTAGCCCCGAAAAAACTGAAACAATTGCTGCCTCCCAAAATTGAAGATCTTTAAAAACATTGATCAGTTTAAATTCCATAAAATGGCTACTCCGTAAAGATTTCAAATGCAAAATTATGTCTTCATTTTCCAGCACGTCAAGTTTAAGATATTATCTAAATTAACATGGAGACATATTAATTATCTTGTTTATCAAATGATATTTCAAAGTGCACTGACGAGAGGAAGCTTTTCCTATATCAAAGAGGATCTCCAAGTTCGTAAACGAGAAAATGGACAAACACAGCTGAGAAGATTATTTAGATTACCCCTGAAATTTCTTCAAAGAAACAGTATTAATTTGTTTACAGTCAACACATAGGTCTTCCAGAAAAAGATACATTAGTGATCTGAAAGAGAGTAGGAAGTCATTAGAGCTAGAATTGAATCAAACCTGAACCTTGCAAACATCTGTAAGTATACTGAGCAAAAAAAGTTAAGGGTCACCCTAAATGCAAATGTATCAGGGTGAATCAAATGTGAACTATATAAATACTGAATATTTGGATGATCCCTAACTTTTTGTGTTCAGTATATTTGAGGCCGATTTGATTCAATTCCCGAACTTGCATACACCATTTATCTATACAGAGATAGTTAAGGATAATACAATGTTGAAATGTGTCAGGTTTCATTGGTTGGATTGAATATTTGCATGATCCCGTACTTTTTGTGTTCACTATATACATATTGATTGTCTTTAATGGTTCTTTCATTTGATGAATGGAGAAGATATATAAAGCCGCATGTAATTTATACTTTTGAAATACTTAATTCAGTGACGGAATGGTGGATCTGATTGATTTTCGGTGGATCTGAATGATTCCGGTTGATCTGAATGGTCCATCGGAATGGTCGATCTGAATGATTCAGGTTGATCCAAATGGTGCATCTGAATTGTGCATCTGAATGGTCAATCTGAATGGTCCATCTGAATGGTCGATCTACGGGAATAAAAATGTTTCCAAAAGGCATTTGGCCATGGCTGCTTGCTACTGGAGGCTATACCTGAGCACTACAAATACCTGTAGATTCGACGGCTTAAAGTTGTAACCCTTTAACCCCTACAGGGCAATATTTCAACAGTTTACCTAGAGGCTTGAACTCAGACTATAAATAAGTAAGTTTGTCTTGTATTTGAAGGGTAAAAGGTTTAAATTAACTTTGTCAAATACCTGGTCTTGAACTCAGAATCATAACCTACTATTGGGCTATTCTGAATCTAGACTTGTATATACTCTCTGAAATTACTTAGAACCATTGCTGACTGACGATCTTTGAGGCCTTGAGTTAGTTTAACCAAAACAAAATGCAAAAACTGTAAACTTCGTTTGGACGTAATGATGTACAGTCTGGCAATTAGGGAACGAGTTTACACATCATTGTTGTTTTCTGAGTTGGCAACACACTTTCTACCTGAAGTCACAACGCTAATCAACTTAGCCCACACATGAACATAACCTTTAAAGGGAACCCAGAACAGCATGATAACCAGGAGAGTGATAGATGTTATTAAGTGCAAGAGCAAAAATGATATCTCGTAAAAATCTGCAAACCATCAGAGATGTAAAAAGAAAATTAAAAATGGCTGACATTTCACCAAACCATGACAAAAAATGTCACTTTTGCTGGCAGTCATCTTGATAACAACCAACAAAAATTTCAGCAAAATATTGGAAAATATCACTTTAATTTTCATCCATCTAAAACTTGTTTACTCATTTTATAAACTTTTTTCAGATAATGCTGTTTTGACTTTATATCATCTTGAGAAAAGTGACATTTTAATTGTGTGTTGAAAAAAATGTCAGTTTTGATTTATGGAATCATTCTCTGAACTTCAAACTCCTTGATTTTAACTCAAAACTTTTGAAACTAACTATAATCTCTTGATGTGAACTCAAAACTAACATAACCATTTTATCAAGACCTTTCAAGGTTGGCACCATTATGTTGAAAGGCATACTCCTGTCGCCAATGTAAATGGATCCATTTAATGAAAAACTTTTATCTAGGTGTTGTCAGTCATAAACAGGAGACTTTCAAAACATAAAAATGCAGAAAGCGTGAAAATATACATTAATACTCTATCATTGACTGTTTCCCTCCTACTATAGCCAGAAATCATGCTCAAAAACAATTTTACTCATTTCTTAGGGGTGAAAAGGTTTGATGTAAGTATCGATGGCTTGTAACACAGTTTTTTTTATTACCAGAAAGCAATTTAAAGTTCAGATGTGATGAAATTAATAGAACAACTATGAGTCTTGAAAAACTAAAGTAGATTAGAAAAGGTGTTAGAACCTACCCAACCAAGCAGTGGATACAATCAGAGGCTGAAATTGAGCAATCAAGTTTTACTTGTGAAAATCATAATCACCAAAAAAGTATAACAGAAAAGATTAAGTGTTTGAAAATATTTTTTGTATTTGTTTATTCAAAAAATCTATTACATTTTTTAATTTTTCTTGAAAGAGAGTCCACATTAAATCAGACAGATGAATTCATATTTTATTCCTCTGTTAACATTGTCCTCTAGAGCATCTTTTAGAAAAGAAAATTAAAAAGCTTTGCAAAGCAGAAAATATCCCAATATCTAAATCGTACTTGACCTATTTTCATGACCAACCTCACATTTTTATTTTTCAACTTTTTGTTGATCCGAAACAAAAATGGCCATCTGAATGTGAAAGGAAGTAAATTCAACTTTGTTCAGGGAACTTATCAAGGTAAGAAACATGTTGACTTTAATCTTATCAGTCGAGGCCAAACATGTTTTCAACTTCAGAACGATGACGTATTGTTGTTGACCACGGAAATGTATGATAATGACGTTTATTCAGGTACGTAAACAACTAAATCCTTATAATCTACAATAAAAGGGGTCAGCTGCCCCGATTGGCTATTATATACAGAGAGCGATCAAGAAGATTTAGATGTCTATTAGTGGACGAGGGTTCAGTAACGATATTGTCTATGGTTCGGTTTCACCTAAGTATCTGGACAATATGCCTACACAATATCCGTTGATGTTTATTCAGTTGGTACTAGTTTCGGTATAGTTTGAAAACTATAATAAAAACTATTAAATTCAAATAAAACTATAAAATGTCTATTTTCAAGATGATATAAAGTCAAAACAGCATTATCTGAAAAAGTTTATCAAATGAGTAAACAAGCTTTAGATGGATGAAAATTAAAGTGATATTTTCCATTATTGACCTCTTCCATTATAAGACCCCTTTTCACTAAAAATTTAATGAAAAGAAATCGTATTTTTCTTTTGCTAAAAAGTCATTTTTTAACACTTTGTTGATAAATTTGCAATTCAATTATCAAGTTCTTTATATAGTGAAGAAATGTAATTTTATTATAAATATTTGCACAATCGACAGTAGGACAAATTCTTGTAAGCTGTTTACGAGGCTGACATTGTTGCTCGATTCTGTTGGTAATGGAATCCTGCATTGGACTTGATTCAAAACAGTTTAGGAATTTGTACTTGCTGCAAACAAATACACCAACGGTATATATAAATTTGATTCAGAAGATAGAACATTATCAAAAAAATTCCAAAAATCCAAATGTTACCAATAGAATATTATCTAATTATAAATATGGGTCTTAAGATAATGTAACACACAATCTTTTTTAATAAATAAAATATGTTTTCAAAAGAAAAATCTATCTCCTGCACCTGAACGAGTGAGTGAGTTATTGTTTAATGTCGCATAGGCAATATTTCAGCCATTAGCGGCGCCTGCACATGAATGAACAAAATTAATATGGTACGTACAACTTTTGCCACAATTAAGGATGATCTGATTGAGCTATGAAATGTTATATGTTCTGTACTGAAGGGAAATTGTTAATAAATCAAACATAAAAAATGTGCTTTAGTGCCTTTAAATTACCCTTTATTTTGTTTATAAGTTTGAGCTTTGCTTATTTTTTTTTCCCAAAAAACAACTCATGGGCGACAGCTATGATCTACAAATAAAATTGAAGTATCAAAATTTCAACAAACAATTAACCGCAATATAAACTGCATATTCAACATGGACTCAATTGAAAACATTCTTCATGATTCAAAAGGAAAAGTCATCAATTCAGAGATGAAAGAGAAATAAATTTTTTAACAGAACAGGACAGGACGTAAGATTCTAATCTAGGAAAAACGATTGGTACAATAACATGAAGTATTTGAAGTTTTGAGTTAAGTATAATTAAGTTAATATTAAGTTAAGCTGATAACAAAATACCTTTAATTTATTTAGCAGGTGATTTCTTAATGAAAAAAAAAAGTTACCTTGAGGTGCTGCCTTCCCGAAAATGAAAATATTTAAGCTTCATATTTCTACACTACATGGTAAAAGAGTAAATAGGTAAATACACTATCCTCCCAGTTTTCTTCCAGTCTCCTAAATAATATCCTCTTTCTAATTATTCTTCATTAAAATCAATTATTCTCCGTGAAACAAAGTTGAAATTAATAAAGGATAATAAATAGTTAATCATAGCCTATGTTAGGCCCTTGAAAGAGTTGTTTATATCAAACTGACATATTCACGAGACCAGCTTTATGATTGACCTTTCAAAGAAGTCAAGTGGAACTCCTTTCTGTCTCCACTTCGTGTGAATATATAGATAGTATATATATATATGTAAGATAGTTTGCCAAATCGGGGCTGAAACTGAAGTTATTTAGTAAATGTTTAAATTTAAAAATTTACAGACTGAAAATTCTCATTCAGCATTAAAAGTGTAGGGGAAAGAAGTTAACCCTGTTGCACAACTAATTCTGATTGTTATTTGAAAATTCTT
Source organism: Phorcus lineatus (assembly GCA_921293015.1). Classification (NCBI taxonomy): domain Eukaryota; kingdom Metazoa; phylum Mollusca; class Gastropoda; order Trochida; family Trochidae; genus Phorcus; species Phorcus lineatus. The sequence continues at coordinate 26,592,832 of OV121092.1, read as the reverse complement.
TCTTAGGGTTCTCTTTTCATCTGAATGCATAAAAAAATTTGGTTTGATAATAGGTAATTTTAAAGAGGTAAATAGCACAGATATATGTTCAGAGTTTCTTTGGATTAATTATAACAAGTTCTAATTTACATACTTTTCATCTTGAAGCATAAGCCACATTTGGTTTAATAATACATAATGTTAAGAGGATCTAATGAAGAGGCATGCGTAATAGTTTCTTTGGATTTATATTACAACATATGATGTACATAAATTAAACCAAATTTGAAAACTTTGGACATGTTAAAATTTTGTAATTTGTAAAGTAAAATAGGTACACGGTTTTGATGATTATGTACACCTACAAACAATGTAAAGATTTATTTGCCCAGATAGGTTAGAGCAAGCTTGATATTGTTAATTAAAATCAGAAGTTATTGATAGCAAACTGACATATGATTATTGACAGTCAACAAGTCCTATTTTGCTAATATATGATTATTGACAGTCAACAAGTCCTATTTTGCTAACAAATGATTATTGACAGTCAACAAGTCCTATTTTGCTAACATATGATTATCAACAGTCAACAAGTCCTATTTTGCTAACAAATGATTATTGACAGTTAACAAGTCCTATTTTGCTAACAAATGATTATTGACAGTCAACAAGTCCTATTTTGCTAACAAATGATTATCAACAGTCAACAAGTCCTATTTTGCTAACATATGATTATTGACAGTCAACAAGTCCTATTTTGCTAACAAATGATTCTATCAATAAATTTTAAATAAAAGTTGAAATATATTTAAATGGAATTTTCTGCTTCCAGATTTTTATTACGCAACACATAAAAGCTATAAATCTTACCCATCAGCAAACGATGATAAAAAAACCTTTATAGAATTTTAATAACATCTCGATTCGAATTTAAACCTATTTCCAGAATTCTTTGAAGCCAGAGATTAAGGTCTTTGTAAACATACTAAACAGCATGAATGACATAAAAATAGAAGTAATCCAGTAAATAAAGAAGCAAAACATCTAAAATTTAGTAGTCTTAAAGAATTAAAGCATTGATACTTTTTCTGGATTGCAGAAAGCGGATTACTTGGCAGAGTATATTGAGCTGCTTAAGACTTGATCAATAATTGGTGAAAAATACACTGTGCACAGCGGGTCAGTATTTGAACTTTCAGATTTAAGATAATGGAAGCAGTCCATGTAATGGAGGAATATGTATAGTTTTGAAGTTCAGCAATACTGGGAGCATCAAGATTGTTGGATGGGTGACCCAATTCATGGCTTGATTTCCTAAAGATTTGAAAGGTGATGCCCTGCTAAACATAGTCTAACACACAGACCGTTGTTAATATTATTTGACCTCAACATAACCTCTTGAAAATCAATATTTGATTTCGACTCCAACACGTGTTATGAAGTTATTTTGGTTTCACCACTTTCGGATAACCTTAAGTCAAGGACAGATGCAGGTTTGGCCATAACCTGACTGTAATCATAGAGAAAAAAACACCCAGTCAGATTGTTATCACATTTAGTTTTGAACTCATTGAACTTGACCACCACAATTGCTAGTATCAACATCACACCTAATATTGCAGAATATTGTAGACTAAAACAACAGAAATCACACAGATGATAATTTCTGGATTGCATTGCAGTCAAAAAAGTTTCTTTTTCTATCACTTCATCTCTTGAAATAATCATATTATAATGTACAAGACTAAGAAACTGTTGATGAAGGGTGAGGTGAGTTGGGGTTTGACACCGCTTTCAAGAGTATTTCACTTATATCACGGCCACTTGTATTATTGCAGGGAAAAAGCCCACAACACCAATGTGGCTATACATTGCGGCGAAACCTGCGAGCATCAGCTGGAACTAGCGAACCATGGGTGGTACTGCACTGAAATTCTGTGTAGCATTGCACCTACACCTGATTGCGTGTAGAACAGTTCCCTGCTGCAGACAAGTTGCCGAACAAAACAAAAACATGGATCAAAGACTCAAGCACTTCACTTTCTGAAAAGCGCAATAACTCCATGGAAAAACAATGATTTGAAACTACTCTCTTAACTCAATCAGGATTAATTATCAGCGAGACCTAAAACCACAATTAGAATTAGAAAGATTTGTTTCTGAAAAAAAATTACAGTTGAACATGATTAATTCACATTTATTTCCACGTTACCGGATATAATTAACATTTTAGTCGATTATACAGTTTGATAATGAACAGCGCGTAAAAGAAAAACATTTAGAAATGTACGCCTTAAAAAATTCATCAATGCTGCGAATACCAATTGGTCTCAATATTGATATTGATATTTGTAAATTTGCAGATTATTTATTACTACATGTAGTTTATCTTAATATTTTGTAAAGTTATAAGAAGTCTAGCTTATTTGCCTAGCAGTTAGATTTTTTTTCACATCATCACAAAAAACAACATGGCGGACCAAAAGCCAACAGTACATTTTTTTTTTCTTTTTCCAGTAAGCCAACAGGACATGCTCTTTAAGGATTATACAGCAAGAGAAACTCCCAAACTAGTATGTCCATTTACAGAAGAGTTCAATACAGGATAACTGATAAACGCAGGATAATGTCTGAGTTTCTCTGACCGTAAAACTCGCAAAATGTCTCTGTCTACTTCTGTTCCGTACTACCAGCAGTTCAATGGCTTTAAATTCACTGTTAAGAATGCCTGTCTGACAGAGGTTTCGATTATTTGGTCCTTAAAAGGAACCGTTTCTTGTACAATGTCTGAGCATTGTCTACTCGTCGAATACAATATGTCTCCTGGGTCTTAAACATCTTTATTGACACCGAAAACACTATGTCTGAAGTTCGCTAAAGTCATTATCAGGATCAAAAACACCATGTCTGAAGTTCCTCTATGTATTTTATTCCTTAATTCCTATGATATGAAGGGAACCAGACATCAACATCTTTCATTTATTTCATAATCACTCTAGGTTCAAGGGATCCATATTTTTATACGTGTTCCACACTATGGCTAATTTTCCTCCTGACCAAGTGGAAAAAATCTTATTACGGTACTAGTTATCCAGGATATCTTAGGTCCTATAGATATAGAAATATATGTTATGAGTCATTTCATATGAGGAAAATATCCATTTCCTGAATATCTTGATATTGATTAATAAAAAGGATCAAGAGAGATAATCAAATCAAAACGTTTGAGGAAATATGATGTATTTTGTCAAATCAATGGTTTCCTGCCATTTATTCTAATTAAAGTTGTTTTGAAACATTAAGCCAATAATATTAACAACCATTTCCAATAGCAAATGAGAAGTTAAAGATTTTTTGTTTCTCTTAGTGTTCACTTCATTTTTCGGGGCTATTCTTCAAAAATTCTTTTTACAGGCTGAGTCAATTCAAAGCATGAGTACACTGATACACATCTTCAAACTTGATAAAAAAAAATACATAATTTTATTATACCTTTCTTTATGAACTAGTATTAAAGTTAAGATCAGCTAGGACAGTGTGGTATTTGTTCACAGTTAATCTAACAGTGTGAAGCAACTAACGATTCTTTTAATTATCAAAACAGTCAGACAAAAAGCTGAAGTCACCCATCCATCACTAAAATAAATTCAATGTTGTTGAACTTCCAAACACAAACTTCATCAACCCTGCATTCTCAAAACATTTGATAGAATTAAGCAAATGAGTTATTGTTTAAGGTTGCTTGGTCAGCCACTACCCGCGTGTATATATATTCAAAGTACAAATCGTATGAAATTACAGAAATTCCAGCAATTAAGCATCAATGTCAGAAATATTGTAATAGGTCCAACAGAAGTTTGTTCAAGTTATCACCTAATATTGATTACTTCAGTAATCTAAGCTCTGCACTTTCTTCTTCAAACACATAACAATCGATACACCACTTCGTTGTGCCTAGGAAGAATGGTAAGCCAAATGAGACAATGTAGTCAATATAAATCTATATTACATGATTATGTTTCAATTATGCAAGTGGATCTATAACCATTTAATACTATATCAATAGCTTAAATTTTTTAAAATTATATAATGGTTTAATTTCTAAAAAAATAAATGAGAATTTTTATTCATGATCAACTTTTTTATATTTGGTACATTTTTGGACTGTTCATTTTCATGAAGATATAACAGGACACTTGAAATTACAAGACTTTTGCCATAGAGCCCCCAAAACACTTCTGAGATGATTTATGGATGTAAAAAGAAGGAGAATTTGCAAGAAAAAATCATCGCACAAATTTTTATATGAATTAGAACCAAAAAGTCACACTAACCCAATTTCAAAATTCAGACATATTTCGAACTTGTATAGATCAAAACCCATAAAATATTTCGGAAAATCATGATTTTCGCTACCATGCAGCTCCGAACAAATTTTTGTCCTGATTTTTTTAACTCAACTACAACAAAACAAGGACAAAAAAGCTTGTTTCTCATGTGTTATCAATTAGAAGTATGTGCCATTTAGATTGTAAGACAATTTCTGTCATACTTTCTGCAGAAGTACAAATTCTTGTATTTTCTCTTGGGTTATTCCCTTGCCGGATTCAGGATTTAACCAAATCATTCAATTTTGAATTTTCCCCAAGATTTGCTGTGAAAGAAAACACATAGTCTAGACCAGCTGGTCAAGATAATCCACTGGCTAGCTGATAAACTGACCTTCAGCCCACCACAGCTTGTCCAGAATCAACATGTTTACTCCAAAACAATGGTCAGATAGATGCCTATCTTGCCTAGACTGTGAAAAGTTGCCAAATATATCTATCTGAATTGTTATATCTTTAAACCGAAGAGCATAATTACACCACAATATAACACCCCTTGGAGTTTTCATCAGCCATAAATTGGCATCTCAAATCAACCTTGATTTAAGTCTGTCAAAATTTGAAGTCAATTGAGATTCATCTTTCACCCTTTTTGGTCTGCATGAAAAAATTGGCTGGGCATGTATTCTCTCGGCTGATACCTTTATTTAATTCAACCAAACAGGTGGGAAATTTGCCTTTAAAAAAACTTTCAAGTCCACAATCATCATAAATCCAAGTCACAAAGACGCAAAATTCACTGCTTCACACCAAAATGCTTTATTGGTCTCATTGCATGATAAGAGTGAAGTGATTTGCTATTTGTTCTTCCTGATATAAAATCCAAAGCTGATATGTGATGGAGATCATTATAAGCCCGAGATAACGGAAGATAAGCGGTCCTCCTTTTGGTACTATGAATCGCGAATGTTCTCTACATAGTACACTTGCGAAGGAACTTGAATAGGAGGGAAGGAGACCTTTCAGTAGCCCTTAAACTCTTAACAATAAAATATCTTGACCAAATAAATTTCTTGTGGTCGTTTTGCCTCAGTAGTGAATGAATGAGTTATTGTTAAACATTTCAGTGGTATTTGCCTCAGTAAAACAGGGTGGTAGTTAACATATCTTTAAGTTTATGTTTTTCAAGAACCAAAAAACCTAACCACGCATTTTCTTTATCATGAAAACTACCACCTTGTAAATGTATAAGGTTCTTAATGCCAAGTTAATGGTTTTGGTAACAAATTAGTTATTCATAATAATGCAGACGTGCTGCTTTACAATCTATCACAAACTCCTTATCAAAAGGTGTCTTGCCACAGACTTCGAAACACACCTTGTGAGAAACAAAGAAACCATTTGTAATTTACAGGGAGCATATTGATCGCAACACAATCAATTATCAACACCTTTGCAACATGTCACAATGCGACTAATAAACAAAATCTAACAACATCAAAACAACGCAAGTGACGTATCTACAACAATCAACGCCACTGACAGATTAATTACCGGGAACGACCTCCTCATTGCAGCAGCCAATCAAATTAGGGCCTGGCGGGGCGACATTATCCACCTTCTACGCAGGATCTCATCAGCTGAAGCCTAACCTCTTATACTGCTGGTAACCCTCGTCAGGCGCTCTGGCTTATGTCTTGAATGTATCAATCAGTCTCATCTAACACGATCAAAGGCTTCCTTAACAACAGGCTACAATCAGAACCACGTCCGATTCCAAGAAAAGTATGCTTGCTTAATAACACCTTACCAATTCTAAGAAATTTTTTTTTGTTTTGAACCATATGCTTTTTCCATTTCTGATATAATAATAACAATAATAATAATGACAAGGGCGACGATGACAACGAAGAAGATAATGATGATGATAATAATTAGAGAATTCTTCCATAAGCTTTTTCCTTGGTTAAAATGTTACATTGAAAGCAAGTGCAAAACAGACTCTAGTTTGAATGTCGTCTTGAGCAATAACAACTCAATACAAAACTGGAATTATGAAATATTTCTTAAATGGCATTTAGCCTTTTCAACCCAGTTGTTTTTCTTTAACTGGAATTCCTGTAATCAGTGGCTTGGTTCGACAGCTAAAGTCTTTTATCATATATTTAAAAAAAGCCCATTTAAACCTTTTTAGCTGAGTTGACTCTTTGCAATCACTGAAACGATAAGATGCACCCTAGTTCTCAGCTTGGGAATGGCAACGGTAATTTCAGCAATTTCAGGATGGCGCCAACGACCAAAATCTGATGAAGAATAACAGCGACAAGTCAAAAGGGGGAAATTATTCAGAAGATTAGAACTAATTATGGTGATTTTATGCATAAAGAAACACATGTTTAAACTTATTTTTACAAGTGAACAACCTCATTTTACAAATGATGGAATACAGAAATAGAAAGATGACGCCATTAATATCAAAACTCATCAGGATCTGAAAGAAGTATAATTGGAGAAAACGATCCTGAGTATTTGGAGACAAAGTTCATCCATTATGTACATACTTACTGGGAGCCCGGTCAAAGCGACTCGGAAACCAGAGACAATCTAAGGCGATCTAATGGGTCCTGAGACAGAAGGATGTGGTAACCATGTAGATTTATTCCGAAGAGGGCAATTGCCAGCAAGGAAAACAACTCGCCCGAGACAGACCTCAAGCTCTCACGACATAACAGTGTCTATAGACTCCTCTTAAACTACAGGAACTATAAACAGGGAAATAAATGGTTCACCTTGCATGATCCTGATACTTCATCCTGGGTTAACCAGGACTAAATAGACTGATAGACAACCATATATAACCCCTGGGGGTTTTCATCAGCTGATAGGTCCTCAAAACACCCGCTCTTGATTGAAGTCCATCAAACTTCGAAGTCAATTAAATTCTAAAATTTTCTTTGAATATTTTTGGTTTGCATGAAAAAATTGGCTGGCAAATCAATGCTTGCTCTTAGCCTACGAATTTTTTTTCTTCCGCAAATCAGGTGACAAAATATGCTTCAAACTTTCAAGTTTTAGTCCATGATCATCAAAATAAGAAACCAAGACGCAAAATTCCATCATCTCAGGACAAAATGTTAATTGGTCATTTGTTGCATTGCAAGATGAGAGCTTAGTTAATTTGTCATTAGATCTTCTTGATATAAAATCCCTGGGTGATATGTGATGAATATTGGATCATTAAGCCCTGAAGAGAAGATAAAGGTTCTTTTGTGGACAGTGAATTGCAATGGGGGTGAGGGGCGGGGGAGATGTTGGGCGTATATTAAGCCCTAACCTCTTAACAAATGAGTTATGTTCCTATTATCATAACCACATAAATCTCACATGTTTGTTTTGAATAGATTTACCAATTTTTTTAAATAATATTAATAAACAAATGAAAGTCAAAGGACATCACTGATAAGAGTTATAAGGAGACCAAGATGGCCGCTAACAGTAGAAAGTTACCAACAGCCCCCTGGGTAATCAGCTTTGTCAGACTTTCATCTACTAGCTTTGGAAGGCCTTAAAATCCTCATTAAATAGAAAATAAGGGAATGGGGGGGAACATAGACATGAAAGCAATGAAGTCTCTCACGATTCCCTGATTAGTATGAAGACGGTTTGATTCCCCTGCCAGTTCTAATGACTATACGTGTCGTTAGGATTTACGAGCTCAGACATCCTTGCCAATCATTTTAAAGATGTAACAGAATTATATGGGACACAAAACTGTGTCTGTTAAACACACCCTTTCTTATAAGGGACAAATTTTCAAGTCAAACTAGATTGCTTTTGTATAAATAAATCTGAAGAAAGAAGCAGTTCAAATTTAAAATATTACTTGACTAACATTACCAGGAGGGGCATTATGGAATCAGGCACAACTCAAAGTTCAGTTCTCAAAATACTACCCTTGATCTTTTTATGGAAAGACTAACCAATCACAAGTCTTTGTACAAGAGACTGGTTTTATATGCCAAATTTTAGCATGAAAATTAAGAGCTCATAACAGCAGGTGTGTTTTAAGATGAATAATGAGTTTTCAACAACAACAACAAAAAATACTTTACCATTTGCATGACAGTGTTTCCTTTTCAACAGAAACAGTTTTAAAACGATTGTTCCATGATTGGTTAATAAACTAATGAATAAAAGGTGTTCACACAAAAATGGCTGCCAGTTGTTTTTGCTTGATATCTTATCAAATCTCTACGACTACAGTTGATTGGATGAGTATACATATATAATGATATGTTTGACCTTCTGAAGATAATACATTTGGCATTAAGTAATAAGTATTCAAGAAAATTTGAAGAAATAAATATTTAAGAAAGCATGTTAGCACCCATTTAAAAACATCAGTGGAACAGAAACTAGCCATGTGATTGTTTAGGTGAGGTGAGGTGGTGTTTAACGCCGCTTTCAAGATTATTTCACTTATATCGCGGCTGCTAGTATTATTGCAGGGAGAAAGCCCGCAACACCATTGCAGCTATGCATTGCGGTGAAACCTGCGAGCATTGGCTGGAACTAAAACCGTGGGTGGTACTGCGCTGAACTTCAGTGTAGCATTGCACCCAAACCTGACTGCGTGAAGAACAGTTCTCTTCTGCAGACAAAGTTGCCAAGCCCCTGGTGGGATTTGAACCACGGACCTCCTGATCCGAAGCCGAACGCGCTAACCACTGTGCTATTCCCCCGCCGACCCCCCCCCCCCCCCCCCCCCTGCAATGTGATTGGTGTATAAGCCGTGAGTCAAGTTTGATGCAAGATCTAAGGTGCTGTTTGGAAACTCACATTAGAAATTGATGTAAAATTTTTATGGGTCATCTGAATCGTAGGCAGGTAACCTGAGTGCAATTTCCTTGATGTTAAGCCCCAGGGGGATATTGTAAAGAGGATCTCAACATTAAGCCATGGGTGTCTGCATACAACGCAGATTATAAAAAAACGATCACCTTGCCAAATTAAATGATGCCATGGTCGTTTTACATCTACAACTGGCAACCATGCAGAGATGAAAATATTACGCTGGACTTTTATGACCTTTTACATGTGTATTATTCAAAATCAATCAAATTTTGATCGATGGAATTTCATGAATCAAAACTTCCCGATAGAATAATTCAGGATTTGTCAATAAATTGACGCAAAATGAATACAAAGCTTGGAAATTAAAAAATAAAATGTTTCTAGGGTAAATATAATTTGTGAAGTGACCACATGACTTCATTCTTAATTTTTATTGTAACAAATAATTCTCAGTTAGAAAATATTTGATTTTGTTTCATCAAAAACATGGATTTAGAAATGCTGTCAGTAGACAAAACATCAACATACTTGTTCTTAAAGACACATGTTTGGTGAAACACTAAAATCATTTTTTAGAAAACAAAGTCAAAGCCAAAGTTCATTGACATATAGATCCAAGTCAGCTGATGTCAGTCATGCAACAATCGACCCTGACAATCACCGACATGACGACAATAAACTTCAGATGTGAAGTGACAAGGTAATGACGTCCATACACAATCTGCATCCCTCCAGGATTGAGGTCATCAACATGGTTTAGATTCTAAGCATTTCCTGGTCCTAATCGCCTCTCTGCGGAATCTGTACTGATTTGATGAGAGTAAGTTGTCCCCACACTGACCGTTTTTGTTTGGCCACGTTAATTCTCAAGAACATATAGAAGACCAGAGCCTGGTGGAATGACAGAAATGAAACACTGAACTTCATATGATAAATATTACCCGAGGAAAAGGGAATGAATTTTTGTAGTACATGAGCAAGAGCGAGGGTATACAGAAACTTACATAATTTTTGTTAAAGTCATTTGATACACATCCGGGTGTAATATACATGTGCACATATGAAAAATGTCATTCCTTAGGATTTACAATTTTGGTAATAACAATTTTGAAGATTTTTTATTTTTCATAATGATGGTTTGTAAAATTCAAAACTGAAGTAATTCTTTAAAAGGAAAAATAAATGTAAACAAATCAATTCAAAGAATTTTCCTTAGGATTAACAATTTGGGTAATAACAATTTTGAAGATTTTTTATTTTTCATATGATGATTTGTAAAAATTCAAGACTGAAGTAATTCTTTAAAAGGAAAAATGAATGTAAACAAATCAATCAAAAGAATTTTTTTTATTTATTTAAACATTAAAATTTCCTCTTATAGAACAATTCTGGAATATACTGTGACGCTTCCTGGATTTGCTAAATACTATTCTGACTAGGTCCCCAGACTTCAATGAAGTGACAAACAAATTATTTCCCTATGGATTATCAAAAAGCGAATCTTTCTAGTCAAAACCATTAGTCACATTCTGACATTTTGATAAGTAGAATTTAACCATGTTGTAGAGCTTAAATACATTTTATATTCAAAGACAGAGGTTCAAAACAATCCAGTGATGAGACAAACCAAAAGGACAAGATAATCATTAACCTGTTGAAGTGAGGTGAGGTGAGTTGGTGTTTAACGCCGCTTTCAAGATTATATCACATATATCGCGGCTGCTAGTATCATTGCAGGGAGAAAGCCCACAACACTATTGTGACTATGTATTGCGGTGAAACCTGCGAGCATCGGCTGGAACTAGCAAACCATGGGTGGTACTGCGCTGAATTTCAGTGTAGCATTGCACCCAAACCTGACTGCGTGTAGAACAGTTCTCTACTGCAGACAAAGTTGCCGAGCCCCTGGCGGGATCATTAACCTGTTGACTTTTCTTTGTCATATGTGGTCAAAGTAATATGAGACACATTTTACAAAGGTGAGAACAAACCGAAAACACAAATTACAAAGCCTGAACTCAACAGACCTTTCAGTAGGGATTCCCTGGACTCAACAGGTCATATTTGTAGATCTATCACTGACCAAGGACTCAAATTACAAATCCTTAACTCAAAAGACCTTTCAGTAGGGATTCCCTGGACTCAACAGGTCATATAGATCTATCACTGACCAAGGACTCAAATTACAAAGCTTAAACCATGTGATGGGAGGAAGCAAGCAGATGACAATAAGTCTGACAATAATCCTGCCATGAAAGAGACAGGTTAATGGCCTCCATACAGATATCCTTCCCTCAGGATAAATACATCAACTTCACACTCACTGATCTCTGGTTATCTCCTGGGAGACACTGGATACTTTGAAGGAGATTGTGGTTTCAGGAAGTCTGTCTTTGGAACCATTCTCCAATTTTATAGAACTTTGACAGGCTTTGGTGCCAGTTACCAAAACACTACAATAAGATCTTGTTGTGGACAGTCAGATGCTCATGCAGATTCTGCAACCATTGGCGCCAATTAAGGAACTATTTCATGGAGATTTTGTTCATGGTATCTTGTCTCTGTAAACTTTTATTCTATTATTGGTCAGGACTGATGAGTTGGTGCCAGTTAACGAAACATTATAGGAAATGTTGTTGACAGACAGACTCTCATGAAGTGTCTTAAATCTTTGGAAGAACTCTTTCAGGAAAATCTTTTTGGGACAGTCTGTCTCCTAATGTTTTAAAATTTTATTCCTTTTATTGATTTCGACCTTGAACAAAACACTTCACAGAGATATTGTCTTGGACAGTTTTATGCAAATGCAGTTGGTGAAACTTTCGTCATTGTTCAAAATAACTATTTCAGAGAAATTTAGTTTTGAACAATTATTCTCCTGGTGCATGAAACCTTTTTTCTTTGCAGTAGAGAAGGGATATGGTGTTTTGGTGAATTTTAAAAGATTATTTTCAAAGAGATTTTAGTTTGGACATTGAAACCTTTGGGTGCAGCCTACAATAATACTTCCAGACAGATCTTTATCTTCTTTGTTTTATAGATTTTGGAATCATCATTTTTACTTTTAGATTGACCTTGAACATAGTGTTTAGCAAATTACAGGATATCACCATTAGGGAGATAATTTTGTCAACATGACTTCATTTAGACCTTTCTATATCCTTTTGGATTGGATTTTTACCTGACAAGAACAATTTGAGGACAATCTTATCGTAGGCATTCTGTCTGTGGGTCTAAGGATCCTTCATTTCTGGATTTAGATGGGATTTGAATTCTTATCACAAAGGGAACCTTTTCTTAAGTCAAATAATGACAACAATATTTCCATACAAGCAAAAGTGCTATGGGATAAATTTAATTTGGCAATTCATAAATCTACACTGGGAGCTTGAATGTTAAGTTCTATTAAAATATTTGTATTTATTTTGATTTCTGACCCAGAAATGACGTCAGTTTGGCAGTGAAACCAAACATGACATCATTTTTTCCAACAAGAGGTGAGGTGAGGTGAGGTGAGGTGAGGTGAGTTGGTGTTTAACGCCGCTTTCAAGATTATTTCACTTATATTGCGGCTGCTAGTATTATTGCAGGTAGAAAGCTGTTGTGGCTATGCATTGCGGTGAAACCTGCGAGCATCGGCTGAAACAAGTGAACCATGGGTGGTACTGCGCTGAAATTCAGTGTAGCACTTCATCCAAACCTGACTGTGTGTAGAACAGTTCTCTACTGCAGACAAAGTTGCCGAGCCCCTGGCAGGATTCGAACCACAGATCAACCTCTTGATCTAAAGCCGAACGGGCTCACCACTGCACTATCCCGCCCCTTTCTAACAAGATGCTGTATAGACTGAACAGTTTACAGTCAAACATGGCCAAGTGGGTGTTGAAATGCTGCTGTAAGTATTATGATTGTGTTATTGAAACCAATAAATTTTGGATTGATCAACTAACTTTTTTGTTCTTTTCAATTCTTCTAAAGACAAAAATGTTTTCTTCACATTGTTGGTTTTTCAAGCAAGAGTTTATTCTGTATCAGTCTGTTGTTGAAAATCAAACACAATACGACATTGACTGCCCCAGCTGTGACCCAACTGTTAACAGTTCAACAATCAGCTTGACTCCCCATCAAATAATACTAAAACATGGCGGCTTGTGTTCATCAATATACCAGCAAGGACGTTCACTTCATCAACGTACTTCATCAACAGGCGATGAAGTACAGCTGCATCATTTCTAGAAGCATCTTTTGTACATTTGCTGTGTGACACACTTCCAACACAGGGAGTCTTGTCAACATTCATAAAATCCAGCATTCAAAGTTTCTATGAAGTTTTCATTGTTAAATTTCTGAAGCTCTCATGGAGCTAAGATTGTTAAGGAACTATACAATATCATTGATCACCTTAGCGCTAAGAAAGCTTAAAAATTTGGCACTGGTTTTCTTCAATGAGGATAATCTCGTTCCAATGGATTGATTGAAGAGACAGTATTTGTTTTTGCATTGAATGTGATAAAGACCACTATTTTTGCAATTCTGTTGAAAGAGTTAATTTTGAGTTAAAACTCGTAATCAAAATTTATCATATTTTCCAGTTTATTACATCCATCTGGTACTTTGTTTGAAGGGAATGATGTTTGGTTCTCTGTTTTTATGATCAACGCTAAGTTTGATTTCTATTGCAAGATTTCTTAACAATTTTGAAGAAAATTTGAACATGAAGATCGAGTAAAAGGAGATAATTTCAATAGTTTAATTTGTTATTGTAACACTTACTATACCTAAGAAAGCAGGTGCATCAACAGAAACTTGTATCATTAAAGGATATAACTTAATTAATAATTAAAATTTTTAGCTTAATATCCACTGTCATAACTGCTCATTGGCTGCACCAGAAGGAATTGCACTTTGGAGGTAACAACTGGACGCCTTGGAAACCTATACAGGAAATTCTTCCTATGTTCAGGTACCAATCTGTGCATCTAGGTGAACTGAGTGCGATAAAGATCTGCCTTGCCCAGGGGCACAACCCAGTGAAAAGCCCAGGTCACAATTTGTTGCTGTCTCCACCTGGATTATAACCAAACCCTTTGGCGCCAGGGGCCAAAGTGCTAACAAACCACTGCACGACTTTGCTCCATATATCAATTGTTATATTGCATTCATTTTCCATACAAAAATGAACATTACCCAGTCACCGAAACTTGAAACTGCACCATATACCACAGCACTTTGATGTTAGACCTACTTCAAGTCTCTACTTCACATCTCTACTTCACATCTTCCTGTATAAACATGCTCTCAAAAGGGGCATATTTTCAAAGTGTTCTTCCTAAAACTATAAGAGTGTTGAACATATGTCTTGTTTATGGTAGTAGCACAGAATTTGAAGGATAAAAGAACTAAAAGACCATTGATAGTGGCATCTCGAGTTCACAAAAGGACAAATTCTATTCTGATACCATTATGTAAGAATACTTGACTGCGTTTCTTTATAGTTTATATATATAGTATATATTTACCTAGAGGTAATAGAATATTCTATGACAGCCTTATCTTAACAAGTGGCTTAATTATCCCTTACCTTTATTCCAGTAAAAAGGACATGCAGAATGGTTAGAACTAATTAATTAGCAGCATCAACAGTACTAAAATAGAAATTAATTTTTTCTTAAAACTGTAGAAGAAAAACACTTGTGAGAAATCCAGGTCACAATGTAATGAAACCATTATCTGACAATTCAATGTTGCTGTTCTAAGTTGACAAATTATTCTGGAAATCTCAAGAGATGTATAAAGGATGTCTGGAAGGCCCATAATTAAATTGTCTTCTCATTTTCAATCGTGCGATATAAGTGATTGCCTAGACGATCATTACCATTTTCTCTATAAATTGTAGAACAAAATAAGTTAGAAAGTTGATGATCGATCGAATCATAGTCACTAAGAAATTCTACTTTAAAACAACACGATTGATTACAACATTGTCGCATAAAGAAGTTATGAATCAATCTTGAATGAAAATTTATTCTAAACAGTAAGTTACAACACTTCTAGTTTGACAATTTTGTGTTAAGTTTAAGATTGCATACCAAATAAATTTAGAAAAACTTAAGCTAAGTGTGGATATGAATCACAAAACTGATTTGTTATCAACAAAAACATCAGATTATGCCTCAATATAAGCAATAAAATGACAAACAAAAATGACTACCAATAACTAGTCATCAAACAAATAGTACATATTTATAAACAGCTATTGTTTTAGATTATCAATGATATCCGTGTCTCATAAGCCTTTTAAGGCTGGATGTTGTTTTTAAAATTGATTTTTGTTCCAAATGTTTTATAACAACATGTGACACGTAAATAAAACATTTTTTTCTTCTTATATATCACATTCAGAACACATGCTAGTTTCCTTATTAATTCCACAACTTATTTCACTTCAACAAGCAGAAAGTGAATATTCATCATCACATCAAAATTTCAACAAGTCATTCCATTCTCAAAGAGGACTTCACAAATGCTATCCAGAATATATGTAAGTGAATAGATAATCAAGGATAATCACAACTGACAGCAGATAATCAAGATCCACCATACATTCACAGGAAAGTCAGCATCTGTGCTCTCTAATCACAGGGCTTATCTCGCCTCCTTAATCATGATTAACTCTTACTTACCTAATTTCTAACACTTTCTCTCTGTCGTGTTCACCTTCCCGACCATGCTTTCACCCAGCAAGGAAAGAGGTAATACGACATCCTATCTAGACTTCCATAATGTCTCCAAATCATACATTACTACGCCTTGAATAATATAACGCAGTTTACAGCAAATTTTATCTACTTTTTAAAAAATATTGAACATGTGGATAGACATAATGGGACGAGTTAAATATTTTATTTTTTAAATGAATATGATAAGGAAACCTTAGCAAGTGCAATCTCAATTCAGCACAGCTGCGTTCTCCTGGTAGCGAGGTAACGTAAACAGAGTTTACCATATGCTGTACATCCCAGGCTCCTTCTGTAGACAAACAACTTGATGCATCTCTGCTGTATCTTATAATTGACATAATAGTGGAAAGTCATTAACTTGATCTTATCTGATGAATTCATTAGGAGCTTATTAACCAGTTTCCGAGTTGTTTACTTTCTATAATCATAACGCATGATGGGGATAAATTTTGCCTGATCAGATTACCCATATTCCTCTATAAACACCTTGTGAAATCCGAATACTAAAAGTACTTTAATCTTCTGAAAATCACCTTGGGGATAAGAATACCATAATAACTCTAAAAAAAATACCTTGTTAATTCAGTAAGCACAGATAACCGTTGGTCCTTAAAAACATACCTTGTAAAATCTACTAAGAATACCGTAATAACTCTATAAAAGCACCTTGCAAAACCAGCACACCATAGATACCTTAAATCCTCTATTAGGTGAACATACCAAGGAGATAAACATGATACTTAAACAAGAATAACACTTACCAAAAAGTACCTCAATAAAGTTACCCAGCTAGAATACCATATTTCTTATGAAAGGCACTTTGCAAGATCAGCACATATAAGAGTACCATAATTCTTCCCAAAATAATTTTGGGAACAGCATACACATATGCTATATTTTCTCTCAAGCATCTAATGGGTGATAAAGTCTATATCTCACAAACCTTAATGACGCATTGAGCTTAATAAAGCCCTGCATGGGGCTTAAAGCTCAGCAGAAATAAAAATAGAATCTACACAAATGTTTTGTCTGAAAACTAGGCTGTGAACTTAATTATTTAACAATAGTTTAAACCAATAAAGGTCAATCGTTTGAAAAAGAACAATGAACTGAGTGATAGTCGAGAAAAGGATGTCACATAGGAAACATATACCAAAGATTTATTTCAATTATCATTCTACAAATAACCATGGATCTTTTCCTAACACCCATTACCTCAAACAATGTCTGTATCATTTAACATAGAACCAATCAGAGATAAAGTCGTAGTCTCAATTTTGTTAGGCAACCAAACAGGGCTAATTATTCTTTACGAGCAAAAATCCGATCACTTACACCAATATTTCCTGTTGCGTCTGCAAAGATATTCATATTTTAAGCCCCTTTTAAAGTTCAGGAAGAATCAATCTGCTTATTGGCGTATGCCATTTCGGACCGAAGAGTTACCGAATCAAGTGCAATCCCATCGCAAGTACGAAATACCGGAACTCTAGTAATTGCAGTGCCGAAACATATGAAACACATAAAACACATGAGAGACGTGAAACATATAAAACACATGCAACACATGAGAGACATGAAACATATGAAACACATAAAACACATGAGAGACATGAAACATATGAAACACATGCAACACATGCAACACATGAGAGACATGAAACATGAAACACATGAGAGACATGAAACATATGAAACACATGAGAGACATGAAACATATGAATCAAACGAAACATATGAAACACATAAGATACATGAAACATGAAAGACATGAGAAACATATGAAACACATGAAACATTCAGAATATATTGCTTATCCTCAAGCAAGTATAAACTGATAGATCATATCCTATTTAAAAGATCATGTTTCAACTAAGCAAAAAACTAATCTATTTGAAAAAAAGATTATTATATTTTTCAAGTTCAATTCAAAATAATACCAAAGTAAAGAGTTAGCATAGTTGGTTCTTTACGTCTAACACTGCTTGTTTTCCATTCAAAGCATTTATATTCAAGACAAAAGAAAAGAATATAAATATATATATATTTCTTTGTTTTAGACCAATTTAATATTATTTCTATAGCGTTAGTGTTCATTGAATACAGACAAATTTTTCTTGTGAAAATTATGACCAAATATATTTTTCATGAACTTCGCAAAAGGACAGAAACTATTTTCAACAAAACAAATATTTTATAAGGAGTCCACAAATCTAAATATCACCAAAAAAATTGAGATTAAAAAATTAAACTTTATTAAATAGATATTTTCCTAAAAAATATAATTCCCAAATAAATAACTTATTTACAAAAATAAACCCATTATCATGATCAGGAAACTATACAAGTTCAGCTAGGTCATTTAGATCACATAACAGACGAATTCTTAGTAGAATGCATGAGCAATAAAGATAATGGTCCTATCGAATATCTTCAAAACAAACTTGAACTTTTGGCCTGGGTCTGGCCATTGTTTGAAGGTGTCAAGTGTCTTTGTTTACATCAATATATGAGAGTAAAGATACAAGTGTTATTTGTATTAATCAAATATATAAACTCAATTAATGGAAAATCAACATTATATGGATAATAAAAGACTCATTGTGTATATAAGATGAAAGAAAAACAAATCCATTAGAAAACTTGATTGACTTGAAATGAATCTAGTAGGCTTCTTTATATGTTATTTTTTTATAAAATGATAAAATAAGTCGTTGATTTATTGACAAAAAGTTCATTTCAAAGACAAAACTATAGCTTAAACTTCAATGTTAAAGAAAGAGTTTAAGTTTCCAAATGTAAAATCATTATTTATGATTTATATACCAGTTGAACTAATCATTTGTTGATACCTGAATCTATTGACAACACAATAAAAAAAAGTTGCAAAATGACAAAGTATCTGAGCTAATTAATTGCAAGAAATTAACGACCCCAATTTCTTTTCCTGCAACTAACTACCAAAGGAAAAATCTCAATTGACAACTGAGATTGGTCGGTGGACAATGAAAATTGCCGACTCAGCAATAAAGGTTTAGTAGCAAGCTAGAGGTCTGTGAGTCATTCACTGACAATCAAACTTAATTGGACGGACAGTAATTACTCTGATCCTCTCCTGTAGCAAGTGCCGTGAGATAAGAGTACTTATCCCTCGTCGGATGTTAAATCTGATTGGTCAATTTAGAATCTCCAGTGCCCAAGGAGTCTACACACAACTATTCAGCTCTCTGGACCTTTTTGAACTGGAGAAGAAGATGAAAGTAGGATTTTAAGGTTTTGATCCCTGTGACCCCATTTGGGGTCATGGGGTCACCAAACCTACAATTTAGAATCCCCGTTGGCCAAGGAGTCTACACACACCTTTTCAGCTCTCTAGACCTTTTGGAACTGGAGAAGAAGATGAATCAGTCGGAATGCGTAATTGACACTGGAGCAAAGTCTGAACTATATCATACAATAGAGTAAATGTACATAATGTATGGTTGGGTTTGTAAACGTTGATTCCATCAAATTTCATTTATTTGTTACTTTGATAAGCTTGATAAACACCTTGTCAATATTGACGAGCTTATGATGTTTGAGCAATTACTTTTTGCTGGTATCACTTGAAAGCGAAGCACATGTCTGTTGCATGGATGAGTAAAAAATATCAATATAAAATTATTGACATTAAAGTCAGTTTGTATCATATGAACAAAAGTGCAATAAAATCTTCATCCCTTGTATCTTTATCACATTGATGACAGAGAAGTGCATGTTTCTATTGTAAGTAAAAGTTTGCATTAACAGCTTTATCACATGGATGACAGTAAAGTCTACTTGTATCTTTTTCACATTAATGACAGTGAGGTATATTTGTGTAATAGCTAGAGGGGTGCAATAATGTCTTTATAAAACATTAAAGACTTTGAAATATGTTTCTATAATATGTTTAAGAGTGCAATTAAATATACATATGTATATAAATATCTGAAAAACAACAATTGGTGAATATATCAATATCCCATAGAATACAACTGATTACATAGCAACATCACATGGATGACCATCTGTCAATTCTGTCAATATCCCATAGAAGCTAGACAATAGGTTACATGTAAGTATCCAATATATGACAATAAGTAACATTTAAAATCCCATCGAAGACATTGCAGTAACATGGCAAAATCCAATGGAGGACAAAAGGTGAGTGAGTGAGTTATTGTTTAACTCCGCTTGGCCAATATTTCGGCCATTAGCGGCGTAAAAGGACAAAAGGAAAAAAGGAAATAAAGTTGACAGTCGGTAACATGACACCATCTAATGGAAGAATAAACATGACAAGTAAGTATCCAATATTTGACAATCGTGACATGTAAATATTCCATGCAAGACAATAGTTAACATGTCAATATGCCATAGGATAAAATTGGTGATACGGTAATATTACATGGATGACAATAAGTTATAAAGAGAATCTCACCCAAGTGCACGGATTGGGAAAGGCAGAGGCCATGGGTCATTTTGCACATTGGATGAAAAAATGGCCCATTCAAATAAGAAATTTTAGCATTGCTTCAAAGGCTAAAGGTCCATTAAAAATTCTGAAAATAACTTCAAGCCCTGAAAATGGCCCATTGTCATAGGTGTCTTTCCCATTCCTTGCAAGTGTCTTCTGATATCAAATATATCAACATGAGTTGATAAAAGTTACAAAGTGTCTGAGGTTTGCTGAGGATATTTTTACTTTTATCACAGTGTGTTGATATATCTGATATCAGAAGACACAAGGTTGAGATTCTATTCATCATCCAAAATCATTTTTCATTTCCATTCCGTGAAAAATGTATATTTATGAACACTCGCTACTCTCAGTGTGGTAATGTCATAGCACTGTGATGTCATCATGTTTATGATGTCATTACATGATGATTTAAAACAATTGTGAAGTCATGTAACAGGGCATTGTTCAAGATCTACTGTCAAAACGATATCTCCTAGTCGATATCGCTTGATCGTCCACAAGCGATATCTCCTGTGGAAGACAGTTTTGGATGTTAAATGTAATTATCCCATAGGACAATACAAGCAATTTGAATAACCCTAGGATGATAATATTAATGCTACCAACAAGTCCATTCCACAATTAGGTGAATTGAACTGCAAGTCAAACACTAATTAAACCACAATTAAGCCACAATCAAACCACAAGTAAACCACAAATTATACCTCAAGTTAAACGACAAGTAAAACCCAGGTTAGAGCACAGTGTTGAGTTTTTATTAACAACAGCTGACTCTGTTGTCAATATCAATTTCCAAGGCCCGATCAATAAAGCATTACTGATGAAATTAATGATGCAATCCTACATGAAAATCAAATATTTTACACACTTATAAAACATCAGACAACATCAGATGAAAGTCCTCGATGCTATGTTGAACCAAGCAAGTACAATTCGATTTGAAAGAGACGTCAGTTTTTATTTCTATTACAGCATCAATGACGGGAAGAATTGAATTCCTGGTGTTGGATTGAAAAACTGATGATGATCAACTGATAGGACAAAAAAGATCTAATTCATTTCAGCTTCGATAACCAACTCAATTTCTGAATTGGGCAAAAATTTCAAGAGTGAGATCGATGTCAAACTCAACAGCCACTTTGTCCAATCCGACATGTTGTATAGAGGCAGTGTTGTGAGCTGACTGAATGGATCAATGAACTGTATAACACAACATTACAACAAAGGTCCGGGAGAACAGGCAAGTTATACATGACATGAAGCCCACCTGGTCTTGCCCACTGATCAATGGTCAGTCTGGGGTCAAGTTAGATAGCTTGTACTAAGTCTCCTAATCATATCAAAACTACAACAAATATACTCATTTTGAACAAGATTTTGAAAATTTGTATATGTGTACTATCCCAAAAATGAAAAAAACCCATCCAAATATATATCTAAATTGATATTAGCATAATATCTGAGGTGTTTTGATATTTCTTGAAAATCATTTTAAAGTCTAGGTGAAGAATGTCTGATCACGACACAAAGACCATTCTTTTGTAATGGAGGTCCCGCCAAATGACAGCATGACATGATGGCGGTAGAATTCCACTTGAGTACACACTTACCATAGTGATTGAGTACCCTGTAACTACAGTACACCTCGTATACACTCCAGGATTCCAGTACACGATGGTACATCCAAGTACACAGTAGCACAGGACAGAAAAGTTGAAAGTGATTTGACCTAATTAGGGCCCAGGCTTTGACTGCTATTCAGGTTTGGGGCCCAGTGCACATGTGTGCATGTTTATTTGTCTGTCTGTGTGTCTCTACTGCTCTCTGTGATTTTCCTGTCACAGAAAACGTGTTTATCTTTGTTTATGTATCTGTTTGTTTGTGTCACAAAACTTGTTAACATTAACTCTAAAATTACAATTTTCAAAGAAAAAGTGACATTTGTATAAAATTGGAGCCAATTAGTTCAGTCTAGGGCCTCCTTCAGTAAGTCTAGCTTCTAGCAACTACAAGACCAAGAGTTAAATGTTAAAATTTAACAAAAAAATAATTCACAGACTAAATCTTAAAGTAAAGTATAAAAAATTTTATACCAAATTTAATGGATATCAATTATCAAATAAATTTTTTGGGGTGACTCAATTTCTTTGAAAGACATTCTTGCAGCTGACATGATTAAGAATTGAAGTAAGAAAATTTCAAGAATGTTTTACTTTTTTATCCATGAATGGTCAACATTCATAGTATGATGACTGATGAAATGATATACCTATGTAAAAAAACACAGCGTGATGGTCAAGACTCGATCTTGGAAACCTCTGAGAGATTGCTTTTTATGTAATTGTGTACAAGTATGATAAGATAAAAAGCTGCGTATCCAATTTGACCTGGCTATGATAATATATTGACCCAATAAACAAATGTGACAACTATATTGACTTGCACCTTCTTTAATCTGCCACTAGCAGGGAGAGCATTGAAGCCTGCCGTTTCAGGTCACGATAAAATTTTGATGTATTTCAACAATGTGTCCCTTTTAAATCTTTTCACTAATATAAGTAGTTTCAAAGCCTTTTTAACTTTCATCCTGATTAATTTCAAAGCTGGTCACAACATTATTGTAACTATGTGTATGTTGTAATGAAAGCCAGGAGAACTAAACCGTATGTGGGGCTGTTGAAACTTTGCACTCAAATAAGACCACATTATAAACAGTTCTCTACATAAGAAAAAGTTGCCGCATCTGCAATCTTTACCTTAACCCCTAGATTCAGTCATTTGTGTATTTATGATATCTAGTTACACCCCCCACCCCCTACCCCCCAAATAAAAAACCCCCAAACATGTCAATACTCAGAACTTGCAATGGCAGACATATATATATATGAGGTGAGGTGAGTTGGTGTTTAATGCCGCTTTCAAGATTATTTCACTTATATCGCGGCTGCTAGTATTATTGCAGGTGAGGTGAGGTGAGGTGAGTTGGGGTTTAACGCCGCTTTCAAGATTATTTCACTTATATCGCGGCTGCTAGTATTATTGCAGGGAGAAAGCCCGCAACACTATAGTGGCTATGCATTGCGGTGAAACCTGCGAGCATCGGCTGGAACTAGCGAACCATGGGTGGTACTGCGCTGAAATTCAGTGTAGCATTGCATCCAAACCTGACTGCGTGTAGAACAGTTCTCTACTGCAGACAAAGTTGACGAGTCCCTGGTGGGATTCGAACCACAGACCTCTTGATCCGAAGCCGAACGTGCTAACCACTGCGCTATCCCGCCCCCTACATATATAGGATAAAAATGGCACCCCAAAAACTAACATGAGTACAATTGGTAATCCTGTAATCCTGAAATGATGAAAGCAGTCTAAGATATCTGCAATCTCATTGAAATTAGGTAGGACCTATCTCTCCAACCTCACTGCATATCTGATCTGGGTACTGCTCCATAAGGGTCATGTCAGATGACCTTGACCTCACCTTCCATACATTTAAACAATCAGATGCCTGCTTAATCAAAACTTCATGCTGATAGGATTGAGTTCAAATATAAACTAAAATTACTGCCATGGAGCAGTATTAAAATCAGAAACAGTACATAGTACCATAGTTTCATTTTGTTAAGAGATACAAAATGTTCTTAAATATGCATCAGTGGTTAGTAAAAGCTACTTTTTCCTTGTGCATAAATTCATTAGCAGTAAATAAGGGTTAAAGTGTTTGTCTTTTGCTGTTGTTTTTTCTTCTTCTTCAAAAATTAAAAAGTTTAAAACTTTCAGCCTTTTTTTACTTTTAAATGTCAAAAGCAATGACAGTGGTCTTTTAGATTCTTGACTCATGGGAGATCAAAATGATTCTTAATTGTGAATTTTTAAAAAACTTGAAAAATAATTTATGACTTTTGGTTGGCAAAAAGCTTAAATCTATGCCCCTTTTGCTTTTTGAAATCTTTTCATGTTTTTTTGCATACATTTTTCTTCATGATATGTAAATTTCTAAGTCACAAATGTATTCATCTATTCTTCTAACTTTTTTGATAAGCTTAAATCATTTGTATTAAAAAACTTTTAGTGTGCTTGCTGAATATTTCCAAAATGCAATTTTGGTATGAAATAAAAAAAGTCCAAGGGTAATCAATGTTTATATTCTCTCTTTTAAATCAACAACATCCATAACATAAAGCAAATAAAGTTTTCTTTCAAGGACTTAAAAGCATATCATTCTTAAATTTTTCAAACAAAAAAGAATTGCACTAGAAAAACTAAATTTTTTTTAAAACCAAAAGGTCAAGTTGTTTTCCAGTGTCCGTCCCAGGAGGAAAGAAAATAAGTTAGTTTTTCCAATATTCATGACACGTAAACCTTGACTTGAGCTAAACCCTCTTTGCAATCCTCTGATGTCCAGTAAAAATACATGTGCGACTATTTACATAGACAGAACGTGCCTGTGTCACAAAGACAGGAATCAAAATATCCTCCTTTAAGTCAACAAGTAACATGGGCTTCTGAATATTTCCTAGACTTGAAATAAGGCTTCAAAAAAATATCAAATTCTGTTCGAGAAAATCTTCAGAAATCCTAAGACTTTTTTGTGTTTACTTCAAGAAAAAAAATCATGTCTGCATTGTTGTTCCTAGAGGGAGTCCTCAGGAGATTTGACTAGCCTATCAGTGTCCCTAATATTTTAAGAAGTAAGAACCTTTGCCATCACTAAGAGTCCCATCTTGATCTAATCAGCTGGGAATATAACTGCTGTCTGTGTTTCAATTCAGGGAAAATCTATTTATTGACAAAATTTATTAGTGAAAGAAAATATATTCTGAAGATTTGCAAATCATAAACAAACAAAATGATACAAGATTGGTTCTTCCCCTTTACAAGCAAGTCTAGCTTTGTATTGAAAATCCAACTTCTCTGAGGTTCCTTTCAAATATCTGATAGATAATAAATTTGAGGTGAGGTGAGGTGAAATGGGGTTTAACGCAGCTTTCAAGAGTATTTCACTTATATAGCTGCTGCCATTATTATTGCAGGGAGAAAGCCCACAATACCATTGTGGCTAAGCATTGTGGTGAAACTGGAGAGCATCGGCTGGAACTAGTGAACCATGGGTGGTACTGCACTTAAATTCAGTGTAGCATTGCACCATATAACCTGACTGAGTGTATAACAGTTCTCTACTGCAGACAAATTTGCCGAGCTCCTGGTGGGAACTACAAACCTCTTGATCCGAAGCCGAACACGCTAACCACTGAACTATCCCGGGTATGTTCCCAATGTGCCTACAGCCCAGTTTGCCTACACTGCTATCAAAACAAATCCATGCGTGAGTGGTTTGTGTATCAGTTCCTCAAACCTATGTTTGACAATGGACTCATCCACTTGATCCAGAGTAGTTTGATAATGACAATAACAAATTTTATTTCACATGACTTTTCACGCTTCCTTATTTGATGAAGTTTGATATTTATTTCATTAAAAAATCATTGCAATAATAAATGTGGTTTTACACGTCACACTGCTTGGCTGCACTGATGTAACTAGTGTAACTACGTTACTACAGCGTCCCTTGCATCCTCAACAGACATTATAGCAAATAAGAGTTTATTGAGAGTGAAGGGTGAACATGGGTTTATATCTTTTGAAACATCAATCTCATTCGCATCTTACCAGATACTTGGGAAAAGATTATCAACCGCTCCAATATTATACTTTATAATGAATACATAAGTATATACCAAAGGAATGTATATATTTAAAATTTCCAAAGGCTCTGAAACATTCTATCACAGACTTATTTCTAAAGGTGATAAACTTGAAATATGTATCAAATAGGAAAAAATATTCTCTGATTGTGAATTCAACTGGCACAATGTTTTAAACCTATATGGGCATGGTTTGAATTCAGATTCTTGCACAGAGTCATTTATACTAAAAAAGAATTATTTGATTGATAAAAACCTGTTTTGGGGTGATTTAGAATTTTGGATCAATAATTTCTTTTCACACAAGGTAAAGTTTACCAAATACCTGACCTTGAATGTAGTGATCTCCATGCACACAAATATGAACGATTCATATCCCCAACCTCATCTTGCCCTTGTGGCCATTACTATGATGACTCAATGCAAGTTTTCCTTTTATGTCTGACAACGTTTTGTTAACACTGCTACTCTTTAATGAACTTAAAATTGCTTTGTTAGGTAACAACTGTTGACTTACGGGTAATACCCATTTTCTGAGAAGGGGGTGTTTTTTCAGTCCCCAATGTGCATACACATTTTTTGTAGGCACATTGGGATGTAGGCGCTTTGGGATGTATAGGCACATTGGCACCAAACCCTATCCCGCCCCCTAATAAATTTTAAAAGGCACCGATTTTTGAAAGACTTAATGTTACTCAAGCTACCAACCAAAGATATACTGTCTAAGAATACTTGGGGTTTGCAAGTAAGGGGTTAAGGATTAGGGAGACATATAGAGAGTCAAAAATCTCTTATCAAGAAAAAACCCTGTTGAAAAGGTTAATGGAGAAAATGTCGTTGTTTGATAATTAAGTGGTCAATTTAAATCATAACGGATTCGATATTTTCCTATTTTCACTGAAAACATTAGCTGCATGAAATGTTTTATAAATGGTTTTATAATTGCCTTTATCAAGCAATTTTACATGAGATTTTGAAATTTTTTAAATGTAAACAACAGCTTAATTGCCTTAATTCCTTCATGATAGGCTTTATTATTAAACAAGAATAAATTTTATCTGCAAGTGAACTCATTACTTGTGTGGTTAAACATAAGCAGGGTCATATTTCACATTGGAACACTTAACATCAACCTTTGTTCAGTTCCTGTATGTTTTTGTCACTAACGACATAAAAGATTGAAAACGATGAAAAAAAGATTTTTTTTTTTTATCCTACATGATTCAAGTCTAATTGCATGAACTGAAGAATGTTTTTGGAGACTATTTTAACAAATAAAACAGAAAAAAACATGCTTCAGAAGATAGAACCCACACCAACTGTGAACCCCTTTAATGTGAACACCTTCGAATCATTTGAGGTTGGAAAATGGATTCACATATAGCTTAACTGATAATTTTGAAACTACCTCTTTAATTTGTTTTCACAATACCCTTTTATCTAAGAAACATTCAACTCCCTATTTAAAATATAAAAATACTTCCAGTTCCCAAGGGTTGAATGTCTAGTAGGCAAAAATTAGATTTTGCTCGTAAAGAAATGGTAATCTAAGAATTATCATATGTATACACAAGCTTAGAAAATATGAGCCAAGAGAGGCTACAAATTTGCTCTTGAATTTATAAGACATATGACACACTTCCACCTTTAATAATCTCTAAAAAAAATACATAAATTGCTACGTTCGGACAAATATTGTGACCCTCCATGGTTACTATCAACCAGTCACTGGAGGAATTCAGCGCTGGATAATTTAATTGTTTACACACCTGTAAACACCTAAAATGCAAATAAAACGACTCGCAAAATCATCTCACTTTATCAAAAGACATTTTTGTATTTCTATTTGTTCTAAAGAGACAAGGAGGATTCAATTCTTTGTATGTTGTGCTCCCGAGCAATTTCTTATTTACATTTCTTTTAACTTTCTTCTCCACCTCTCCATTGATATTAAAATTGAATTAAACAAGGCAAAGCTAGACAAAGTCAGTCGCAAATATTGCTTAAGTCAAAGGATATAATCTATCCTTGAATAAATAAAATTTTTAATTTAAATAAGTGTTAGAACAATTGTAGGTTAGTTTGTTAAGGCAACCTTCTAGATCTTGAGAGGCGGGAATATTAGGTTAAATTATTGCACAATTTTCATGCATTATTTATGATGGTATTGTCCCAGAGAAATGTTGACATTCTGAGAAGGTGATTTTAAAGGCATGCAGTGAAGCATGTTTTGCAATTTTTATTATTTATTGTATGCAAATATGTGTACTTGATAGGAAAAGAAATCTCATTATTCATTCTGACTATCCATTGTTGTAAAACTAAGTATCATTGAATTGCCAAGCGAAAACTGCATGCATGCGGCCATTTATGTGTAATCAATCAAGAAATGAAAATGTATTTGTGTAGCCAAACTTTCTTTGTTTGCAAGAGAAATCCTTGTATTAAGTAGAAATAGAGCCCTAGAGCCATAAGAGTCAAAGGCTCTCAAAAATGTATTACACAATGGTAACAGGGTCACCATTTGAGGGGTCACAGGGTTACAAATCTGAAATTGATAATCCCAACCAGGAGTCTTTACAAAAGGTTTCAGGTTTCTAAGCCTTTTGATTCTGCAGTAGAACATAAAAAAGTTTTTTAGGGTGTAGTCTCTGTGGTTCTTATAAAAGGTCCCAGGGTAATCAGATATTGATAATTTGTCCATTTAAAGAGCGCACTTGTCCATTCACTCAGTGGCTGCTCAAGGCATAGAGAAATACAGTTACCCTCATCTAATCCAAGCTAAAAAAGGTTTCTAGACCTTTAGCTTCAGAAGAACAGGTTCTGAGGGTGTGGCCCTCGTGGCCCTTAACGGGATCCTCAAGGGGTCACAGGGTCACCAAATCTATAAATTCCAAATCTCAATAATCAAGGAACCTGCATGTACACAAGAGTTCAGATTTCTTGAGGCAAAGGACATCTCATGTAGAATCTGAATACATTCCCTTGGTGCATGTTACACATGCTTATCAAATTTACGCTTTGGGGATGCAGCGGTTCTGGAGGAAAAGTCATTGTAAGGCTTTAAGAAAAATGTCTGCCACACTCATATTTGAGGAGGGTTCAGAACCAAAATCTTTAAAATGTGTAGGTTATCATCTTAAGCATTGGGGTTGGAATTTACAGATGACCAATGCCAGACAAACACAGAGCCATGCCATATTTTATATGTTAGAACCCTCCCTGCTCCCCACTCCCCCCACGAAAAATCTTCGCAGGCCAAATTCTGAAAACAAGATGTCTGCAGCATGCTTCCTACAATCAGACCGAGAGGTCAGAAGGTACAAAGTTGATTAGGAATGAACTACTTTTTCTCTACGGATCACTTACATGACCCACAGGAAACTGTTTGCCACTAACATTTTCTAGCTATTTTCGCTACGACTTCAACATCTTAATTAAGCTGAAGAAATACAAATTAAAAAAATTCATTTCACTTTGGCAAAAATTTCTTTTCCATGATACAGAGGGGTATATTTAATATTAATAATGTTAATGAAAGTAAACTAATTTTTGTCCAAAATTTTGGAACTATTTTTGTCAATTGATAAGAGCTATTGATGACGTGTTTTCTTCACTCATAGGATATTCCTTCAAATCCTACCAAGGCGTCAACCTAAAAAGCACAAGAATTTGTACCGATAGATTAATAACTTCATTTTGTTATATTTGGTATTATACTAAGATGGTTTTCAAAATAAAGAAAAACCTACCAGAACACGATCCTCAGGTACATCCTCTGTGATAAAAACTCGATGTCCAAGTCTAAATTTGACGCCCATCACACCTGGGCTAGGAGGACCTTTGAAGTTCATTGTGATTGTTTTACAAAACTCACACAAAAACACAGTGGCTTATAAATCGGGGAACACAACCTCTCATTCCTTTTTTCAGCTTGAAATGGATTTAATTTTTCCTCGACTTTTATAAAGTCTTATTTAGATGTTCGGATTTTTAGCCCAAAAAAATCTCAATCATTCAATTTTTGGAACATGTGATTCAATTTGATGCAGTGTTTTCCTCTCCAATTCCTTTTCTTAAAAAAAAAGAGACTTTTCTTGCTTTATTTCACACTGATTTTTCAGTCAGTTATCCAAATGAACAAAGATCAATTTTTTTTTAAAAACAAAGCACTTCCACCTTGATCTCCCAAGATAATTAGCTCCAAATTCCAATTGTCTTGATTCTAGATTTTTTTCTTCAATTTGGTGTCTGAAAGAAAGGCATTGTTTTTCTTGGTCGACCAAGACCCACAATATTGTCTCTCTTTATTCTGCTCCTCAAACTCTGGCGTTTTGATTACTAGGCTTCGGCAAGGAACTCTACTACTCCCCTTTCTGTCTTAGTTATCGCTTCACTTTGAGTGTTGTATGTCTAGCCTTGATTGATTCTCCTTGCACTTGGTATGAATTAACCTACTTCTGTAAATACTTTCTACTGTACCATTGGTTTTGCTTCCAAGGATATCTTTGACACATATTTGATCATTTGCTTAACTGTAGTATACCTTGATATGATATTCAAATATCAAAACATTAGTCATGATATGAGTTGTATTCCATGATATTCTCCAATATCCATTCTCAAAGAAGAAATATCCAGGCAAAATTTCACAACAATATAACTCTGAACATTTGAGAATGCTTTATCCACTATTGAAGAAAATGAAATCCATCAGTGAAATTTTCAATATTCCTTTAAGTTACTTATTCCACTATGTAATTTGAATGTTCCAAAAGTCAGCTTCCCTATTCAACAATAGAACTTCAATATTGCAAACTGTAACTTCCACGATGCTCTTTCAATATTCCACAGCGAAACTTCAAAACTCCAGACCGTGACATCAATAGTCGACAGTGTGACTTCAATATTCAGCTGCTCAACTCCCCAATTCAAAGTGTAGTCTTCTTATATAGCATGTAGGCTCTGACCTTGAATCATACACCTCCCACTCGAGATATCTTTCAGCAATACTGCAATAGTGTGCCCGATTTGACTGATAGCAAAGCACTTATCACCACGACACACTTTTTTCCTCTTTGTGGGTCCGGACACATGAAATCTCAATATTCAAATCACCAATGAGAAAAATCTCAAATGTTGCCCAGTGAGGCTTTTTATGAGGTTCCGTAGGACGACCATAACCTGACTATAGTAGAAAAGTTGTACGGATGTTGAAGAGCTTTACAAACAAAGGCCTAAGACTTCACAGTCAAAACATGGCCTATGTATGCGCCTATGTATGTACCTCCAAAAATAGCCCCAGTACACATGCAAAGGGATCTCCTCTTCATATGACCTCTTTAGGCTAGGCCAATTAAGTTATCAACAAGAAATGCATGTAACCTTGAAGACATTTTAGTCAGCAAAAATGAATGGACGGTGCAATGCACTAGCGCATATCAAATAATCATCAATATTTTGTATTATAAGGAAGGATCTCATATTACACTATGTGAAAGCTGGTTACACTGTTAAGTCAAGATTCAATAAATTATAACTCCAAAGAATCCTTCAAAAAAACACATTCCAGAAAGTCCCTTTATTCAAAAGAATATTGAAGCCTTGAAAAAACACATTCCAGAAAGCACTTTCATTTTAAAAAAACAACATTCAAGATACTCCTTTAACTCAAAAAAGATCTGTGACCAAAAAAAATTCAAGAAAGTCCTATCTATATATACATCAAATGAATCCTTCACACAACATTTAAGAAAGTCCTATAATTCAAAAGATCATTGTAAAAAACATTCAAGAAATTCCTATAATTTAAAAGAATCCTTGAAATCTCACGAGAAAAACATATCATTCAACAAGATCCTTTTTCAACACACTCAGGAGAATTAATACTTGAACACATGAAAGAAATCCTTGAATTATTTCAATTGATCATCTTGCAGCAAATAAATGATGTAGACAACATCCAGCTACTAACGACATAAACATATTCCAGGCTGAGTTTACAAATGTATAATAAAACTATTATCCAATGTCTATAACACTCCAGTGATATATCGTTTATTTCAAAGAACAACATTTCTGGATGGTCAAACCCGTGTTCCACTTGGTTGCTTCACAGTGCTGAAATATATAGCCTGGTTTCTTGTGCTTTATGTATGCTGTAGATGAATAAGTATAGAAGGTTTAATATTGAGTTGCAACTTTCAACAGCAAACTTTGAACATGAAGTAGCGTCTAAAAAGTTTGAACATATGGTATTTATAAAGATTACCATTCTGTATCCTGTATGGTCATTAAGGTTATGAAACTATGTTGGCTTTCTTTTGTTTGAGAAAAATGAAACATCTAAAATGTAATTAATTTTTTATGTTCTATCAAGGGATATCATTCATGCACAAAGGTAGTTTGTATCTCGGGAGTGCATATCAATACTGACAACTTCAAGAAAAACATGCTTTTGAAACAAGTTTCGATTTTTTTCTATGTGGACCTGTTTGACAGGAAAACCTGCAATGTCCTTTAATCTGTCCAAATCATTATTTCAAAGGATTCAAAAGCTCATTCACTGCCTGATACTCAGTTTGAAGCTTGAAGACATCTTTCCTGAAAATTAATTACGCCACAATGTTTGAAACATGTTTCATATTTGGTCTGAAATTGATAAATGCCTTCTCCTTCTTAGTACCCAAAAATGATGAAATAGTCAGGTGAGGTGATAATGGGTTTAACGCCGCTTTCAAGAGTATTTCACTTATATTGTGGCCACTAGTATTTTGCCAGGGTGAATGCCTGCAACACCATTGTGGTTATGCATTGCGGTGAAACTTGCAAGCATCTCCTGGAGCAAGCGAACCATGGGTGGTACTGCGCTGAATTTCAGTGTAGCATTGCACCCAAACCTGACTGCGTGTAGAACAGTTCTCTACTGTAGACAAAGCTGCCGAGCCCCTGGCAGGATTCGAACCACGGACATCCTGATCTGAAGCCAAATGCGCTAACCACTGCGCAAGCCCGCCCCCAAATGAGAAGAAAGCACCCCTTACAAAATACTGACTTTGATACACCTAGTTAGTTACTGAAAATGTTTTTTTACCCTTGTTTTTTTCTTTAGTCTGGGAGCAAGATTTAAAATGTACCTCTTGCATTTATGAGATTATATTTTTATTCTATTGGGTGATATTTCTCTCATTTAATTGAATGTTTAATCATTTTTAGAAGCACCAACATTTTTTTCAATTTCTATGTCTTTTATTAAGTCAATTACGGTAATTCAATGCCATTAATAGGATCGTGACATGAAGGCATTCCTATGTACCACACACTGATAATATTTGAACAATAGTCTAGTCTCTGAACTAAAAAAGTCAATTTTCATTAGAGATTAGGATAGAAATAGAATTGGTCAATGTTTTGAACAAAGCATCATGGTCCAATAGCCACAAACTTGTAGACCTGAACCTGAACCTGAAATAATAAATGGTTTGCTAAATTCATAGAAAAGATATACAAAAAATATTTTGCTAATAAAACCTCTTGATATCAACTTCATATTTAGCACTTACGGACAATATGGTTGAAATTCAAACAAAAAAAAGATCTTTTCTCTCATTGTTAACAAAATGCTGGTTCCCTCAAAACTTATTTTTAAAAATTTAATACAGGGATTATAATCAAAGCAATGAATTCATATCTGTTATCATGCTTTGAAAATAAAGACCATTGCCATAGAAAAATTAGAGCTATAAAAGTAAAAAAAATTAAATTAATCTTCAAACCCCAAACTTCAGCTGACCTGCCCTTTTTTCAATTTTCTTTATCAAATTCTCTAAGAAGTCATAAAAAATACTCAGAAATTTAAACCCCAATTTTCAATATCTAAATATTTGATATAGCTAAAATTATGATGTATGCAAAAACCTAGACATTGAAAAGTGGGATGGTCTCTAAAAAAATTTGTACAGTATATTGAAAAAAAAGAAAGAAACTAACTATGCAAATTGTGCAAAATATGAACCAAGATTTAATTCCTATGATTGAAGCCTGTCCTCGTCATAAACTATGTAGAGAAAGCTTTCCTCAACCCTTCATTTACAATCAAGAAGAATTTATTTCATCTATATATCTACTAATCGATTTTAAAAAATTGCCTGAAAACATGCCATGTAAAAATGCGATGACATTTCAATATAACAACATTCATTTCCGTGAAAAAAACAACAAACGAATAGCAAATTGTACATGTTTACCGCTTGCTTGTTACGTGTATACACTTTCAGTGGGAAAAAAATGAGATTTAAAGTTCTGGTTCAAAAATGAAAAACTGACATTTTAGTTTCACTTTTTTGAGTTGCTTCATTTAAGATTTATCAATTATTACCTATAACGTAAGAAGTGGAGTCATGACGATAAAAACATGTCACAATGGCATATATATCACAACACTTCATTACAATACGATTCCATACGATACGTATCGATCACCATTACCTATTTCAAATAGAGAATGGCATTTAAGGTTTTGACTAAATTTAACAGCATTTAAAGTAAAAAATATATATTTCATGATACATTTATCGTCAGAGAATATATCACAATTTCTTTACTACAATATATCAACAAAACTCTAGTAAAAATATTCTAAAGAGAGTTATCAATATGTTTTTATATCATCAACAGCAAGGGTATCAGTGAAAATAAACATTGTTTTTATACCGTTGTCAGTCTAATAATCTCATAACTCTTTCAAAGAATTAAAAGTATCCATGAACCTGGTATGTACGGAACAGCAGCAGGAAGGGAATGTTATTTTATAGGACAAAGATGCGCTAACAGCCTATAAACCTGACATTTATAGCCATATCATTCCTTCCTTAGTAGCAGGAGAATATAATATGCTAAACAGACCTCTATTTCAATCTTGCATGATCCACACACATAAAAGTGATCATGTTCACATTGTGCTTAGATGACCGACATGTTAATAGAATTCTCTAATTCACTAGGAAATAAGAATTCGGACGTAGAAGAGCATTTTCAAGGTGTTTTTAATATAGATATTATTCAAACTGTATCTTTTACCATTTAACCTATGGGAACTTAAACATACAGGTAATCCGGATTTCTTAGCCAGTGACAAATACCTATTTGTTCCCATTGTAATAAAGGTATATTAACTGTATATCATTTCTTCAGTTTGATTGATTGATTGAGGAGCCAAAGTGTTGTTTAGTTATTTATATTTAACTGCAGTATGTTGGAGTTTCATTGGGGAAAAAAAAATTAATTTGATTTACGGAATCTGACTAATTTTGATAAATTAATTGCGACTCATAATCCAACTTCACAAAAAAAGAACATTTTTTATATTTAATCCATTTCTGTACTTTTTCGCATACCCAAAACTTTTCATCTTAACTTGAGCGAATTTGCATTTTATTTTAAAATATTTGTTTGGTCTCCCGCCATTAGACATTTGCACAAAAAATCTGTAAATCAATGTGAATAAACCACAAGAGAGAAGTTATGATCAGAATTGCAAAACCTGAGTGGGAAGCAAGACCAAAAGAAAAGTTAAACGCCTTAATTACTTCCACAAGTTTTATTCCAAGGGTTTTATCATCAAAACCATCACCTCTCTCATGTTTTATCAATAACATAAACATCAAGGCTAGAACATCAATCAGTGAGTAGATTGAATAACAAAAGCAAGTATATCAAAAACATAATATTAAAAACATGAAATAATCATTTCAATTATAAAAAAGCAGTTTGTACATTAAAGTCCTATCACATAAATGTTGAACCACGCATGAAAGTTTTGTAAAAGGACCTTTGGGAAATAACAACATCATGTTGAATAACAGACAACAAAGATAATGATCTAATACCAGGGGAAAACTATCAATGCAGTGATAAATTTGAAAACAACATCATCGAAAATGAACATGGCAAGCAAGCAGTGGTTAATTTCCATGAATTTTAAGGTGAGGTGAGGTGATTTGGTGTTTGGGGTTTAACGCTTGCAGGGGGAAAGCCTGCAACACTATTCTGCTTTGCATTACAGGGAAACCTGCAAACAATAGCTGGAAATACCAAACCATGGGTGATAATACGCTGAAATTCAGTGTAGCATTGCACCCTTATTGCATGCAGAACAGTTTTCTAATGCAGACAAAATTGGTGAGTCCCAGGCAGGATTCAAACCCAAGACCCCTTGATCCGAAGCCCAACACCCTAACCACTGCGCTACTCCACCCCTTTAAACAGTCAAATCCTGGGATAAAAAAATTAAGACAGGGAAGATAATGAACTCAGAAATCTTTGTTAGCAGTGGATCAAGGTAAAATAAACTAAAACAGATATATAATATGAAAACCAAAAATTATCAGCTGGAAATCATTAAAACAGTAAAATCTTTGAAATATGTCTGTTACAAGGGATATCATATTTAATGTCTAACATGAAGTATATCTACATGTCCTTGGCATTTTATTCAGTTTATCATAACAACAAAAGAAATATGAAGAAATTTAATTTTCAAAAGACTATATGGATTAAAATAAAGACCTTTAACTTTCATCAAACATCTGCAGAAGACAAGCAGTAGTTTTAACAATATTCTAAAGGCTTGTTCAAAGGAAGGTAATGATTTTGTAAATTCAGTCCTTCAATAATTAACAGACAAGTCTCCCACGCTATTTCAGAAAGCTGGAGATTTTCAAAGTGAGTTGATTTGGGAATTAAATAAAAGTTTTCATGAGTATTTTACTTATATCACGTCTAGTAGTACTTGAAAGTATCAGAAAGCCCGCACACTATTATGGCTATGCATTGCAGTGAAACCTGCAAGCACTGATTGCAACAAGTGAACTATGTATTGAAATTTTCAAAGCTTGGGATGACATTGATGTCATTTCATGACTAAATAGATATGATTCTTGTTAAAGAGGAGAAGTAACGCATGAATTTAATTATTACAAATTAGTATCTGTATTTGCTTCACTTAAATGAATCAATAGAGCCAAAAAATGAAAAAATATACGCTTTAATTCGACTACTAGGAGACCTTTTATACCCCTGTTTTGGATAGCCGCCTAATGAGACTGGCGAACGCTTACACAAAATCACCGAAGCATGACTCGAAGCCACGCCCAATGTGTGACGTGCTAGTGGGCAGCTGAAAGTCCAGCCCTTTGATTTTCTCTGTATTTTTAAGCTAATTCAACAGCAAAATAGAGGCAATAGCTGCTCCGGAAGAATTCCAAAATACGATATATAACGGCTTCATGATATCAACTTTCCCTCTCAGTCGTCAAATCCATCTTAATTGGACTGTGACAATCCGTGGACGTGGTTTTCTTGGGTGGGTTTATATCAAAAAGGTAAAGAACTTGGTCGCTGAGAGATCCATTACTATATGGGATATCACGTAGTGTTACAACATGTATTTATCGATATGAAGTTATAAAATGTCTCGAAAAAATGAGGGGTTTTGTAATAAACGGGAGACAATGTAGAAACTTTTTAAATGACTATAGAAAAAATAATTTTGTTTCTCTTCAATTCACTTTCATGACAACTTAGTACTTATTGGATGATTCGTTTGTATCTAACTAACACATATCATATTCTTATCTAGTATAACATCTCACACCGTGTTGCAATATCTCTCTTTGAATTTAACAATAAATGACATGAAAACATACCTGGCGCAAGCGTTAGAAACATCCTATGTAATCCTTAAGAATGTTGGTACCCGTTATTCACGATGTACTTTTTTAAATGCGTGTCATCGTCCGTAGAAGTGCATGAGCCAAATCTCCTTCTCTTAATTTATTGGTTGAATATATATTCTACAAGTTCATTGGTTCAAAATGACTGGACGCCGTGACAATAAACTAAGTACCAGTCGAATGCCAAGAGTTACGCCATTATGACAGGACATATATTCCGCTTGGCGGGTCCAAGGCGTTAAAATTCAAAAGGTATAATTAGAGACCATTAAATCAAGAATTGAAATTGAATGCGATAGGATTACATAACGGCCACCTGTGTGTCATAAAAACAAACAAACTAGTTAAACCAGTCTGAGTGATGTGAAAACATTTGGCAGACTGCACATGCAGGCAGTGGTTCTCGAACAGTTCTCCCGAGGTACTGCCAACACCAGCGCACTAGCTGCCTATATGCAATGTATCTGTACTTTCTGCAATATCAAATAAAAAATTATTTAAAAAAATTAATATCCTCAGGCCACATTCTTTGGTTAAATACTGATGATCATTTATTTATATTTAATGAAGTAAAGCAAAGGACAATTTCTCTAAGTTTTTAGTTTAATGGAGTCTAGTACTTGTGATCTTGGTCTCGGGGAACGTCTCCTCTTTTGATTGCTTGTCGTCTCTTCTGTTTCTGTGTCACTCGAACTGTCCCTTGGCTCATATAAGTAAGGAATAGTATCGGCCCCGTCAATTGAAATTAGCTATTATGAACATGATGAGACACATTCCATAGATAATGATATCCCACTTTCTGAATCGCTGGAGGACACTGTGCGTTAATACTTAATAAAGGTTATATTTTTATGAGAATATGGATGCCGGTGCATCCCTCAATATAATGTCCAATAAGTGAGCATAGTTCATGTAAGAAATACTTCCGGGATCTCACGCCTTAGCGTAATCTTATAACTATGACAACATTGCGCAGGGTCTGTGAATTTTAAAAACATTCTGTAGGAAAGTGCACACAGCATCGTATTTAATCAGGGTCTTGCGCTTGCAAAAATAGAAATTTCCAGACAATGAATTAAACAATAGATTCCTTTAAGGTTTGAGTTGTTTGGATAACGTTCAGTAGGTATAACCGACGGTTTAACTGCGAGATTTACTATCGGCTAGTGTTGTTTTACATAACGAGCGAATGATGATATGCCAACTAGCACGCCACGAAAGATTCACGCTTCAGTGACCACAGTGGCCTTTCAGGTTCTGCTCGCCGGTCGTAATTAGGCAATTTAATTACGAAGCCGTATTTATGTTGTTTAGCGGCCGATTTCAGAAATTTAAAGTTGAGTCCACGTCAAATTGTAATCCCTTTTAGCGAATTCCGAAATCGACCATAGGGCATTTCACTCGATCTTTAAGTAAAATAATCATATTTGCAAAAGAATTATCATGGTTGAAAAATCATCATCAGTAATACAATATAAAACAGCAACTTTTAAAGCAACTTTAAAAGCAACTTTAAAAGGAATTTAACACAAAAAGGAGTTCTCTTGATCTCATCCTAAGAATGTCCGTTGACAATTGATGACAAAATTTATCCAGCAAAATGAAGTTTCTTTCTGACATTGATTGCAAGACCAATATCATATATAAAGGATCTTCTAATATAAACACTCTCCGGGCTACTGATATCCAGTTAAAAGTGTCGTCATTGGACCCAGACCAATTTTTTTATTAATAAGCCAACCTTTCAGTCAGATAATTGCTCAGGGAATCCGTGTTCCTAGTTTCAAAGACAAAACTAAACATGATGAATATGTCTGATTATTCCATTGTGTATATCATTAATAAGATATATACCTTTACCAATAGCGGGTTCTCTACGGAATCTTGACATGGAACCCTTTGATCATAAACATTGCACTCTAAGTCATCGCAGAGAATTTGAAGTAAGAGACATAACACAATTAATTCAAACCTCAATTCATCTGTATTGGATCATGTATATATAATAATAATTCAATAACAAACTTTCAATGCAGTAGTATACAGAGAATATCATTCACCCAACCAAGTAAGTTGCAATGATTAATTCTAATTAATTCTAATTTCTAAATTTTTATTTGTACATCAATCTTTTCAACATGACAGTTAACTCTCAATCATTCTCAAATTTCTCATGATAATACATTTTAACAGGAAAAAAAGGTACATTAAAAATGTAATTAGGTATCTTAAGGAGAAAATCTAAAAGTAAATGTAAAAGTATTCCTAGTTTATCATTAAGTTGTGATTGAGAGGAATTATTCAAATCTAAATATTAATCCCAAAACACAAGTCCAACAGCTTGAGCGATAGAAGGAAAAGTAACTTTTCTTATATCATCACATGACGATTGACAAGACTTCCTTCCATTATATGTCTTGTTGGTATTCGGTGTCATGGTAGATAGCTTATATACAATTAACACCTTTCAATCTTACGTAAGAGTTAAGAAGCAAGACTTTAAACTTTTTCCTTCATTTTTTTCTCTGACAGGAAGCTCTTTTTGAATTCAAAAGTAGTATCAGGTGCCTCATAAACAGAGATCCTTGATAAATGTACGTTGAGAAACTCTCACAAACAGCAGGTGTACATGTTCAATGTTTAAAACCTTATTTCCTCCCCATTACATGTGCACTTAGCTTTCTGCTATAGGTAAGAGGAACTGGAGAACTGAAAGAATAGTTTAATCATCTTATCTGTTTCTAGTTACAGAAGCAAGTCTTTTGATGGCTGGACACACTGCATGAGTCAAAACTAATCAGGTAAATGCATGTCATCCGGGGTGAGGGGAGAGGGGGGTCCCATATTTTTTCATAGTAATTTTTACCAAGTTTCAACATTTGTCATTAGGAAAAGGTTATCAGATGACCTTGCTGAGACTACTGCGATAGTAGTAAGTTTGTTATTACTTACTCACCATATCACTATTGAAGCACTCTTTTGCAACAGCAGTAATTTTAGTTTTCAGCAAATTACTAGAGTCAGAGCAATAGACTTATCAGCAGCACTGTATTGCAATAGAAATAGACTATTGTACATCACTGCAACAGCAGTTCATTATTGCAACCTACTATGGCATTAGCTATAAACTATTGTAGCACACTATTGAAAATACAGTTGTTAATCATTGCAACCTACTGTGTTGATAGAAATTGACTAATGTAGCGAACTATTGCAATTGCCATAGTTATTCATTGCAACCTACTATTGTGATAGCAATAGACTATTTTTGGCGGACTTTTGAAAATACAGTAGTGATTATTGCAACCTACAGTGGTGATAGAAACTTAAAAATACTTGTGGCACACTGTTGAAATACTATTCAATCCAAACTTTTTTTTATTAATTTATAAGTAAAAATATCTTTTGCAAAACAGTTGATAACTCTATAAACACACTTCTTTAACAGGAAGTGTATTATATGTTTTCTGATAAACTTTCAGAAATGCATTCTACGTAATCTTTACACATCAATATTCTTTCAAACTTATCATTATTGCAAATACCTTTCACAGAATCATTAAAAACAGCTTAAAACAGAATAAAACATGCCTAAAATAGGCACCATACATGATCTCACAGGTTCATACTGCATCAAGGAAATTAAACATCACTGGCTAACATGCAAGATGGACATTACGTCTAACTCGTGACACTCTGGTTCTTGTCAACATGGCACTTACGGGCCTATTGATGGAATGACAACAGTGTTGATGTGCCCAGAAGGGGCGGATAATGTTGGAGAAACGACTATTTAGATCATAGATTGACATGAAAAGACCGTCCATTATAAACTCAAAGCCATTAACATGGTTAGGTCTTGAGAGTCCATCTCTTAATAGATGTGAGACAACAACAGAAGTTCTGGATAGCTTAAAGACTACAGACTAACTTTAGTCTTCTCATTGATATCTTCTGACAAGACAACAATTATAGATGAACAAGAAGGCCATCCATTATAATGTCACATCAATTAATGCTAGTCTTGTGAGCTAGTTTATGTATAGTCTATAGTTTTTAAACAACATTTTTAATTCTGAACAGCTGAAAGTGATGTTCGACTATCTTTAGACTTAAAAGAAGACTGTCCACAAAATAATCAAAATTTTATCATGGTCAGGTCTTTCAAGTCCAATTTTGGTGAAGTCTTTTGAGTCCTTCTCTGAATAGATGTTAGAGGGAATGTTTGGAGTTTAAAGCTGCCTTCTAGAATATTTCACATGTATCATGACAGGTAGTTTTATTGCAGGGAGAAAGCCTGCAACACCAATGTGGCTATGCATTGCGGTGAAACTTGTGAGCATCTGCTGGAACCAGTGAACCATGGGTGTTACTGCACTGAAATTCAGTAAGCAATGCACCCTAACCTTACTGTATGTAGAACAGTTCTCTACTACAGACAAAGTTGCCCAACCCTTGGCAGGATTCAAACCCCAGACCTCACGATCAGAAGCAGAATGCGCTAACTATTGCGCTATCTCGCATCAGAATTGAAAGAACAGCATTAAGTTTGGACAGCAAAGATTATCAAGACTAAAGATATCATTAATTCCTGGTGACAAATCAACAATCATAGATAATCAAGAAAGGTCATCCATTATAAAGTCATGTCCATTAATGTTGCGAGTCCATCTCTTTAACTGACAGAATGACAGATGGCATGAATAAAAATTCCCGACAGTCTCCAGAGATTGAGGACTGAGAGAATCTTCATTCCTCACCCAATGGCGGAACGCTGCATGCTTATGGGTAATCTATCTTTGCAATAATTAAATTTTGTACAGCTTCTCAAGACAAAACACATACCGTATTTCCTTTTTTAAAAATGCCCCTGGAAGTCACCTTATATCCAAGAGTCTATAAGTAGTCGGGACATGACCTCAATTTAAGTCAACTACAGTACTTATATTCATATACAAAGTAAGATTAATGATCTTCCGATCGAAGTATCCATATTTTTGTCATCCTAAGAAGTCAACATCAATATCACAATTGTCATTTGATTTTGTATCATATATCATTTCAAAGCAGAGTTTACAGCAGCTACATTTCTTCACCTTTCCAAAGTCATTATAATGAACTACATATATTTAAACGGGCAGAATACAGCTCCTAATTCAGTTTCAATGACAGCTGGAACACTCAAAGACATCCATGGATAACATGTTCTTAAACTGAAATCGACACATAATTTCTTAAACTATGACTCATGACATTGATCCCAGAATGATAGATGACATTGATTTGGAGAATAATTAAACCTTTAAGATAATGGAATATATCAAAAGATCTTTACTTCCTGCCTCCATGAAGACACCCAATGGCTGTGTACTTCCTGATCTTACTGATTGGATTTCATTGTTAATTGAAGTAAGATTATCAATGCATTATAACTATTGAAGATTCTATCCTATCGGTATATGTCCACTTTCTTGTTTTATCGGGAACTTCATGACAAAATGTGCTTTACATTTACTTTTTAAAAACATAAAAATAAACTATAAATAATAATGAATTAATATTTTAAAAATATATTCATTTAACTGATCCAATCTGAATGATAAATTCTAACATTGTTTCATTCAAATCAAAGATATTGTCAATTCTTTATTCAAAAAAAAGAGTAGGTATCTATAGTGCAAACTTGCCACATACTGGCCAAAGATTTTCATTTCACCATTTAAAAGACAAACCCATTAGCTCCACTTGTGCTGTCACAATGATACGTCAGAGCAGATCTATGCTTTATTCTAAACTTACAATGCTTGAAGGACAGGTCTAAACTGTTTAACATCTTCACCAACATGAGGAGAAGTCATCTACAGGACCTCCTGCTCTGTGTATCGAGTGAGAAAAAGAAGGACAACTTTTAACTGTTGAACATCTTCACCAACATCAGGACAAGTCATCTACAGGACCCCACATTGCTACACTCATCTTCTGCTCTGTGTATTATGTGAGAAACAGATCGACAAGTCTAAACTGTTCAACATCTTCATCAACATCAGGACAAGTCATCTACAGGACCCCACATTGCTACACTCATCTTCTGCTCTGTGTATTATGTGAGAAACAGATCGACAAGTCTAAACTGTTCAACATCTTCATCAACATCAGGACAAGTCATCTACAGGACCCCACATTGCTACATTCATCTTCTGCTCTGTGTATTATGTGAGAAACAGATCGACAAGTCTAAACTGTTCAACATCTTCATCAACATCAGGACAAGTCATCTACAGGACCCCACATTGCTACACTCATCTTCTGCTCTGTGTATTATGTGAGAAACAGATCGACAAGTCTAAACTGTTCAACATCTTCATCAACATCAGGACAAGTCATCTACAGGACCCCACATTGCTACACTCATCTTCTGCTCTGTGTATTATGTGAGAAACAGATCGACAAGTCTAAACTGTTCAACATCTTCACCAACATCAAGACAAGTCATCTACAGGACCCCACATAGCTACATTCATCTTCTGCTCTGTGTATTATGTGAGAAACAGATCGACAAGTCTAAACTGTTGAACATCTTCATCAAC
Organism: Phorcus lineatus; assembly: GCA_921293015.1. Taxonomy (NCBI): domain Eukaryota; kingdom Metazoa; phylum Mollusca; class Gastropoda; order Trochida; family Trochidae; genus Phorcus; species Phorcus lineatus. The sequence goes on along the minus strand of OV121092.1, from coordinate 26,548,403 downwards.
ATCAGGACAAGTCATCTACAGGACCCCACATTGCTACACTCATCTTCTGCTCTGTGTATTATGTGAGAAACAGATCGACAAGTCTAAACTGTTCAACATCTTCACCAACATCAGGACAAGTCATCTACAGGACCCCACATAGCTACATTCATCTTCTGCTCTGTGTATTATGTGAGAAACAGATCGACAAGTCTAAACTGTTCAACATCTTCATCAACATCAGGACAAGTCATCTACAGGACCCCACATAGCTACATTCATCTTCTGCTCTGTGTATTATGTGAGAAACAGATCGACAAGTCTAAACTGTTCAACATCTTCACCAACATCAGGACAAGTCATCTACAGGACCCCACATAGCTACATTCATCTTCTGCTCTGTGTATTATGTGAGAAACAGATCGACAAGTCTAAACTGTTCAACATCTTCATCAACATCAGGACAAGTCATCTACAGGACCCCACATTGCTACACTCATCTTCTGCTCTGTGTATTATGTGAGAAACAGATCGACAAGTCTAAACTGTTCAACATCTTCATCAACATCAGGACAAGTCATCTACAGGACCCCACATTGCTACACTCATCTTCTGCTCTGTGTATTATGTGAGAAACAGATCGACAAGTCTAAACTGTTCAACATCTTCATCAACATCAGGACAAGTCATCTACAGGACCCCACATTGCTACACTCATCTTCTGCTCTGTGTATTATGTGAGAAACAGATCGACAAGTCTAAACTGTTCAACATCTTCATCAACATCAGGACAAGTCATCTACAGGACCCCACATAGCTACACTCATCTTCTGCTCTGTGTATTATGTGAGAAACAGATCGACAAGTCTAAACTGTTGAACATCTTCATCAACATCAGGACAAGTCATCTACAGGACCCCACATTGCTACACTCATCTTCTGCTCTGTGTATTATGTGAGAAACAGATCGACAAGTCTAAACTGTTCAACATCTTCATCAACATCAGGACAAGTCATCTACAGGACCCCACATTGCTACACTCATCTTCTGCTCTGTGTATTATGTGAGAAACAGATCGACAAGTCTAAACTGTTCAACATCTTCACCAACATCAGGACAAGTCATCTACAGGACCCCACATAGCTACACTCATCTTCTGCTCTGTGTATCGTGTGAGAAGTTTTAACTGTTCAACATCTTCACCAACATAAGGAGAGGTTAACATGGACACACATTCACCTGCTCTGTGTATCATGTGAGATACAGATGGAAAATTAATCAACATTCAACATTCATCTGTGAGCTTCAACTTGTTAGCAGCCACTTGTGGGGAAAAGATGTACAGAGCATATGCCATATATACAACATGTGTCATAACATACCAGACACATCATAGTGCAAACCTATCATATGCCCTATACAAAACATATGTCCATGATATTTATAGTTATTTAGTTTCCAAAATAGAAACTACGTAAAAAAATGTGTTCCTTTTGTGCTTTTCTTACAAGGAATTAAGCCACAATGAAGTGCAGTCTTAAATTCACTGTTCTGTTCTGTTCTGTTCTTTTATTGTTAAGTGTCTAGCAAGGAAGCAAGAACTCTCACTATGACACATTCTCTCCCAACAGAGGTAGCTCCGTCATTAATTCCTATACAACCTTTGTCTCAATACGAAGGTTTCTCGGGTTTAAGCAGTTTCCCCTACCGGCAAGATATTGCAACTTAAACTATATGTCAATATTTCAGCCAATGAAAACAACGAATGCATGAATAACATATTTGTTGTCACACAGGCCTATGAATTGATGCTGTTGCAAAATGAGGCGCTAGTGTTCTGTAAAGAAGACTCAAAGTGAAAGGTGCATATTAAAATAAAGTTAAATAAAATAAAGCTTTAATTGTTGAAGCTTACGGAAAGAACTTAGGCGATTTGAATGATAACTTTGAAACGGAGTTGCTGATTGCACAATTAACTTTGATTGCATCCAATGAGCATTCTACATTTCTAGATCAAGAAACCTTCGTATCAAAACAGAGGTTGTATAGGAAATTATGACGGAGCTACCTCTGTTGGGAGAGAAAGGCTATGACACAACTAGGATTCAAATCTGGGTCTTCTTGGTGATAAGCTGACTGTGCCAACTAAGCCAGATCCTCTGGTAACATCTTGTTCCTTTAATTGTTACCTAGCTTATGTTTTACATAACGTGTCTTTACTTATCACTCACACAGCCTTATATCCCTTTGATGTGCCCTCTTAACTCATATCTATTTACTTTCTTTCTTTGAAACCTCCTCTGATCCTTTGCAAACACACATGTGGTCTTTTTTTTCTTTTTTCTTTTTTCTTCAAGCTTTTTAGGTACAACATCATCACACGTTGTCTTGTGTATGTCTTTACCTTTCATGTTTCCTTATACATTAAAATTTCTGTTTATGTCAACTTTTATTGATTAAAAATATCTATCTTGGATGTTACATATCTGACATCAGTTGTTTATATTGTTGTATATATGCTCATGAAATTCTACCTCTAGGAATTAGATGTCCAACTTCTGATTAGTGTGTACAAATAAAATAAGATACAACCAATTCAGACAACATAATCCTTCCTTATTCTTAATTTTTTATGACAAACTGTAAAAAAAAAAATAAGATATGATAATATTTGTAAGTCCATGGGTAAAAAATCAACTATTTCATAATTTATGAATTGGACATTGGAATCTGACAATTTTGATGGAACAATACAGTGAGTGAGTGAGCTGGCATTGAACATCTTTCCAACAATATTTTAGTCCCTCAAAAGGTGGATGGGAGAAAAAGGGTCAAAAGCATGAGGGGAGATATGGAAGAGTGGCATAGCGAACAGACAGCAGGTTTTAGAACGACTCAAATTTGAAGTGGCGTCTGCCCCTGGACCTGTCCAGCGTGGGTGTCCCTACCAGGAGCATGTAAGCTCCGGCTGGCATAACTTTGAGGTCTCAGAAGCACCTAAACCACCACAACAGGATAAGGTATATTGAGTCAAGTGGTGATGGAACAATGGAGGTCTCTGAAGTGCACCAGCATAGGGTACAGTGGAAGCAAGCTAACATGTTGACTACCTTCGTTGAAAGGGAGCAGAAGACAAGTCAATTAATAATGACATGTTCCTGTCAGCATGACAGCAGGTTAACTCATTAAGTGAATCTCTCTTCTATCTTTAATCAACAGCTGTTCCCCTATGTTTAGTTGCAGTAATTGAATTTCTCATGAACAAGCTTTTGAGAGACATGCATGTATAAAGATGAAGTAAAGAGAAATTTGTGTTCAAAGTCACTCTTATGACTTTTTCATCTAATAGACAGAAATCCTACAAAATAGCAGGAAAGGCATAAGAGTGAAACCTGCTTACTTTCAATTACATGCGCTCTTGAACAAAACATAAGTGCATGACTATCATGGTGAACAAACAAGATAGATTTCTTACTCCCATTAGAATACAGAGTACTGCTATTAATATTTTACCTCCTAAAGGTTTTAATCATATTTCATGGCCAAACATTTTTTTTTGTAAAACATCTATATAATTTTATTTACATTTCATTTCATTCAAGACATTCTTCATAGAGAGTCTGTGATATAATTCATTGGAAACAATTTTACATGTAGAACCTGGAAGCATCATAAATAGAAAAGAGTAGCCTAGTTAACCAAAAAAGCGATTTATTCTTTAGACCAGGTATATGCATTGTTGAAAGATAGTTGTATATTCAAAGTCAAATAGAAGAAATATTCAAACCTGCAGGACATGTTCCTTACTCCTGTGATCAGCACCGTTATCTTTCTTCCAACATTCTCCCATCAAAGACTTCATCTTCATCAGTAAATAACAATAGACTGAGCGCACAACCCTGTATTAATCAATGCACAATGCCTATCAACAAGCACACAATGTTTTCTTTCCAATACTCAATGCTGTTTCAGTGGCACAAATTATCCAAGAGTTCATAATGGACTAGGCAGCAAATTTGCCTTTTGTTTAATTGGTACTTTTAAATCATTGCAGTAAGAAAAATGTGAAGAAAATAAATTTTCATATTCCTTCAAAACAACTTTATATCACTGTGTATTATAGAGTGTAATTCATCATATCCAATTGTACACATCCATAGGGGAAAATGTTACTGAAGGCAAGTCCTTTTTCAGAAATGTTTAGTAGACAATCAAACACAATTTCTGAATTGGAACATAAGCACTGTTTTATCCAACACAAACTTGCGTAGTGTCCAGCGTAAAACTTTGAATCCAATCCAAAATATCCAGAGGTGTTAAGGAGCCCGTATCAGAAGATGAAAATAAGTGACTGCACCCAAATATGATTTTCCAAAAAAATGTTTGAAAGGCTGTTTCATCCAAAATACAAACTTGCTTTATCGAACACACAAGCTCCTGACTGACCACTCGACAGTTCCTATGAACAGAGCAAAAGAGACTACTGAATGCAATGCAGTGCCCACTTATTTTACACTATTGCTGTGGTATCATATTGATCTGTGGAGGCAATTCAAACAGCATAGATAGCGGCCAACAGCCACAGATGAGACAGTAACCTTTGGTGGGAATGGGTGATGGTGGTTCTCAAAATCCGACCCTCGACATGTAAAGTGACAATAGTCCCCATCTTTTAGATTTTTAATTTTAATTTCTCGTTCTCGTTGCATTCAAAATATAAAGGTTGTACCCAACCGCGAGAAATAAGAGAGAACCTTTGGTGGGAATGGGTGATGAAGGTTCTCAATATCCGATCCTCGACATGTAAAGTGACAATAGTGTCAATCTTTTAGATTTTTAATTTTAATTTTTCATTCTCTTTTCCTTTCAAAATGCAAAGGTTATACCCAAAAGCCAGAGATGAGAGGGAACCTTTTGTGGGAATGGGTGATGAAGGTTCTCAATATCCGACCCTCGACATGCAAAGTGACAATTTTAATAGCCTCCATCTTTTTTTGGAGGGAGAAAGATACAGTTTGATAATTACAAACTTTTCAATAAATTTTTAAATTTATTTTAATATTAACTGTTGAGTTAGAAAAACTTGAATTGAAACTGGTGATTGGAGCTCAAAAATCAAACAATATATGCACAAAAAATTTTATATTAAATATTATATGAATCAATATTGATAGAAGTTCAATAAAACAAATTCTTTAAAAAGTTAAAGGTTTTCAACAATTGCAAGACAAATATCCAACCAATACAAGGATTTTTTTTATGAGATTCTATCAAGATTGTTAAGCTAAATGAAAATCAAATTACCACTCAAATGCTTAAAAGGTGTTCACACTAAAATGGCCTGGTGCAGTTTTTGACATCCGAGATTATACTATAGAGAATCAGGATGAATAATAACTAGTTTTATACCTTTAAAGAAACTTTTTTTGCATATAAGAATATGCAATTGGAAAATTGTAACGAAATAAAAATAACAAAAAACATGCTAGAGGCCCCTTTAAGATTGTAACAATCATTCACATTGTGTAACAGTGTAACAAACCTAAAGAAATCTTCCTGTGTAACATAGTTTTACTTCAATAAAATTAGGGTCAACCATTTTCTTTTCAACATTTCCAAGAGTTCTCTAAAATAATTTGATTAAGTATCTCAGGTTTTAGATGAATGTATCTTCAGCAGGAAAACATACAGATCACTTGACTTTCAATCAATTTTGCAACTGAGAACCTTGGCAAAGATTGGAAATCCATTGACGAAAATAGCAACTGAAATGAATCATTTGAAAAAAAGTTAATAGATCTGAAAATGATTTATAGTTAAAAGCAGACCTCAAAGTAACAAATTTTCAAGTGTCAGAGATTTATCTAAGGTCTTTCTTTTTTCTATTTAAATAAGGTTTTGCTTTCTGCTTTTTTTATGTTTGAAAAGCACATAATACGGCAGTTTTTAGGACATTCTAGAAAAGCCTTTTCTTATTTTAACAAACTCCTGTAAACAGGTCTTTCAGAATGATTTTGAACTATATTCAATTCAGTGGTTAAACTAAGTTGCTACACTTTATAAATTCCTCTTTTTAAGCTGCACTGCGCAGGTTCCTACTTTCATTATATATGGCCATTCTTTTGAGATCTAATGATTGTTACAAAAAACGTTATTTTCATGCTAATTGGTCATGTTAAGTGACAATTTTCACAACTTTCAGGGCTCAACTCTGATAAAAAATCAATTAAAATTACACAGCGATTATATAAAAGTTAAACAAATGTTGAGACTTATTTGAAACCGGTAGAAGATAAAATTTGAGTTGATAGGTTTGGTGAGGTAAGGTGAGGTGATATGGGGTTTAACGCTGCTTTCAAGAATATTTCACTTATATCGTGGCTGCTAGTATCATTGCTGGCAGAAAGCCCGCAACACTATTGTGGCTATGCATTGCAGTGAAACCTGCGGGAATCAGCTGGAACTGGCAAACCATGAGTGCTACTGCACTGAAATTCAGTGTAGCATTGCACCCAAACCTGACTGTGTGTAAAGCAGTTCTCTACTGCAGACAAAGTTGCCGAGCCCCTGGATGGATTCGAACCATGGACCTCTCGATCCGAAGCCGGACACGCTAACCACTGCGCTATCCCGCTCTGATAGGTTTGGTATATTAATAGCATTCATGTAAATGATACATGTGAATACTGCTTTGCAGATGCCAAATAAGGTGTTGATAATTTTCATTGAAAGCTTATTACTGTCATGTATTTGGCTTTTTTGGATAAACATGTGAGATGTTTTAAATAAATATCATAACTGAAGTTTTGAGCCAAATGAACAGCATGAAAATCACTGTGTTTCTTTATTAAGTAAATATTCCTGTAAACATGACACTCAGAATCTTGTGGTACTCAACTATTCAGTCTCCATGATCCATGCTCAATGTGGAAGGCAGGGTAATTTTGTTTTCTGTCAATGACATACATTATCTTTATAATTCCTATTTCAACTAAACACAGAATATTCCTTATTCCTTGATATTGAATGCAGTACATGATAACCTTTAATGTAAAATCTTGACCAACTTCCAGGCACAATCCATAATTGAACATTATATTAGTCAGCAATGATTCTTCAACATCCTAGTAAAAGTCCATTCATGATTAACCAATTTATAAGCAATGGCCAATATTCTGAACAGGAAGTATTTCTGAGATAGGGAAAGAATTGGAATTAGATTCTGATGAAATTACACCATTCTATCAACACTACAAGAAGTAATAAATCTTCAATTATCATTACAGTGTTAGGGTCAGTGTCCTGAACTTTGTCTATCACCAATTTTTCACAACCCAGGTAATGAATAAACAATTAACGTGCTAAAATGAAGCACAATGGTGTGTAAGAACAGTGGTGTATTGGGTTGCAGGCTGACTTCTGGCGCCAACGGCCCGGGTTAAAAAAATGGTGAAGATATAACAAATTTGTGATCTGGCTATGTTGTGTCCTTGGGCAAGGCACTTTATCCACATTGCACTCAGTCGACCCAGCTCTTAAATGGGTACCTGAAAACCAGGATGTACAGGCCTATATGGTCTGCTGAGCGCTAATTAGCTGCTTTGAAAGTTCACTACCTTCAAGGTAATTATGCACTTAGCGCTTTTAGCCTATGGAAAGATCATGTGGAAAAAGCACCATACAAATATCCACATTATTTTTAGTACTATTGTTATAATGATCATTATTAAAATGTTCCTCCTAGGACGTGAAAACCAGCATGGGGGTGTAGTGGATAGAATGATCATCATTATCATCATTAAAATCATCATCATTATCATTATTAGATCATAAAGAAAATTTGGATATACTGATACATTAAGCTAAATGTGATTAAACATAGCGCAAAAAGCTACTCATTTAAGACGTCATTACCATGACCACAAAGTTTTTTGGTTTTTTTAATGTAATGCTTCTAGAAAAAGATACAGATGTGTTTACATGCCTTAGGTTCTTGATGTAATGGCTTCTAAACAGATATACAGATGTGCTTACAATTAGGTTCTTGATGTAATAGCTTCTAAACAGATATACAGATGTGCTTACAATTAGGTTATTGATGTAATAGCTTCTAAACAGATATACAGATGTGCTTACAATTAGGTTCTTGATGTAATAGCTTCTAAACAGATATACAGATGTGCTTACAATTAGGTTCTTGATGTAATAGCTTCTAAACAGATATACAGATGTGCTTACAATTAGGTTCTTGATGTAATAGCTTCTAAACAGATATACAGATGTGCTTACAATTAGGTTCTTGATGTAATAGCTTCTAAACAGATATACAGATGTGCTTACATGCCTTAGGTTCTTGATGTAATGGCTTCTAAACAGATATACAGATGTGCTTACAATTAGGTTCTTGATGTAATAGCTTCTAAACAGATATACAGATGTGCTTACAATTAGGTTCTTGATGTAATAGCTTCTAAACAGATATACAGATGTGCTTATATATACAATTAGGTTCTTGATGTAATAGCTTCTAAACAGATATACAGATGTGCTTACAATTAGGTTCTTGATGTAATAGCTTCTAAACAGATATACAGATGTGCTTACATGCCTTAGGTTCTTGATGTAATAGCTTCTAAACAGATATACAGATGTGCTTACATGCCTTAGGTTCTTGATGTAATAGCTTCTAAACAGATATACAGATGTGCTTACATGCCTTAGGTTCTTGATGTAATAGCTTCTAAACAGATATACAGAGGTGCTTACATGCCTTAGGTTCTTGATGTAATAGCTTCTAAACAGATATAGAGATGTGCTTACATGCCTTAGGTCCTTGATGTAATAGCTTCTAAACAGATATACAGATGTGCTTACATGCCTTAGGTCCTTGATGTAAAGGCTTCTAAACAGATCTACAGATGTGCTTACATGCCTTAGGTTCTTGATGTAAAGGCTTCTAAACAGATATACAGATGTGCTTACATGCCTTAGGTTCTTGATGTAAAGGCTTCTAAACAGATATACAGATGTGCTTACATGCCTTAGGTTCTTGATGTAAAGGCTTCTAGAAAAAGATGCAGATGTGTTTACATGCCTTAGGTTCTTGATGTAATAGCTTCTAAACAGATATACAGATGTGCTTACATGCCTTAGGTCCTTGATGTAAAGGCTTCTAAACAGATCTACAGATGTGCTTACATGCCTTAGGTCCTTGATGTAATAGCTTCTAAACAGATATACAGATGTGCTTACATGCCTTAGGTTCTTGATGTAATGGCTTCTAAACAGATATACAGATGTGCTTACATGCCTTAGGTTCTTGATGTAATGCTTCTAAAAAAAGATGCAGATGTGTTTACATGCCTTAGGTTCTTGATGTAATGGCTTCTAAACAGATATACAGATGTGCTTACATGCCTTAGGTTCTTGATGTAATGGCTTCTAAACAGATATACAGATGTGCTTACAATTAGGTTCTTGATTTAATAGCTTCTAAACAGATATACAGATGTGCTTACATGCCTTAGGTTCTTGATGTAATGCTTCTAAAAAAAGATGCAGATGTGTTTACATGCCTTAGGTTCTTGATGTAATGGCTTCTAAACAGATATACAGATGTGCTTACAATTAGGTTCTTGATTTAATAGCTTCTAAACAGATATACAGATGTGCTTACATGCCTTAGGTTCTTGATGTAATAGCTTCTAGAAAAAGATGCAGATGTGTTTACATGCCTTAGGTTCTTGATGTAATAGCTTCTAAACAGATATACAGATGTGCTTACATGCCTTAGGTTCTTGATGTAATGCTTCTAGAAAAAGATACGGATATGTTTACATGTCCGGAAGGAACCTTAGATTCTTAACATTATGGATTCTTGAAAGAGATAGAGATGTGTCTTCATGTCCAAGAACCTTAGGTTCTTGATGTAATGGTTCTAGATAGAGATACAGATATGTCTTCATGTCCAAGAACCTAAGGTTTTTAGCAAGAATTTGCAAATGGATAATCTTTTTTACGGCAGAACTAATAATTCTATTCAAGTACTTCAAATAGAAAGAGAAACAAGGTTTTCAAAGAACAATGTGAAGGCCAATGTTGTTGTTCTTTTAGTGCAACAATAGGGATGAAGAAATCAATAAGATCACAATAACTGCATTAGGAACTGTTTACATGACTAATAACCTTGAATTACCATTAATAATGAGTAGGACGGAAACGGCCTTTTATGTTTACACGTCAAATATGACAAATTTTAAGAAGTCTTCAAGAGAAAAATAGACATGACATTCAGTACCAATTTACAATATGTATCTACCAACATAATCGGTGTTGATTTATCAGGAAACGGTATTGAAAATGTCAAACAAGAAAATAAATTGAATGAAGGTTAAAACAATAGTGTTGTGGACCAATTGTTCCCCAGTCTAATTAACTTTTCCCCTTTGCCAAAGTCAAACTCCAGGCAAAAGTCAAGGTCAAAGTCCTTGCAAATGTCAAGGTTAAAGGTAAGTTAGATTTGTATTTCACCCAGAATAAAGTTCTGCTTTTGCCACTTTTCAGTTTAAATGACAAAGAACTACAGCTTTTTCTCATTAATCATCCAGAGTTTTCAAGACCAAAAAGTTCTTTGCTTGAGGCCAACAACTGTTTTTGGTGATAAAACCATAGAAATGATTAAATTAATTTCATCTCGAACAGCAATAAGTATTCATATGATCAACTACCCAGATTTTTTAAAATTCTCAGAAAAAATAGGTTTATAGATGGAAATGATGTATACATGTTCTTGTTGAGCAAAGCTGGAGAGTTGAGGTGAGGTGAGTTGGGGTTTAACGGCGCTTTTAAGATTATTTCACTTATATCGCGGCTGCTAGTATTATTGCAGGGAGAAAGCCTGCAACACTATAGTGATTATGCATTGCGGTGAAACCTGCGAGCATCGGCTGGAACTAGCGAAACACGGGTGGTACTGCGCTGAATTTCAGTGTAGCATTTCACCCAAACCTGACTGCGAGTAGAACAGTTCTCTACTGCAGACAAAGTTGCCGAGCCCCTGGCGGGACTGGAGAGTTAAAAAAGGTTTTTCATATAACCTTTAAAGATAAAAATTAAGTCATATATATCAATTATTCTTCTGAAAGTAGAACAGATCATCTGTGATCATAGCATTTAAAGTATTAAACTTTTTTTCTAACTTGTTTTTTTCAAAGGTTTAGTGTATTTGCTTGAAATACCCACCATAAAAAATAGAGGTGAGAGTGGGTTTTTTTGAGACAAAGATCCATCTGTCAGTCAGAGTTTTAACATGGGAGCTGTGGGAAAATGATGACCTTTTCTGAGAAATCTTGAATTTTAATTAGTTCCTGTATTAAATTTTTTAATATGAAAACATGTTAGAGTTGACATTATCTTCTGCCAGAAAAAAGTAAAAAATATGTATGGTACTGTGGGGTTTTAGCCGCTAGGGCAAATCATGTATTCAAACATTTCAATTAAATTATCAACATTCAAGCCTTTTTTGGACTAATGACATGCTTTCTCCCACTCATTACTACGTTTCTTTATTTTGATGAAAATTTAGTCAGAAATCGTCAAAATTGAGAAATTACTGCTTCATTTTGGTTTACTTTTTTAAAACATTAAGATTTAAGGTTATTCGAATTTTGTAACTGTGACTGAGGAGCGAACATCCTTAAGGAAAGAAACATCAGATTGGGCTTGTTTACGTCTTACTTACATTTTCATAATGCAAATGTAGGCTGTGAGATTGAAAGTAGTCAGTTTGTATTTTCATTTCAGAAAGGTTGAACAAAAACTTTATAAATCGAATACCTTGCTGTTGCAAATAATGTTAACTGTCTTGCAGGTGATGAGTGCATTCTCTTCCCACAGAGGTAGCCCCAAGTCTAAAATCCTATCCTAACCTCTGTTTTAATATGAGCACTTCTCAGACTGATTCCTTCAGCATGCAGAGAAAAATGCAGCACAAACTAAAAGCCAAACAATTTCAACCAATGATAATACTTCTTTCTATCTAGAGTCAATGCACAGTCAAATAAATTAGTTGTTTCGAATAATACAGAAACAACTAAAAAATATTAACATTTGTATTTGTTTGTTTCTATATACTTCATGATCCATTATCAAAACCAGAAAAAATTTTTGGACACAATTTAATTGACACAAATTGATTAAAAAAATTCATGTTTTGTAGTAAATAATTGTTTTATTGTTAAATAAACTGTTTTCTTTTTCGAGACGTAGTATTTCAACTTACATACCTGCCAAGATTTCAACAAGAACACTTGAGGCAATACAAAGGTCAGCATGGTACTTACCTGGAAGAAAAAAGAAAATAATTAGCTCTCTCGTTATCGAAAGCATATAGACATACAACCATAAAACAAGAAAAAACATCATTGGCAATCTAAAGCATACATACATTCCTTTAACTATAAAACAAGAGTGAGTGAGCTATTGTTTCACCCCGCTTGGGCAATATTTCAGCCATTAGCGATGTGTAGAAAACAAGAATAAAAGCATTAGTTTATAAGCAAACATACAAGATACAAACATAAAAGCAAGTCTTATACACTTTAGCAAGTCTAGAAAAGTTTTTATTTCAGAAAATAAAGAAGTAGGAATATAACTTTAATAATTATAATTTTCTTATTTCCAAAGTTCTCTTAATGCTAAGATGATCGTAAAGACTTTACAAAAACCTTAGCCTCAGACTATCTCAGCACTGAGAGATCTTGAAAAATCTTGTCCAAGGCTTCCTATCTTCATTATTGAAAATTGCATATTGCAAAATGATTGGCTAGCTGCTTTGAGTATCTTTCAATTACCACAAATCATACATGACTTCTCAAACGGCGTTAACGTAATAAAACCTAACTTCTAGGCCATTATGATATGCAACGGAACACTTCTACAGATTTGCTTCCCATCAATTCCGCTGTCTATCCACGGAAGCCACGTCTATGTGTGATTATCAATGGATGACATTTCTGGATAATGGCTGGGTTTTTACATGACTGATTTACCAGTAAATATAAAAGCAATTCCCTCAGATGTAGATCACGAGAAAAGGTTTCCGTTTTTTGGCCCATGTTAATGGATACTACAAATTTATATTTCATTGATGAAAACAAAACCAAGATGGCCGACCAGAAGCTGTTCGTGAGAACTCGATCACTCTTAAGTGAATTTATTACTCAATCGCCTGTTAGATACCACTCTTTAAAAAATCCAGCTACAATGTAATCACACCTTATGTAACACTGTCACATGACGTCATAAATGTTAAGTATTTCGTCTCAATGTCAACGGCTGGCTACAATGGTCATGATAGCAACTTTCTTCAATATAGAACAAGTTCTATGGATTTACAACTTCTTTGTTGCAGGATTGCACTGTTTAGGTGTAGATAATGACACTGTCATTAAACACCTAACCACTCACTCGTTCAAAAACAATTTTATTAAATGGGATGTCGTTTAATATTCTCTTTATTTCTAATATTAGGTTTTGACCACCAAAATTCACTAATTGAAAGCTTGCTTATTTAACCGAAAGCTTTTTATTTTGGCAATGAGAGAGGAAATAGATTGTCGAATGATTGCCATGTGGCTGAAAGAATATATGAATCCCAAAATATAATGTCAATTAAATGTCACCAAATCAATGGTGTCTGGAGAGTTCTTCAACATAGGATGCCCAAAAAATCTTTGGTTATTTGGTGAGCTTTGATTCAATACAATTCATGTTTACAAGGACCAAATGTACCAATAGACACTGTTATCTACAAAATTTCCTTGTTTCAAAATGCTTCAGGGACAATTATCAAAGGCAATTTCCAAATTGAAGATGACACTCAGTCAATCAAGTAAAATTTACGGAATTAAGAAGCAGATGAGCAGACTAAAAATATCTGATGGCTGGTTTAGATTACATGTAACATCCCACATAGGAAATCGGACTTGAAAGGCAGAACCTTGGGAGGGATCATATTGCATGTGTTTGAATGCCCTCACCGCCTTCCGAGTTTGAATTTCATCCCTTGGGCGACTTCTATTAAATCTGTTGTGGCAAATAAACTTCCTCAAAAGTGAAAATGTTTTTTATTGAAGGAATAAATGTTGTATATGCAAAGAACTTAAATGTTTGTGTTAACAGTTACATCTTCACACTTCCACTGCAAGGCGGAATTTGTGCAAGTCTCCATCACTGGATAATCAAAGCCTTCCTACATTGCACCAACATTTGTGGATATAGATATTATATACATATATGAATTAAGCGCAGCAAATCTCATTGGTGTAAAGTAGTGGCCCCCATGATATTTCTGAATTACATTACTGAATAAAGCTTCTGCAAAGAAATTGTTTCAGTATGGTAAAAGAAATCAACCCTGCTCAAAGGAAAACAAGTTAAACATGTTCAGTTAATTGTTTCCAGACAAAGGTACATTTGCCGAAAAAGATGTCACTTATCATCAATGGCAGGAACCTCATTAGCTCTTCAAGAGACTACGGCCCTAAAAAGTGAACACAATAATCTCAATAATTACACACAAAGAAAACCAAAAATTTGTCCATTTCTTTCTTTTTACATATGTGACTTTCATATCACTCAATCCAGAGACCTCGATCCTGCTCTCAGCATTTATCAGAATGAAGAAACTGACGTCTGCATGTATATTTCAAGGATTGAAAGTGACAGGTACATTAGTTGCACTTATCTGGTTGTCAGGAAAACCCTGGCTCAAACAAATCTAATGACAGCTTTGTTAGTTGTAACTACTAATGTTTTGTTCCTGTTGCCAGACAAAATATAAAAAAATATTTAAGATACGCCACATTCTATAATTTCCTCAACTCACTGACTTCTGTTTTGATCTCCCATAGAGTGCATGTAAGTGAAACAAAATGTAACTTACTTATAATCAAATAGATCTTTAAACTATTATTTTGAGTATTTTTATTTTTATTTTATTGATGTAATTTTTGCATAAAATCTCAGATATTTAAATAATCAGAAGTAATTAAGAATGATAGAATTAAATAACTATTTAAAAACGGAAACTCCACTTTACTGAATTGCAAGTATCATGCAGTGTTGCATTGCAATTCTTAAAGCAAAAACCACGCAAATTTAAGGTTATCATTTCATTTTGGCATCAAGATTGATATGAAATTAATGTTTCAGGCTGATTGACAACCACACAAGATTTTTCATATACATTATTACTCTTATCAAAAACTCAAGAGTTACAGAGGAAGGGGAGATAATCTCCCGGTTGGTCAGTGTAGCGGTAGAGCTCCTAACAAGTCAATAAAGTTCAAGGCTGGGTCAGTGTGTCTTGTGTGATGTGGGTCAAAAACATGATCAATTTCACTTGTTTTGATGGATGCGAAACAATTTATTTCCGACAACATTTGTCCTTGGGTTTTTTCCCTACCTTTACTGTTAGGTCTCAGCAAATCTTTATCATAAAGCAATAAAACAATTCATGTCTGAATCTAAATTTCACATTAAAAGTTTTTTTGATTATTCTAAACACTGCCTGTTTTCAGATGCAATATATTGTTCCAAGCATTTTCACTTTTTACCTGAATAAATTTATTAATGTGATATTTAGATTTTTTAAGAGAAAAAAATATAACAAAATCCATTGCGAGAGTGATTGGCAAATAAGCGTGTACGCCATAAGGGTGTTTAAGGCGAGGTGAGGTGATATGTGGTTTAACGCCGCTTTCAAGAGTATTTCACTTATGTCACGGCTACTAGTATTATTGCAAGGAGAAATCCCGCAACACCATTGTAGCTATGCAATACGGTGAAACCTGTGAACGTCGGCTGGAACTAGCGAACCACGGGTGGTACTACGCTAAAAATCAGTGAAGCATTGAACCCAAACCAGACTGTGTGTAGAAGAGTTCTCTACTGCAGACAAACATTGCCGAGCCCCTGGCAGGACATAAGGGTGTATAATTCAGCTTTATCAATTCTATCATTGTAATTACATACTGGTTATAAGGTCAATACCTGTTTTCATAGACCCGATGAAAACAATATTGACCGAGGACAAAATTCAGAGAAATTCACCAGTCCATAACTGCCTCGGTTGCAAAACTAAAGGAAAACAAAAAAATATGGCAATAAACCGAAATTTGTTTTGATTCTTAACGACAACAGGCCATCGACGTCAGGATAACAATATTGCATGACGTTTGATATCATAATTATTTTTTTAGTAAATAAAGTCAATATCACTTTTTGGTCGGAACCTGGAGTGAAGTCAATCTATGCTTTTCTGTCAACTGCCAAGGAACTGCCTCTTGTCCAAATATAGGATTGCCAAAAAATAGGCTTGCGTAAAAATGTAAAATATTGCATAGTTTAGAAAGTCTAGTTTTCATTGGTAAACAAACAATGCATTTTGTTCTTTGTAATAAGAAATAGAAACATTTTAAAAGAATATATATATATATATTTACTAGAAATGATATTCTTTCAAACTATAAAACTTTCTAGACCTCAATCATGCACATCTATGGGTTTACTCACATAAAAATAAAATTATATTTGCTTCAAAACAATTTATCAATTAACTCAAAATTAATCAAGATAATAGAAATATTCTATAAATACATTAAATATTTAAAGAGATCACATTTCGATTCTGAAAAAAACCACAAAATAAAATCAAAAGAAATTCAATGATTTTATGTTTGAGAGCAGTAAACTGAGTGAAGCCCCTGTAAAATATACTTGAACCTTCAGTGGGGAAAATAAGCAAACGAAAATACCTGACATATATGAATTCAATGATTTTTTTCTCTAAACATATGACTTAAAGAATTTAGAATAATATATAAAAGAACAATATTCGTAATATTTGAAAAGTTAACAGCAACTTCATCTTATTAATGCTAATTTTTTTTTAATTTCTCAATTTTTTGCAAAACTTAATTCTATGAAAAATAAACAGATCTATTCTGATCTCAATTGTCTTTTTAAACAAAATCAAAGGCAGAAAGAAAATTCATTCATTCATTTGGGTATTTCAAACATACCGAAAAAGAACACTGATGATATATGTTACGGCGAAAGAATGCAGGTGCTTGCAGGTGCTTGGCTCCATTCACTTATCTTACCAGATATAAACATTGACGAGAGAAAAATATTTTCAGGTATCGCAGGTATTGCAGGTATAAATAGTAAGGCAAATTAACTTTCTTGCTGAAAATGCGATTCCAAACTATAGACTTAGCATTTTCTATAAACGCTATAATGCCTGGGTTCTGGGTCACAAAAAACAGTCTGTGATATGAGCTCTCTTTACTGTATATTCATTTAGTCTTGCCAGATTGAAAATGTACTATCAAACCAATCAATCTTTTGAATTGGAACTCCAGACACTAAGTGTAACAGTTTAATTTGGACTGGAATAGATTTTTTCCACTTATCCCAATACTTTGCATTCAACAGGGATTCAAGAGGAAGAATATATATGTATGTATGTATGTATGTATGTATGTGTATACTATATATATATATATATATACACATAATAAATATATACATAAATTTATATATATACAAATATGAATTTATATACAAAAATGAATTTATATACAACTATGAATTTATATATATAAAAATAAAAATCTAAAGATAAAAATAAAAAAACATAAAAAGATCATTTGTGACAAAAGCTCTAGACAATTTTAATTAACTATCAGTTGATTTTGCCAATTTTGTCAAAAACTGTTTGAAAATATTTAAAGGGGCAAAAGCATGTTTTTTCCTAAATTCATTTCTTCAAATTTCCCCATTAAAACATCAGTTCATGCCAAATGTATCACAATGGTGTAAAATCATCAAATTACTCAAACTTTTCATCCATAGTAGTAAAAAAATGTTTTTTTATCATCAAGTAAAATAAACCCTGTTGGCCATTATTGTGTGGACACCTTTATATGATTTGAGGTAAGGAATGACTACATTTCCATTGCTATTCTATGAATTTAAAAACAATTATAATTGCAATTTTTTTAAAATATAATATAATGTACGACGAGAACATTCTCCAAAATCATAGATTTTATTTTAAAAATCAATTTAAAAGAATTGAAAGTAAAACTTCAATCAAGTTGTATTTTTGGGGACTCAATTCTCAAGTTTGAATCTTACTTTTTATGTATACTCGTATAAAACCTGTCACATATTTGAAAAAACATCTTAAAAAGCCCTAAACTTTGTGCAAAATATTATCTTTCACCAATAATTTCAACATTTTTATCAAAGTCATATTTTACTGTTAAAAAATAATATTCTATGAAAAAACATAATAATTTTTTTACATGTTTTTCTAATGATAATAAACATCAAAAGAACAGAAAGATATATTGGGACAGAAAATATTCAATCGAAAGAAATCATTCCTTTGATGCAAAAACTTTAAGAACTTCAGAATTCTTAAACCTAGATGGCATACAGCAAGAATAGATTCACCTTACAAGAAGCATTTAAAGAGAGTAGCATCAGCTCTGCGTGTACACCATTTTGTTTCCTTTTTGCATTAAGTTAAAAGCTTAGTATGAGAAAATAGACCTTGATATATCTGCCCTTGCAGGTAATAATTATAGTTTAAGCCTTTCTCTCCAAATTCTAATGATGAAAGAATTCCCATCTGTTGTTTACATACACTCTCGTCTGCAAGTGAGTCGCTTTTGGGGTACATTGTAAGTTTGCAAGAATGTGTTGTAAATAGAAAATCTTTCCATTAGAAATTTAAAAAAAACTTATGTTTAATCTTACTTATACAAATTCTTTAACAAAGAAGCCACTAGCTTGGAGTAATATAAATGTTCAACCTCACTCTTATATAAAAATTGTATGACACACAAACTTGCGGAGTAACGAAACTATGTAAAACCAATAACATTTTTACTAGACTTTGATAGAGGTAAGGTGATCTGGGGTTTAAGGCCGCTTTCAAGTGTAATACTTTTATTATGGGTGAGTGTATTATTGCAGGAAGAAATCCTGCAACACCATTGTGGCTATGCATTGCAGTGAAACTTGCGACCATCGTTTTGAACTAGAGAACCATGGGTGATACTGAGTTGAAATTCAGCGGAGCATTGCAGCCAAACATTATTGCATGTAGAACAGTTCTTTATTGCAGACAGAGTTGGCAAGCCTCTGGCGGGATTCAAACCTCGGACCTTTTGAAGTTGAACATGCTAGCCGCTGCGCTATCCCACCCCCACTTTGATAGACAGTTGATGCATACAAAACAAGACCACTTTTCCCTGAATAACACAATTTTCCGAGAATGAAGGATTTGGCGCCAATCAAACAGACAGGACATTGAATTAGAAACATAATCTTCATAATGAGAAGCACATTTGGCAGCTTGAAAGTCTCATGATGCCAGAGCCCATAGATCTTTCGAAAAAAGTTTTTTTATCTTGTCCGTACTCTTAGTTCGTAAGTAATGGAAGTGAGGTGAGGTGAGTTGGTGTTAAAGGCCACTTTCAAGATTATTTCACTTATATCGCAGCATCTGGTATTATTGCAGGGAGAAAGCCTGCAACACCATTGTGGCTATGCATTGCGGAGAAATCTGCGAGCATCGACTGGAACTTGCAAACCATGGGTGATATTTCACTGAAATGCAGTGTAGCATTGCACCCAAACCTTATTGCGTGTAGAACAGTTATCTACTACAGGCAAAGTTGCCGAGCCCCTAGCGGGATTCGAACCACGGACCTCTTGAACCGAAGCAGAACGCGCTAACCACTGTGCTATCCCGCCCCTTCGGAAGTGATGGACAGATAGGGAAGTTTACCATGAATCAACAAGATATCTGGTGTTTTTATTTCCTTTCTTTACCTGTTTTCTTGAAATTTATAACTGTAGATGAGTATAACATCTGGAAAATTCTTTTGAAATTTTCATAACTTGTTCTAAACCAGAGGCAAGGTAATTATATGACAGAGGAAAATAATTCACTGATGGTTAATGATTTCAACACATATGGATTTTAGCGAAGGAATGTTCTGATTCTTGATTTTAGTACAAACATATTATTCAGCGGTTTTACGGAACTTCTCATAGAAAATATGTTTCATGACACGTTTGATGGTCTGTCTAAAAAAGGGCTGATAGAGATTACAGCACAAGGATCCTATAAGAATGCAACAAAAGAATGACAAAATTGGAGAAAAACAATGCTAATCTGAATCACTCCCAGTTTAAAATATTAATTGCTAAAATTATTGACAAACTGAGGGGGAAATCATTCTTAAATATCAACCACAAACTGAGTTTGTTCTGCTTTTGCTAAAACTGCAATATTGTGCCTTGATCTTGCTTTAAAAAATTCTGCACTAGCACGTAAGACAGTGTGTGAAAGGATACTATAATATATTTATATAGTTTTATCATCAACACCTACTGTATATATATTTTAACCATAATATATCTTTAATCACCTAGATGTGACGTAGTCATGTAAACCATCATTATACAATTGTAACCATAATCATAATGTATGTAACCATACTTTATATATACAATTGTATAACATGTTATGTGCCTGATAATTGACATTCAATTGTCATCCGTCAGCCATCAAACATGCATGGCTGACGATTCAACATCTTTTTAATGTTGACAATATCATGTGTTACAGGCAATAAGCGAGATGTGTTTAACCACGAGGATCTCCGTCCTTAATTTTTGTCTTCATGGCTAAGACTGAGGCCTGAACCCGCGACATTCACAATTCTGTAAAATCTTTTACTATTTCTGTGTGACAATAGCAATATTATTTTTACAAGATTTCTTACAAAATGAATACGGCCTTTTCACTTCATAAATCTTTTAATAGCAAAATTTTTTTAATAAGATTTCTTACAAAATGAATATGGCCTTTTCACTTCAGAAATCTTTAAAAACTGTTTTAACATTTTATAAATTTGGCCGGATGCACTGCTACATGCATGATCAGTACATCAGTGATCAAAAATGGTGATAATCCAACAAATTTGTAATGAATTGTTATACAGCCATCTTCCTTTTTAAATTTGAAAACCCCGAAGAACTTCTTCAAAGTTTAGATCATTGGATAAAAAATCTTTCATGGCTGTTAATTAATGACTCAGTGTCTTAGTGTATTTAATTTTTATAAAAATGCAATTGATTTTTTTAAATTTTTTGGAAAAACTAACTTTTGCACACTTTGTCGTAAAGAGAGAACCTTCATTAACCTGCTTAACCTTTCAAGACTCCAGATTTGGCAAGGCTAAGCAATTAGAAGATGGGCATAACCATTGTTTACAGTTTTTGCCACACCAAGACCCTTGCAGAAGATTGAGATACATCATCTGTATCATGTAAGCCTGTTCTGGTTTGATACAACAGGTACAAATGGTACAAGATGGAAACATATCAGCACCACATGGCCTTGCTAATTCCAGAACACTCTCTTCCTCTATACTGTATATCAACAACTGTAAATATTTATACCTGTTACATGGCCGCCTCTCTCTTCGACCAAATCTTAAATGGAAACTTCTATCAGTGTAATTTCAGCTCAGGGTTAATGGGCTTATGGCATGGTCAGTTTTCTGTCCTGTCTGTCAACCTGGCATCCGACACTTTTCACTATTTTTTCAACTCTTCCAGAACTAATACCCTGCCAAATCTGAAATTATGTTGGGAGGACCCTTGCCCTAACCTGAAATTTTGTTGGGAAGTACCTTGCCCTAACTTGAAATTTTGTTGGGAAGTACCTTGCCCTAACTTGAAATTTTGTTGGGAAGTACCTTGCCCTAACTTGAAATTTTGTTGGGAAGTACCTTGCCCTAACCTGAAATTTTGTTGGGAAGTACCTTGCCCTAACTTGAAATTTTGTTGGGAGGTACCTTGCCCTAACCTGAAATTTTGTTGGGAAGTACCTTGCCCTAACTTGAAATTTTGTTGGGAAGTACCTTGCCCTAACTTGAAATTTTGTTGGCAGGTACCTTGCCCTAACCTAAAATTTTGTTGGGAGGTACCTTGCCCTAACCTGAAATTTTGTTGGGAGGTACCTTGCCCTAACCTGAAATTTTGTTGGGAGGTACCTTGCCCGTAGGGTATAAAAGTTTTATTATATTGGTAAAGTGTTAGGTATACTCATACGTAGAAATAAGCAAAGAAACACATTATTGATACAAGATTGCCAGATGATACAATTTACATGCTTACTGAATTTTAAGGCAATATATCTTAAGACAAAAAGGGGGAAATTAAACAAATTAGGTTTGTGTAAATGAAAGCTTGAGGTTTTTCTCAATGAATTTCAAAATCTGCCACAAGATTCCATGAATTTTCCTCATGAATTGGCCTCATCTTAAAAAAAAAGGGAAATAATATGCAAATTTGGATTGTGTAAATGAAAAGATACTTGAGAGGTTTTTCTCAAAGAATTTGAAAACCATGCCACAAGATTCCATGAATTTTCCTCATCAACATTGGCCTCAATTCCTTACATCTTTATGAAATTCCAGACAAAATGACACAGTTTACAAACAGTTGCTAATTATTTGTCTGTATTCCGATCACCAGCTGAGGTGGAGGTTCCACAGACTTAGCTTTGAACTAAGTAGAGAGAAAGATGCTTGAAGAGGATAAGATGGCCGACAATAACAACTTCTCGCTGTCATTAACTGGCTAATGAACAAACTGAAGAAGCTATATTGTCTAGTTATGCAGGAAGAGTTTATTAATGAGCAGTGCATGGCAGAAATCATGTTTTTGTCAAATGTGTCTGATATTTATCCACAATATTATCAGGAAGATATTTCAGTAACTAAAAATGTCTGGGCAAAGAATCTGTGGACTTTTGAAGAGCTATCTGTTGTTAGAACGAAGAATTTTCATGTTTATGTTTTTCTGAAAGATATTTTTGGAAATATATTTGTGGTTTAGGAATCTATAGAATTCATAAATTAGCGTTTGCTGGGAAAAGAATTTCATTTTTTGTATATTCTTGAAAATATAAAAGTCAAGCAAATGGAATTAATCTTCCTTGGTTAGTTCCTTGATTGGCTCCTCGGTTCTTGAAATCATAATTTTACTTCATCAAAATATAATATTTTTGAAATTATTCTAATATTTCGTCTACTGCAAATCTGCTTAAAACATCAATATATCATGATTAACTTGTATGAAAATTGAAGAATGAAATATAAATACCCTTACAGGATACACCTAAAATCATTATAAGAGGAATATCCTTAGGAAAAGAACCCTTTGGGAGGACTCCGAGACGTATCGACCCAAAGAGATAAGATAAATATCGATCCATGAGATAAAGTAAGCATTTGATATTCAGGACTATAAGCTAGCGGTCGCAGACTTCAGCAGGAATCCTACCCTTCAGGGTAAAGAGAAATAGATTTGGTTCTTACTCTACTGTGTATGTATATAACTTCAGCTGCTTAAATAATTTTCTATTTACACTGAATTGAGTAAAGAAGCAAGAAATCTGGTAACTGTCTTGACTAGAGTTGCTGCAGTGAAGTCAAAATTGTATTGTAACTTCACAAGTGAAGAAATATTAAAATAGCGCCAAATCATGATAACATATTGTATCAGCACATGTGCACATACAAAAAAATAAAACAAATTATGTTTTACTATATAGATAACCGTCAATATGAAAATCTTTTACCTTTTATGGCTAACAATCAATGAAGGTCAAACCCAATGAAATATGAAACGGTTTATAGGCAAATGATATGAACATGTGCACTTATTAAAATTATGACGGCACTTATGTTTCTTCATATTGAAAATTACAAACGGCATCATTAAAGTAGCTGTGGGTTACAAACATCTGCCAATGATGTCCACAAAAAATGAAGGACCGAGAGACTATAAGTCATGATCTTCAACACCATATAATGGTTAAGACAGCTGTACGCCCCCAGACAAAATTAACGTCAGAGAATATCCAATAGACATAGGCGTTATTGATTTATACCGCAAGTGATGCTGTCCCTATTGGATATGAGGAGGTATCATTAAGAGATCATCAGCCGTAGAGGCAAATATGGATGTGGGTGAAGAAACTGGCAGAAACTTCACGCTCTTAACCCTTACACCGTCTCGTTCACAAAAATCGGAATAGACCAGGTCATTTCACACTTCGGATAAAAAACAACAATAAACTCCAAAAAGCATTTTAACATGAATTGTTAGATCAGTTAAAAGCACAATATCAATATGTACTGCACAGCAAAGGAAGGATTATTTATCAATGAACTATTTGTGTTACAGCATTAATACAATAATTATGCAGCTGATCATATATCTTGCAACTATGCCAAAACAGGAAAAAAACATGGCCACCGGAGAAACTGGGCCACTATGACATTGAGCATATGCAGAGATGTACAAATCGCTTCAAAACTTTTAACAGTTATGTACATTCACAAATCTCATTTATGATTTTGATCCTACAAAGAGTAACGTTCTGTACAGGTTTTCGATATCAAAAGAAAGGGCAAGTAACTCCTGCGGCAGTTTGTTCTATGCGATCATCCTGGGCCAAGGTGACTACAAGTTGATAAAGAATAGAAGTTAAGGTTAACCTTAGTAAAGGTTTCTTTTGAGAAAGGAGGCCATGTTTTTTTAGGTCCCCTAATGTCTAAGTCATGCCTGCAATAAACTTGAGAGGAAAAAAGCACAAACCAGTTTGCATCTAAATATTTTTTAATCGTATTCCTCGGGACACGGTCGATTTCAATCAGACTCAGACTGCTGCTTGATAAAAGCATTTTGCTAAAGAGTCCATTTAGCCACAAAGAAGAGTATTTTTAGCATGTAGATTGTTTAAGGGTTAAATCTGTTCATCTTGATAAATAATAGGTTACCTATTGATTTGATCTTCAATCTTGGTTAACCTCATTATGTACATTGACATCATTCCATAGAGGATATACAATGGTAATTGATTTTCTCACAAGCAACCTAATTTGAAGTCCCACCTTCCATGGGGAAAAGTGCTTTGAAACTAAAAAGACGAGTTCACAACATATACACTTTGGAAAAAGTATTGCAACACTTGTTTGATCAAAGTGAGTGAGTGAGTGAGTTATTGTTTAACGCCGCTTGGGCAATATTTCAGCCATTTGCGGCGTTGTTTGATCAAAGACTGTTGGGATAAAATTAATGACATCTGATTGATAAGGATTTAATTGATATCAAAGTAGGGTTTTTGTCAGGTCAAACCATATCTGAAGATGTAAAAATCTCGTCAGTAGGTCGCACCAAATTTGTTAAATTAAGAATTCCTGCCTCTGCTTTCTTTCTCTCACTATGCCTTTTTTTCTTTTTCCTCATCCTTTCGATCAATTTCTCCCTTATCTGTCCACTCTCTTTTGGATGCTTGTCATCAATGCATTTGATAACTGAAATATTTTTCAACATGGTACTCACTCAGTATATAATCATATACCCATGCAGTTTATCATTTCAACAAATTTTCTAGTAAACATTTTGTTGTTGTAACAGTAATATAATGTTTGATAAACTGAGATGTGTGTGGACATCTACTGATATTTACTGACTTGGGTGAGGTGAGGTAATGTGGGAATTAAAGAGTATTTCACTTATATCAGGGCGGCTAGTATTAGTGCAGGGAGAAAGCCAGTAACACTACCGTGGCTATATGTTGTTGTAGAACCATTAAGCTTCGGCCTTGGTGGTACTGTGCTGAAATTCAGTTTAGCATTTCAACAAAACTACAGTTAGAACAGATCCTTGCTGCAGACAAAGTTGCAAAGATCCTGGAAGGATTCGAGACCCAGGCCTTGTGCCCCAAAGCTGAACATGCTAACCATTCGCTCTCCTGTCCCCTAATAAGCTTAAATGGTTGATCTCTCTATGAGGTTTTTGTTTCCATTTTGTTTTGGTAATTCGGTTATATCGCAGGACGTGGACACATGGAAGGGTGTAACAACAAACAAGCAAAATTCGAGTCAACTTCGTGCTTCTCGGAGCACATAAGCAATTAGCGACTACAATAGCCCGTGTGTGTTGTCTTAGCAATTGCTATCGATTTAAAATAGAAATTGGTAAAAAAATTAACAAAACAAGCTAAACTCTGCTTATGTAAATTACTCACCAGCACATATAAAACCATAATGTCATTAACATGTTCAATATGTGAAAGTATTTTTTTTAACCTCACAATATTTGTTTTGTTAAGAGAAGACTGATATTATCTTAATGATAAGTAAATTCCTCGAAGAAAGTATTGCAACTCCAATTTTGTCTTTATTTCTTTAATTCTTTGTTCTGCAACACTTCTGAATCTGGTCGTAAGGGTTTCCCAATTGCATTCAAAACTCTTTGCTGATAATCTTCTTCAGTTATCCATTCCAGCCTTCTAAATGGTTGTTGGTTTATTATAGTCTGAATTGGTGAGTTCATCCCTGAATATGATTAAATATGCTTACTTTAGTAATTTGTGAACATAAGTAACCTTTCTCTTTTTGGCATTTTTTCCCGTAGAGTAGAGTAAATCCGAGTTTTAAGTTAACCCTGAAATTAATCCTGTGTTGAAAAAAACAAGAAACATCAATGTCTGCTGCCTGTGGACTTTATGCTATTTTTGATTTTCTAAGTTTCCTGCTATTCCCCTAATAATTCATGTAACAGAAGAGTTTTGAATGCAATTGGGAAACCCTTACGGCCAGATTCAGAAGTGTTGCAGAACAAAGAATTAAAGAAATAAAGACAAAATTGGAGTTGCAATACTTTCTTCGAGGAATTTACTTATCATTAAAATAATATCAGTCTTCTCTTAACAAAACAAATATTGTGAGGTTAAAAAAACCACTTTCACATATTGAGCAAACATGAATATTGTTTTTTTAAATTACCATACTGTTCCAAACAGTGTAGATTGTGTTGGAGGTGACCTTTAAGCGCTGTAATCTGCAGATTTTAGACCAGGGTAATAATAATTGTAAGGCACCTGAGAACAGCCCAGCTGAAACTCAGCGCTATAAAAATTTATTATTATTATTATTATTATTATTATTATTATTATTATTATCATTAAAAGGATAGTTGGGCCATTCGTTCATTGTCTTTAAACTGAAAATAAAAATCAAACTATCTTCAGAGAACTTCATATCTAACACAAGGACTTGATCCATGATATTTTTATTTGTGACATTTGAGTTCAACAAAATGTTGCTAATTATTTTGATGAAATCATTGAACTAAGAGGCAAGAGTTATTCTATTATTGTTCATGAAATATCATTAACCTTTTGTCTCAGATCTAAGGGGAATATGTTTTTCTTCTTTATCTGCTCATCAGTAACCAAGGTGATGTGATTTGTTGTTTAACTGACGTAATTTGTTCTCTAATTACCTTTAGGGAAACCTGGGAAGAAGCACTCATCGCATTTGCGTTGGCGTTACATGGCGGATCACTAACCATAAATGCTTCAGCCTTCAAATTCTGTTTGTTCCTTTCATGAGCAATGTTTTCTGTGTCTGTGAACTTAATTAACACCAATCTATATACTCTCTAACTCATAACCTGCCATATATTGAATACTCGAGGTGAAGTGGTTGAACACTTTATGAAGTGTATTTCACAAAATGGCCGCTAGATGGAAAGCCTGTAACAACTTTGTGCTTATGTCTTAAAGTGAAACCTTCAACTGACTGGTAGAAGCTGATTTTTGGTGCGATTTTAGGTTTTTAAAACCAATTTGAAGTGGATTCCTCTGGTGTTTATAAATAACAGTTAAACCATCGGTTGTGTTAATTAACTTCTAAAGCCCCATTTCAAGGGGATTCTTCTTGTATTATAATGAGCGGCATTAACATCTTAGGGAAAGCCTGAACAACCAAAATCATTTGCATTAAAATGGAACCTGCATTTTGGTTTACTATCACGTTTTTGAAAATGCTGATAGTTGTTTTAAGAAGCATTTTACTAATGCTTAATGATGAGGAAGAAAGGCTGCAACAGACGCCAAAGTTCACATAGCAATGAAACCTGCAATCATCAGCTGAGAGTAGCTAGATCTAGAGCTGTGTGTTGAAATTATTTGGGGTTTTGAGTAAATTAAACACACACCATGTTACCAAGCATGGGAGTTGAAAGTTTTGAAAACCGTTTGTGTTTATTTATAGTAAATTGTATAAAAATTCATTTAAAGTAAAATATAGTAAAAAATCATTTACAATCAAAAATAACATTTGTTTCGTCAGTTCATAAAATTTAAAGCCTTTATGATATTCCTTAAAGTTTGAATAACAACCATTTTCCCTAATTCCAAAGGTACAGGGTTAATCTAGGCTTAGAGACAGGTAAGCTATTTACTCTGGAACATACCTCAAGTTTCACCTTTTAATTCAACACTTATTCTAGATTTCCGGTTGCGCATGCGGTGCGGCAAGACGTGTATGTGAGCGGCTCTCCCCCACGAATATCTGATGAACTTAAACTGGATGAAAAACTTTTAAACTACACTTTTCTGGGATTATTCTGCAAGAGGACAGTCTTGGCTTCTTAAAAGAGTGAGTAAATTAATGCTGTGACTATTTTAAAGATTTTACTCAGCAACAATGTCGCACCAACCAAAGTCAGGTGTTAACACACGCTCGTCTTCAAGTCCTTCCATTGAAGAACTTCTCACAAGTATGGAGAAAAGAATCTCTGATAAAATTGATAGCGGAAACATGGAAATTAATAAAGCTATAAACGATTTAAAACTTGACATGTGCAACATTTCCAAACGTGTCGATGACGTGGAAAACATGGCCGCCATCCATGAGAGTGAAGTCAAAGATCTAAAGTCCGAAATCAAAACTCTTAAGTCAAAATTATCAGAACAGACTGTTACTTTTGAAAAACGACTACTACAGCAAGAAATTCATGATCGGAAAACAAATCTTCTGTTCTATGGACTTGAAGAAAATAAAAATGAAGATTCCGAGAGAGTTCTACGAGATATGTTTACAAATGACCTTAAACTTTCGGACAACACAGTGGACAACATTTTCTTTAAGACTGTACACAGGCTTCCCAGAAAGCCCTTCCCTGGTGATCCCACTCCTGACGCTCCTTCCCCGATCATAGCTAGTTTTCTGAGCATGGCGGACAGAGATATGATACTTAGATCATCAAAGCATCTAAAGGGTAAGCGAATGTCCATTCGCACTGACCTACCCGCTAAATTAAAGAAGCAACGCGCCATTCTATACCGCAAATCAAGAGCTATATTTCAAGAGGAGCATGTACAAAGTCGTGTGCGACAGATAGGTGTTGACCATGTACTAGAGACAAGGGCTAACAGTGTTGCACAATGGGCGATTCGCATCAAGTTAACAGGAGACATGAATCCTCCTTATGATATTTAATCAAAAGGTGTTTAAATGGTATTCTTGATTTTTAAAATATAGACTTGAACTATAGATGCCTTATATACACCAGACACTATGTACCATGTGTACGAACAATACCTGTACCATCAGCATACCAACAACATTCAATGTGACAACATGCTTTATACGGATAAATATTTGTACATGGTCGTATCTGTGCGTGTGTATGTATGTTGAATATGTACATGTGTATGTTAGTACGAATGCATGTACTTGAATATAGATATGTTGTGAATATGTACTCATATGCGTATGAACATAGCATGTCTATATTTATGTATGATGTGATGCGATATATGTATGTAAATATATTTATGTAAATATGTATATATATGCATAATGTCATAACACAAACGCAACTATAATTCAATGAAATCATACTAGTCGTAATGTAAATTTGACAACAAGCTTAATTATATGCGTGTATATGTATATACACTTTACGACTGCATATCTTTATACAACTAGCTTAACTTTACTCAAGATCTTGTTATTTCATTGATAACAATGTAGCATAAGTATTGAAGTATCCTGCAAATTAGACAGACTATAACGACATCTGATCATTATATGATAAACAAAACATTTCAAAACAAATAATTTTTAAATATTATAAGCTTACCTCATAGAATGAGTTGTCCAGTCTATACATGATAAACAATGGTGGACTCCTCTGGACCGGTTCGAAATATAAAATCGTATCCTTCAATGTACTTCGATCACGACATCTTATGATTCATACAACGTGGCAGTTTTAACCGCATGATTGACTCGCGCTGCAATATACACGCACGGACTTTTCACTCTGATTGTGTAGAGAACACGTGTAAACTGTCTACTATTCTATGCTATGAAAAGATATTCGTGGGGTAGACTTACCTCTCGTTCTTATGAGTTTCTTTTTTGTTTTACGTTGTGTCTGTAAATGTTTATCCCTAAGCGGGAAAATGTTTTTGTTTGTCCTTTTCCATTACCGGAAGTATTTTTTACTAAAACTACAGGCAAAATCCAAAGAATCAAACATAGAATCCACTTATCTGAAAATAATCTATACCAAACTGGCTAAAAGTAAACAAGTATGTTACTTAGATAAAAATGACTGAGACTATAAAGATACTATGTCATAACTGTAGGGGCCTGAATAACAACTTTAAACGCAAGAAGGTATTCAATTTCCTAAAAAAGAAAAAAGGCAATATTTACTGTTTACAAGACATTCACTTTACCTCCGATCAGATTCAGAAGATAAAAGAACAATGGGGATATAATGAATGTTTTATTAGCTGCTTCAAAAGTAACGCCCGAGGAACAGCCATATTATTCAATAATAACTTCGAATTCAAAATACTAGATAGTAACACAGATGAGCTAGGAAACTACGTTGCTCTGAAAATTTTAGTTAATGAGGTAACTTATACTGTAATAAGCATATATGGACCTAACGAGGACAGTCCAGACTTTTTCCAGACTATCATAGACATAGTTGCCAAGTATGATAGCGATGAAATATGTATATGTGCAGATTGGAATCTAGTTTTGAACAAACAGCTCGATACGTACAATTATAAAAACATTAACAATCCAAAAGCAAGAGAAAAAGTTTTTGAAATGATAGATAAATTTGACCTAAAAGATCCCTGGCGTGAACTTAATCATGATGTTAAACGTTTCACCTGGCGGCAACCTACCCCTCTTAAACAAGCGCGGCTTGATTTTTTCCTTATTTCACATGGGCTACTATCTTCGGTAAATGATTGTGATATTCTTCCAAGTATAAATTCTGATCATTCATTAATAACGTTGTCCATAACATGCTCTACCTTAGCTCGAGGCAAAGGGTTTTGGAAATTCAATAATTCACTTCTTAGAGATAGAAAATACATAAAATTAGTAAAAGAAACCATCAAATCGACTTTAGACCAATATAAAAACACAGAAACAGAACCAAACAAATACTCAATAGACGATCAATTGCTTTGGGAAACATTACTCCTCATGATCAGAGGCAAAACTATATACTATTCATCAACAAAAAAGAAAATTATGAAAGAAAAAGAAAAAAACCTAGAAACTAAGCTTGAAGATTTAGAAAAGAAATTAGACCAAAACGAGGATAGTAACGAGAAACAAAAACTGCTTGATGAAATAAATGGTATTAAGCAAGACTTAGATGAGATTGACAATCATAAGATAAACGGGATACTAACGAGATCAAAAGCAAATTGGATAGAAAAGGGCGAAAAACCAACAAAATACTTTTTAAAGCTAGAGTCAAGAAATTTTTTGAATAAGTCTATCAATGTTCTGGAAAAAAATGATGGAACATCCATTACAGATAGCAAACAATTACTTCAGGAAACAAAACTCTTTTATGAAAGATTATACACAGCGCAAAGTCACTCTAATATAGATCTTCCTAATCTGTTCAAAAATGATAATGTTCCAATTCTAAATGAACATGATAAAAATAACCTTGAAGGAAAATTGAAATTGAATGAGCTTTCATTTTCGTTAAGAAATATGAAAAATGAAAAAAGTCCCGGGCCCGATGGTTTTACCACTGAGTTTCTTAAATTCTTCTGGAAAGATCTTGGAGTATTTCTCCTTAATTCCCTCAACTTTGGCTATGAATACGGAAACTTATCAATTTCGCAAAAACAAGGATTAATAACATGCATTCCTAAACCTAACAAACCTAAGAAATTTTTGAAAAACTGGCGCCCAATCTCCTTACTAAATACGTCATATAAAGTTGGTGCTGCAGCTATCGCAAATAGAATAAAACAGGTTTTGCCAAGCATAATAAATGAAGATCAAAAGGGTTTCGTCAAAGGGAGATATATCGGAGAGGTAACGAGGCTTATATATGATTTAATGGAACACACCGAAACATGCCAGATACCAGGCTTATTACTTCTAATTGATTTCGAAAAGGCATTCGATTCAGTTGACAGAAAATACCTCATCAATGTTTTGAAGTTTTTCAATTTCGGACCGAGTATTTCACATTGGATAGAAACATTTTATAATGATATTGAATCGAGAGTCCTGGTTAACGGTTTCGCATCTAACCCCTTTAAAATAAGCCGAGGATGCCGCCAGGGGGACCCGATAGCGCCGTATATTTTCCTACTTTGTGTAGAAATTTTGGGTATCATGATAAGAAATAACAAAAACATAAAGGGAATTAAAATAGGAAATATAGAATATCTTCTCTCACAGTTCGCAGATGATACAACTCTCACATTAGATGGATCAGAAAAAAGCCTTTATTCAGCTTTAAATACCTTGGAACTATTTGCCCGTTTTTCAGGATTGAAAGTCAATGTAGATAAAACAAAACTTATGTGGATAGGTTCCAAAAAGAGATCTCGATATAAGATATGTAAAGAATGGAATTTCGATTGGTCAAAAACAAATTTCACTCTTCTAGGAATAGAGTTCGATATCGATCTCGATAAAATGATCGAAATAAATTACGAAGAAAAGCTTTCTCATATCTACAGACAAATGAACATCTGGTCAGCACGTACATTAACCCCCTATGGCAGAAATACGATACTTAAATCACTCCTACTACCAAAGCTTAACCACCTATTCTCATCTTTGCCTAATCCCAAAAAAGGCGTCATTGAAAAACTCCAAAAAAAGTGTTTTAATTTCATATGGAAAAACAAACCAGATAAGATTAAAAGAGATGTAATGATGTTAAACCCAGAACATGGGGGAATAAAATCTCCAAATATTTGGAAAATCATATCATCACAAAAATTAAAATGGATTAAAAGAATAAGCGATAAAGACCTAAAATGGACATATTTATTTTACAATCAACTTGAAGAGAAGACCCCTTTTCTACTTTCGGATGGTATCTTCATAAAAAATAAAATAATTCCTCATTTAACAAATTCTTTTTGGAAAGACATTCTTTCAGAATGGTCAAACTTTTTATCCATGAATAAAAGGAAAATTGTAAATGAAGAAGATATACAAAGTCAATCATTATGGAACAACGACAATATTATGATTGATAAACATCCGTTTTTGTATTATGAATGGTATAAGAAAGGTGTTATTTTTGTAAATGATTTGATCCATGACGAGGGAAGACTGTTAACTTATGAAGAATTTTCCAAATCTTTTTGTATCAAGACTAACTTTTTGACTTACGAATCGGTGAAAAGAGCCATTATGACATATGCCCGTTCACTGAACATAAAGAAATATAAGAAAAAGCTACAAAATCCTATATATCCGTATAATGTATCCAAAATTGATACCATAATTGGGAGTAAAAAATTATATGCGGCTCTTATTAACTCGAATTTTGTTCGGCTGGCAAGCTTTTCAAAATGGGAAAAAGTTTTACAAAGTGATTTTGATGAAAAAGATTGGAAAGTTTTCAACATTATTGCTAATAAATGTTCGAAAAGCACAGACTTAAAATGGTTGCAATATAGAATTATTCATAATATTCTCCCAACAAGACAATTTCTTTATAAAATAGG
The DNA here is from genome assembly GCA_921293015.1 of Phorcus lineatus. Classification (NCBI taxonomy): domain Eukaryota; kingdom Metazoa; phylum Mollusca; class Gastropoda; order Trochida; family Trochidae; genus Phorcus; species Phorcus lineatus. The sequence goes on along the minus strand of OV121092.1, from coordinate 26,514,435 downwards.
ATATATATCATCACCACTTTGTGCGTTTTGCAAAAGTGAAATAGAAACCTTAAACCATATGCTTTGGGAATGTGAAACTATCCTCAGATTATGGAAGGAAATAGAATTATGGTTAAACTCTGTCCAACTGAAATTAGAATTTACTAATAAAATTGTTATACTGGGAATGAACGGAAAGAACAATAATCCTGTAAATGCAATCATTTTATTAGTCAAAAAGTATATTCATAGATGTAGCATTTATGGTTACAAACCAAAGTTAGAGCATCTCCAAGATGAAATTGTACGTTATTATGACCTATCTAGATATATTTTTCTGTCAACCGAAACTGAAGCAAAGTTTTTTCAATATTGGTCAAGTTTACACTTATTACTTGGAAAGTAATGTTATTTAGATTTCTTGTTTAAAAAATGTCATAGCCAACTGTGGATTTTCTTGTATCTTTATTTATGTGACGATTGTTTGATTAAACATATTACTTATTTTTGCCTGTAACACAAATATGGAAAATAAAAAAAAAAAATAAAAAAAATTATTATTATTATCATTAAAAGGATAGTTGGGCCATTCGTTCATTGTCTTTAAACTGAAAATAAAAATCAAACTATCTTCAGAGAACTTCATATCTAACACAAGGACTTGATCCATGATATTTTTATTTGTGACATTTGAGTTCAACAAAATGTTGCTAATTATTTTGATGAAATCATTGAACTAAGAGGCAAGAGTTATTCTATTATTGTTCATGAAATATCATTAACCTTTTGTCTCAGATCTAAGGGGAATATGTTTTTCTTCTTTATCTGCTCATCAGTAACCAAGGTGATGTGATTTGTTGTTTAACTGACGTAATTTGTTCTCTAATTACCTTTAGGGAAACCTGGGAAGAAGCACTCATCGCATTTGCGTTGGCGTTACATGGCGGATCACTAACCATAAATGCTTCAGCCTTCAAATTCTGTTTGTTCCTTTCATGAGCAATGTTTTCTGTGTCTGTGAACTTAATTAACACCAATCTATATACTCTCTAACTCATAACCTGCCATATATTGAATACTCGAGGTGAAGTGGTTGAACACTTTATGAAGTGTATTTCACAAAATGGCCGCTAGATGGAAAGCCTGTAACAACTTTGTGCTTATGTCTTAAAGTGAAACCTTCAACTGACTGGTAGAAGCTGATTTTTGGTGCGATTTTAGGTTTTTAAAACCAATTTGAAGTGGATTCCTCTGGTGTTTATAAATAACAGTTAAACCATCGGTTGTGTTAATTAACTTCTAAAGCCCCATTTCAAGGGGATTCTTCTTGTATTATAATGAGCGGCATTAACATCTTAGGGAAAGCCTGAACAACCAAAATCATTTGCATTAAAATGGAACCTGCATTTTGGTTTACTATCACGTTTTTGAAAATGCTGATAGTTGTTTTAAGAAGCATTTTACTAATGCTTAATGATGAGGAAGAAAGGCTGCAACAGACGCCAAAGTTCACATAGCAATGAAACCTGCAATCATCAGCTGAGAGTAGCTAGATCTAGAGCTGTGTGTTGAAATTATTTGGGGTTTTGAGTAAATTAAACACACACCATGTTACCAAGCATGGGAGTTGAAAGTTTTGAAAACCGTTTGTGTTTATTTATAGTAAATTGTATAAAAATTCATTTAAAGTAAAATATAGTAAAAAATCATTTACAATCAAAAATAACATTTGTTTCGTCAGTTCATAAAATTTAAAGCCTTTATGATATTCCTTAAAGTTTGAATAACAACCATTTTCCCTAATTCCAAAGGTACAGGGTTAATCTAGGCTTAGAGACAGGTAAGCTATTTACTCTGGAACATACCTCAAGTTTCACCTTTTAATTCAACACTTATTCTATTCCACACTTAAAAAGTTAATCTATGCCTTGAGAACATCCCTACAGCTTTACCTTTTAACAGATTAACTTCACATGTCAAGGGTTAATAAAGGTCAAACAGAAAGGTGAGCTTGTTCATGAACATACCTACAGCTTTACAAGGGTTGAAGCGGCAAGACAATATATAAGAGGCTAAAGCCTCAAGTCAAGGGTTAATCAAGGCCTTATGGAAAGTTGAGGTTATTCAGGAACATCCCTAGCTTTAAACCTGGCTTCAAGTGGAAGAAACACAAGAGGTAAGGAACACACATCAAGAGTTAATCAAGGTCTAATAGAAAGGTGAACTTAATTAAGAACATCTTCAAAACTTTATATGGCTTCAAGTGGGAAAAATGTAAGAGATAAGTGCCGCATGTCAAGGGTTAATAAAGGCCCAACAGAAAGGTGAGTTGATTAGGACATCCCTACGGATTTACCTGGGCACAAGTGGAAGGAAAACAAGACAGAATCGGGCAGGTATATCAATCAAGATGATGAATCAATATACCTGTACATTCGGACCAGGTGATGAAGGCTTGATGCAATTACACTCTATCATACATTTGAGCCTTTTACCTCAGAGACAAAGTCATTGATTAATTATCATGTCTGTATGTTTAACAATAGCAGCTAATATGTAAAGAACTGCCTGATCACAACATCCTAATTAATCTTGCAGCAAACTTCAAATGAACATAAAGAAGTCAAGAGTTAATAGCTTATGGATGTTGTAATTTCGATTATGCCTTATTTCAATGTTGTAGCAAACTATTATAGATTATTCATTGTAGGCCATTGTACTTGTATAATATATATCGCCTGGACGATATGATTCATATTAGTTACAGCATTTTTCATTTTACAGAAGTTATCTGTCTTGTAGTGACAAATATGTTTTCCTCATCTAGTGACACAGGAGGTCTATAGTTTCCCAAGTAGCAAAGTCAGGAGTGATAATTTTAAAACTTTTCTTTCACCCAAGATCATCATCGATGGTATTTGTCAAGAATTGATATATCTTTACTAATCATATGAAGAAACAGAGCAATTTTAAAGGGGAACATGCATGTGTTTGAAAATTTGTTTTTTAAAATCTTAATAAACATTAGTTTTTGCAAATTGTTTTATCATCAGAAGGTCAAAACATCACAATCATTACTCAACATTATGTTAAAATCAATGGCGGCCATTTTTGTGTACACACTTTTTAATAATTTGAAGTAACAAAATGGATTTGCATAGCTGATCAATCATGGTATGAACAATCTAAAACTGCTTTATTTGATATATACAACACTATCTTGCATTTGGAAAATTTATTTGTTTTCGTGAGATCACTTTATTTATCAAAAAAAAAAACGTGCTACGGGGGGGTTATAAAATGTTGAACCAACTTCTTATTCATTATGTTATTGCATCCATCGAATCAAAATAGATTCCTGAGTCGCCTGTTATTGATAGAGTTCCCTGAAAGGTTCAAGTGAAATTTTCTCAAAATATTTCATAAAGTGAATCTTTTTCATACATTATTTTTTACATCGAAACCACTTCAAGTATGCTGGTTTTAGGCTTCACCTTAGGTAGAGACCATGGCAACAGAAACAATAATGACATCATAAGAGAATTTGTTACTCAAACCACCCTTTCATGACAAAAACCTCTTCAACTTTGAACTTTGAGCCTTTGAAAAAGTGATAACATGTTTTATTATATGAATTATATGGAAAAATAGTGTTATCAGTCACTAGTGAAAATAACATTGTGAATGATAACAACAATGACCTGACGTCATGACATTCATGGTCATGACAACATGTTAATTTGCTAAGGCGACAGGCTATATAAGGGGCCGACCGAACGAAAAAGCACTTCGATTTCAGTAAAAATACAACAATTAAGTCATGAAATAGAAAGAACATTTGTAAATTTAACAGAAAAATTATACATTGTGTGGCGCATATTACTTTTCTACCTTACTCGTTGAGATAAATAAGGTATTTGTCAGTGAAAATAACCTGTTTCCACTGCTGTCAATAATATCAAGTTTTATATCAATAACAGAAAATGCTATTTCAGCGGCAATCATATAAAAATGTTGATCTTCTTAAGAGCCAGCTCCCAAGTCCTAGGAAAGTTAATACGTAATGGCAAAATGCCATTTTTCCATCATCCGATTTCAGATGTTTTTTTCCCATGTTAAATCTAATTTGTATCAACATGCAGTCAGCTTGTCCTAAAGTGATTTTTTTCATGACAAAAATAACTATAAAGATCACGCTGATGGGCATATGGCATGATGAAATGTACTCTGTTTTAGACACGTCTGACAGGTAACTTAATTACTTTCGTCCAAACAGCGTATGGACTTGAAAATAGAGGGAAGAAGGTCTATTGCAGTGTTTCAATCTATATTTACAAAATATGTTTAAGATCTTCCTGATATAGTAATCTGATACTTTATACTGATATAGTATATCCATTTCAGATGTACAAAATGTTTCTGTAAGATTTTAAAAGTCATCTGAAGGATATCGGAGTGACTGTATCAACTTCCATTGCATATGTGTAGCAGATTTAAAATAATGTTCACTTGAGCTGAAGAATGTAAATACAGAAAAATAGAGCCATTGGCTATGTAGCTTATCATTCTTTATAATATTTAATAATAGATAAAACAATGTATTTTCCAGTCTGCCAAGGAGCCTTTAAGATCTAGCTTTCCTTGTTTCTTTAATTCTCTTTTCAAATAATAATCCTGATGGTTTAATGAGTCTGTATACAAGATTTCAACTTTCTAGGCCTTTCCATTCTTGAGAAGGTAAAAATATTTTTATAAGGGGTAACAGATTCACAAAATCTACAATACCCCTATTGTCAAAGATACCTGTACACAAGATTTCCAGTTCTTAAAGTTAAACTAGTCTATTGCCACAGAATGCGCTATTATAGAAATTCAATTATTTTTTTAATCTAGACAGATCTAGCCCTACCAATCAGCTCTCCCAGTCCAACACCCCCCCTCCCTCCCAAATCTCTGCCCGAATGAAAGAACCTGATTCTGGGATTTATCCTTAACTTCCCCATTCCTTCATTATTTCCTTAATACACCAGTGACAGCAACATTCCACTGTCTTGTACAAAGAGATGTACAACTTGTACTTGGAGCTTGTAGACTATTGTCCTGTTGTCATCAACATATGCTCACCTTGAAGGTCATGGACATGTTTAGCATAGCAAGGTCAAGGACACACTTTAACATACTGATCTACTGTAGCCTAGAGCCTCGGCCTAATCTCAAACTTCTCTCCAAGCCTTTCTTGTATTGATATATTCATTATACTGTTTTCATAATGCAAGGTTGATATAAGTAATTTTTTCTTTAAGATAATATTTTAACATTTTAAAACCATATCAGGATCCATCTGTAGAAAATATTTTAGATTTCCCAAAAAAAGAAAAAACACTATAGATTTTCTTTAATATATTATCAAAGTCTTTGCTTCTTGCTAACCTTAATTAAAGGGGCAGTACAATGTTTTACAAGATAAAAAAAAAGGTTATCTTCCGGAAACAAAAATAAAAGTTTCCAATTGAAAGACAGTGTCTTTTAATCATAAGAAGCAGACGTACCATGGTCGTTTAAGCTATGCCAATCCATTTCCTTATCTTAAATGATTAAAAAGTTGTTTGCCCACCAGTAGTGTTTGCTTGATATATGATTATTTCCTTTAAAAAAACGGCTGATCAGGTTGAGTAATGAGATTTTCTGACCTTTTGAAGAAATATATTTGGCATTAAATTGGGAAAATTTGAAGAAACAAATTTCTAAAAAGATGCTACTACCCTTTTAGCATTTCAAAGTGGCTTTTTTATTTACACAAGATCAAATTTGCCTCGATCCACCATTTTCCCTACCTAAAAATAAAACAAATAATTACTTGGCTTTAATTGAATAAATCTTGAATCGGTGAAAATTTGAAAGTGATTTCTTTAAGGAAATCCTTACGTCCTGAAACAAAATGCTGAGACAATATCTCAAAACATAAAATAAAAGTTGTTGACCACAATTTTTTTATGTCTTTATCTGAATGGTCAACAATCATATATTGTTCAGTAGAAAAGTTTCAGGTAATCTGGAAAGGTAATAGATTGCTTTCGGCCTTGATCAACAGAATATTACTCATGAACTATCAGACAAAAGGTTAAGTTCTATAATAAAAGGTGAAACAAAAGATCTTTTATAAGATAATTGATGAGATACATTGAAATTCTTATCATGATTTTGAAACTTTTATTCTGACTTTCAGCATTGAGGTAGTATCGGTTGATTGCTGAAAATGCATCTTTGAATAAGTATTAAACGGAAAAAAAACAAAGTTAAATACCAGTTATCATCACAAATTAAAAAGTCTTACACAAAATCAAATCAAACTTTACAATTATATAACTGCAGTTCTAAAAAGGATTTGCAAATGATTCCAAAACAGTGTTGTTTCCATTAAATAGAAACAGCTTTACCAACCAAATGACAATCCATAAAATTAAAACTTGATCAAACGACAGCGAAGTGAAATTGAATGTTCAAGAAAAAAGTTTCACATTATACCGTTTAAATCCCAAAATCAATTATATCGGATACAATGACAGAACTCATACACACAAATCCATTGTCATTACATTGAATTTTGAACTATAGTGCAATGTAACGACAAAATGTGTAAACACAAATCAAATAAATTGTTCCATTAAATCTATTTCAGGAAAATCAATTGAACTAGCTTAAGGCAACAGAATCTAAGTCAAAATGATCGGCTGTCTGGGATTTCACAGTGGTCTATTCACATCAATGAGACTTGTGTTGACAAAACTGTGCGACTTAATAGTTCTAATTGCTTCTAAATCTTCTCCAGCATCTGTTCTTGAAAATAAAATCACTTTTTATTATCACAATGTTTCCACTGGAACCTCAAAAAAAGTTAAAAGTGAGCATGGCTCATATGCACATACCCCTGCCTGTAGTTTGAAACCTATAAGCAACATTGAATACTAGGAGAACTTGTCAAGTTAATGATATCAACAAGATAGGATCACATTCAAAGGAAGACGGTCATGTTTAGACAGTTCAAGATTAACACAAAGATAACATACTATCAGTCTTGTAGTTTTGCTGTGTTTGGTAAAAACCTTTTTTTTTAAATTTTGGCACCGTTTAGATCAAACCCTTAAGGCTCATCAACACCAAATAGATAATTAACATTCATATAAAGAAATATATAAATATATATGTGTGTGTGTGTGTGTGTGTGTACAAGACTCCCTGAAGATATCAATGAAACATGTTGGAGTAATGTTGGCTATGTGTCATTTTTTGTCTTTGAATATATATATTCGAAATGGAAAAGTGACACAATTATTATTCAGATATATGCTAATAAATCTTACCATTCTCCCTTGCCAACTTACAAAAAAAACCATCCTGATTAATTTCATTACACCTTATGGAAAAGATAATGAAATCCTAATCCTTTTTTCAGTAACGGTAAAAAACTTCTATACCGAGTGAGTTATTGTTAAAGCACTGCAATATTTCAGCATGACATCTATACTTAGAGAAAAAGCACCAGGTAATAACAAGTAATGGATCCTTTCCTGAATTCTGATGTTTTCCATGTTTACTGACGATATCTATTGCTGCCAACTATACATATTCTTGAATCTTTCCCAAATTTTCAGCAGAAAGTTAACAACAATCCTTATCCCTTTGGCTTGGTATCAATATCTGAATGTCAAGTATTCCACATACTTAGGCTAAAAATAACTTTACACAGATACTGAGATGTCTAATAAAGTGATACAGGTAAACATTTAAAGTATAAGGAGTTATACTTTACAAAATCTTGATGTTTTTTAGGCTTAAAAAGTGATTTTGAAATAAACATCATGACAGAACATATAACTCAAAGAGATAATGTGTCTCTGCCTGATCTTTAAAGTACTTAACACTTATGAGATGAGTAGGCTTGTATAAATTAGTTGTAGGCATTATTAACCCTTGATGAGCACCAATGGTGTTCCAATGGGGTAAGTCCTCGCCCCCTCCACCCCATCTTTTGATTGGTAAATCTTTCCACGTTATAGATGCAATTGATTGGCAATCAATTAATAAATAAGTTTTGGATTTAGTGAATGAATGAGTGCTAAATTCATGACTTAAAGGTTTAAAGTTTATCGCAACTTACTGCATCTCTAGCCAGGAAACTAACTGTATGCTCTTAAAATGTATAATATGGTCCACTCACTTCTACAATAACCATCAATCAAGATCATCATCAATCAATCCTGAATCCACAACACTCAAGATACTTTCAGAAAAACATCTGAAATTAGATTCTAAAAATAGTATCTTAATCATTTAGCAGGTAAGCAGATAGCATCTCTTGTTGTAATTTTAAAATATCAAAATCCGAAGAGAGAGAAAAAAAAAGGAAAGGTCAGTCTACCGTACAGAAGATAACAGTATATACAGATACATTAAACAGTAAAAATCTTTTTGCTTCTCATGATATGAGCTTGTAAAAACTACAAAAACTGAAGACTTTCACTTTGACCTTGAAAAAATGTCAAGGTCACCAATTCTGCATTTGAGATGAAACCTCTGGGTAAAGATAGAACAGACCTTTCTCGATACATTGATACCATATGCTTACAAGATTAACATGCAGGTTATAATCAAGGTATGAGAGGGTGGTTGAATCCCCAGAAATCCCCCCTCCACTCCAAAACCCACCAAGGTTAATGATTCCCAAGGACATGACAATTAAACTTAAATCACTACAGTAACTGGATAAGAGAATCAACAGAACTGCAATTTCCCATAGATTTTAATTAATGGTTATTAACCTTTGCAAGAATAAACATTATTGTTGTCAAATTACTTCCCAAAGGTATCTCCAAGCGAAGAAATCATATCTCAGCTACAAATTAAGAATTTTCATTTTCATTTTCGATGACATATTAACAAGCAATAAAATTTATTTTTAAAATTCAACCAATGGGACGGGCAAAAATAAATAAATAAAGTAAATAATCTACGAAATTTTAAAAAGTTATTAGGTATATATAATGGGAATGGAGAAGGTTTAATTTCTAGCTGATGGTAAAAAAAGCAAAGGAAATGACTTGCAATCACTTTTCTTGCAAATCAGTATGTATATCACAATACATAATAATGATAAATCATTTTTGTTCATATATACTTCATAATAGCCAGCTTATCAGAATTGTAGAATATCAAAATAAAACAGTTGCTCTTTTAAAACATTCTTATAACATCAACCTTCACGTTAACTTTTTTATTTTGTTTATCACTAAAGTTCGTTTGTGTGAAAATTTCAGCTTGTATTATCATTAATCAGATATGTTTAAACTTTTCAAAAACTGTAATAATGTCATAGATAAATGTGAAATTAATGGATCTTTAAAACGACCTTTTCCAGACAAAATCATATCGTTTCATATGTTTCTGACATTCAGAGATTTTCATGTTCAAAAGTCAATCCTAGATCTACATGTTTATTGATTATATAGACATTGTCTGATACCCTTTCACACCCTTCATAAATGTCATGCCATCTGGATGATAATTATCAATATTCAAGGGACTGACATTGGCTACCAGTCCATCCTTTGGGTTTCTTGGCATTTCAAGAAAGAAAAGTTTAATTATTCAAGCTAGTTAAACCTTGATATGTGTTTAAAGGATATGTACTGATAAAAAAACCCAACATTTTATGAGAAGACGATCAATTCGAAATTAGCATGGAAATTAATGCAAAGCTATTCCCCAAATATCAAAATTCGATCCTCTTTGTTTTTCTTTTTGAGTGACTTTTGAGGTATTCTTTTTTAAATTATAAAAATTAAGAAACAAACACATTACATATACTCAGTAACAATCTTCAAATGAATTGTGAAAAAAGAATGGATGGATGACATATCTATTAGGTATCCACACACAAAAAACATGACAGGATTGTCGACCTCTTAAAGACTTCTTCATGAAAACCTCTAATGTATTCTGGACCAAAATGATTACAGATATATGAAAATTATTAAAATATTAATACTTACATATCTAAACAGTGACCTCTTCATGAAATATTTATAAAAACTTGATATAATCCCTAACTCATAACTTATTTTGTCTGACATACAAAAGAACATCAGGAATTTTTTATCAACAGGCATGCTAATGCAGATGCAATTATGGGAAAGAAAAATTTTATTTTTAGGCAATTTATCAATATTGAAAGTTGCAAGTGTTGTTTGTAAAAAAATTAAGATCCATTGGTTCTATAGCTCATGAGGCTATCTCAAGATCATTTTATAAATGGTTACAGGTCACCATTTTAGCTGCCACCAAATCTATAATTATAATCCTCATCAGATTAGGACTCCAAACACAAGGTTTCAGCTTTCTAGATCTTTTGCTTCTAGAGAATATTAAAATAGTTTTTATTGGGCGCGGTCTCTGTGGACCGTATTATGGGTCACAGGGTCACTTAATCTATAAATCAGAATACACATCAGTTAATGAGTCTGTTCAATAAGTTTAAGCTTTCTAGGCCTCCTGCTTCATGAGAAGAAAATGGAAATAGGTTTTTAGGGTGTGGAATCCCAATAGCTGAGGAGGCAGGACACAAAGTTTCAGAATCAAAGACCTTAGCTTTTGTTTATTGAATAGAAGCTGAAAATAGGGTTTTAGGACCTAGGGATCATGGGGGCACCAATCTATGAATTAAAATCCTCTTTAGAGTCTATACACAAGAATTCAGATTTCCTGAGTCAATGGTTCTTGAGAAGAGAGTTATGGACTCAAAAGTTTATGGACTTATGGACGCCAGACAACACTCCATGCCATCTGGCCTTTCACGTCAGATGAGCTAGAAAATCATCATTCATTCACTTCTGAATTTGTTTCACAAACTTCCCATTTCACGGAGAACATTAACTATTCTACACCCGATACTCGCAGGTTCCAGAACAATTCATAACCACAATACTGTTGCGGGCTTTCTACCTGCAATAATACTAGCAGCCATGACAAAGCAGAAATACTCTTGAAAGAGGCATTAAACCCCAAACCGCCTCAAAGATGTTTGATTTTTTTCTTTCAGTGAATTAAAAGTGATTCTCAAATGCCTAGGAAAATTTGCGATTCATAACATAAGAATTCTATACATGATTACACTGACATAACATATTGGACATAAATTCATGCAAATGCTTAATCTAAGATTGATAAGATTGGATGGCATTTTGACTATCTTCAAGATAAAATAAAAAGAAATGCACCCATTATTCAACAAATTATCATTCCTTATGTCATGACAATAATAGTAAAACTGCAATCAATAGCTGTATTTATACATCTGTTGCTAAGCAACCACATTTTTGGCATATGTTCAAATACTAAAATTTACGATAATGGCTACTTTAGAAACATGCAACCATATTTCTTTGCTTTTTTATTTGTCAGTCATGCTTATTTAGGCAGATTTTATGTCTACCAATGGGAAAAGTCAAACCTAATTGTTGAATGTGTCTTAACTCTTTCAATGCCACATGTCAAGATAAGGTTTATCTCAGAGAAAAAAACCTTGCCTGAAAATTTGAAAATATGTTCCAGATTTAAATATGTTTTAATCAGAAAAGATTTGTTTCCAATCGTATCGGGAGTTTAGTATCTTTTCACGTAGAACTCATAACAAAATTGGACTTTGTGCAATAGCGATTTTATCTGGTAAGAACATAACAATATATAGATACATAGCTGGAAAAGATTACTACTCATCCCTTTCTTTATCAAATAAACATAAAGAGAATACTAAATGTCGTCCTGTTTAATAAGATTATTCTGAAACAAGTAAAATGTTTGCCATTCGATGACTGAAAGCAAGTAACATACTACTGATAACGATTCCTGAGTTTGATAAAAATGTTTTACAGGGATTGAATTTAGTATTTTATAACTCAGTGAATTTTGTTATCAAAAAAAAAAAAGAATTTTGTTATAAAAATTTTTTAAATCACTGATGTCCCAATTGCATCCCCACCTTTAACAATGGTTCAACATAATTAACTATTGGTCAGCCTAAAATATTATTACAATGTGTAATAAAATCGTATTTTCATCAAACATCGTTGTCCTCAAACGGCAAGTAAAAAATGACATTTAACTCATCCCCAGCATAAAAAGTATTCTGCTTAGATTAAAGTGATAAGAATTGAAGAGAGAAAACAATTACAAAATCATTATAAGATAGCAATAATTTCCATACCCACAACTGACAGTTCGAGAAGAAATATCACCAAAAATAATCTTCTCTATATTTACTGTGCAAAATCTATCAAATCTCCTCCCTAGTTTAAACAATTCATGAAAGACATTAATTTTCAACTTTATATTTCAAAAAATTTAAAAAATCATCTCTTACATTGACAAATCCAGTTGATCTTCCCTAAAGAGTTCCAAATGAACTACGAGCAGAACAGTTTTCCATTAATAATGGAGTTTTAGCTACGAACTCAATCGCACAGATCCTCGCCCTGCTTATCTAATATATTCTACCTTTTATACAAAATACGCCTTCACAGAATATGCCATATTGAAATAATACCCTTGAGCTTTGGTTGAAAGATTAAGACATTGTGTTTTTAATCGTGCTGAACATTAAACATTTCTTAAACACATCAATGAGAATGTCGCTGCATGTTTTGAATAACAAATCATTCATTGCTAATATTCTTCAAAATTATTTTCAATACAAATAGATTTGGTTTTATAAATGTATTAAGCAGACAAATTTAGACATCTACGTGGGAATAAAGCAATGAGAAAAATTTGAAATAGAAATTTTTAATGGTTCTCGTGACCAAAAATGAATTCATAAAGCTTTATTTAATGACCACAAGAACAGGAAAACTTATACTCATCAAAAATAGTAACGGACCACCAAAATTCTCAATTCTATTGAATTGTTTCAACGTTTCATGCTATGCTCTATATTCTACTAAAATATTGAACACTAATGGGGCAGCAGCACATTTTTGTAAGGTAAAAAGTGTGCTTTCACGAATGAAAATAAATGTTACCACTTGCAAGACAGTGTTTATTAATTAAGATAAACAGTTCTAAAACCAAAATATTATGTTCAGTTAAGAATGCTAAGCCATTTTCTTAACGCAAATGACTGAAAGTAGTGCATACTAAAATGGCAGCCAATGGTTTGTGCTTGATACTTGATTCTTTAATTATTCTAGGATTATTGATCCTCGGGTTGATTAATGAGATGTTTGACCCTCTAAAGATAAAACACTTGGCACTTTTCAGTATACATTTTATGTTACAAAGGAATACGCCGTTTATCCACACTGTTTGGTTACACAATCAACCGAATACAGAGTCATGTAGCTACATCTGTATCTAACCAAGGAAAATAAAATAAAAAATGTGTTAAGTAATGTTCCAATAATTTAACTTAATGTTTGACATTAATATTTAAATGCATTTACTAAAAATAAAGTGACAAGGATGATTAATGTTTGAACAAGGAACTAATCGATCACTCACAGACAATCTTATTTCTGACATACAGTATTTATTGCAATAAGTACCCTCTCCCTAAGAGCTCCCCCCCCCCCCCCCCCCCCCCCACCAGGGCCTAGATTTTTTAAGCTCTCTTAGTGTTAAGATAGCCGTAAGTTTATGTTAACTTAGGTACTTATGACTATCTTAGTGCTAACAGAGCTTAAAAAATCTTGACCCAGATTTGTAAGTTGATCATTACAAAATCAGCACTTTGTCTCATAACTTCTCTTCGTTATCAAGCTAGCCAATTCATTGAATACACAAATATTTTTTCTTCCAAAGGTAAGGGAGCAAGTTCATACCTCTTTCGTGTATTCAACTATATTTTATTCCATGTCTGGGAACAAAAACTTAATACACTAATGAATTTTTAATATATTTAGATGGCATAATTTTGTTTCCTTAATTTATCTTATTTATTTATTTAATTTTTTAAAATTTATTAATTAATTCATTTATTCCTTCATTTATTCATTTATTTATCTAATATAAAATATCAAGATGAATCCCTTATTTCACAGAAGTTTTGGAAATGCATTTTAATAATTAAAGCATCCCATTTTCAATTTCCTATTCGCATGGGGCGTTCAATGCATTATAGATGTATTTGAAACTACCCCTATTAAAACAAATCATCTGATTCACTATCCGAATCACCATTTGTATAGAAATGAAAAGATGACATGAAACATATCCCGGCCTGTACAAGCAGAAATAAGGCGTTCCATATGTGAGTAGTTTGTGAACAAAATTTTGTTTCCCTTGAAAAACGTCTGGATAAGCGAGTCTTCGGATATACGAGTTCTGAGTAATTGCAGTCACAGAATGCATTCAATTTAAATTACCAACACAAATAAAAGAATATATGACATAAAAATTTATGTTTTAGATTTGATAACAGTAACAAATATTAAATTAAGTATAATCACATTATGTCATTTAGTTCCCAATAAATATGCATTGTTTTACACTTGTTTAACTTTTTTTGTTCAAACTTCACTTTAATATCAAATAACTGAGTTGAGTATCAAAAAGGTGTATTAAAATAGCTCTAGAAGTTTGGATAACAGAAGTACAAACATCGTCTTAAGATATCAAACATCTTTGAAGAAATCTTTATACGCTCAAGGGTTGTGTGAAATCTCCCCATTACAGACATCATCAAAGAAGGGCGTATATGACTTCAGAACTATTTTCCAATATCAAATACAAACATAACAATATATATAGCCCAATCGACGGATAAGTGGGTAGGACACTAAACTAAATATCCCAAGGTCACCTCAAAATGAATACTCCTTTTTTGGATAGAACTTTTGAAGAATGATGATATATAGAGATTATTACCTGAGAAAGAGTGTCTCATGAATGTGATTGAAGGTTTGTAAGAGTTGAGTAATTTATAATAATTTGTCTGAGATCTTTAGTCATACAGCTCTCTTTGGAGTTAGATATTCCTTATTAGCCATTCTGTTTCTATTAAGTTAAGGAGGTTTGATGTCAGATATCAAACTATCAAGAAATAGATAAATCTTATATCATTGTTTAGAAATATGTCTGGAATCTAATTATGTCAAAAATACCATGTTACCAAAGTGGTCTCCCCTTATCGCACCGGATGAAAATACCATACTAATAAAGTATCTATTTATAATAAACTTCTAAATATCATTTAGTTTGTATTTTGCTTTTGAGGTAATAAGTTATTGCTGTAGAAAAAAGCAACTTTAAGAGAAAACTAAATTACTTTCAATTTAATACTATTTTTATTGAAAGGGTTGATGATTTAGTATAAAATTAGTGAAAGAAATTTTGATACCAAATCAGAAGTTTAATAGAAAATATATATGAATGGTAGGAAGTTTAGTATTCTATTCATTAGTTGGCCCAAAAATCTACCACAATTGCAAACAGTGTGGTAATAACTATCATTCCGCAATTTGACCGCCATTTTCACGGCAGGGTTATAGTATTGTAACTTCACAACTATACACTATTCTGACAACATATGTGCAGCAGTATTCCTCTAGTTTGATATTAGTATAAGCATATATAAGTAAATATAAGTATAAATATTACATTTCAGTACCTTACATGGGAGATTAATAAAAATACATTTTATCATTAAAACATACAGAATATACTCAGGAATAATACAGTCACTATTTTTTATCAGAAACACAAAATAATTTGAATTTTGTATTAGTTTTTTTTCAACACTGTAAAGAATGGACATAGAAGCATATCAATTCTTTAAAAATTATATTTGAAAAAAATTATTAATCTTGATATCAGTATACTGTTATTTCCAAAAATGCAAGTTACACACTTAAATTTCTTCTCTTTTTTTCAAATAAGGTCTTTTTTTTCAATCTCTCTTCATGCAGAAGAACCTACGGATTTCTTTACGATTCAGTTCAAATACATATGCAGATACAAAATTCATTGCAAGTCTTTTACTTTCTTTGGCCTTGTGCCATCCTTTTAATAAACCACAGAGTAATTTCATGCATCATGTACGCCAATCCATTTACTAATGTCATTTAATCTATATCTGACACATTCCTGTATCAGAAGGAGGGAACGGTACGGTGATCACAGCTATACCTTTGGAGTTCATGCATACCTGTGCACTTAATGGGACGTACAGTTCTCCTGAGGCATTTTATGGCGAAAACTTAATTTGCGAGGTTAATTCTTTTGTTCAAGAGATCAATGCTTTTAATAGACCCGAGGAGTTATTGTACATTTGTGCACTTTATTGGACAGTTCTAATTTTAGGTTTGAAGCTTAATTTGTGAGTGCCATTTCTGAATACAAGTAGTCTTGCTTCATGATTGTATTTAGGAGCATTATATACAGTTTAGGTCTTCATTCAGCGACCGTGTAAGTCTCTACATCCTATTTTCAGGTGCCCATTTTTACAGCTGAGTGGAATGAGTGCAATAAGGATGACGTGCCTTGCCCACAAATGATGATCCCACCAGGATTCGAACCTGGACTATGGCAAGAGAGGCCAGCATGCTAGACCTACACCACTGTACTCCACACAAGAGTTAATAAATGTGTATTTGCGCACTTAATGGGACAGACCAATTGAGGCATTTTCATATTGAAACTAAATGTAGAGATAAGATTCTAGCCTCGAACTATAGTATCTTTGAAGATCAAGTTATAAAAGTATATCAAGTTATTTGTTTACAAACGGCTAACAATAGATCTGGCTTAGAAGATCTGCGTAGTTATAAAGGTCAATTAAATGAAAATCAGAAAATAAATATCAATATCAAGTATAGTTTTTTAGATTAAGTTGTACATTATAAGCATACGAAGAAGATATATATCATAATTCATATTATGTTACAGTTGACATAAGAAACTGTATATTTCCACTTTGAACATTTCGTCATTGTGCGTCAATAGCTATACATGTCAAAGAGCGTGAAGTAAATGTCAAACAGATTTGAAATCAAATTATCTGGCTAGATGGTATCACATATATGACTGGCATTTCTAAACTTCTTAATTCAATAATGACACATTCTGGATGAAGAACCTCCCCGATTCTTGAATCTTGAATCAAAATGTTCAACTTATGGCCTAAACTTCATTCAGAATTTTGGCCTTCATATACAGAACAAATTAAATCAAATGCTACAAAGAATACTCTGCCATGCTCATCAAGATACATCAAATTAGGAATAAATGATCATAATTATACAAGTTTAATAAATCAAAATTTTACTTGCAGATCTTGCATTGCCCTTGTACAGAGATATCCTTCCAACTTGAAATACCCCATACCAAATCTTACCTCAATGGTACAAGCTTCAAAAGAAAACCGAAACAACTACTTTAACCAGATTTGAATACATACCGTTTGTGAGGTGAGGTGAGGTGGTGTTTAACGCCGCTTTCAGGATTATTTCACTTATATCGCGGCTGCTAGTATTATTGCAGGGAGAAAGCCCACAACACCATTGTGGCTATGCATTGTGGTGAAACCTGCGAGCATCGGCTGGAACTAGCGAACCATGGGTGGTACTGCGCTGAAATTCAGTGTAACATTGCTCCCCAAACCTGACTGCCTGTAGAACAGTTCTCTACTGCAGACAAAGTTGCTGAACCCCTGGCAGGATTCGAACCACGGACCTCCTGATCCGAATGCACTAACCACTGCGCTATCCTGCACCCATTTTTTTAAGGAAATCAATATCATGATGTTATTAAAGAATTACCTCAATAACAACCATAGAGAAGGCGGTATGATATTAATTTGATGCTTTATAATCCCACAAATCAAATTATACTGTTTTGATAAAACCTGAAATGTGAACTTCCAAAGCATTCAATAACAAACTCTTGCAACATGATGACCTTTTCTGAACCATTCCTTGAAACCATGAAATGTTATGTCATTGTAACCTTGACAAACTCACAAGATCAACAACTACTCTTCAGCATGAGCAAATTTACTTTACAAAGGAGGTGAGGTGAGTTGGTGCTTTACGCCGCTTTCAAGATTATTTCACTTATATCGCGGCTGCTAGTATTATTGCAGGGAGAAAGCCCGCAACACCATTGTGGCTATGCATTGCGGTGAAACCTGCGAGCATCGGCTGGAACTAGCGAACCATGGGTGGTACTGCGCTGAATTTCAGTGTAGCATTGCACCCAAACCTGACTGCGTGTAGAACAGTTCTCTACTGCAGACAAAGTTGCCGAGCCCCTGGCGGACTTTACAAAGGACACCATTTCTATAAATGCAACTCATTTTCTGTATGATATCCTAGTCAGAATCTGAGTGAGTGAGTGAGTGAGTGAGTGAGTGAGTGAGTTAGTGTTTAACGCCGCTTGGGCAATATTTCAGCCATTAGCAGCGAAGTCAGAATCTGAAGCTTGTGCGTTACAACTGTACAGCGTATTGGTTTGTCATAACTTTGTGTTGTATGTTTGATGATTTCAAAATATAATTTGCATTGGAGCACCATTAATTCAAGCTTCCAGCTTGTTTGCCAATCCATTTCCTTTTCTTTGAAATGAATACAATATGTTTAAACCAATAACAATTAACAGTCAAAAAGTTCAGAAACCCAATCTTAAACGTTCAAGGATAAATACCCACTTTCACTGTTCTTGAAGCTAAACAGCTGATGAACATCAGGTAACTTTGACAACCTGCCAGCTTTTATTAGCTTAAAATCTGGCATAACTAGAATTAGGAGGAAAACATCAACTAATTACGATAGTGCTAAACCGATTAAATAAGATGGAGAACAGATGTTGGAGGTTTTGCTTGAATTTTGTTACACCAACCAGGTGGGACTGATTACATCGTTTATCTTATAAAGCAGAGAGAAAGAGTTTTGATACTGGTATATAATATAGTGTCAAATCATTGAAAAAGTTACTTTCTAATGAACTACAAAAATAGAGCTATGGGCTCTGTAGCACAGGCCCTCGGATCATTAAAAAAAATATATACATATAAAAAAATTAAAAATTGTTTTTGAGAACACCCCCTGAATAAAATTGTTCCTCTGGTAATAGTATATGGAAAGGCCGGACACTCCATTCGCCCCCACCCGCTTTCTTGACCGAATGCTACAATAAATACACACGCAATCAAAATAAAATCTATGCAGACATGATGTCAAATGATTTGCCTTTCTACTCCAACTCACTTTAACAAATATATCTTTGGGGTTATTTAATAAGGACGGCCGAAAGACGATTTCCACACCCAACTTAATGCTGATGGGACAAATGGCTGCCCGTCACCTTGACCTTACGGGGTGTGTGGCCGCAGCGACGGATCTCATTGGTTTGATGCAAAGTTAGGAACAGATAACTCTCATTCTCCGTTCTTGCAACCAATGAGATCTGTCGCTGCGGCCACACACCCCGTAAGGTCAAGGTGACGGGCAGCCATTACCAGAGGAACAATTTTATTCAGGGGGTGTTCTCAAAAACAATTTTTAAATTTTTTTTATATATATTTTTTTTTTAATGATCCGAGGGCCTGTGTAGCTCATCAGACTTTTGATAGAAATAGGTGTTGTGGTTTAGACCATGAGGTCATGGGCAGTGTAGGAAAGATAGCCTGTCCCAACGTCCGAGTTATTCACAATCAAATAAAAAAGGCCCATTGCCCATTTGGGGTCAAGGGGTCACCGAACCTACAATTCAGAATCCCCATTGTCCAAGGAGTCTACACACAACTATTAAGCTATCAAGACCTTTTGGAACTGGAGAAGATGAAAGTAGGATTTTAAGGTTTTGACCCCTGTGACCCCATTTGGGGTCAAGTGGTCACCAAACCTACAATTTAGAATCCCCAGTGTCCAAGGAGTCTTCACACAATTTTTCAGCTCTCTAGACCTTTTGGAACTAGGGAAAAAGATGAAATTAGGTTTTTTAGGTTTTGACCCCCGTGACCCCATTTGGCCTCATGGGGTCACCAAACCTACAATTTAGAATCCCTGTTAGCCAAGGAGTCTACACACACCTTTTCAGCTCTCTAGACCTTTTTGAACTAGGGAAAAAGATTAAATTAGGTTTTTTAGGTTTTGACCCCTGTGACCCCAATTGGGGTCATGGGGTCACCAAACCTACAATTTAGAATCCTGGTTGGCCAAGGAGTCTACACACACCTTTTCAGCTCTCTAGACCTTTTGAAACTGGAGAAGAAGATGAAATTAGGTTTTTAAGGTTTTGACCCCTGTGACCCCATTTGGGGTCATGGGGTCACCAAACCTACAATTTAGAATCTCCAGTGCCCAAGGAGTCTACACACAACTATTCAGCTCTCTGGACCTTTTGGAACTGGAGAAGAAGATGAAAATAGGTTTTTCATGTTTTGACCCCTGTGACCTCATTTGGGGTCATGGGGTCACAAAATCTACAATTTAGAATCTCCAGTGCCCAAGGAGTCTACACACAACTTTTCAGCTCTCTGGACCTTTTGGAACTAGGGAAAAAGATGAAATTAGGTTTTTTAGGTTTTGACCCCTGTGACCCCATTTGGGGTCATGGGGTCACCAAACCTACAATTTAGAGTCCCCGTTGGCCAAGGAGTCTACACACACTTTTTCAGCTCTCTAGACCTTTTGGAACTAGGGAAAAAGATTAAATTAGGTTTTTTAGGTTTTGACCCCTGTGACCTCATTTGGGGTCATGGGGTCACAAAATCTACAATTTAGAATCTCCAGTGCCCAAGGAGTCTACACACAACTTTTCAGCTCTCTGGACCTTTTGGAACTGGAGAAGAAGATTAAAATAGATTTTTAAGGTTTTGACCCTTGTGACCCCATTTGGGGTCATGGGGTCACGAAATCTACAATTTAGAATCCCCATTTGCCAAGGAGTATACACATAAAATTTCAGCTCTCTAGAGTCATTGGTTCTGGAGAAGAAGTCGAAAAAGTGAAAAGTTTACGGACGGATGGACGGACGGACGGACGCCGGACGCCTTGCCATGCCATAAGCCCATCGGGTCTTTCAGACCTGATGAGCTAAAAATATTGATAATAAATTTCAACAAAGTAAATATAATCATCATCATCATCATCATCATTACTATTATCATTATGCAAGTTGATCATTTGATTGCTATTAGCAGTTCATGATGATCGAAGCAAACATAATATTCAGATCAACAACACCTGATTATAGAAGATTAACAGCTATAAGCCATGTGCTAATTCCTTGTTATGGAATCGCTAATGGTCTTAATCTCATGATTTAGCTTGGGATGATTCCTGATAATTAATACAACTGCAATCATCAGACCCCAACTCTTGAATAATTTCAGACTCTGTTCTTGATGTCACTGACAAATTGTGTTAATAGCTGCAGTTTAACTTAGCAAAAGGGATTTAACTTAGACATTATTAAATGTCTCACCTGTAGCTGATTCCGTTTGACATAAGTGAGGTGAGGCGAGTTGATTTGGTGTTTAACATCGCCTTAAAAAAATTAAACTGCTAATTCTTTACCTCAAAATTTTTTAATTTTTCAAAAGATTCCAATTTCTCTAACATCACATTTTTTTAAAAGCACTGATTAATCAAGGAGAAAATTTTCACGATATTATGGTTACTACAAATATACTAAAGTGGATCAAGTTCCGGAGGGGAGAGTACAGCAACTGCTTCTAGCAGAAAAACAATTTGTATGTTACATGCTTTCTTCTCGTCTCTCAAGTGGAGTATTTGCGTTAAACCAACAAGCGAGTCTATTTGTGAAGTGTGCCAGTAGAACTTAGCACATATATCCAAAACACTCCACAGATTGCGCTACAGTTAAACTTAGACTAAATGTTTCCGAAAAAATATTTTCTTAGACAGTGAAAATACGAACTTTCGACTCAAAACACAAAACAGATTGCCAAGTCTGATATTTACTTGGAGAAGAAGTTATGAACTGGTACATATAATTTACAGGTAGTTTGGATTTAGAAAATATTTGTCATATATAAGAGTTGATTGTTGTTAAAGCTGTACAAAATAGACATAATATCTAAACTGATCAATATTTGTCATACCAGAAACAAACATGAAAAAGTAGGATTTTTGTGAATGCATTGCATCTAACTTCCTATTTACTTTCCAAAAATATACTAAGTAAGATTCCTGTAAAAGATATACTTGTGTTTTGGAATTTATGTTTTTATGTTATGCTTTCTCAGGAGGGTTGGTTCAAAATAAACAATAATACATCAATATTTTGAGACTGTCATGAAATAATGTTTACCAATGAAACTTAACAGTGCTATATCTTGGTAACTCTATGAGGGTTTAGAACTAGGCCAAGAAAGATAATGGCCAGACAGCAAAATAAAATAAAACCTTCATTATCTAAATGAGACTGGTTTGAGAAGAAAAGAATTCTTACGCAGATTGAAATTCCTTTCTAAATTCAAATGAGTTTCAATTTGAGTAAGAATCCTTATCTTGCTACAGAACCACTTTGTGAAAATTAAAAGCACTCAATTAATTCAGAGACTTTTCTACGAAAGCCACATATAAAACAAAACACTTTCTCTTTTGTATCCATTACAGGTGAGGTGAGTTGGTGTTTAACGCCGCTTTCAAGATTATTTCACTTATATCGCGGCTGCTAGTATTATTGCAGGGAGAATGCCCGCAACACCATTGTGGCTATGCATTGCGGTGAAACCTGCGAGCATGGGCTGAAACTAGCGAACCATGGGTGGTACTACGCTGAATTTCAGTGTAGCATTTCACCCAAACCTGACTGCGTGTAGAACAGTTCTCTACTGCAGACAAAGTTGCTGAACCCCTGGCGGGAATCGAACCACGGACCTCCTGATCCGAAGCCGAACGCGCTAAACACTGCGCTATCCCGCCCCCTGTATCCATTACAAATGATTCTGAGAGGCTGATTTACAGAGGTCATCAGATGGAACTACCAAACCATGGGTGCATGGTACTACGCTGGAATTCAGTCTGCAGGTATTCTTAACTTTTGTTGGAGAAAATAATCTATATGCCTAGACATTGACTTGACATAATTTTAAGAAGTTTGGAGGTGTATAAGAAAAGCTGTTTTCTGGTTCCTCTATGATGTTATACATTGAGGTCAGGTGATGAGAAATGAGAACAGCAGCTAATTTTTCTTACAGCGGCACCTATCATTGCTAAAGAAATTCATACATATATCGATTGGTTGACTTCTTTAAATATAAACAGTTTGAAGAATTTGAAAGATTTGCTAAATTGCTGATACCCCATTAAATAGAATTCCCATCTTTGTCCAGTACCTTTACTCACCCAAAACAAGTCACCAGTTTTACCAGTCTTGAAACTGTGTGTATCAAAGCAGCATTATTTCAGTGGTATCTAAATCTATCTTTTGAAAACTATAATTGGTTATGGCATCTATTGATGGAATGGCTTCAGATAATGCATAACCCTGTTAGCAACTGAAATAAATTTAGTTTATAACTCTCGTTTTCAGTTAATAAATAAATTTTGAATACACAAAGGCCTCTTTTCTCGAGATAACCAGACGAGTGGGATCAAAAGGCTCAAACATCAGTAAGTTGTTATTTAAGTAAAGGACATCAGTTGTCTATTAACAAGAAGACAAAGTAATCTACTCCCTGAAGTTTATTTCAAACTCTCTCTCCAAAATGAAATATAATTTATCCGATAGCATGTTGATGTAAAACAACACATGTGATTTCCCCATAAATCAAAACTTCAGACTTAAAAAGCTATTAAGCTTTTCAGAATTTATGGCTTTATATAAAGCCATTTCTGTTTTCAAAGATGGTAAGAGTTCATCCAACATCTTGTTTGTAGAATAATCCGATTTATCAAAACAAATTGTCTATCTAAAAGAACTAAAGAAGCTATAAAACCTTCAGTTTCTAGTTTGGTAGTAATCTAACTTACCGTAACAAATTATCTATTCCCTAGAGTTAAGATTTCTGTGGTGGATAGAAGCATTATTTTTAATTATAACAATCATGAGTTATACAAGGAAATAGAAAGAGGTGAAGTGGTTTTCAATATACCATATTCTGCTAATAATTTGAGCTTCAGAAATTGGTTCCAAAGAAACGAGAGAATCATTTTTCACACTGAAGTAATCAACTCACTGTATATCTAGACTCAAAATACCTGCTAAAGTAAACAAATGGTCCAGGCATGTTATTCCCCTGTCTGAGAGTGTCACAACTCCTGCAGAAATGAATTTGGCACATGGAAAATTAAAATTCTTTCAAATCTAAATTTTTATTTCATTTTCATTTTGAGTCAATTCCAAGATAACACATATGCAATTATCAATTTGCCTCATGTGATTATGTTTACCATGTGTAAATATTCCCATGTAATCTGGTAATAGACTTCACTTTAAAAATAGAGCCATTGCTATGTAGCTCATCAGACTATCTATAATTCGTTTTAAAAATGGTCACAGGTTCATTATGATGAGCTGACACAGGATCACCAAATCCATTTATTATAATTTTCAATTATTATTAGTATTTCAAACATTTCAAATTATCATTTATTTTTATCAGGAGTCCAAAAGATTTAAACTTTTTTTAGACAAGGATGTGGCCCCTATGGCCATTAATTTTGTAAGTGTTGACAGGGTCACCAAATCTTTAAATACGAATCCCCATCAGCTAAGGTGTCTGTACAGAAGGTTTCAGCTTTATAGACCTTTTGCTTCTTGAGAATATGAAACTAGGTTTTTGGCCATGGCTGCTGTGGCCCTTATTAGGGGTCACAGAGTCAGGAAATCTATAAATCAAAATCCCCATTACTCAAGGAGTCTGTACACAAGATTTCAGTTTTCCTGTGTCCCTGGTTCTTGAGGAGAAGATGAAATAGTGAAACTTTTACAGACAGTGTACGGATGTACAGATGACATGTCTTTAGCCATTAAGGGATTTCATGCCACATGAACTAAAAATCTAGATTTAGTGTGTTTGATTTGGTTTGTATTTAATTTAAATAAACATATACATCCTAACCTCGAGCTCATAGAAAAATTATTTAGAAGTTTTTGGGCACTTAATTACCCAAAGTTTTCAAAAAATTTCAACAAAATTTTCAAAATGTCAACATGCAATGATTTTCATAAATTGTTAACCAGAAGACATCTCAAGGAATAAATTTTCATCTGGATAAAGACGTCTTGTCGCAGACATGTATACGTAGGAGAGGTTCCTCTAAGGAACTCCATACAAATAGCAACTGAAGAGTACCATCATGCTGACTATAACATCAATATGGTAGTCTCTTAAAGGGGCTATTCTATCATCTTTGACTGGGATCAGCACATTTTGGTTTTAAGCAATATGTTCATATGTTCACTTGATCTTATATCAATTTTTTTGTATAATGACTTTTTTCATGCTTTACATCAAATGCAAAGCAAAAAAGGTAACCCATAAAAATTTCAACTTGATTGCGTTACGTAATCTTCTAATTAGACAGATAGCAGAAAACAAATATAAAGATATAAAACATATATGTATAATGTGAATGTCCCCTTGAACTTTGTTTCCATAAAAATGTCCTTATAGAACTTTCCTTGAAATGACCATTGAATCTCAATTTCTAAAACAAATCTAATCTAGTTTTCATAATATCAGCCACATTTTTCAGGAATATCTGCAGATTAATTAGAGTTATCTAGATTAATTGGGCCTTACCAACTTAGATACATGTAGAAATACAAAAAAATATTCATTCTGATTTTGGCACATTGCCAAGGGATATATGTAATTATCCTGTTGCCGAGTGAATGAGATATGCATGTGTGCAGATTCACACATTAATTTCTTGTGAACGGGCCAGAACCAAAAATAGCAGTTAGAAGACAATCTGTTCTGTATCCTGACCATAAAACACACACTCTTACAGTTTATAAACTCCCTTTATGTTTACATGAAAGTTTGAGGTTATTTGGGATTGCTTCTTGCAAAAGTTGTTTTTTTACCGTATTGCCGGTGTTTAACTGTGATTCTACCATGACATTTAAAAATCCTTGTTTTTGATTGGTTTATTTCATCGTCGAATCTACGTTCGAACATAAATTTTAGATAGCCGATTAACCGCGTTTGAATACATCTGCCTCAAGGCTCTATGCAAAGAGAGACGCAACAGCACTGTGCGGAGTTCGACGCTCTACCGCTAAACATTATGAAAACGTGCTTTTGATAGCCTTCTGTTACCAATTATCATTAGGCATACATACTTCTTAACGCTTATATAAACATTATACTACTCAATCACATGATTTGTTTGCATTAATGTGGAAAACGTTTGATTTCAAGCCGCGATGACTGGATCAGACTCGGCCACGATAGTTTTCATTCTAACACTGTGACGTCATGGGCTTGAGCGGTGTGACATGACGTCACAAGACTGATCACGTGATCAGCTTAAGGAATTCGGTATCGGCCATTTTGTTTGAGGTGATTCAGTACTTTTTGGAAGTCAAATTCTCATGTTTTATGCTGGTGCAATGAGTTTCAAGAAAAACTCAATGCTCTGACTTGTTAACTTGACAATTATTTTATTTTTAACGTTCCCTACTCTATGTTTTCACTTCAATAATAGTTTAGGTGTTACCCATTCTACCTATTTCAAATGCAAATGCCTTTGACCGCGTCACACCTAAACTTTCGCGACGTCAAAGAAATGTAATTTAAAAGTTTATTAACTCGTCATGGTAGAATGGAGATAAACCAATTGTGTTTTAAATTTTTTGTGATTCGAACGTAGATTCGAAACCTGTTGATTTTAAATTCGAAGCCTCACGCTACGCGTTCGGCTCCGAATGAAATCAACAGGTTTCGAATCTACGTTCGAATCACAAAAAATTAAAAACACAATAGGTTTATCTCCTAATTCAATGAATTCGAACTAAACCATGTAATGGAGTCACCAGCGAAAATGACAATGGAACATGTTATCAATGTTTCGACGTCATGTGACCTTGCTCTGATGGAATTAAAAGTTTATAACATCATATTCTTGCTGACTCAACTTGAATGAGAGATTTCGGTGAAAATGCAAAGATTTAATCATATAATAAACAGAACTTTGACTTTTCTTAACAAAAAGGAGAGGTGAGGTGATTTGGGGTTTAACACCACTTTCAAGAGTACTTCACTTATATCAGCTAGTATTATGGCAGGGAGAAGACAGCAACAATATTGTGGTTATGCATTGTGGTAGAACCTGCAAGCTTTAGCTGGAAATAGCTAACCATTGGTGGTACTGCGCGGAAATTCAGTGTAGCATTGAACCCCGACAGGTTTTGAAACCTGGACCTCATGATCCAAATTTGGCCAACCTGCTTACCACTGCACTATCCCTTCGTAACCTTGTTTATATCACCACATGAGCTGGAAATTTTAATATTAGCACACTCGTCTGCGCCCCTCGTGTTTATATAAACTTTCTTTCCCACTCAATTGCCAATTATGTACGGTTATTTAAAGGTGCAGTGAAAATCTTTGTTGTACTATTCAATATTCATCATTTCATAAAGTGACAGAATGATATTTGCAACAGTAAAAATTAATTGTTTAATATTTGATATACCGTATTCGACGTGATAAGCGCCCGGGGCGCTTAAAAAATTGGTAAAAGGGGGCGCTAATTAAAACGATAAAAATTGTCCTCAAGTTTAGTCTTGAAAGTGTTTTCTTACGATACACATGTCTTTGAAATATGGTTTATAAGTTTTATCATTTTGGTGGTGGCTGGGGGTCTTGAAATACCCTGTATTCTTCACTTTAGTGGAAGTAAAAGACTTATTGCAAGACTGAAAAACCTTCCTCAATGAATCAGCATGCAAGGTAAGCAATGTTGATAGGTGGGCGCTAAATCAGGACGCATATTGTTCACTCAAAAACGTGGTGGGTGGGCGCTTATAGGGGAGTGGGCGGTTATTAAGTCGAATACGGTATATTTGCACCTATTTAAGAGATAGAGTAGCCTCAAGCATAATGTGTTTTGCTATCAAGTACAGTTTCCCCCTGAATTATTTTATAAAAGCATAAGGCCGAAACCATTAAGACTACTCTAATTCTTTGATAGCATGTCGATTTTAAGTAATGTAAATTATATTTCACCCAATAAAAGCATAAATGAAATTAATCAATATTTGGCGGTGAAGTAATAATCCTCGACTAGGCCTTGACAAAACGCTATTGTTTATTTACATGGCCCATTGTTCAGCAACGCCATTAAAAAACTATACTTTATTTCGGAAGAAAGGACAGGAGGCACCTTTGATGTTCACATAAACAATACTAGAAATAGCTAATAATAATAATATCCCGTAGAACTACTTTGTTTATATAATTCATGATTGACCTTTAAGTTTACTGTGATTATTTTTTTAAATAAAGTTCAACAAAAATGACAAAGTTGGAGTACTGAAACATTTATATGGAAATAGATGTCATTTCATTATTACTTGATGATAAAAATGTTTTATGAACATAAAGTTTAAACACAGGTTGTTACTAATTCATAAACATTGAGAATTTTTGTATGCAGAAGCCACAATATGAGATTATAGTTGGTTATGATTTTTGATCATGTCCATTTTGAATGATTCAAATGAAATAGAATTGATGTGTGTAACGACACGGATAATTGATTAAGGATAAAAGCTGGATATATACCTTTGTACCATGTGCAGTGTTACAAGTATTGAATGTTTGCAATAAATGAATATAACTTTATAACAATATAGAATGGGATTTGGGGTTTAATACCTCCTTCAAGAGTATTTCAGGGCTGCTAGAATTACTGCAGGGAGAAAGCCTGCAATACTATTGTAATTATACATTGTGGGGAAACCTGCGAGCATCCTGCGAGCATCGGCTGGACATTGGGTTGTACTAAGCTGAAATTCAGTGTAGCAGTGTAGTGTAACCGAAACCTTATGAATGAAAAACAATTCTCTCCTGCAGACAAAGTTGCCAAGCCAATGGCATGATTAAAAACTCTAGACCTTTCGATAGGAAGCAAAACTCACTAACCACTGCCATATCCTGCAAGAAGCTATGATAAACAATGTCAACAACACATACTAAGTTATTAAAAGTAAACAATGTAACCTTTGTCTTCACTTGCTTTATTTAATATCCTGAAGGAAACAAGACCTACATTAGTTCAAGTGGCAGGATATTACTTACATACAAGTGTCAAATATAGACTTAATATCTGTTGCATTTATCATTTTAACTAGCTCTTGCCTGTTGGATTCATTACTCGTCCATTCCAATGCAACAAAATTGTGCTACTTGTTAAAATATGATCATTTGAACTGCTTCAGGTTCTGTGAATTTTCAACTATCTATAAGGATAGTGTTCTCTAAATATTTCAACTATCTATAAGGATAGTGTTCTCTAAATATTTCAACTATCTATAAGGATAGTGTTCTCTAAATATTTCAACTATCTATAAGGATAGTGTTCTCTAAATATTTCAACTATCTATAAGGATAGTGTTCTCTAAATATTTCAACTATCTATAAGGATAGTGTTCTCTAAATATTTCAACTATCTATAAGGATAGTGTTCTCTAAATATTTCAACTATCTATAAGGATAGTGTTCTCTAAATATTTCAACTATCTATAAGGATAGTGTTCTCTAAATATTTCAACTATCTATAAGGATAGTGTTCTCTAAATATTTCAACTATCTATAAGGATAGTGTTCTCTAAATATTTCAACTATCTATAAGGATAGTGTTCTCTAAATATTTCAACCATAAGCTGCCGTTCCATTTGAATTATTATTCTAACCATTGCCATTTGCGGTCGATATTAAAACAATCATTGCGAGATTTAGTTTAATCATTAACCGATGAATTTATCATTTCAATGAAGAAATATCCATTGTGTTTATTTCTTCACATTGTAAGAAAAAGAAAGCTCATGTCATACAGTAACAGAAAACTCTTTTAAATAAAGAGATTCCCCTTCGTATGAAAGGTTAAACCTAAACCGTAGCTTGGTACAAAAATTATACCTCCGTATCCTTCGTAGTGCTAAGATAATACCCAAAAATAGTGAATGTCTTAAGAAAGCATTGAAAATATAGACCCTGTATGTAACCAATGGATTTAAATCACAGCCCTACTGACTGAAGGCTTTTGCACTGGGTGTAATGCGAGGACGTTCGCTGTTCCTAATTCGTCACATGACCATTCTTGCAAGAAGCGGTAAGTTGAAAATTTTATCTCATTTTGAACATGTTCTTAATATTTATGAACTTGAAAATAGCGCTTACTGTATGAGCAAATATCTATACACCCGCTTGTAAAACCAAATACCATATACGAGGGATGACAATCCATGTATTAGATTGGATATGAAACACTGAAGATCACTATTACACACATTAAGTTGAAGTGCCTTTGAATCCTGGCTGCACCATACCAACAGACTCTATGAATAGGTGAGGAGAGGTGAAATAGGGTTTCAAAGAGTTTTTCACTTACATCTCGACCACTAGTATTATTGCAGGGAGAGGTGAGTTGGTGTATAACGTCGATTTCAAGATTAAACCTGCGAGCATCAACTAGAACTAGCGAACCATGGGTGGTACTGCACTGTAATTCAGTGTAGCTTTGCACCCAAACCTGACTGCGTGTAGAACAATTCTCTACTGCAAACAATGCTGCTGAGCCCCTGGCGGGATTCGAACCCTGGACCTCTTGATACGAAGCCGAACACGCTAACCACTCCGTTATCCCGCCCCCTCTATGAACTGGGAGTTGCTGCTTCATTTATTTGGCACTCAGCATTATAAGCATAAAATATGCAGTCACTGACACCGCCACCTTTTGGTGCGCTTGCACTAATGTTCAGATTCTACTCTAGACCATACATTCAAATTCATCTATATTTATCTCGTGCTTTTATAGTAATAATGATCTATACAAATATTATTGTTAGTTTGTATTTATGCCAATCAAATGGAAATACTCTGCTGTGAAAGATATAATCATTGCCTTGTTAAGACATTACTGCAAGATTAAATCTAGCTGTAATTAAACGATTGCAGAATTTCATGTGTTCTTCAGAGATAAAACGTTAGACTTCCTTTATGACAAATATAGTAAAAACACCTACAAGAAACCTTACAGAGTCTCAGAAATGTTTACTTGTTAGTTTACTTCTTTAAACTATAATTTAATTTTTTAAAACTTGACATTCATAATTTCATTTAAGAACCTTTTTTTTTTCAAAACAGAAAATGGAAAAGTCAGAAACGAAATTTCCCTTTACTGTATTTTGTAAGTAGATTTGACTGTCGAAGCAATGAAGGAAAGAGCACTATATATATATATAGTTATAACTGTAGTTGTGATAAAATATATCAATCAATAACTCTTATAAGAGCCAAACTGCCAAAACATCTGTTTAGAAAATTTATACTAAAATAATATCAAGAACAAATTAAAAAAAAGACAGGTCTTTGGAATTCATGACATTGAATTAAAGGATTTAGGGCTGGTAAGATGTAGTTATATAAAAATCCATTTTAATTGGTACTTTAACTATTAAAAATTGACATGCATACAATTTTTGACATAGCAAACAGACCTGCACTCATAATTTGTAACATACTCAGATACGAAATATTAAACAATTCAATATAGCTGAATTTTGTTTATTAGTAACACTGTAAATAGACCAATTTTCAATGTACCGAAATACAAAATATCAAACATTTAAAGCAGGGCACATATTTCCCACACTTATCCAAAAGTGTTTGCCCGTACTCATGTAAACATGTCAAACCAACGTGTAACTTCTAGTATTAATTCAACACGAGGTTCATGTCTATCTGCGAATATAAAAACATATCATTCAAACCCAGAACATGCTTCTCAAACAAACCAAACTACACATCAGGGATGCCAACCTAATTCTGTGTCCTAGTTTTACTGATGAGAAAAAAGTTTTCCAGGATTCTTAGAATTCCATTTAACATAATTCAACAATGTAAATGCATGTATTAATAATACTTGTATATATATTACATAAACATGTTTTAGCTCAATAAGCATTAAGACTTTACCCCATCATTCAATTCCAAAAGAAAGTCAGTTTAATTTATGCTGTGGCATGAAAAAGATGACATTTTCTGAAATACTCACTCAGTTAATCTGGATAAATCCCATAAACGACAACCAATTATTCTGACATAATTTAAAAACTGTATAACTCAGTTACACATCCAACATAAGAATGAAGAATTATAACTTAACTTAATTCATATCCTAACAAATTTCAAAACAATATCATTTGAATTTCTGAAATCACAATGGAAACTTACGTTTTATCAGAGGGAAAGCAAAACAAGATTATCAGTGGGTATTAGGAAAACTAAATGACATCAAATTCTAATATTCATTAATAAAATTCCACAAAAAAACGTCTAAAAATAAGTACTATCAACTGCATCTAAAAATCACAAACAATTATTAATTTGCATTCCAAAAACACTTCACACAGTCACCTACCGTAGTCCGAGCGGGTACTGACCCCCGTCGTTGATGGTTTTTCTGGCTTTTAATCAGCATTTGTTCCTGGTAAAAGTCAACAGGTTTGTCGTTATCGGGTATATCATACAGGGTAGCGGGAGCAGCGTATGACTTCCGTCGTAAACGGGGTCGCTCAAATCCAAGGAAATTCATCTTGACGGATAACAGTGGAACCAAAGAAAATCAGAGACAAATCAGGCACAAACAAGTGGATTCAGCACATCGAAATATAGTTTCATCGTGGAAAACAGCATCATCAGCGTAACTCTAAAATTGGAACTATCCGTTGTTGGGATCCCAGACTCAGGCTCTCACTGCCAGGAACACAGCACTTTATTGATCCGTGTCAAGAACTCAGTCAGCGTTTTCATCAAAACAATCCACACAAACTCTGAATTTTTAATCCAGTGTTATCAGCAAGTATTCACTAAGAAGTCTTTTGATGAAATATCCATGTATACAGTTACGTCACTGTCCTAAACACTGCAATGTCCTATTTGTGGTAATTATCCCACGCTATGGCAGGCAGTAACGTTACAACTAATCAATACCCTCCACTGACCTATCTCGTACCCAATGTCATATCGGCACAGCTATGAAATATTGGTGCGATATCACTTGGTAAATAAGATGTCTATGAAATCTGAACACAATTAACAGTGTAATACGTACTACAAAGCCAATCAAGTAGTGATATTTGATTCCGAGAAACAAATAAATAATTGATCACCAATGACGCAGAGAAAACCCAAAATAGATTCAAGTATTAATAAGAATACAAAAACAATTTTCATAGAAATGATTTAAAAACGTCATAGAAAACAATATGAAAATAATTAGCTGTGAATCTGTCAATATTGTTGAACATGTTATTTTTGATTACCGAAATAATGAAAACCAAAAATTCATATTCCAACTTGTCCAAAATCAATGACAACTTTACTTTTTCGTCAAAGAAAAAATGTCTGTTTTAAACAAGTTTAGACACATCAAAAGTGTAGAATTCACATGTTCAAAGAATATCCCAAAAAACTGAACAGGCTTACTGCAGGGAGAAGGTAATTGACACTCAAACACAATACCTGCGCTAACAAAGTTCCTGATCACTTAACCGTCTCTACAATTATGCAGTGTATGATATTCCTCTATGCCTTTGCAGATCACGTCAGAAAACAATAAACACTCAATACGCCAACACTCACAATTGTATCTCCTTACAGAGAAGACATACCTTACACAATGTCCGTCGGTGGAAAGCCTAACAAAATCAAGATTGTCGGAACTAATTCACTCGATAAAGATTTACATGGGAGATAATTCAGAATACAACTTGTCTGTACTGAGAATATGTAATAATCAAGATCTGAACTCCTTGATGGAAATCCAAATGGAAACAAAATATTTAATAAATAAATTTTGTTTAGATTAGAATTTCGGTGATATTTGAACACACTAATCCATAATTACCCAAATTTCTGATGTAAATATTAATCAAAACAGAATGATTCCAAATAGGGGTCAGAATGTCCAGAGAATCAAGGTTTGAAGTCTGCTCCAATTCCAATTTCCCAATCTTAAATCACTCCATACCAAATCAATACCTTACCAAGACACCGATACCTGGAAGGTAAAGCACCTGTACAAGCACCTGCACTCTTTTGATCTCACCAGGTAATCGGATCATACATAAGCCACTTGACTGATTTGATTTCTAATAATAGATTCCCAATACCTTTATGCACCTATAGATTTAAACACCAGAAATATTTACACAGAAAGGTAATATTTATTACACAGTAAACTATCACGAATAAAATGTCTATATAAACAACTTCAACTTTTAACACACCTTTATACAATCCCTGATTCAACAAACTTGTCAATATTCACTTTCACTGTAAAATGTCAACAACAATCTAATAACTCATGGATATAAGATCTTAATTGAAAAATCCTGGCAATTCAATTTTGAAATGTGTAACAAAAACGTCAACGATAAATATCAATGTCTCAATAAGATCCCAGCCGATCTTTAGAGTTTTATTGGTATTTTTATTTTTTAAAGTTTTATTCAAATACCCAAACAAATCAACAAGATCTTGAGATCAAAGTCATCTCACAATGACTATTTATGTCCAGTATCTTATTAAATATCAACAAAAACAAATCAACAGTGAAAAAATTACTCTGCAATCATCTTCAGTAATAGTCTTTCAAGTGAAATTCAAAACTAATAATTTGTCTTGTGAAATCTACAATAAACGTCAACAATAACAAACCAACAAACCAGTGTAGAAGATCTTAATGAAAATCTCAAACAGATTTTCTCTGAAGTTAAATCGACAACAATGTCAACAATGGCTATATCTCAACAAGGTTTGTAATCATCAGCTGAAGAGCTTATGCTTCAGTGAGGATGTTTACAAGTGACAAATCCTTTCACTGTACTATCAACAATCAAGATTTTATCTTCTTTAGCAAGCTCCAAACCTTAAATTGTTCCTTGCTTGAATAATTTTATGTCTCAATCCTCGTGGAAAACATAGTCCATTATTTCAAGTGTGACACTTAAATCCAAAGGGTCCAGGGTGACAATTAGCACAATTTCAACATAAAAAATCTACAAACAAAATAATGTGTCAGCAATTTTTCAAATTTATACAAGTTAATGTATAATAACAATAATCCACTGGGAACAATAAAAATCAAAAATAACTTTCACTTCATTTCTATATATCAATTTCTTGTATCTGATGTTATTCACAACTGATATATTCATTAGTGAGTGAGTGAGTTATTGTTTAACGCCGCTTGGGCAATATTTCAGCCATTAGCGGCGTATATTCATTAGTCTCTCTTCCACAAGAAATCCATATTCAAAACATCAAAATCAACAATTCCGCTCCATTGGAATCTTCACACCATGACAAATCCAGTATTCAAAATGTCAAAAAAGCCATATCATCCCAAGCATAAAAATTCTTGTATCCAATATGATCTCTTGTCAACGTCAAAACAAGTGTCAACAAACAAACGATACCTGAACAAGAATATTCACCACTTCAACCATCAATGTCAACAAGCACAAGTGATTTCCATGTACCCAATACAATCCTCATTGCAAGAAAATCCCACAATGTCAACAAACACAATCAGTCAGTGGTGCCTTTCCCATAGAGCTGCCACAAGAACTCGCTAACCGACTGTGAGGATACTATCCGCTAACTCCGCAGTAATTACGAGGTATCCTCTCTCTTCTAGTCCTGGTAGGCGACTGAGGAGCAACTGTTCTTTCTCCCACACTCTGCTTCTGCCTCTGCCTCTCGCACTAGGTACAGTACGTGTTGAATATAAACAAACAAAACTGTACTACTGTGACCTTAGGGAACCCTGCATCCATGACCTGCTGTCGATCAACCAAATCACTGGCTGTCATTAGGCCTATCGTCTTCAACTGACGTAACTTAATACCTTCGCTTGTTAGGGACTGTGGTACAGGTAGATTTACCTGATCAAGCTCTACACAGGTAAAGAGATGGTATAATAGGTATATATACCAGTACATATGTAGACTTGTTGAGACTGTATTACAGGTAAATGTACCTGGTTGAGCTCAGTCTGTAAGCTATATGGGTAGGTATTACAGGTAGATTTGATTGAACTGTATTACAGGTAGATTTATCTGATCAAACTCTACCTATTTACCTATTAGTTACTACAGGTAATTATGTTGTAAACTCTATACATGCTGACTTGTTTGGTACCACATTCAGGTGGATTTACCTGACAGAATTCTACAGAACTCAGAATTAATCAGTATGTAAGGTA
The DNA here is from genome assembly GCA_921293015.1 of Phorcus lineatus. Lineage (NCBI taxonomy): Eukaryota > Metazoa > Mollusca > Gastropoda > Trochida > Trochidae > Phorcus > Phorcus lineatus. Next base: position 26,477,992 of record OV121092.1, on the reverse strand, counting down.
CAATATTACAGGTAGATTTGAATGGTCAAACTTGGTAATATTTTTATTGGTTATTATTGTTTATCTAGGTAAAATTGCTGAATATGCAATAACAAGTTAATTTTGAAAAGCAGGGTAGATCAGATAATAAATCAATGTTGGAAATATATACAGGTAACATTGTTGAAAATGAATACCATCACACCTTTAAAAGGCATACGACATTTCAATTTGGTCAATAATACAATAATCCAGGTAGAACTGTTGAACATCACACCTTTGAAGTAATAAACGATTTAGTCGATTGACATTTGTTTATAGAGGTAGAATATTTGAAAGTGCATTAGAGATACTCTTTGAAAAGCAAGGTGGATTTAATTGGTCAATAATGGTAAATCATAAAGGGAAAATTGTTTAAATGCATGAAGGTTTCCTTGAAAGGCAAGACTGTGTTATACAGGGTAATTTAAAAGGTCGATACTCCTGCTGAAGTATAATGTGTTTCCACACACAGAGTTAGCATTGTTCAAATGCTACACAGGTTGTTTACCTGATCAATGTACCTATATATAGACACAGTCATTAAAACTGCATAACCGTAATTATATATCTCCATATTCCTGCATATATGTATATACATATATATGTTTCCTAGTTTGTTCACCTTAAGGGTCACCCATTTTACGGTTGTTTTTTTTAATTTAAAAAATGGGGGGTTGTAGCCCCTGACGACTCAACCTTCCCCCCCCCCTCCCCCCATCCCTGCATCACTTACTGCTATTGACTGATAATAGTTTATTTTCATTGATACAGTAATTCCCCTGCATTAACACAATCACATTTAACAGTTAAAACTAAAAGTATTACAGAACCAGGTAGGTAAATAACTGAACCTTGACTGGATATAATCAAACAGGTGAGCTTATAAATATGCATCGCAGGTAAGGGTATACACACATCACACAGGTTAACGATCTTGATCACTTGCTCTCGGTTTTTTCAACGTTTTGGTGTGCTAAAAGGGTGTGTAAGTAGCTAATTCTCAAATCTGTTTTGTCAAAATGAGGTGAAGAAGGTTGTAATTATTATATACACAGACATATTACATTGCAGACAGTAAAATTTTGTATAAAGCAAAATGTTAGGATTCAATTAGTTTAACACCCAGCGTGTAGTTAATGCTATTTTGATCTCAAGTCTAGATATGAAGTCAACTTCAATTAACTACTTGAAATAAACATTTCTCCGAAGTCCGCTTTTATATTTAATGAAATAATAGTTTTTGAGAATTATTTTTCAGAAACAGATTATAACTCTTAATTTTAATCACAACAAATTATACCCTTATAATGAAAATTTTTTACCTGTAAAATAATCACTCATGGTACCTTAAGTTGAATCTTGTTAAAGATTTATATGCACACATTGAACACATTTTTTAAGAATCTTTTTATCATTTTGTGAATTACGCTAATTAAACTTATAACATCCAAAAGCTTTATTCCCTCATAACTTGAGAATATCCATAAGTAGTAACACTCCATTATTCTTTATTAATTACTTTATTAATTGTCACTAATTACTGATAATACATTAAGTTTTACCATGTTTGGAGGGACAGAACCAATAGTATTACAAGTCGTAAATTTGTGGCTTGGCCATTGCGCAACAAAGCATCAGCAAAGTTTTCTCAAATTGTAAAAACTTCACAAACATGGCACTATGGTTTCTAAGCAGTGCGGTCTATGAAATATTTTCGAAAGAAAGTTGTAGGTGTTGCAGAATTGTAAACACTGCTTCCATTAGAGCTGACAGTCTTTCGCTAAGCCATCATGGATAAATATGGAGTTTACATTTATTTATGCTCGTTCCGGGAGCGAAACTTTTTTAACCTCTGACTGTACAAACTTACGTTGAGCGACAATTAACAACATTAATCAACAGATGAAATAAACATATCACTTGTGTTTCCGTATTGAATAATGTTTTTATTCTTTTTGACTCTCGTGATGTTTACTTTGACCAGCAATATCAATTTTTATCACAACGAAATGGAACATTTCGCATTACTTTATGTTGATAGGCTGAGACGATGTGAAATATAACACATAACATATTTTGTGAACATAATAAATAAAAGTATTTCTATTCAGATAAATACAAATTTCGTGCACATAATTTATGTTAAAGTCAATAGCAACAAAAATTAAAAAATCGAAAATATTCTGTTTTCATTCTAACAAATAACGAATACGATTCACTTCCTGCCACGGTTCCATTCACCGATTATACAAATGTATAGTTGCAGCTCTAGCTTCCATACATATATTTCAGAATTGTAAACACTGCTTCCATACACACAATAGAAAACATGACTGAACCCTCACACTTGAAAAGCTGATCACTATAGCTGAAGCTTTGACACCCTGTAGGGTGCGAGGGGGCAGAGCAGTATAGTATACTTATGTCTCGTCTTTTTATGGATGCCATTGTCACACCTGAATGACTCTGTGACAGACTACTTATATAGTAGATGTACATATATATGTATGTAATGGATTTGAATCATGATAATGAGGGTCTGTGTCGAGATCAAGAAAAATACACATATTGAAGTGTTAGTAAGGTTACATGTTACATTCATAAGAACTATTAAAAACTAAGTGAGTGAATGAGATGTTGTTTAACGCCGCTTTCAAGATTATTTCACTTATATCGCGGCTGCTAGTATTATGGCAGGGAGAAAGCCCGCAACACTATTGTGGCTATGCATTGCGGTGAAACCTGCGAGCATCGGCTGGAACTAGCGAACCATGGGTGGTACTGCGCTGAATTTCAGTGTAGCATTGCACCCAAACCTGACTGCGTGTAGAACAGTTCTCTACTGCAGACAAAGTTGCCGAGCAACTGGCGGGATTCGAACCACGGACCTCCTGATCCGAAGCCGAACGCGCTAACCACTGCGCTATCCCGCCCCCTATTAAAAACTAAAGGCTTTCTATTGTTCAGTTATATGATATACTTACACATTATATATCTAACATGCTTAAAGGGCTATTGAAATGTATTTTAAAATGTGCAAAATGCCTGCAACAAATCAATCTCATTTAAAGTTATATACATATTTTCCAAAACAAATGAGTAAAGAAATTGTTCAATGGCAAAGAAGTATCGCAAGCGAAATATAAACATTTTTAACCAATAATAAAACATATGTTCAAATATAGTCAAAACCAAACCAAAACTAAAAGTAATTTAAATATGATATGAATGGAACTAAGTCACTGAGGAAGGTTGAACATATAGTCAATGTTATGCTTGAACAACCGCGAGGTTTCAGCTTACACAGAGATCAGGTATTTGGGAAACAAACTGCTGTCTCAGCAGACATTGCAGGGTTCAATAACCTATGAAATTACATATATGAAATAGGTTCTGCAGTAATTAAAGGGGGTGTAGTGTCCACTATTTTTCTTTGGTAGGGAGGGAGGGGGTCGCCAATACATTAAAAATAACATAGCTTTCACTTATTTAACAATAACAATTATTTACTAACAAATGAAGATAAATTAATGTATTGATAAAACATCCACAGATTAACAAATAATAAATGAGAAGGCTAAATTGTCAGCAATAGCTAGCACCATTCGACAATTGTATCACAGATATCTTGCTTCATTTGTTCATGTTTTTATTTTTGAGTGTATGAAAGCTATTAATCTATATATATTCTTTGTAAAACAATCAAATGAACAAAACCGAATGTCCCCTTGACTTCTGTTTCAACAAAAAAAACCTGACATAACTCTCTCTCAAAATAATTGTTTGAATTAATTTATATGGATGCATGGTTTGGACTGTGGATATATGGAAAAACCTTTTACTTCACATTTATTTTAATTTCACAGAAGCAAATACTAGAAAAATATGAAGGCAGTCAACAAGGATGGGGTTATAAAGGTTGGAACAGATTTCACAAAAATAAATATATGAACATTACAAAATAAATGTTCTTAATGGCACTGAAATAGACTCTGGTTAGCTAGGACAACATTGTACTAAATGAAAAGGTTTAACATGTCATAGCTACAATGCAAGTTTCTTACAAAGGGAAATGAACTATAGTCGAGCGTGTGTGTTGTGTAGATGAACTTGTCCAGACAATGGCTGCTGCACAGTGTAGATGAGTTTAAACATGCTATTTACTTCTCGGCAAGTTCTAATTAACCTAAAACAAACAGTAGGGTAAAATCTGCTAACTTGCTCAACCCAATGCAATGAGTAACGTTGCGTTCACTTTGCTTTCAAAAGAATCTAAAGAACTACAAAGAAGAAGATTAAAATGCCCTGGGCAAAACATTTGGGACTTGAAATTGGAGTTCGCTAAGGATACTTTGAACTGACAGGTTGTATAAAGGTACTTTTGTTGACCAAATAGTTACGTTTTAATTCATTTTATTGTGAGGCGTATCATTGCTTGCCTTCCAAGAGAATCTAGCTGAACAAGGAAGACGTAAATATAAAAGCATTGGCTTTAGTCACCTCAGTACCCAAGATACAATGCACAAAAGAGGTTCAAAGCGAAGAAGATTCAGTACTCAAGGAAGAAAGAGAGCAGAGTTTGATGTTCACTAAGTTAATAGGCAGAGGGCTATCTAGCAATTGGTCTTTAGAACAAAACCATCTTACCAACATACCATCCACCTAACCACCTTGCTTCAAGCCCCACCATCAACTTTTAACACCTGAAAAACCTTTCCTCACCTACCACCTGCCCAATCATCTGCAAACTACAATCCACCATTCACCTGAACAACCGCCTTAACTCCCCCCACCCTACCACTTGCCGAATCCTCCGACCTACCACTTGCTCAAATCTTCTCCCTCCCTGTAATCCACTCAACCCTACCACCTACCCAATACCACAAGCTACCACCTGCCAGATACACCAACCTACAACACCCACCCAATTGGACCCACACCAACCTACGACCCCCAACCCATTGGACCCACACCAAACTACAACCCCCACCCAATTGGACCCACACCAACCTACAACCCCCACCCCATTGGACCCACACCAACCTACAACCCCACCCCATTGGACCCGCTTAACTCAAAATCAGAATGTATTTCCTCAAACTAAATTGATGAAGAATAGATTTGTAACAGTATTGTTATAAATATATTCAATATATTTCAACACCTTTAAATAACAAGAGACTATTGCCCCCTGAAGAATCTTTATTTTAACTTCTTGAAAGAAAACATTAAAATATTTCTTTTAGATGTCTATTCTAGAAATATTTTTGTTCATATAAAATGCTATGTTTATTTCAGTCAACACATATATATGTTATCATCCACAGTTCAATGGTCTGTCAATGTTCGATATCAAAATAGCACAAATCTTCTTATGTCACCACAGGGGTCGTGTACTATAAGAGGATAATGGTAATAAAGTCTGTTTTGGTGTCAAAAGGTTAACTGACAGTGCCAATGACAGCTTTGACAACATATTTTCTTTAAAGGACAGTCCTACGAGCATGAAAGACTGTAACCTTTATGGCAAAATGATTAATACAGGTACAAATATCATTTTATTTTAAGTTTTCTTTAGAAAATGTATATTCTGACAACAGCTCATTTTAAAATGAAAAAATAAAAATTGTTTATTTCAAATCAAATTTTCAGCTAAAGTATAATTCCACTTTCATTAATCCATAGTGAGAATCAAACCATGTTCCTCAAAGGTCTGGCACACACTGAATATCCTAAAAGTAAACAACTTTGTCACCACTACTTTATTTCACAATTATCCTTCTTGTGCAAGAATTTGTTTCCGAAACTGATTACTCATATCTTTGAATTCGTGCAATTCATTCATTTATAGTTAGGGGTCCTCCCTTTAAAATTATGATATCTTCTGTTGTTCTTACGTATAACATCTTTACAACTCTGCATCTCAAATCATGAAAACTGTGTCAGGGATTTTGTTTCGGTGGTAAACCCCTTTCCCCAAGACCATATGCTTACTTCCAAAACAAAATCAAGGACCATGATTTGATCTTCATAATGAACTGATTGATGAAATTACAAAAACATAAATTTGACTTTTGGTCAAAACACAACTTTAATTGTATTTGCACCTGAGAGTTCAACATGGTTATGTTTAGAGAGCAAATCCCCACATGCAATGCACGTGAGCTGCCTTCACTTTCCTTCGCGTGAACAACTAGCGTCATTCAGGCAAACAATGATCGATGTTATCATGGTCTTTTACGGTTCATGAATAGTATTTACTAGGTGAGGTAAGGTAATTTGCTTATATATTATATATATTATTGCAGGTAGAAAACACACAACACTATTTTGGCTATACATTAATTTTGTGGTGCAACCTACGAACATTGGCTTGAACTAATGAATCCTGGGTGGTACTGCGCCGAGATTCGGTGCAGCTTTGCATCCAAACGTTATTGCATGAAGAATAGTTCTCCTGTGCAGACAAAGTTGCCGAGTCCCTGGCAGGATTTGAACCCTGGACCTCTTGATCTGAGACCTTATGCGCCAACCACTGTGCTATCCCATCTAGTATTTATTCACAGTGCACAGCAGTACAAGCGATGTTCTATAATTATATTGCTGAACGTCAAGCAAGGAAGAAAAATTTTTTGCTATGATGCGATAAGGAATTGAACCCCTGCCTCCCGGGTGACAAGCTAACACTCTACCAACTGCATGAGCTACGTCCATGGAGGAAGACATGGAATCATCAAATTTTGAACATGTTTGATTTCTTTAAAATCCTAGGCACTAGTGAAAGCCCCAGGCATTCTTAGAGAAAGCCAGGGACACTGACTACAGAGGTTTACTCTGTTAAAGACAAATAAATCTAACAATTGAATGACGTCAGTAGATTTTTATATGTGTTTACGCAGAGTTATTTGGAAGGACCTTGAATTTCTTTACAATGAAGCTGGTACAAAATATGTTATGAATAATAGACGTGTTTTCATGGCACGGTTCAATAACAACTTGATACACAATGGTTCTATTTTTGAATTAACTACTATATATAACCTACACATAAACACAGTCTTTCAGGAGACATTATGAATGGAAAATTCGGGTGGACATGCAACATTCACCAAGAAGTACATTCCACACGATAGCGGTCTGAGAATTATGAGACCAGAGGTTATATACGATTGACGATAGATATAACTTTTGCATGACTAGGAATAAGTATATGATCTGATTGCATTTTGTTACGATCATTAATTTTTACTACAAAAATATTATCTGTAAAAAGGCGAGCCTTCATTTTCTCTATCAGAAAAGTAAACAGCATGGATTTCTAATGATAAAAAAACGTGAATTTGAAACTACTTCAAACACTTTTAAAAGTGGGCCCCAAACTTTTTTTAGTTTTGTATAGCATTTTAACTTAAGAAAAAATTTCTTTGGGGACAAAATTTTACATAAACACATATATTAAAAGATTTGCATTTCTCTATTTGAAAAGTAAACAGCATGGATTTCTAATGATGAAAAAACGTGAATTTGAAACTATTTGAAACACTTTCAAAAGTATGCCCCAAAATTTTTTGAGTTTTGTAAAACATTTTAACTTATAAAAGAATTTTTCTTTGGGAAAAAAGATTTACATAAAAACATATCAAATGATTTGCATTTCTCTATCAGAAAAGTAAACAGCATGGATTTCTACTCATGAAAAAATGTGAATTTGAAACTATTTGCAACACTTTTAAAGTGTGCCCCAAACTTTTTGGAGTTTGATATAGCGTTTTAACTTATGAAAGAATTTTTCTTTGAGAAAAAAAATTCACATAAAAAAATATATCAAAATATTTGCATAATAACAACTAATATTTGCAGACTAGACTCTGATTTTCACTCATGATGCCACAAGGAACACAAGATACATGTGACAATTCTTTTTTTTAAAATGGCAATGAAAATACATGTTTAAGTAATCAAAGATGATTATATATTGCATTGGATAAAAATTTCAAATGATGTTGTTTTTTTTGCATATACTCCGGTCCTAAAAAAATAACTATGAGCAAAGTCACTCTGACCGTTCGGAAAGAAACTTTCACAGCATCTTCGATTTTTTTTAGGATTCAAACATCTTTATATGTCTGTATGTTGGATAAGGAGAAAGCACACTGAAGTTGAATATATAGAAAGTTATTCTATTATTCCCTGTAGGTCTTCAATTAAATGCCTTTGAAGAATATTGATTCCAATAAGACCTTATTTCATAATGCATGTTTTGTTCAATAAAAAGAATTTTATGAGACATTTATTGATAATGCAAGAATAAATTGCTAAAAGTATACTTTATTTAGTTCTTTTGACAAAAATAAGATATTTATTGCTAATGTAAGTTAAATAGGAATATAAAAAGCAAATAGTATGTTTTATTTAGTTAGTTTGAAAAACACAAAAGAAATATTCATTTTATATTTTATATTATTTTTTTGGGGATGAGAACATTTTATGTTCACTTAATTTTTTTAATCCTTGTTCAGAATTTAGAAATATATTCTATGAGATTCACAAATAATAAATTGACATTTTTGGGATAGCATTATCTGCACACAAAAATATCTTGTATTTTTTCAATATGAGTCTGACTGGTGGCACGTGGTCCTGTGCGTAGCTCAGTTGACCGCTATCAGTGAAGTTCAGCAACATCTGGCGTGGCTCGCCGGATGGGTGGGTTACCCGATTGTTGCTGTATTAACTGAGAGTTCAAGGGTTATTCCCTGCCCCACACTGAGACACGAGCTGAAAAACTTGTGGTGTCTCCTTAAGCAAGGGACTTTATTCAAAATGTGCTTCTGTTCACCCAGCAGTACTAATTGGGTACCTGGTGTAGATGGTGTTGGAGATGACCTTTAAGCGCTTAATCGGCTGCTTGGGTTAGACCAGGGTAATAATGCAGGGAGCGCATTGAGCATGCAATCTGTGTGGATATCTGCGCTATATAAATACCCTAATTATTATTATTATTATTACTGGGTTCAAACCTTCATCCTACAAGTAAAGAAGCACTGAAAGTACAAACCGCTTATCAACTCGGCCACCTCAACCTTAAATAGTGTATTTCATTATTATGACAACATCCACTTTACAGGGGAAAAATCTGTACTGTACTAACTATCCATGACTGCATCAGACACTTAAGAATATATGTATATTAGAAGTTCTTAAAGGAACTCTACCATGTTTTCTAAGCGAAATTAAGCGATGTCACGAAAAAGGAAATATATGATATGACCAAAGGCAAGACTGTTCCAATTGATTAGTTCTTAGTCAAACATACCAAGTTTGGTCATGTATATTGCAATCCATTTCCCTCACTTGAATGATGAAAAGGCTACCAGCAGTTTTCACTTGACACTTCTTTGACTAGGGATAATTTGGTTGAGTAATTGGGTGTTTAACCCTCTGATGTTGAATTAATTTGGCATAAAGATATATTAAATGAGAAATATTTGAAATAATAAAATTTATAAAAAAGGCCCTGCCCCTTTAAGATGCTAATGATCAACCTTACTTGAGAAAGGTCGCTGGTCATCAGAAACAAGATTAGCAAAGTCCAGTATTAGAAACAAGCCCACATTGTTTATCAACATCTTATTAAACTGGTCTATTCCGAGATGTGACCTTTAACAATACAGATTAACAGGAGAAGCAGCTTGTTGGGGGCATCTGTGCCATATTGCCAAGTGTCCAGTAAATCAGGACTTCAATGTACCATTATCTGCTCTTATCTGGTTGAAAGATGATTACGACTGTGAAATGGTCAGAAAAACCCATAAAGCTGCAATGCCAGCTCACGGTGCTTGTTAAACACAGCCGAATCAACTAGTACTCTTCCTGCAGATACAACTTAGCTTTTTGTCCTAAAATATTCCATTCAATTTCCTGGTCATCTTTGGGGATATTTGGGGCTTAAATGCGCTTTCAGGAGTACTTCACTTATATGGCAGCTGCTAGTATTATTGCAGGGAGAAAGCCAGCAATTTAATTGTGGGTATACAATGCGGTGAAACCCACGAGCGTTGGCTGGAACTAGCAAACCATGGGTGGTACGGAACTGAAATTCAGAGAAGCTCTGCACCCAAACCTAACTGCGTCTAGAACAGTTCTCTATTGCAGAGACAGTTGCCGAGCCCCTGGCAGGATTCAAACCATAGACATTCTGATCCAAAGCTGAATGCGCTAACAACTGCGCTTTCCAGAAGGAACTACAAACCAGGGGTGGTACTGCGCTGACATTCAGTGTAGCATTGCACCCAAACCTTACTGTGTGTAGAACAGTACTCTTCTGCATACAAGGCCTAATCCTCTGACCTCTTGATCAGAAGATGTACACACTAACCAATGCGTTATCCTGACCTCTGGTCATCTTGACCTATGGCTCATCAGCAGAACCAGCAGCAGCCACTCTTATACTTTATATCTCTAATTTCAACCTTGAAGCTACAAATCTTGAGGTCGAGAAGCCCCATATAGAGAATCTCGCTTTGGATCTAGTAATTCTCTAATAATCAATATATACTCTTCAGAGTTATGGTAACTTTTATCTTCATATGGAATGATTGTCCAAAACGAATAAATTGACATTTACATAAACCTTTTAATTTTTTTAGATTGTCTGAAACATCTTTATCACATAGCTCAAGGACACACATTTGCCAAACTGTCAAATTTCAAACTTGATTGATATCTTACAATCCTATAAGCCTATAACAATAATATATTGATTACATAGGTAGACAGCGTTACATTGTTCACACCTGCCCAAACTTGTCATACCTGATTATCATATACAAAAGGTAAGTACAATAGGTAAGTGATACATGACAGGAGTATAAATAAGTATTAATAACACATAGGGAACTTTGTATTATTTACCAGAACTTGTTTTGACATGGTCATTCATTGGAACTGATTTGACACAAGTGCTTAAATAAACATTTTTAAAACATTCTTTATAAATATAGGCAGTATGTTGAAGGTTGAAAATACAAAGCGTCTTTATGAGTTTGATATTTCATTAAATTCTAGCTTTTGAGGAGAGGTGATATGGGGTTTAACGCCGCTTTCAAGAGTATTTCACTTATATCGCTGCTGCTAGTATTATTGCAGGGAGAAAGCCTGCAACACCATTGTGGCTATATGTATTGGGGTGAAACCTGCGAGCATTAGCTGGAACTAGGGAACCACGGGTGGTACTGCACTGAGCAAGCTTTTGAGGAAAGAACTAAAATATTGAGAGATAAAAATAAGTAACATTACACTGAAAATTGAAATTTGACTTTATGATATACACTTCTAATTGGAATTGCAGTGACAAGAATTCCTTGCATGCTATGATAACTGTCTCCAGGCGTAGATAAGCAATGACTTTACATTGGTTCAAAGGTTACGTCAAACAAATTCTATTTCATTTGAATTTATGGAAATGTCCAGAAAATGGACTGCTTCTTTTAAATGGCATAAGGAATGTTTTCATGCAACCGAATATTAGAAAGACAAGTTTTTCTGGATAACATCTTCATTATTGTGAAACTCGCAATGTTTCCAAGTATTTGCTTACTCTTTTCATATTCTCTACATCCCTACTGATGAAGGAGTAAGCATGTACTCCAAGTGAGGTCATTTGGGGTTTAACACCGCTTTCAAGAGTAATAGAGGATACGAAACCACCTTCCATTTCATACTACTTTCATTAAACGAGTTAATGATCTATTTTATACCAATTCATTAACAAGTTTAATAAAAACAGTATTAAATGGAAGAAGTTAAATATACTGTTTATTACTTGACCTCAGTAATCAAGCATGATTGCCAAAAGTGTACTGAACGAAACATTTCCGCAAATTGGCCGCCATTGTGACGGCAGTGCCAACATTTTGACGTCACAACCATGCATTCACACAATATTATGACGTCATACATGCTGCGGTATTATTTTAGTTTAATTTCGCCTTATAATTATTACACTGCAGTATCTAATATAATAATTTCACTTATATCACGGCTGCCAATACTGCTGGGAGAAAGCCCAAAACACCATTATGGCTATGCATTGTGGTGAATCCTGTGTGCATCTGCTGGAACTGCTAATATGGGTGGTACTGCCCTGAACTTGTGAAAAGCCAGTCTTCCAGTGATTGACTATAAACATGAAAGGCTATGTTTCATCTTGACTCAAGGACATGACTATAAACCTGTGTGAATTAACTCAAACATTTGCGTCATTCTTGATTCCTCATTCTCATGTTAACAAATTGCTATTCCTGTAATTCAGCAACCCATGAAAGGTTTGGCCAAAAACTAAATAAAAGCCATGGAAGAATCAGAGATGCAACAAATAAATTCTCATGAAAGAGACGCTAATGTTGCCAACTCAATAAAAAAAAATTTAACCGATGCTTTGCCATAGATTATGATTTTTAGAGCTTATGTTTAGCCAAAGCTTGATTTCAATGACGTAAGCGGAAGAAACCTTTAAACAGAACGGCGCCAGAAAGTTATAGTTCTTCCAAGGTGCTTGGAGAGAAATTACTCTCATGTGTGTGCAAGATTTCATTTCAAGTAATATTCCAACAAGCTTATGCAAAAGTAGTCCAAAGTTTCTACAGATTGTCTTAGACCAGAAGCGCCATTAGTGTGATGCCAGATAAACCATGAATATTTCTTTGATAGAGAATATATACCATTCCTTATGCTTTTATTAACCAGCATTGCTGGGAAACCCTCAGCGAACTGAACAGATTACTTTCAGCTGTGCTAAATATGATTATATTGCTGCTAACATCAAAGCAAAATCTTGGCAAGGTAGATTAATATGCCATTAACGTTTATATAGAAAAAAATATATATATATTGTACAGTTTCTCTCCTTACATACATACAAAATATCTTTGAAAATAGCAACTTTTTTTTACAAGACACACATTCAACAACCTGTTGGTTGCGTAAGGATAACCTCCCAAATGTTCTTTTTTTTAAAAGTTATCTTAAAATCTTGCTTTTTTATGTATTCCAATATAAAATGACTCACAAATACTTTTTTGCAAACATCACTGCATTTATCGACATTCTATATGACAAGCTAAAATGGAAACTAATAATTTTGCTCTTGTTCAAAATGTCAAAATGTTTTTTGTTCTTTTAAAAAAGTTTTCATCTCGGCTCAAATGGTTTAAGAAAGCTAATTATTTCAGTCCTTCAAACTTTTTTAAAAGGATATATTCTTCATCTTCATAAAATTAGTATTTGAAAATTACGCAGTTGCACAACTCTATGAATTTGTAATTGTATATATAAAAGCTGATTATAAGCATAAATATCACTAGAGTTATTTTTACAAATTTCACATTCTATTTCCATCTTTCTTGAAAATCAAATAAGTCATTAGCTATGAAGAAGAAGAATATTCATATGTCATGTAAATGTAGACTTATGAAAATATGAACATCATCTACTTGCAGATTTTATCATTTCATATGATAACAATGACTCTTTGAAGGGCATTTAGAAGATTTTTAAAAAACTCCTTATAACCCTGTTTGAATTACATTCACTGATGTCTCCTTTGACTTGGCAGTTCCCTTTTTAATATTAGGATATTATATAGTTCATATAATACGATCAATGTGCAATATAGATATTGAATATTGGGGGTGGTCCCTAACTTTTTTGGTTGAGTATATTTATTGATGACCCTTGTCAAAGAAGACTTACTTCAGATGAAGAATTACAAAACTAGTATACCTAAACAATCAAGAAGTTAAAAAGATATAGAAGTTGCTTGTCTGTATCATTGTGGATAAAATATGGTTTACAATTACATTATTACCCTGGTCTAACCCCAGCTGCCGGTTACAGCGCTTAAAGGTCACCTCCCACACTATCTTCACCAGGTACCCAATTAGTACTACTGGGTGAACAGAGACAATTTGAATAAAGTCTCTTGCCTAAGGAGACACCACAAGTTTTTTACTTGTGACTCAGTGCGGGGCAGGGATTAACCCTTCAAACTTTCAGTTAATACAGCAATGATCAGGTAACCCACCCATCCAGGGAGTCATGCCAGATGTTGCTGAACTTCACTGATAGCAGTCAACTGAGCTACGCACAGGACCATATCCGTGTTGTTCTTCGTGATCAGCTAAGAAGGACATTTTAGCCTAATCTGAGCAAATGAGACACGAAGAAGAAAGGATGGCCAAAGGAACGTCTAGGAACAACACTGTATATCCAGCATATATGGGAGTTCCTAAAGCAATTTGATATCTTTATAGCTGACCATTGTGAGTGCAAATCCACAAAATTGGGCGCAGCTTGCCTAGTCTGTCATCCAGACCCTATGGCAAAATATTAAAGGAGCCTTCTTAAGTCTAGAAAATGTTGGCAAGTCTAGTTGCCTCAGCCTGAAATTAAGAATTTTACAGAATTTTTTATATTATTTCATACCAAATATTGAAAAATACATTTTTAGTGAAACCTTTTTTTCAGGGACTATATGTTAGTCTAGAGCTTGCCAAATGGGAGGTTTTACTCCACCACTGAGAGTTTGAAGGGCCAATCCCTGCCCCACACTGAGACACAAGGTGAAAAATTTGGAGTATCTACTCGGATAAGAGACTCTGCTCAAAATGTGCCTCTTTTCACCAAGCAGTGTGTTGGTGGTGACATTCTAGCGACAATTATTTGGTTACAAAAGGCTGATATTAAAGATATTTCAAAGGTTCCTTACACATACATCATTTTCTAAATCAAAATTTCATAATTTTTATTCAGATGTTACACAGGAAACAGACCCAGACCCCTCAATTCAAAGCCAAACAACTACCCACTGTTCTTTTTAGCCCTTTCCATATCTGTTTACAAAGCCAGCTAACCAACTAAAAAGTATCAAAAGACAGGCAGCAAATAAGAACTGACACGTAACAGGTCAGGTTATGTATAGCATATAGAGCTATAAATAACTGTCAAGTTCTAATTCTATCGTCAATTATCTACAGCCTTGGCCGATTTCTATAGTGATTCGCCACCCCAGATCACGGTATTCGTAAGGGATCAAAACAGGTCTATTCCGGGACATGCAATAACCAAAACATGTTCCGTAATGCAGAACCTGCCTTTTGTTGCGTGGCCAAAAATAGCTCTTGAAAGGTCAAGGTTATGGAGAGTTCCAGTAACACCAAAACAGACTATAAAAAATTCTCAGGAATATTTTGTTGAGTTAAGTACCTGGTAAAAGATATTCAAGTACAAATTATTATTAGGTATCAACTAGATTTAGATAGAATGTTCAACAAATATCAGAAATGGGATTTTTTTTTAAAAACATTGATAGTGTCAAGGAGTTTTAGCATCAAATTCAATGAAAGTTATAACCAATGAAAACTCAAGCCGTCATGAGGACGAGGAAATTGCCATAGAAAATCTGTACATGATACCTCAACTAGTAAGTCAGTGTAAGGCCCAACCCATGAGTTAATTAATATAAACATCTTTTATACAAATATTGAATGAGTTATTGTTTAACGCCATTTGGGCAATATTTCAGCCATTAACGGCATCAAATATTGACTATAGTACAAAAGCGTTTGAGAAAGGAATGGAATGACACTTTCTATTCAGACATGGTGAAAAATAATTTATCTTCAATGTTATTCAGATATGCCTTTATCTTTTTGCATGAATATTTGATATGATAAAGGCCTCAAATATGTTTAAGTAGAAAGTAGAAGTAGAAATATTTAATTTTATTATCAATATACTGAGGTAAGGTGAGGTTTAACACCGCTGTCAAGATTATTTCACTAATAACGCAGATGCTGGTATCATTGCAGGGAGAAAGCCTGCAACACCATCGAGGCTATGCATTGCAGTGAAACATGTCATCATCGGCTGGAAGTGCTGAAATTCAGTGAAGCATTGCAACCAAACCTTACTGCATGCCGAGCCCCTAACAGAATTAAAACCCCAGAACTATTGTCCGAAGCCGAACGCACTAATCACCGAGCCATCACGTCCCCTCAATATATATACTAAACCAATGAGCATTCAAATCGCAGTTATTAGAAAAGGCCAAAAAAATTATCTTGATAAAATGAATATAATGACGCTTTATTGATGGACCTATTTGACCCCAACAAGATTCTCAATGTATCATTTTTTTTGAAAGATTTATTTCCTTAAATTGTCCTCAATAAACATCAGTATAGAGGAAATAATCAAGTTTCAAGCAAAAATAATTTTTGTGTGAACACCTCTTCAGCATTTATGGTAGCTTAACCAACCACTGGCATTAGAAATATTATTTTTTTATCATCATGAGATAACACAATTTATTCTAAAAGAGTGTGACTGCCTTTTTAAAATATAGTGCAGACCAAATAGGAAGTTCACTGTAACCAGTGTAACAAGATTATTTTATTATAATAAACGGGATCACAGTACCTGTTTATAAAGATCAACAGCGCTCAAGGATATTTTATGACTGCTTCATCTGATTGTTACTCATCTGCTAAGCAGAGTGAAGGTCAAATTGCTGCTCTCTTAAAGGAAGACTATTATCAGAATGTGTAAGACGTCTGCTATTTTTCTGATAGGTGTTTGAGTATTAACTTCAGTGTACAATGTTGAATATCATGTTATTCATATCATTTTATGGGAACTATAATTTATAACATATTTTCAAATACATTCCAATAAGCTAATGTAAGTTCCAGGGCTCTACATTAGATGCGTATCTGCGGAAAAAACGCACAGGTAATTCAGATATACGCATTAAGAATGAAATCAATGAGTGGCATATGCACAACTTTCCCAGAATACAAATCAGATATCTTTGTACAGGAGTGACCGTGACTTATCAAAACAAATTTCATTTCTACATATCTTATCTTTACATCTGGAATAGTAGCCAACCTGTATGAAAACAAAGGTTACTGAGTTTATATTTCATCTGTGAGAAATCACTTATTTATTTACAGATTAAACATGTGGAAAATATATTAATTACTTACACACAAAAATTAACTTGGAATGAGGATCTGAAAACAATAAACCTTGAAACACTCCTATTTTTTTTCATTTGGTAATTTTACTCCTTGATTTTTATTTTGAGGAGAGAAATACCCCCGAGTCCAAATAATCATCTGGAGCCCTGTGTCACAGTGGTTTCTTTGAAAAGGATGCATTATTCCTGTAAATATGTCACTCAGAATGTTTGGAATATAATTCAACAGCTATGAATGATTTTCTGAAACTGAATTGTATTGCATGCAATAAAACATGCTAATATTCTTCGTTGTTTATTTCCTTTGTGAGGATGAACATAGAAAAAGAAATTACCTTGTACGCAAATTTAAAAAAAGTTTGTAAAAAGTATGTGAATGTGGGGAAAGATATTTAACACAGATTTAAGATGAGCTTAAGGAGTATAGTGGGGCTATTTGAAATTACAGGCAGTAATGGACAAAAATGATTTTCTATAAATCTAGATTGTAATGTACGTATTAATAGATGATGTCATTTAAATAGATTCATATGACAGTTGATTAACCTTGGAACATTCCTAGAAATAGCAGCACAGATGCCCGTGAACTGATTCTCTGATGTTGAAAATAACTAGTACAAGTTCATTAATTAAAACAGGTCAAAAACAATTTAAATAAATAGTCAGTGTTTGGCCCCGATTAAAAAGAAAGTCATAATACATTCAACATTGTCACAAACAAAATGAATTCATCTTTAAAGAACTTGGAAATAACATTGAGTCACATTGGTTGTCATTTTATTTACAGCAAATTTAATAATTCAAACAAAAATACAAAAGTATATATTCAAAGGGAAGCAACTCTTGACACCTTACCTTTGCGTAGCAAATGCAGCATTTTCCCAATTATACGGCAATTAAATTACTTCTTATTCATAGAATTGAAGTAGGGTTGTCAACTTACCTGAAAAAGAATAAAATACTGTTATCAAAATCTGACAAACATAAAAAAAATCATGATCTAAAAAAAAATCAATTTTTGAGTGTTGTTTGTTCATAAAATGATAATGATGATTGTTGTTATTACTGTTGATAATAATGATGACAGTTTTTGTTGTTGTTGCTGTTGATGATGGCAACGAACTAAATAAATATTGATGGAATTCCTATTGATGTTGTTGATGTTAATGATCCTGGTGGTGGTGTTGATGACAAAGTCAAGGTGGTAATGATGACGATGACAGTGGAAATGATGATGATGACCATGATGGTGGTAATGATGACAAAGCCAGTGGAAATGATGATGTTAATGATGGTGATTGTGGTGGTGTTGATGACAAAGTCAAGGTGGTAATGATGACGATGACAGTGGAAATGATGATGATGACCATGATGGTGGTAATGATGACAAAGCCAGTGGAAATGATGATGTTAATGATGGTGATTGTGGTGGTGGAGATGACAAAGTCAAGGTGGTAATGATGACGATGACCATGGCGAAGGATGATGACGACACTGTCGATGATGTAGATGATGACATTGGTGTTGATTGATGATGATGGATGATGTTGATGCCTAATATTAATTTTATTGACAGTTTTAATTTCATTATGATGTTGATGTTGATGATGTTGATGATGTTGATGTTGATGATGTTGATGATGTTGATGATGATGATGATGTTGATGATGATGATGATGCAGTGATGACTATGAGGCCTCTCTGCTTACACCTTATTCACAATGCAAAATAAAGGACATCGCATCCCTTAAAAGAGAAATTCATGTTGAACAATTATACTTTTCAATTTAGTGTGCCATGTGCATGTCTGGGGTTTTTAAAAAAAATCAAAATATCTCAATCAGCATATGTAAACCAGCGAGGTTATGAAATAATGTTTTTAAATCATTTCAACTAGATAATTTCCAAATCCTTGCCTTTGAAAGTGACCCATGAGTAATGTGTGAGTTATCTTCCATATCAAAGTAAAAAGGCATTAGACTGTGGGGAAAAAACATGACATTTGCAAATGATTCGATAGTTCAATGCATGTTTCATATCCTTAACAATTTCCTCTGCGTTTTGACATGCTTTGGATCTAAGTTGCTTAACACTTTCACTGCTAGTCGTGCAATATTTCAGAAGAACTGTCCCTAAAATTATTCTGTCTACAAAAGAAAAATTTGACTGGCAATGAATAGCAGAAAAGTTTCCACATCTAGACAAAGAGGCATCATTTTGCGATAATCTGCACTTTTGAACAAGCAAAACAGAAAATGGAACACTTTAGAAGCAATACAAAGGAGGGAGTAAGTACTGCCGACACTGATAGTTTTTTTACCAATCCATCATTTAACATGGCACTCGGTTGTGAATCGAACAATAATGGTGAGTTAAGGATTCAAATTTCAATGACTAGCTAAAATGTTTCCTTGATTGTAATATCATATGTATATAATAAATAACTTGTCATTGACACATAAGAGATGTTGTTACATGTGCTGTAAAAGTATAATGCTGTTTAATTTTGCGATAATACTTTTTTAACAACACAGATTGTCACACATTTATGTATTTGTTGGGATATTTTTCAAAATAAATTTGCTAAATTATGATGTGCTTTTGTTTGTTAAAATGTATGCTTTGCTGCTTTTAGTTGGAACTAGATTTTCTCTTTATTTGGTAGCTATAAATCAAAACTTAATGGGAATAACCGGTCAGCATGGCTGAAAACATCACTGTTTTCTCAATACAGATTGATCATAAAGATAATCAAATTTCACGAAAAATATTTTCACCAAATTATGGCCAATTATCATTTCCATTACAGAATCTCAACGGAAAAATTTACTTCAAAGATAATGCATCTTAACTGTTTTCAAAACAACTCTGTTTTTTTAAAAATCAAAATCCTTTTAAGAAATATCCCGAAATGTCGTAAATATTTAGCAAGAAACCTTGGGAAACTAGAATCAAAAGACTCTGATCACGCCATACGACCACAAACATCGAATTGTCTCTGCAACTCTGCTCTCTGCAACAAGTAGTTAATGGTTTTGGAATCGGCAGAAGTTTATAATCAATAAAATGGATAGCATCTCTCGCAAATTGAAGGTGTCAGTGACCAAGGACTCTGAAAAGCTTATTCCTGTTGGAGAATCTAGGTCCATCAAAATCTTAAAGGGAAAGTCCTGTCATGCAGCCTCTTTTCCGCCATCTTGTTTTTTGGCATGATATTAACAAAAGCTGTACTATACTAATGCAGGGATTGGGAAAGGCAGGGGCCATGGGCCATTTTGCACATTAGTTGAAAAAATGGCCAATTCAAATTTGAAATTTTACCATTGCTACTATGGGGAAAATCCCATTCAAAATTCTGAAAATGACTAAAAGCCCTATAAATGGCCCATTATCAAAGGTGTCTTTCCCAATTAATCCCTGCTAATGCATGAATAGATTAAAGACATAATTGATGGATTGATAGAATATGATGGTATTTCCAATTATCAAAACACATTTCGTTGGACAAGCCGCGTCGTCATGATGTTTGTTGACGTCGCGCATACAACATTAATAAGAAAAATTGTTGTGGGTTAATGGTCATGGGCGTGGCAGTTCTTGGAGGTCCCTAAAGTATAAGCTATGAAAATGAGTTAAATCGGGCGTCTAATGAGTAGACACCAGCAGCAGCATAGAATATAAGCAAACGAAGTTGCAGCAGCAGCAGCAGAAAAATGTAAGTAAAATATAGGTAGATATGGTTCCCCTGAGAAGCAGGAAATTATTAATATGCCAAAATAGTCCCAACCACTGATAAGCGGAGGGAAAAGAAGATACAACTGAAAAGTCGGACCTTAATTTAGATTATGGTAATGAGATGTAGATAATCCTCCAAGAATCTCGCCACACCAATAACATTTTTTATTACGAGTTTATTTACACAGGATTGAGAAGGTATAAAGCTGAAATGAAATGGCATGATTGAGTAAACGACAAGCTAGGTTGGGAAGGGTGGGGATTGAAAACGATGTGACAGCAGCGGCAGAAAGTGCGAGAATGAGCGAATGGACCCCACGGCCGTTAGATGAAAATAATGTGACGTCATTGGTAACCAAGTGACGTCACATTTATGAAATAGTTGACTAGTTCCCCAGGTCAATTAGATTGCGCTTGAACAGCGCAACGCAAGCAAGCAAGGGTACCAGAGTCGCGGCGTGGAATTAATAAAAAGAGGTGAAGTTTGAATTTAAGTGATTAAAGTCATAGTCTCATTTTTGCAAGGCAAATTGTAATGCACGCTGGTCAAATAGTTCCTCACTCACAGAAATCTTTCCCCTGACGTTTGCAACAATTTTCAGAAATCTGCATGCATTCTAGCCCTCAATAATGAAGTTCAAAACACCCTTCTCTATGTCGAGCGTTAGTCCTTACCACGTAGTTTCGCTAAGGGCATGACGTGGAACACATGAAATTTCCCAGCTAAATATCCAATCAAAATAGCCAATAGCTTATCTTTTTTCAAATACAGAAATAATAAAAAGGTGGTAAACTCAATAAAGAATGCGTCTGTCATAAATATCGGCGATGCAATTACTAGATGTCCGGTATTTTGTGCTGGCGATGGGATTGCATTTGTCTTCGGTCTGAAACGGCAT
This sequence comes from Phorcus lineatus, assembly GCA_921293015.1. Lineage (NCBI taxonomy): Eukaryota > Metazoa > Mollusca > Gastropoda > Trochida > Trochidae > Phorcus > Phorcus lineatus. Next base: position 26,456,296 of record OV121092.1, on the reverse strand, counting down.
ACTCCAAAAAGCAGCGTCATCCTAAACTTTTAAACGGGCTTAAAAATGAAAATCTTTGCAGACGCGACAGGGTATTGGTGTAAGTGATCAGATTTTTGCTCATGAAGAATAATTAGCCCAGTTTGGTTGCCTTACAAAATTGGGACTAGTTTTGGGCTGGTTTTGATAACTGCATTTAGTGCATATCACTATATAAAATTATCATTAGGCCTCTATGACAACACACATGCCAGCGTAACTCCAATAAACAGATGTCACAATTGATTATTCTCAGGACAAATATTACAAAATGCCTCCTACAAATTATATCAACACTAAAAACAACATCAAATCATTTTAAAATCAATGAAAATTGCATGGAAAAATTATAAGATAACTGAAAATTACCATCTCGAAGACCTAAAAGTTCGTACAATTAGAAGACAAAGAGAAAATAACTACAAGAAATCTTAACTAAATTCATATTATTGAATTTTAATTCAGCTCAAAGTTTAACCCATATTGATACTTTTAACAAGACCATGGTAAAATACAGTAAAGAATTCTAAAAACATCAACTACTCCTTGGTTTTTTTCCAATCAAGGCAAAGTAGCACTAAATTTAGTTTCTGTTTTGCCCGTAGAAGTATTTGAATCTCAACAACCTGACTAAAAGGCACATGATGTCATCACTTTGTTATCTTGTGTTCAAAGGCATCAAAATTCAGCAGAATACAAAATTTCAATCTTTTCAAAAATCAGTTTGAAAAAATAGTTTTTATTTAAGATAATTGTGTTAAAAGAATTGAAAATATGATATTCAAAACACTAAACTTGTCAAATTATTATTTCTAAATACTTATTAATTTTCTTTATCTCTGTTCTTGCTTTAGGCAATAATTGACTTGATTTTTCATAAATGTGTCAACAGTTTCTTAAAGTCATCTTTCATTTATCAACTAATTACTTTTTTATTTGATTCTAGACTGACTCAGTTCTTCTCTGGTTATTAAAGGCATTATTTCACAGATTTTGGCACTTTAAATATTCTTTCTAATTAAAGTTATAATTCTATGTATAGCTGATATTGTAGTTCATGTGGAAGGAACAACTTTTCATCAATTCCTATTTGAAATATCTCTATAACCTAAATATGTACATATTTTTCAAATGAATTAGCTAGATTACTTGAGTGCAGATTGTTCATAATATTGATCTTTTATATCATTTGTGCATTATTTATAGTAACAATTTAACATATCACTGTGCACCAGTGTGCAAATGCAAAAGAGATCTATTATGATGTAGACATAAATTTCCTTACAAAATCAGATTATTTTTCATGTTAAGATTTATTTATATATAGTGCACACCTTCTTCATGTTTTTCATGAGAGGTGACATGGTTCTTAACACTGCATTCAGGAGTATTTCACTTATATCACGGCTGCTAGTATCATTGCACGGAAAAAGTGCCAACACTAATGTTGCTATGCATTAAAACTTGCAAGAAACGGCTGGAACCAGCAAACCTTGGATGAAAGTGTGAAAGTTCAGCGTCGCATTGCACACAAACTTTACTACCTGTAGAACAGTTCTCTACTCCTGAACAAGTTGACGAGTGGGATTCGAACCAAGGACCTCTTGATCGAACACGTTAACCACTGCGCTATCCCTCCCCCTCATGTTATGAAATATTCGCGTGCCTTTCAAACACTTAATCCAACTGGGCAATTTAATATAATTCGGTGGCCGATCCTGGAACAATCAATTTCTAAGGTTGCATAAAAATAACAATGTTTCTCGGGCACATTTTTACAGAAAGTGACTACTGCGGTATTTATTTATTGGAAAAAACAATTATGTGGGAGGAACACATTTATTTCAATAATTTCATATCAGAAGTGCTGCCAGCATATAATATTGTAAAATAGTTATAGGTATTTTTGGTAGAGAAAAAGACAATTTGTTTGAGCAGTCATGAAGGGGATAACTCAAAAATAATTGTTCTAAATGACAATAAAAATCTATAACACGCAAATGAAAAAATCACAAACCAAATCAACAGAAATAATTCTTCTTTTTTTTTTTTAATTTAGCGCTATGTGGGGTTGGTTCACATGAACTTGCCACAAAGAGTGATTATTTACCACATTGTCAACAACTAAACACACAAAAAAAATCAAGGACAGTTTGCTCTTTAAAGAAATTGCTCTGAGCTAGGTTGATAATCGTTTCCGCCAATCTATGAATATCAAATCTCCATCTTTCTACAATCTTCGGTCCTTTTCAATTCTACCTGATGTCCAAGTGACCTGTTGGTGACACCAAGAGGAAAATTGTTTCTTGATTTAATACTGTGAGGTCAAAGTGGACAGTAAATCTTTAGGATGTTTTGACCAAAGGCAGCAAATGGTCAAGACCTTGACAGCGATATTAACCTGCCATCTGTCATTCAGTCAGATTGTATAAGAGTAAACACAATAGTTTTACACTAAATGTATTATATATAAAGCATACGTTACACTTCCTCGTTAGTCAAATTTTCAAAAAGTTCCAAATTTTTCTTTCTAGAAGCTGCTCTTTAAAGACACTGTATCATTATTTTAAAATGTGTCTTATTTTTTTATCCTTTAGATTATGTAAAAGATTTCTTCTCCAGATAGGGTAGGTTCAACTCAACTGTCCGTATGCGTAGATTAGGTACCATGCATGAAGAGAAGACTGCATGTTTCAATTTTAGTGTGAACAACTTGACTCATTCAAGTGATGCAATTTGAATTGGGCAGTTTCTCCATACTCTGTTCAAGAAATCCATGTACCGTATTCGACTCTATATAAGCGCCCACCCACCACGTTTTTGACTGAACAATATGCGTCCTGATTTAGCGCCAACCTCTCAACATTGCTTACCTTGCATGCTGATTCATTGAAGAAGGTTTTTCAGTCTTGCAATAAGTCTTTTACTTCCACTAAAGTGAAGAATACAGGGTATTTCAAGACCCCCAGCCACCACCAAAATGATAAAAGTTATAAAACCATATTTCAAAGACATGTGTATCGTAAGAAAACACTTTCAAGACTAAACTTGAGGACAATTTTTATCGTTTTAATTAGCGCCCCCTTTTACCAATTTTTTAAGCGCCCCAGGCGCTTATCACGTCGAATACGGTAATCATAAAACATTGTCTTCCCATTTGTAACGTTTATTTTCCTTTTGTGAGATAATTTCATTTCCATGACAAAAACTTGCTAGAGTGCCCCTCCCATTTTAACCCCTCCTTCCCGATTCAGCCCTATTAGCTCCCAAACCAGCAACTCCTGTCCCAAAGTTAAGTTCCAAACAAATTAGCTAAAATCTACATGGATGGCTTACAAAATCAGAAAAGCTTATTTTGGACAACTGTTGTGAATGAAAGTGCATAGCTTAAAAAAAAAACCTGGATGTGACCCTCAAACTGAAAGGGTTAATTAGTTCTTAGATAAGGCATGTTTCTTCGTACTATAAAACAACCGTAACCCAATTCATATAACTGCAGTCTCGACATTGACCTTCTTTGAGTGTAACACCTTTCTTCAAGGTCACCTTAGAAATTTACACGTGCATTATGTTACACCTGTAAAAGTCGTTTATACAACATCAGGTAATGTGAGCACTATAACGAACAGATGAAAGGCAGGCAAGGCAATCTAGCAGCAGGTATGAGAAAAACAACATTACAGATAACAAGATTTCTAAAACGTAACCTGCAAGATAATTGTAAATATCTGACTTCAAGCACAGAATTTTTCAAAATAAACATATTCAATAAATACCCATGACTTTTGATGGTATGTTTACATCATGATTTTAACAAATTTTTATATATACTAGAAAAGTGTAAGTATGTAGATAAAAACATAAACCATTGAATGAATATAAGTGGTAAACTATTCTTAGTGGCTAATATTCAGGTCTGGTGAGGTGGTTTGGTGTTTCACACATTTTCAAAAGGATTTCACTTAAATCATGGCTGCTAGTATCAGTGTCAAGAGAAAGCCTGCACCCCATTGTGGCTATGCATTTTGGTGAAACCTACGAGCATTTGCTGGAACTAGCGAACCATGGGTGGTACTCAGTGTAGCATTGCACCCAAACCTTATTGCGTGTAGAACAGTTCTCTAGTGCAGAAAAAGTTGCCGAGCCCCTGGCGGGATTTGAACCACTGACCTCTTGATCTGAAGCCGAATAGGCTAACCACTATGCTACCTTAATATACAGGAAACCCTGACAATGGCAAACTTTAAAGATTGGACACTGGGTAATAAAGGTTATCCCAGAATATTTCAAATCACAAGGCAAGGACAAGACGTAACATATTTAAATTCTGTTTAAGTATGATTAATCTGTCTTTTCATTGACAATTATCAGGTCATTAATCAAAGTTAGAGTCTTTAATGACGATTTAGCTGCACAAAAAACAACACCTTCATTCTGGCAAGTAATATGACAAAGATAATTACGAATGTCATATCATAAATCACAAACAATTTTTCACAGGTTTTGTGATTGTATGTCATTGTGAAATTTACATTCACAAAGTCGTAAGTTTAATTTTCAGACAGCATAATTTTGAAAAGCATTTGAAAAGCAGTTGATGACACTGTTGTGATGATATTGACAACATGGACAAAAGAAAAAAATAAATCTGAATCGTAGAATAGTGTCACTGCATCAGTCCATTTTAGTGTGAGAACCTTTGTACCATTTAAAAAGAGAATTTGATTTGTATAACATTGTTTATTCGTTTAAGAATATGTCACTGCATCAGTCCATTTTAGTGTGAGCACCTTCACCTTTATTCATGGTTGTTGTATTTTAAAAAAGCAATTTTCTTTTAATTGATAATAGTTGTAAAGTTTTCTTGAGCTCGATCCCTTTACTTCCCTACCTAAAATGCAACAGAAACTTTGGGTTTAAAGCCGCTTTCAAGATTATTTCACTTATATCGCGGCTGCTAGTATTATTGCAGGGAGAAAGCCCGCAACAACATTGTGGCTATGCATTGCGGTGAAACCTGCGAGCATCGGCTGGAACTAGCGAACCATGGGTGGTACTGCGCTGATATTCAGTGTAGCATTGTAGAACAGTTCTCTACAAAGTTGCTGAGCCCCTGGCGGGATTTGAACCACAGACCTATATTGATCTGAAGCTAACCCCTGCCCTGTCCTGCCCTCAAAGACTTCTCACTTTATATAGTAGAATGTTAACATTTTAACTGTAGACATACTTCTTCCAAACAATTGCTAAAGGAAATAATTTTAGTGATGATAACACTAGTCTCCCTTTGTCTTAAGAAAAAATTTTTAAAAATAATCTTACTTTTGATTTTTCATTTAAGCTTTTCATAATGCTTATATTCTTGGACCCATTAACGGTTTGAAATATAACTGGTATGAATGTAGGACCTTCAAAATTCTTTATAAACCAGTTCTTAGTTACACATAAATAAACATTAAATCAGTATTACGTAAATGAACCAAGAACAAGTAAACGCTGTTTACTACACTTTTGTTTCATTGAGAAAACAACAACAAAACAAATATACTTTAAAAGCTGGTTAAAGTCTCGAAGTGACACCCGTATCAACTGATGTCTGTGTATTCCCCATATGAAGATGGTACCAAATATGAAGACACTAGCTGCTGCTGTTATGAGGTATTGCTCTAATAACAGGGGGGGGAAATAGCGCAGTGGTTAGCGCGTTCGGCTTCGGATCAAGAGGTCCGTGGTTCGAATCCTGCCAGGGGCTCGGCAACTTTGTCTGCAGTAGAGAACTGTTCTACACGCAGTCAGGTTTGGGTGCAATGTTACACTGAGTTTCAGTGCAGTACCACCCATGGTTCACTATAGTTCCAGCCGATGCTCGCAGGTTTCACCTCAATGCATAGCCACAATGGTGTTGCGGGCTTTCTCCCTGCAATAATACTAGCAGCCGCGATATAAGTGAAATAATCTTGAAAGCGGCGTTAAAGCCCAACTCACTCACTCACTCACTCTAATAACAGGGAATAGGATCGACATACATATGGACATACATATGGACGTACAGACCTGAATATCAAGTTCCTTACTCAGAGTGAACAGAGGAAATGATATTTTTACGGCCAGATTATTGGTTTAACACCGCATTAAGGTTGCTAGTTTTATTGCAAGGAGAAAGCCTGCAACACTATTATGGCTATATAAATTGCGGTGAAACCAACAAGCATCGTCTGAAACAATGAACCATGGGTGGTATTGAGGTGAAATTTGGTGTAGCATTGCACCCAAACCTTGCTGCATATAGAACAGTTTTATAGTCCTGCTTCATGACTGTGTATATAATGGACAGTCTAGGTCCACATTCAGTAACTCTAGATTGACTGAATACACTGCAATTAGGAGCCCAAAGAAAAAAAATTTTATCGATAAAGGAATTGTAAATTATTAAAATTTATCATAGTTTTCTACATCATAAAAAGTTGTCGAGGACCTGGCGGGCATGAACCCCAGAACACTTATTCAAAAGCCAAACATTTAATGAATGAAAAGCTTTAACATATTCTAAATATCATGAGTTTGCAATAAAGAATGAAATGATATATGTTTGACATCTTCTATTCAACTATCATGAAGATTTATTGCACCTCTGACATTTGACAATATCCGATATGGTTATACTTACATTGTAGAAATATTACCCTAGTTAATATTGGTGATATTGTTATAGCCTGGTATCAGTTTTCTCAATACGGATTATGACCTTTGTAATTAGATCTAATTGAGAGAATGTATTTATATAATATTTAATCTGCAATCACGCCAAACTATGACTGAAATTTGATTTTCTTCATTGATTAAAAAATGTCACAATATGTCAAAACATTTAATTTGTTTTTTTCATTAAAGTGATAAAGTGTAATCTGCTATCAAGCCAAACAATTTATTTTTAAATTTCTATATCCAAAGCAAAACATCAACAGAGTTTTTAAGTGAAAATGTCTTGTTACTTAAAACCTTAACAGCAACACTTGTTGCTTATGGTTGTTGTTTAATTTGAAATTGCATACTACTTAATTATGTTTGTCTTTAAAGATATTGAAGAAAATCCAATATCTGAAAAACAGCTTTCATCAGGGGCATGCAGTTATCCAAAGTGTAAAATAAGACGGTCGACAGCCTGAAGGTTTAATCTTTCTTTATTTTCTATTAAAATGTTAGCTCAAATTCAAAAATTAATTGGCCTTATCCAATCATTGAAGAACAACTAGATGATACAGTTGCAATGCCTATCACAGGGAGAAAGCCTGCAGCTACATCCTTTACTTTGCATTGCAGTGAAACCTCTTACTCATAACTTATCTACCTGGAACCTGCAAAGCATTGGAACTACACTGTGTATATGATAAGCCTCATATCTTTAGAGAGCATTTAGAAGTGGCATTCATGAGAACAGAAACATTTTCTAGATAACAACTTCTTCATTGTGAAAATAGTGAGGTTTTGAAGTATTTGCTTATTCCTTCATCAGGTTTGGCGTGTGGAAAAACACCTCATTGGTGTCATTTATTAGTATCCCATTGTCTAATTCCAAAAATCTTACTTAAAAGAGAGTTTTCAGGACTCAGAAACGTTGAGATCTTGACAATAAAAAAGTTGTTATCTGGAAAATCTTGTGGTATATGTACTGCAAAACCTATAGACCAACCATATTTCATGGACATAAGAATAGTTTCAATGCAGAGCAAAGATGTTAGGCCAAATTAAGAAAGTATTTATTGCAACAAATAAAATTATGACAAAACCCAAAAATGAATTTTTCTAATGAATGATGGTACATATGATTTTTGGTTTTAACTCGAATGATCAATATACACTTTGATGATCTGATCCAAACGTAAAATACAATGGTTTAACATTTATCAAGGGGAGATAAGCAGTACGATACTTATGAGGATACCACAAAACAACTTTTTATATACTGTCCATCTTTACTGACATATTAGGACAGAGTACCAAGGCAAACAACTCTCAGTGGAAATGGTTATGCCAATTATCATATGAAAAATGACCAATTAATTGAAAACAAACAAGCTAGGTTGCAGAGAAAATTGAGATTGTCTGACAATCCTCTCTTTTATCAGACCTGACATCCCTGGAATGCTATATAGTGCATATAGAGAGATATATTACCTATCATCCAACAGGTGTTTGAAACTAATGCTTGTTATTGCTGAACTGCCAAGAGACTTAATGTGAAAATATACTAAAATCTACCTGCTGTGTTGAGAATGCATATATACCATCCATTTATCATGAGACTTTGACAAAGAATTGAACAGTAAAAGAAATCCTGCACATTCCAAAGCCGTATATCTTTCTATACCAGCTTATGAATCTGCAGGTTGCGTTAATTATATGTACATGTGTGCAACATATCACAAATTTTTTTAATGACTTTTCCAACATGAAAAGAATTTTTTCAGTTTTTTACAAAAATGAGATATTTCTGTAAAATATAAAAATGCTGATTCCGCACATTGTCACTTATGCATTATAGATATGATTGCGTCAAACTTTTAAGGTGATTTGGGGCTTAATGCTACTTTTAAGAGTATTTCACTTAAATCATGGCTGCTAGTATTATTGCAGGGAGAAAGCCCACAACACCATTGTTACTATGCATAAAGGTTGTACTTTTCTAAAATTCAGTGTAGCATTGCACCAAAACCTTACTGCTTATAGAACACTTCTCTACTGCAGACAAAGCTGCTGAGAGCTGGCAGGATTGAAACCACAGACTTCTTGCACTAACAACTGTGCTATTTAAGCCGTTTAAACTATGTACAGGTAGGAGAAAATCCAATTATATATTTTGTGCAAATATCAGAAATAAACCATACACCTGGACATTATTACTCATTCAAAGAATGGTCAGCCATTTTGTTAAGCGTCAACCTTCTTAAATTTTCTAAACATATATGGCGCCTAAAATGTCAAATATGGTATAAATTTCTTCCAACTACAAAGGAATGACAATGACATTTTGAAATGCCTCAACTTCCAGAACACATTTCTATAGTCACAATACTCAAACTGTCAAATTTAGATCAAGATAAAAAGAATTTAATCTCCCAGAAGAAAACGAAACATGACAGAAATATCTATAAGTGAATAGCCTGCTTCTTTGGTGTTTTAATGGATCAATAAAAATTAAGTTAATGTTTTCTTGTGCAGAGAATAGAAGCCTTTTGTGACTCTAAAGTTACAGAGAATGTTGCCTAAAATATCATTAAGCTTTGATACTAGAGGGTTGATTTTGGTTTCAAAACCACTTTCAAGAATACTTCATTTATATCACGGCTGCAGGGAGAAAGCCCACAACACCCTTGTAGCTATATGCATTGTGGTGAAACCTGCGAGCATCGGCTGGAACTAGCGAACCATGGGTGGTACTGCGCTGATTTTCAGTGTAGCATTGCACCCAAACCTGACTGTGTGTAGAACAGTTCTCTACTGCAAACAAAATTGCAGAGCCCCTGGCGGGATTCGAACCACAGACCTGATCCGAAGCCGAACGTGCTAACCACTGCGCTATCCCGCCCCCCGATTTTGGTTTCAAAACCACTTTAAAGAATATTTCATTTATATCACGGCTGCTAGTATTATTGCAGGGAGAAAACCCACAAAACCCTTGTGGCTATGTATAGCGGTGAAACCTACGAGCATCCGCTAGAACTAGCAAAACCAAGGGTGGTACTGCTATGAAATTCAATGTAGAATTGCACAAAAACATAACTGTTTGTAGAACAGTTCTCTAATGCAAACAAGGTTGCCAAGCCCCTGGCAGGATTCAAACCACTGAAGGCAAACGCGCTAACCACTTCACTATCCCACCCTCTGTGTCCTTTGATATATCATCAACTACAAAGTATGTACTTGTACTTATGTATTTACTACTACAGGAATAGTCATGTTGTTCCATTTATAATAGCTTAGGTCCTCATTCAGCAAGTCTAGACTTAAGCAACACACTGCAAGAATAAAAAATGTGTTGCATTTTTTTTGAGGCGGAAACTTCTTATATGCTTAAAATCGTGTTCTATTAAAGGGAATTACAATTACAGTAACACTTAGTGTCAATGACAAAGACCACAACAAAGTTCCTTTCAACCTTAATCAATTATTATTCCTCCAACTTACAGAAAATTACAATAGTCAATGAAATTACAAAGAAACTAATATTCCTATATATGGAAAATGAGAAAAACTTGTAATTTAAGTTAAATCTATACTACTACAAAGCTTTTCCATATTGTCACATATTCCAACGTTGGTGCTCCGCAGGTAATGAAAATAACTAGAAAAAGGCAGAAAGCCCTTGACCTACTTTAGTCAGCTCATCAAGTGATTCCATCCATCACTGGCGGCAAGAACTGACACAAAACCATTATTATTGGAACCAAGTCTCTGCAGGATCAATATGGACCTTAGGGGACACTGAACTCTTTTTCCCAAAGGACATGTATCCATGAACAAATCTTTGTCAACATTATTGCTTCATCAACATATCAATTCTGTTTAAAAAGTAAAATGGGAATGTGGAAAGGTCAATATAGCCAGGGTTTACCATCCACATTTAACAATTTTATGTACCTCAAGAATGATACACTATATATATATATTCATAGAATCCTTCTAATCGACAGACTGAAGACATCAATCTTGGCACTAAGTTTTTGAAGAATCAGTATATGCCATGGTAGACACTGATAGACAAAACATTTTTAAAGAAAAAGGTTTTTTAGTAGTTTCAAGATCGCCATATAATGGTCACAGATCCTTATATAGTGACAGACACAAAACAATCCATGTTGGCGCCAAGTTTTATGATTGATATCAACCTTGGGGGACACTGATGAAAAAGGTCAAAAGCATTTCAGTCTCTTCAAGATATATTATGCTCACAGGTTCTATTTTGGCAACAGGCACAAATAAATACCTGTCATTATTTGCACCAAACCTCGGTACAGGCCAGAAAGGTGCCTACCCCCGCCACATGCACAAGTTAAAAATGTTTCCATGGAAATTAGAAGAAATAAAACTAACATAGTCAAAGACAACACTCCATCACTAGGTCTAATTACATTACCAGTCTCATAAACTAATACTGAACAGAGTTTGAAATAGAGGGCAGAAAAGGTCCCTGACCCCAAATGAACTAAGCTCACATTGTTACCATGGAAACCGGGGAAAAAAATCAGAATAACCAAAGTATCGAAAGGCACAGCTCCATCACTTGGTCTAACTACATACCAAGTTTCATAAAGAAATAATAAAAGTTTTTTAGATATGGTCTGAAATACAAGCATACACTCCCTGCTTCCAATGCAAAAAGTTCAAATTGATTCTATAGAAAACAGAAAAAATAGGGTAAAAAAAAAACAGAAAAAAAACATTTCGGAATAACGGACAAGGTGAAAACATTATGTTTTCCACATTGCTTTGCATGGGACATTATGTAAAATCCATAATGCTTTGTTGAGACTCCAAGATTAAAGGATTTTGCACTTTCCAGAAACAAAACACATTGTCTTATTTTTAAAAAATCAAGTTTATTTAAGCCTATAGAAACATATATGAACAATGGACAAACCAGTTGTTTTAAGTGTTAGGAACAATGACTTCAATCACAACAGACAATTTGTCAATCAAAAACAAACAAAGGGGACACAAGTGGAAACGTGTTTCTAAGATATCTTTTGTTTAACATGATTTCACTATCCTGACAAAGTTATGTGACAATGTTTAGGTTTAATTTCCAGGACAATTCCAGGGACAGATGTTCTTGCCTAATCTAAAGATCAATTTTGACCTTTGGCGCCACCTAAGACCAAACCTATTTTCAGTGGAGTAACAGCTATCTTCTGATTAACGCTAACTATAAAAAGCATTGACCTCAATAGATTTGTCATCTCACCAGCAGCGATACCAATTTTCAGGACAAAAGGACAAAGGCTTTGTGATCAAAATCTAGATTAATTATAAAAAATAAAATTAAAGTGATATTTGTCCATACCAAATCTCAACATATTAATATTGAGAAAAAAGTTAAGATTCTTTTTCAAGAATGGACAAAAGTGCATGTCAAATCTCAAGATTAATACTGACCCTTGGGCATATCATAGAGCAAAGACATCGAGCTGGACAGGTCTGGCATCTTTACTGCAGGGCTACTTATTTCCTGGACATAAGGACGAAAGTTTTGTGACAAAGATTACCATATTATTTCGAGAATAAACTTCCAGCTGCAGACTTACGTACTTGCCAAATCTCAGAATCAATAAGGACCATGGATGATGCCAAAGGGCAGATCTATTTTCAATACTGTGCCAATTATTCCCCGCTTGATACTATAAAAGTTTCACCTAGGAAAGATATCTATTTTCTTGACAAAGGAATCCTGAGAAAGATATGTCAAAATTTCCAGGAAAAACTTTCACTGAATAACTTTTTCATACATAATATTTTAGCTCCAGGGTGATTCCAAATTCATTAACAAATTATTCCCTTCTTGATATTGTAAAGAATCAACCCAAACAGTTAATTTGGTCAATTCAATGGGATACTTTATAGGAGAAATATTCCTGAGAAAAATATGTGAATAGGTAATGATATATTTGAAAAAGTTCCAACATCAGATTTATGTACTTGCCAAATCTCAAGATCAATGTGAACCCTGGATGATGCCAAAGTGTAAACCTATTTTCATTGCAGTGCCAATTGTTCCCTGCTTGACACCATAAAGGTTTCGACCAAGCGAGACCCCTATGTTTTTTCTTTCCAGGATAAAGGTCAAGTATATAGTTTTGTCTGAGCAAAATCCATATGCCCTGGGTGGATTTTATTTTCAAATTATTCCCTGTGTGTAAATCAAAGACAAGACAAATCATTTGGCAAACCTGCAAGGATACTCTTTTAAGACAAAATATTCTTCAGAAACTTATGCCAGAAAAATTAAGGTATAATTAAAAAAAATTCTAGTTGCAAATTTGTGTACTTGCCAAATCAATCTGAACCCTTGGCAACAGAAAGGGGAAACCTATTTTCAATGCAATGCCATCAAATTCTATTGAAAGTATTGATGAAGACAGATTATGTGGTAAACCTGACAAGAAACCTCTTTTCTGGACAAAGGATTCTCAAAACCTTATATAGATTACCTGAGGTCGTAATGATTGAAATGCTGAAAAAGTTAGGCAATCAGGCTTCAGATAACATTCATATAGCCAATCACACATTGGCACCAAAACTAGCCATATCATATAGCCAATCAATACATAGGCACCAAAACTAGGAAATCTGAGAATTTATAATAAGTGACACTGGGAGATAAAGAGTTTTCTAAATGGCTGTTTCCTGCTTATATTAATTGTAATATTTCTAAAATGATAAAAAAATGATAACAAAAATTAATGTTCTAGTTGCAAGAAATTGTTTTAAATCAAAAGAAGCAGTTTTGAAACAAACGTACCATGTTCTGTTAAGCTATTGAATCTATGTCCCTACTTCAAATGATTAAAAGATGTTCGAACAAAAATCACCACTTCTTCAACTAGTTCCTGTTATACACTTTTAAACTACAGTGAATAATGAATCCTGAACTACATACAAACATGAGGATGAATTGGTATTTGGCACCGCTTGGGCAATATTTCAGCCATTAGGAGAATGAAACGACTTAATGAATGGTTTCCTACAAGCCATTCATCAGCTTAACCCTAACTCAAATCGATTTCAGAACTTGAAACTAAATTTCAATATTTACTAAATTCCGAAACATGAAATGGAATACAAAACTTTCAGTAAGAAAAGAGGATTTAAATTTTCTCAAAATTCAGTGAAGTTCTGGAAAAAGGATGAGAAATGTGTTATCACAATCGGGCGAGGTTTCAGAACTCATTTCAAAGGATTTGAAGAGCCTTTTGAGAGTAGACGAGAAGAAAGCACTTTGTGAAGAATACGCAAAATTCAAAATGGATGTCTTTCTTAAGGAATGATCATGATCATTTATTTGAGACTAATGGTTTCATTGTGTGGATAAACGAAGAAATTTGGATTTTCACATATTTTAAAATTATTTCACACATTTCTTTGCCAAGTGTAATTGAATTACAAAGCCTGTAAATGTGTTGTTGCTCAATGTGCTGTGTTGTTGCCTATAGAGCATAGGACTTATTAGGCTCCTACATCAACCAAATTTGGCAATATAACTTTTCTTTAACAACAATCTAACAATACGACTTTGTAAAACCTATAAAAACTTATGAAAATATATTGGACTTCAAAGACATATGCCCAACCTAAAAATACAATTTTAAAAATTTCATTGAAATTTCATGGTTTGAATTATTTTGAAATAAAAATATTCTTCCAAAAATATAGTTGTTTATAATTTTGGCAAATTGTGGAGTGAACCTTTGGTGCCTTCTGTGCCAAGAACTCTCTGGAGTCTCTTAGACAATGGAGTTACCATCACTATTACTATGGTCGCGTCCAATAATGAATAAATAATTACCAAAAACAAATATGTCTTGAGTTTGTCATGATTGTATTTTTTAAATTGGGTTGATTTATCTTGCAAAAGAATATATAGAGGTCGGTCTTGAGTAGACTCTGGGTCTCTAACTGACGCTGAGCCTGCAGGTGGTCTATTTGAGGAAATACGGTACATGTTGTGACATTTGTCTAAGAAGACATCTTATATGCCATCATTGTGGAGACAACAGTTCAGAATAATCAGTTGAATGAAATCTAATTGTTCAACATTCTCAAATGTTCAATTACATGATCATCATTTAATTAACTGCATGAGAAGCGATAAAAACAATCTTCAAACAAGTAGACTCAAAGTCTGAGTTGCATCCTGCAATCCATTAAAATAGAATGCTGGGGTTTGTGTACAAGGTCAAGGACATTTGGGGATGAAAAAAATTTTGACTTTGTTGCCCAAAAAAAGTATCAAATTACAAATTTTTTTTATGAAATTACATGGCTCTGTTCCACTATCAATCTTGAGCTCCTCAAACCATTGTTGTCTTGACATGAGGTCAAAATCCAATCAGATTGAACCAAGAGGGTTCGGCACAGCTAGGTTCAACAGTAAAAATTCATGATGTCAATCTCTTATTGTACAGTGCCAAGAATATCATAAATGATCAGATGATATAACTTTTTTGCTTATATGAACAAACACTCACATATTCTCCATTTTTTAACAGAAAGCCAATAAACAGAATCTATGTCAATGATGCATAGAAACTGCAAGAACAGGTCTCAGTTCCTATATCAACCTTTAGACCTTGTTTAGAAAAAGTTCAAACTGGGACGAATACCAATCTGGGTGTTACAAGAGTTTAACAACAGTAAAATATTCATGACATTTTTTATCTCTCTTGCCTTGGTCTGACTTAAGCACTTCATGCTCTAAAGATGAAGATGAAGATTCACCATTTGTTAATCAGCATGTTCCTTGTGTCTTTTTGATTTTCGTTAAGGGTCAGGTTACAAGCCTTGACCTTTACCAAATCAAATATCTTCCATAAATTATAGCACAAACATTTCCCCTGAAATCATGCAAGATTCGTCTGCATTTTTCATGGGAAGGACACCACACAAATTTGCATCTTGATTGTTGAAACTAAATTGGCTTTTCTGGCTACAAATGGGCACATACATTTTCTCTCTTAAATCATGCAAACTCAATTTGATTTTTCGTAAGAGATCATGCACTACAGTCTTATATAGGACAATTTGAGGGAAATGTGACTTTCTGTCTTTCAAACACGCACACATTATTGTCCTTTGAAATGTGACAAAAGATAGAGCAAATAATGAACTGCTTGACATGAGAGATAATTGAGACTTGTTGCTTCCAAAAGCACTTCACTAGCAGACGCTAAACTCTTTGCAAGGAGGAAGACTACAAGTCTGCATTGTGGGGGCACCTGTTAGCATTGGTGAACCATGGACAGTACTTCACTGAATTTGGTGTCATAAAGTTTATCAGAGTTTTGTTGAATAATAAGCTTTACTACACCGATTCGAACCTCATCGTTAGTCAAACTCACAAACCCAAGCTAGAATAATAAATTTTCTGACAATGCTATCTGACAAATTCTGCAGTGACAGTAAATGACTTAAAGTCATCTGTCATGCGGTTCTTCTTTTACTACTTGGGCTTCAGGGGGACTAAATGGCCAATTCAAAGTTGTCCCATACTTCCAGAGCCTTAGATTAAGGGTTAATGTCACAGTGTTCAGGGCAACAATTCTAGACGCTGGCTAGGATTCATCAGAGAGCAATTGATTAATGGTTGATGACTACGGGTTCTTATCTTACTAGTCAACTGCAAGTTGTCAAGATATTTTTAAGAGCCATTATTGAAAGGGTTATTTACTCAGTATTCAGGGAATCTTTAGAATTCTATAGAAAGCCAAATTAAGGGTTAATTTCGCTGAGTTCAGCAGAGCTCACAGGTCCAATGAAAGATGTCCAGACATTTTTCAGACAGCAAAAGACTAAGGGTTAATTACTTTGATTTCAGGGGAAGTTAACTGCAAGTTGTCCCAAGATTCTTAAGAGAGATGTAGACTAAGGGTTAATTATTTTCGGTTGACAGGAACTTACTGGTCAACTGCACATTGCCAATTGCAAGTTGTCCCTACCTTGTCAAGATTCTCCAAAGGCAACCGATTGAGAGTTAATCACTTCGGGCCAAGGGGAGAGACCAAAATGGACATGGTATATTCATGAGAAATTTCTGATCCCCACTCTGATTGCATATCTTAACCCCTAGAGTGACGTCCTAATAGTTTTACTCATCATTGGTGACAGATTCCTGCAAGTCTTGTAGACATACTTCTGGCTTTTTGACCATTGGCGCTATATGTTCTTGTATAACCACAAACCTTACATCCTTTCTATGAAAGTGAAGTGCTAATAGTTTTACTCATCATTTGAACTCATGCATTTGATTGCAGTCCATAACGACTTTGGTGACAGATTCCTGCAAGTCTTGTAGACATACTTCTTGCTTTTTGACCATTGGCGTTATATGTTCTTGTATAAACCACAAACCTTACATCATTTCTATGAAAGTTGTGTTAATAAGTGCCAAAATGAAGTAAAATTCGTCCTCTATACAACCAAGCACACACTTCGTACATAATGCATTGGGGTTATCGTAGCATTTGTATCGAAGTAACTGTACCTTCAATTTGTGAGAACCAAAACAGAATTTACAAAACATCCTCAACCAGTCCTTAGCAGAGAATAATTTAAGAACATATTTTTCAACATTTAAAGCAGATTCAAAACCTCTATGGTGTTTAAAAAACTGATCTTGAAACCTTACTATACCAATTCTGAAAGTGTATGTCATTACATCTCTGAAAGAACAAACTCTTAAAAACATTAATACTAGTAGAAAGGTACCACAATCTTGAGCAATCCATACGTTGAAAAGCCGGTTTAATTAATTGCTTATCTTATAGTTAGTGTCAGCATTTATATAGGTGTTTTACTAAAATCAAGATTCACATGCTTGAAAAAGAGTAAGGATATATAGTGATGACAAAGGATGGTTATCAGTCCTCACAAGATATAATGATACAGAAAAGCGTTTTGCAATATATTGGTACTTTAGCTATGTATTTTAGCTTCTCCATACTCTCTTAACTCAATTGGAACAGTGATACATGCTCAACTGGCCATCCGTTGTAAGGAGATAAATCAGTGACTGGTTTCGGACTTTTAACATCTCCGTGCCCTTTCACTTTACCAGGTGACACTTTAACAACTTTCAGTAAAATCATGTTTTGTTTTGTTACGTTTTCTGCAATTTCACTGGAATTTTTTTTTCTTTAAAACCCCTGTTAAATTGGATATTTTCAGGCGTGTGATCTGGTAAGTATCATGAATTGCAATATACCGGTATTTGATTGATTGATTGATTGATTACAAAAACACCTCACTTCTGTGAAGAAAGGCCTGCATGGATATTAAAATCTTTTTCTTATTTACTTGGATATCAAAATCTTTTTCTTATTTACCTCAACATTTCTTGGATGCTACTCAATTAAAACGGCAAAATGTACAATAATTTCAGAGAAATGTTCCTTGCTTGATTGACACAAGGTACTTTAAAAGATCTGCAACCGTAGTCACATGATTCCTGAAAGTCTCCGAGATAAGCTCCTTGCATTAACGGTGCTACAAAAGATCTTATTTTCCTTTCAAATCTCAAACATTTTTAAAATTTTTATCCATGAAAATGATGCAAAAGTAGAATTAAAATATAAGGTCTTTTTTCCTCATTCTATTGCGTTAGGAAATCTAAGAATTTCAGATTTAAATGAACACAGATTAATTTCTTTTAGACATGTATGAGAATTTCACTGACTTGGCATATCAAGATATCAGTCTTCAAAGGTTTGTTTTCATGGAAACGATAAATAAAATAGGTTTTAAGGCATGACAAACTAGCCCTTTTCATAAGATAAAAGACCACAGAGTAATCAAATCTACATGTTATAAGCCTTAAATGGACAGTCCTGTAGGGGTATTTATAGAGGAAATTAATTTCAAGGGGACATTGCAGTTACTACATGTTATAAGTGTATGATAATAACATAGCCCAGTTGAAACATATGTTACTGAGGGTGATATTTTGGTTATTTTTTTGATAGATGAGGGCGCAAACTAAGTAAAATAAAACAAAGGAAGGCGAGGAAGCCATGAGAAAAGGCTTGTTAAACCATTACAAGGCATAGTTGATTTGTCCTATGATAAATCAGTTGTAAATGTGTGTATTCTATTAATACATATAGAGTAAGAAGGACAAGATTGGCCTAAATAGAGAATCTCACCCTCAGGTCTTCTGGTATCAAATATATCAAAATGAGTTGATGAAAGTTACAAATATTTTTACTTTTATGAACAAGCGTTGATATATTTGATATCAGAAGACATGAGGGTGAGATTCTAATTATCATCCAAAATCATTTTTCATTACATTTGAATGACAAATGGACATTACTGAACACTGTGCTGCCCTAAGACTCCAAGTGCGGTGATGTCATAGCATTGTGATGTCATTAATTGATGATGTAAAACAACTGCAATGTCATATACTTGACGTCAGAGGGGCATTGTTCAAAATCTACTGCCAAAAGATATCTCCACAAGTGATATCTCCTGTGGAAAAGAGTTATGGATGATAATAACACCTATTTGCTCAGAAGAAGAAAAAAACCACCCAAGCACGCAGATCGCTAGAACTCAGGTGGATCTTTGAGCTCCTATCATTCCGACCGCAAGGCCTCAAAGATAAGATTGTGCATTGAAACTTTCCAACCCCCGTTCTTTTTCCTCTATCAATACATATAGTTTATTTCTTTTTGTTGTAAAATTTGTAAAAGTACAGCACCTTTTCTCAAGAAAATTCCCCATCCAAAAAGATGGTGGGCTGATGGCCAATCCATCTGTACACAAGATTTCAACCTTCTAGGCATGTTTATTCTTGAGAAGAAAATCATTTAATTAAATAGGTTTTTGGGCACTGTCCCAATGGTTCTCGCAGAGTCCGAAAAAATATACAATTCATAGTTCTGATTGTCTAAGTTCCTAGCTCTAATTGACTAAGATTGACTGTTCTGAAGAGTTTTCTAGACCCAGTGAAACTGCAAAAGTAGTCAAAAGTGGCAAATTTATAGATGAATGGATGGAATGATGGACGTACAGCAAAACAGAATGACAAAAACATAAATTTGAAAATCGACAATGACATTATGGCAGAATGTAACATTCAAAATATTTTAAAAGAAATTAAATAAATTGCAATGCATGAATAATATTCACTTGTCTTTGAATATTCTAAATGACAAACTTGCAACAATGTTCAATGAAATACACAATGTAACTTTTAAATTCAAGATGCAAACTATTTGACAGTAATTCATCTAAAGCTCATGCTGATATTATCAATTCTGTTTATCAAAATTACTGCAAATGTCTAAAATATCGAATTACTGAATTATATAGCTTAATACTCAAAAACACCAAAATGTCACTTTCAAAAGCTGACAGAAGAACAACAAAATCCCGAGGCTTTTAAAACATATTGTCTGAATCAGCTGAATTAACCTGTCAAAGTAAAAACAAATATGACATTCTTAGTTTCAAATCTGGCAATGCAATTCTAGACCCTTTTTAACGTTTTAGTGAAAAAAATCATTTCTTTATACTTGCAATGATTGAAACTATAAATGTAATGTTAAAAAAATCAGTTTTAAAGTAGTTTCCTATCTAAATGATCATTTCTATGTAATAACATTAGTTTTGTTATGTATTTGTATTCAGTTTTTATTATCAGGTCTTTCATTGCAGTTAAACTGACAAAGATAAATAAAAAATCATCAAATCTAAAACCAAACCGATGTTGTTCAAAAACTATATTCACAAAAAATTTTAGCCAAAACAGTTACAATTTCTTTATAAAATAGAAAGACTACAAAATAAAACATATCAAAATAGCCAAATTTAAACACTTTACTCTATAAGAATTTTACAAAATGGATATTAAATCTTCACCCTTAGGTTTACATGGCACAAGGGTTACATATATATCCATATTTGCCAAATTTAAAGCAAAGAAGATTTTTTGGTAAGTTGAACACTTATGGTTGCTAAAGCAAAAAACAATGGTGTCTATTACCCTGATTATCATTTAAGGTCGTGCCGACATGCACTATTACCATCATTACCCTTTTTCGGAAGACAGAAAGGAGACATTTCCCTGATATCTGATTCATTCTTGTTTCGTGAGTTGAGTTGAGTTGAGTTGAGGTGAGGTGAGGTGAGGTTATATGGGGTTTAACGCCGCTTTCAAGATTATTATCGTGGCTGCTAGTATTATTACAGGGAGAAAGCCCGCAACACCATTGTTGCTATGCATTGCGGTGAAACCTGCAAGCATCGGCTGGAACTAGCGAACCATGGGTGATACTGCGCTGAATTTCAATGTAGCATTGCACCCAAACCTGACTGCGTGTCGAACAGTTCTCTACTGCAGACAAAGTTGCTGAGCCTCTGGCGGGATTCAAACCACAGACCTCCTGATCCGAAGCCGAACGCGCTAACCACTGCGCTGTCCCGCCCCCTTTTGTTTCGTTCCATACTTTCTTGCCGAAGAGAACAAAACTTGATGATGTATTGTAGGATATTGAAAAAAATAAAAATCATATTTGGGGAAAATATTTTAAACATGAATACAACTTAATTGTGAAAATAAATGAGTTTATTTCCATAAAAATTTATTATGAGTTTTAAATGTCTTCAATTAACTTCATGTCATCAAAAAAAATAGAATCCATTTACATCAAATGGCATTTGTTCAAAAATAAATTCTCAGAAACTGCTAAATTGAGATCGCTTAACTGATCTCATACTGATTAATGAGTTTTTGTCTCTAGCATGCAGAAGTTATAAAAGAATTATTTTCATGATTCACTACGGCTTAATTATATAAGAAAGAAAATCAAATATAACTTTATAATGAATTAGTAGTATCAAATAACCTAATTGCATTAAGTCTTTCAAATAATCTGTAAGATGATGTCTTCCTAATTCAAATTTGAATGTGACCTATATTTTATTCACAGGACAGCGATGTGGTGAGGTTATTTGGGATTTAATGCCAATTTTGAGAGTATTTCACTTTTCACTTTCAGAAAACGGAAAATTTTAAGTTAGAGCCCTTTAATTCAATCTTTCATATCTAATAAATGTGAGTTTTTAAGGCATAAAACTCATGATTTTATTGTTGTTCAATCAATTTCATAAAAATTTGGTTTGATGTGTAATATTTGAAGTAAGTATAAATGCAGCAGTATGTGCATTAGATTTTCCTCCGTAACTAAACCAATCTAAGACAAGTGAAATATCACTGAATCACAATTTCATCCCATTCCATTTCTCTGAAAACAAGTTTTCAACAACGAATGAATTATTCCCCTAAGGTTCAAGCGTAATGGATTTCTATTTTGTTTAACAAGATTTTTACAAGAGAAATTGGAAGTCACTACACGAACAGAGACTTGGGGGACGACAAAGGGAGAAGCTATCAACAATCAATGTCACTTTAATTTCTTGCTCTATCTGTTCTGTACTGCATTTCATCAACGAAAACGGTTCAATGGAAAACATCACATTAATGAGATCAAGCAATATCTCCATAGAGGTCAGAGGTTTTCAATAGACCAGTACATTTTGCAAAATGCATCAATTAAGGACATGATTTGTACTTCCAATATTTTAAAAAACCTGAAGACTGTACAATGCTATGACATCATCCTTTAATGATGTCACCATGCTATGACATCATTTACTGATAGTTAAAAAGTATGCTGCCTACATGACTGGTACTTCTAATACGTTAAAAACCTGAAGACTGTACAATGCTATGACATCATCATTTAATGATGTCACCATGCTATGACATCATTTACTGCTAGTTAAAAGGTATGCTGCCTACATGACTCGTACTTCCAATACTTTAAAAACCTGAAGACTGTACAATGCTATGACATCATCATTTAATGATTTCACCATGCTATGACATCATTTACTGCTAGTTAAAAGGTATGCTGTATGATGTGTTAAGCAATGGGTTGTTTTTTCTTGGGACTAATTTGTACTTTAATTTAGCTTAGTTTACAAATACATTCATTAATTCCCTTTGACAAAATATTTTCAACATGTCTCTTTAGAAATGTGTGTGCAGTATTCCTGGCTGACTGGAAATGATGAACTAATTATAGTCAGCTTGGTTAATTTTTTAACTTATTACTAATCTAAAGCTTTAATTTGTAATATTAAAAAGCATTTTTAAACTGTCCCTTTTGAGTTGAAAAAAACCCACATTTATCACAACATTTTGGATGATTTTTCCTAAAAATAAATTTTTGTGTTAACATTTTCTTAAATAAGGTGAAATTTATTGAATAATGTTGAAGAAATTATGCTTAAGCTGATAGCTTAATTTCCGTAATATTACAAGGTAGTTAAAATGACACAATACAACCTAACTAACTGAATAAACCAGAAACCATATTCCAATAAATTTCTTTCTTTATAACTATAAAAATGATTGCCTTAAGCAATGCGTTGTCCTAGATGTTGACTTACAGGACAGAACTCAGCACTCAATAAATCATAACTCGCATGTTAAATATCATATTTTTAAGGTACATTATCCCAACAAAAGTTAATGTTGTATATTCAAGCTTAAGAGTCGAAATAGTAAGTGGATGAGGGGATGGGTGAGTGGTTAGGTGGTGGTAAGGTTTGTGGGTTAGTTAGTTGGCTGGTATGTGGATAAGTGGATGGATGGGTGAGTGGTTAAGTGGTGGTAACGTTTGTGGATTAGTAAGTTGGCTGGTAAGTGGATTGGTGAATAGGTAATTGGTTAAGTAATGGGTGGGTATATGGGTAATGAATGAGTGGATGGGTGGGTGATTGGTTTTGTATGGCAGTGAATGAGTGGGTGGTTGGGTTATTCACAATAATTAGTGGATGGGTGGATGAGAGTGGGAGCATGGTTTGGATTAATGGTTGGGTGATTAACTTGGCAAGTTTGTTGTGAGGCGGATGGATGTGTGGATGGGAGATAACTAAGTTATGTTGGGGAGTGGATACGTGGATGAATGAGTGGTTAAATAGTTGGTTTGAGCCCTGACAGCATTAAAGAATGTGATTTTGAAGCTATACTTTTATTGCTATGGATTGTAGCAAGATTTGGTTAAATACTTCATCAAAGTGAATAACAGTTGTATCAGGGTGGCAAGCATTATCACAGAGATAAAGCCTACAATGCCATTGTTACCATGCTGAAATCTGCACACTTAATTTCCATGAAACTTGAGAACAAAGTATGGAACAACAATGAAACTCAACAAAGCATTTCAGCAATGCCTTACTGTACATAGAATAGATCTCTACTTCAGAAGAAGTTACCAAGTCTCTGGTGGGATTTGAACCTAGACCTCTTGATGTAGCTATTGTCAAACATGCAACCACTACCCTATCTCTCACCATCTGTAATGAAATATGAAAATTTCTGGAGGACCATTTAACCTCAAATCCACCCTATGCAAAATAATTCTCAACAAATAACAAAATGCTAGTAATAAATCTAAATTAATTATATTCAATATGGGATATGAAATTTTGCATCTGAAGTATATATCAGTTGACAGGATTTTTGATACAAAATTCAATTCTAACCAAGCAAGAAGTACAAACACAATGATTATTAATAATTTTATTATCAGAAACGAAATGACATTCTAAAAAAAATTTGAAATTGAAAAAACAGTATGAGAGACACTACAATTAATAAAAAACAGAATTTCACTTGGAACATTGAAATTGACAAAATATTTGTAATTTGTAGTGAACAGATTGTTTTTTATGAAAATAATCACATAGTTAAACTGAAAGTTGGATGGATCTTGAGACTTATGTACATATGCACTTCACTTCAAGTCGACCTAGTATTATACTATCAAAGTGAAGAAAAAATAGCCACAGCATCAAAAAGTTGCCAGTGACAATTAATGGTTTTCTGTTAAACTGCTTTGGTGCAAACCTTGCATCTGCATACTAAACCAACTGGACTTACAATAACCTTGTCACCTAAAGCCATGCACTGCTTGGCGCACGCTTATTGTGTATCAGGCTTGCAATTTCATAGGGAGGAAAAATCTATGGCGAGGTAAGTAGGGCACGAGGGCACAAAAGGGTAGGTGGCACCAGGCTGTCACAGGGCAGTCTGCAGGTCTGTTAAGTATACTAATGTCCTTGTTACTTTCACCCCATCAGCTTTTCATATTCTTCTTTTTTAAAGATTTGAAGGTTATTTATCAAAATATTTCAGGCGATTTACGTATCAACACGTGCAGTTATATGCCATTTCATGTTGATGTACTATCAAGAACTCTTCACACAAGGAGATAAAAAGGCGTGATATCAGAGACTTCAGCCAATCAGCATAAAGCTTTTATTCGTAAGTCCCTGGCTTGTACAATTTTATTTTCTTGATACAAAACAGTGAACTCAACCCATCGGTATGACAAAACAGTGAACTCAACCCATCAGTATGACAAAACAGTAAACTCAACCCATCGGTATGACAAAACAGTGAACTCAACCCATCGGTTTGACAAAACAGTGAACTCAACCCATCGGTATGACAAAACAGTGAACTCAACCCAACGGTATGACAAAACAATGAACTCAACCCATCAGTATGACAAAACAGTGAGCTCAACCCATCGGTTTGACAAAACAGTGAGCTCAACCCATCGGTTTGACAAAACAGTGAGCTCAACCCATCGGTTTGACAAAACAGTGAACTCAACCCATCAGTATGACAAAACAGTGAACTCAACCCATCGGTATGACAAAACAGTGAACTCAACCCATCGGTATGACAAAGCAGTGAACTCAACCCATTGGTATGACAAAACAGTGAACTCAACCCATCGGTATGACAAAACAGTGAACTCAACCCATCGGTATGACAAAACAGTGAACTCAACCCATCGGTTTGACAAAACAGTGAACTCAACCCATCGGTATGACAAAACAGTGAACTCAACCCATCAGTATGACAAAACAGTGAACTCAACCCATCAGTATGACAAAACAGTGAACTCAACCCATCGGTATGACAAAACAGTGAACTCAACCCATCGGTATGACAAAGCAGTGAACTCAACCCATTGGTATGACAAAACAGTGAACTCAACCCATCGGTATGACAAAACAGTGAACTCAACCCATTGGTATGACAAAACAGTGAACTCAACCCATCGGTATGACAAAACAGTGAACTCAACCCATCGGTATGACAAAACAGTGAACTCAACCCATCGGTTTGACAAAACAGTGAACTCAACCCATCGGTATGACAAAACAGTGAACTCAACCCATCAGTATGACAAAACAGTGAACTCAACCCATCAGTATGACAAAACAGTGAACTCAACCCATCGGTATGACAAAACAGTGAACTCAACCCATCGGTTTGACAAAACAGTGAACTCAACCCATCGGTATGACAAAACAGTGAACTCAACCCATCAGTATGACAAAACAGTAAACTCAACCCATCGGTATGACAAAACAGTGAACTCAACCCATCGGTTTGACAAAACAGTGAGCTCAACCCATCGGTTTGACAAAACAGTGAGCTCAACCCATCGGTTTGACAAAACAGTGAACTCAACCCATCAGTATGACAAAACAGTGAACTCAACCCATCGGTATGACAAAACAGTGAACTCAACCCATCGGTATGACAAAGCAGTGAACTCAACCCATTGGTATGACAAAACAGTGAACTCAACCCATCGGTATGACAAAACAGTGAACTCAACCCATTGGTATGACAAAACAGTGAACTCAACCCATCGGTATGACAAAACAGTGAACTCAACCCATCGGTATGACAAAACAGTGAACTCAACCCATCGGTTTGACAAAACAGTGAACTCAACCCATCGGTATGACAAAACAGTGAACTCAACCCATCAGTATGACAAAACAGTGAACTCAACCCATCAGTATGACAAAACAATGAACTCAACCCAACGGTATGACAAAACAGTGAACTCAACCCATCGGTACGAGTAAACAGTGAACTCAACCCATCGGTATGACAAATCAATGAACTCAACCCATTGGTATGACAAAACAGTGAACTCAACCCATTGGTATGACAAAACAGTGAACTCAACCCATGACAAAACAGTGAACTCAACCCATCGGTACGACAAAACAATGAACTCAACCCAACGGTACAACAAAACAGTGAGCATAACCCATCGGTAGGACAAACATATTTGTGTGATTAAATGTGCACTTATTTACTGTAGATTCCAATGAGAGGGTTTTCTCAGTTGGAAAACTTAATTGTTCCCATTATGATTCATAGTTGATAAAATATGTTTCAACCAAATAAAGCCTTTGATATCCAGCGTGGAAGCTAAGTTTGACTGATATCCCCAAGCAATCTCTCGAGGGATTGTAATGCATCAGTTTAATACCTAGATTCCTAGAAATGATGAGTGCAATTCATGACAAGGAATATATAGATAACAACTCTGTGTGCTATGTTTTGATGGATCGATAAATGGATAACAACTGGATTTGTTGTATGTGATTTTTTAACACACCATTATATGGATGAAAACTTCTTTATTCATTGGATGCGACATTTCGACACATTTCCAACTTCTAAAATGCGTTGTAAAGATGTGATGAGATTCCTCATTAACTAGCTCAACAACAGGTCAGTCCTGGTGGTCGAGTGGGTTAGATGTTGGTACAGTCAGTGCCATTGGCTGTTCATGTTATTTTACTCTAAGGTTATTTTCCTTAAAAAGGGAACAAAGCAGTAAGTGTTAATAACTTAATTAGATAAAGATCAAGATCAAGCCATGATTATTTCAATATTTGCATTTAAATGTTTCCATTACATGACATGACAAGATCCTATATCTCTAAGGAAATCCGTGAATTTGTGATACTTAACCAAGCCGTGTTTCAGAACATTATCCTGTCACCTTCCATTGCAATCTAGATTGAGAATACTTAAATCCAAATGATTCCATCGTTCACGTCACAGCATGTTAATAGTTCAATTGCATTTTTGTGTTTCTACTCGATGTAAATCTGTATTTGTCCTGTTGATTACTGTCTTGCAGATAATAAGCAGCTGATGCTGTTCTGCTTCACATGCAAGGCATGAATTGTGTATGCAAAAATACCTGTCTAAGTAAAGCCTTACAGAATTTCAAATTTTTCTCTGCTTGCTCACCGGACTTCAGGGTAGGACCTCGTTATTCCAATTATTAAGGTAGCAACTTCTCAGCAGAATGTCTGTATTCAAACGGAACTTTGATGCTGAACAGCATGGGTTAGATCAGCATGTGTTTGGGAGTAGCTTGAGTTATACCTTGTGTACTGCTTTCCTTTAAAAAACTTACAAACCTCAATGTCTAAATAACCTCTCCATCAAGAAAAAACATGTCCAACCCATTCCCAAACACAGCAGTACCCAGCCAAATCCGTACCCCTCCTTGAAAACCAACCTGTTCCCCATGCCACCCACAAACATATCCATTCCTCATCCCTCAACCCACAAACATACCCATTTCCCATACCCTCCCCCCAAACATACCCACTCCTCATCCCTCAATCCCCTAACGTACCCATTTCCCATACCCTCCCCCCAAACATACCCATTCCCCATGCATCCCCACCCCTCAAACATACCCATTCTCCATCCCCACCTCCAAACATACCAATTTCCCATCCCTCACTCCCCATCCCCAACTATAGTTTTCCCCTATTTCCCACTCCAGCAACACTGACAACCAAGGAAAACAACAATGCCTTCCAAGCAGCTGAGTCAAATATTGACAATATACAATTTTGAATATATGTTGATTAATGTATATTATGTGAAGAATGATTATGAAACGACTCTGTATCCAATTCTAGTCTTTCATATAAGATGATGAATTTTTATCAATAATTAAAACAGAAATACTTACCCATCACCATTTTGATGCAAAATATTTCAGGTATAAAAAATGACAGCTACTTACCTGAAAGAGAAAAGGCCAAATTTAGACAAATATATTCACAAAATCATTAAACAAGAGAAACATTGGCTTTGATAGTCAATTGGTTCTAAGATGAAAATTAAATCTGAAAGAAAAGACAAGGGAAAATGTCAGGTTGATAATAAGTCAGATTCCTGTAAGAGAAAAAGATATCAATTATATAAAAAAAATGATATTATTGAAAACTTGGATAATGAAATTCTAGACAAATATTTGAATGAAAAGGACAATGCATGGTCATTTAATCAATGAAAGGTAAATATATGACTGAAAACTCTTGACACATTTTATCTCTAGCCATACAGAGAAAAATATCATATCAATCGGGAGTATGGCTTAGTAATGCACACCACACAACTAAAAATATTTTCTCTGTTGATCTCTCAAGGAAACAGACAACACTAACGAGACTGAATGTTTACACATTTAATGTGTAATGTTATATAAGAACTAGGCTTAGATTTTCAATTTGATTTGAGATCCTTTGGCTATATATCATCTTGCATTTTTGGTATTCAGGGTACCTGGGACTTTATTCAAAGAAAAGGCTCTAATCATATTTGTTACATTTGAAATCACTATCTGCAATAGCATAAATTCTTGTAGGTTTTTGAGTCGAGTCCCTATGGGATTCGAACCCATACCCTCAGTGTCAGTCAAAACCTCCATAACTGGCCATACCACTTCTTATAAAGTTCTTGGGTTCGAATGAGTGAGTGAGTTATTGCTTAACGCCGCTTGGGCCATTAGCAGTGAGTCTTGGGTTCGAATCCCACTGGCAACCCATATACCAGAACGTGAGATCGTGAATACAACAACGATTACATTGTTCACTGTCTAAATGGTTGTATTTCTAATTTGTTTTTGGCAAAGAAGAGAAGAGATAACAGTGCACATGGCTCCTTGTGCACCCATAAATCATTGGAGCTTGATTATACATCTCAGATATACAAATCAAACATGTCATTTGCATAGAAGACCTTCTATTCCTGCCTTTTTCAGCCCTTGGAAATGTTCAAGAATTAATCATGTGATATGATAAAATCAAGTTTTAAATGTTTTCTTATTTTTCAAAAGATATGAATAAGATACAATTTTTGGTACGAGATGCTTGGAAATTTTTTTTTTTTAAAAACCGATGCACTATCAGTGCACATGGCTAATGGTGCAAACATAAGTTATCAGGACGCTCATTGCAGGAATGACCTTGATTATACTTCTCAGATACACAACAAAAATGTCATACACATATAGGAGCATTCTATTCACCGCAATTTCAGCCATTGTTTCTTGGTACACAATGTTCAAGCTTCATCCGATGACGAACACCTCCTACAAATACAATAAACAATGAAATAACTTGACACATTGTTCTGATTCTGAGACTGGGAGTTCTTACATTGTCTCTCCTGAAATGATATGGTGATAAACATTTCCTGAGGTTTCTCTACCATAATGTAATTAGTCACAAGAGTGGTTGTTCGTGGCACTGAGGTTTCTGGGGTTATAAATATTTCACAAATATTTGGTGGAGGAAATTCTGCAACATATCCATAGATATAGATCCCTGTTGTTTTACTTCTTATTTAAGTTGCTGTGATAAGAGGTTTAACGCCCGTTTCAAAAGTACTTCACTTATATCAAGACAGCTAGTATTATTGCAGGGAGAAGGCCTGCAACACAATTGAGCCAGTGCATTGCGGCGAAACCTGCAAGCATTGGCTGGGACTAGCAAACCATGGGTGGTACTGCGCTGAATTTCAGTGTAGCATTGCACCCAAACCTGACTGCGAGTAGAACAGTTCTCTACTGCAGACAAAGTTGCCGAGCCCCTGGTGGGATTCGAACCATGGACCTCCTGATCCGAAGCCGAACGCGCTAACAACTGCGCTATCCCGCCCCCCAACTCATGTTGATATATCTGGAATGAAAAGTAATTTCTATAGTCCCAACTTAAGTAAAAAAATATTTCTTCAAATTAAAACTTTTTAGTCATCAATATTCAACATCAATTTTGATAAAAACATAATGAATGGAGTGTAAAGAGTCGCACCTTTCCCAGGTGTTTTACTTAACCAGCCTTTATCCACAAATTGCTACTGTATGTAATACAATAAAACATGTCATGTGGCCTAAATGGAAACATTTCTTAGATAACAAAGGGAAAGTAAAGGCCTCTAATTTAGCTTTGTAGCTTTACAATTCACAGATCATTTCAGTAGCAGGAGGCAAATGGTTAAAAAGGGTGTGTTAAGAAGGCTGATAATTATATAAACACATACATGCATTGCGTAATTTGGTAGATGGGGTTTACCGATTCCTTGATGAGCCAAAATGCTGACATGACATTAGAGGCATTTTACAGACATGTGTATGTTTGCAACAACATGCCTTCAGTTACCCACATACTTCCTTGAGATACACAGCATATAAAATTTGCATAGAGTGTGTTGTTGGGGTCAAATACGTCCACTATCATAAATGGAATTATTTGATTAAGAAGTACATGTTTTGAAATAGGATGTTATTATTTTTTAAGATGTCTATAATTACAAACCATACATGCAAACATATAATTTGGTGGATGAAGTTATTTCTTGCTTGATCAGCAAAAATTCTGACATGACAAAAGAGGCAAGAAACAGACGTGTGTATGTTTGCAGCGACATGCCTTCAGTTCCCCACATACTTCCTTGAGATACCCAGCATGTTGATAATTTAGTCACATATAGAAATTGCTGTGTGGTCTAAATCTAGAGACAATTGATACAAATGATTTCTTTTATCAAAAGTTTAATAAATCCATTATTCATTACGATTTTTTCTTCTAAAGTTGATGTGGTGAAGATCATTTCTGCCTTCTACCGTCGTCTATATACATATATATACATATATATATATTTCTATACTTTTTGCTTCTGGGGAAATGTTTTAAAAAGGTTTTCAGGCATTTTTACAACAACCAAATCTACAATTTAAAATACCATTTGCCAAGGTACCTGTACACAAGGTTTCAACTCGGTCCTTAAGAAGAAGTGGAAACAGCAAAACTTTTAGAAAGATGTATAACAGACAAGCCTTAATATAAACTCCTTTTGCCATTCAGTTTTGATAAGATTAAAATCATAATACAAAGCTCACCTTTATGGAAGGGTGAAACGTTTTAAGGGAAAAAAATTAATCGAATCATTTTCCTAAGTTAGGTACTTCATTAAAGTAATGACAACATAAGATAGCAATTGGTAAAGTTTCTGAAAATCTTTTAGAGATGATAATGATGACAAAAGAGGCATTTTCTCGTAATTTGATATAGTCTCAAGATTTAAGATAATATAACTTAAAGGTTTGACACCATAAATCAAGAAGGAAAAAGCCTTTGCTATTTTTATCACTTCCTGTTGAATTAATCCATTGCAAAATACGCTGACAGTGCATTTTTAAAATTAAGAGGAAATAGAAACAGCTGCTCTTAAATATTCATAACACTTCAAGCAATTGGTTCTCTTCTTTATTAGATGTATGTAAACATGGAATAAGGATGACATGAATGAATTCAAAGCTTACTCCATAAGAAAAAGTGCTAGATTTTCCTTGACCTTAGCGCTAAGATAGTCATTAGCCTTTGTTATAAACCTACCTCATGTATAATGCCTCATTTGACACTTTTTTCAAGAGTGTTAAAAAATAAAATTTCTTTTTCCAAAAGTATCCAAAGTTATAACAGCTGATATTACCAAACTCAGACTTGTATTACATCGTGCCATTATCTGAACACTACCATAGCACTTTGGAGCCAACGAAACAGCCAGCTTAATTTCTTTTTTCAAAGTCACATTTCTACGCCTCATTGCAACGCAATAGAAGTAGATATTGTTTAAAATGCAGCAGTGCATGGAAAACTAAATGGAAAATAAATTCAGACAATCTTGGTTACATTATGTGAGCATACACGATATATCATGTCTCCCAAAGAGTTGTATAATAATGGAGTGAGTGAGTTGTTTAACGCCGCTTGGGCAATATTTCAGCCATTAGCGGCGTTGTATAATAATGGACCATTCATGTTTGTATTGCTGTTATTTAAAGTTTTTAAAGTATTTAAGCTTTGACGGTTGATAAGTTAGAGAAACCACTCCTTTTGAGCTTTGATTGTTGATAAGTTAGAGAAACCACTTCTCGGCTTTACCAGCAATTGCAAACCCCCAAGAGTCAGAAACTCCTCAAACCCTCCAGATTCTCAGGATTGTCCTTCCTCTCCAGGTTTAAACTCTCTTGTAAGTCCTAGTAGTCTTCTTGTCCTCAGAAATGTCCCTCCTCTCCAGTTTTACACTCTCTAATAACTCCTTTCAATGTTTAGGTCCTCATGTTGCTCGTCCTCTCCAGGTTAAATCTCTGGAAATCTTACGTAGGGTTAATCTCTTTTCCATGATTCCTGTTCCTCAGTCATGCAGGAATGACTTATCACTAATAGATGAAGGTGGTAGAAGAAAAATGCCTAACACATAATACACTTTTCTATGTTTTTCTTACCCTGCCAGAAATAATCCCATTCTACTCTGGCTACAAAGTTTTTGCACTAGACTGCTAACATTTGCCATATTATGCAACACTTCAAACAAACAGACTATACAAGATCATAAAAATATTCATATCAATTTCATATAGACTCATGCAGACTTCAAACAATAATTTGATATAGACAGAAGGGAATATTCATGAATACACAATTATCTAAGAGTCCTTGCCGTAGTGATCCAAAGTTTGCACAAAAATACAATTTGACACTTGCCATGAACTGTCTGTACAAAACTGTAAACATATTTTGAATATACCCTGGACACAAATTCTAATAAATACAGACTTCAATCTCTCAATTTCATTATTTGCAACATACGTCCCTGAATATCCTGACAATTTGTACGCGCCAGCACTCGAATAATCTGGTCAGCGTGAAGTTATTCCAAGAACCTAATTACTTCTCCCATACCTCTCGATAATAATCAGTGTAAATGGGAAAAAAGTCATTATTTTGTTTGTATCAGATAATGCGTCCTTATTCGAAACCAGCACTGGACTAACCTCCTTAGCGGCCGTGCCCTGAAAGATTAATAACTTCATGGTGACAGACAGGATCTTGTAAATTGAATAGACGTCAACTCACGATGGAAACTTACCTCCAAAATTGGATTACATTAGATTAAAACTGTGGTCAGTCAGTAAGAGAAACAACTTATTTGTATAATTTTACGAACAAATGAAATTTGCGTGACAAGAAAATAATGTATTGCATACAGTTTGTATGTTCGCAACTCTCTTTGTATGTCTTATGTTGAAATGAAATTTGACAATTCACACTGTTGGGAGTCTCTTAACCATTTCTCTGATGTCTTTGATGTTATTAAAGAAGTTGATATGATAATCGATAATTACAATTTATGGGTATATGCAGCTTCACTTTTCTGAGAAAATGATTTTAAACAAAGGGTTTTTTTGTCGTTAGGTAACTTTAAAGCTATTTTTAATAAGGTGAAGAAATTGCTGATCAATGAATTGTTCTGTTTGATCATTTCTTTGAATACAATTATGCAGAAAAAATAATCCATGTGGCATCTGGACGATACAAGACTAATATTTTTTGTAATAATTCTGTCACACAACAGAAGTTAAATAATCATCAGGTAATTTTCATTCTTTGACAAGCAATCAATGTAGAAACCAATAGTTGCATGCTTTAGGGAATCGAGCCTATTTTCCATTTGTATGTATTCCTGCGCTTTACGTGATACATGTTGCATAAGGCCAGATATGTAATGTCATTTTTTATATATGAAATTGAGTTCCAAATAAAATTGTGATACATATTTCTACTTAAATTGAAAAACCACAGGATCTGTTGATCGGAAAACCCATTGGAATGCCTACATTTTGTCTCAGCAGACATTGTTTAATCAGGACGGTTTTGTGAGAAATCTTTTTTGCGAGAATGTCATTGGTTTGCTCATGTCCAGGTTTTGTCTGTACTATATAAGTATCAGAATGTTCGCATATAAATTCACGGAATCAAGTACTACTATTTGAGTGCAAAGTGTTAAAGAAGCCCTAAGCTCAATCTCGGCCTGTTGTGAAATGAAGATATATTTACAGGCTAAATGGAAACAATTTAATTCAATAGTTAAGGGTTAATCTTCAATCTAAGAGAAGCTAGCATATTGCAGAATGAAATTAGATGGTAAATGAAATTAAAGACTGAGACAACTGACAAAAGTTTTTTCTGGGGAAATTAATTCACTTAATCTCATACACAAATAAGAATTGACTGCGACTCATATAACTCTTTACTTAATTGATTTGAAAGTTAGTACTTCACTTGATCAAAATCCATTAGGAATTTTTTTTATTTTGACAAGCAATCATTTAAGAAACATAAGGTTGGTTAATAGAAGGAAGGATGTCATTGATTAAAGATACTGACTAGCTTAATGGAGCCAATTTCTTTCAGTAGTAATAGGGTTAATTTTCAATATTAGAAAAGCATATTGGAGAATGAAATTAGATGATAAATGAAATTAAGACAGAGAATTGACAAGTCTTTCAATCTTCACTCATGAAGTAAGAGTGTCGTATCTAATAATAATGAAAATGAAAACTTGACCAATTCATCTGATAAAACTAATTGAATAAATCTAATAGTGCTCGAAAGTAAAAGAATTGACGCTGATCATAACACTTAAGATATTGACCTGAAAACCGTTTCTTGATTCCATCTACAAACCTTATTCAAATCATATCTTATTCTACACAACAGACTACATTTGATTTGACCGCGAGATCATGAAAATATCTAAGGTCTGCAAATTTGATCGCAATATGAATTGTGAGCATAAAGGCACAGTAACAAACTTTAAAACGGATATTAGGTGACCTTATGACAAGAAAACAATTATTACCATTTGAGTGAGTTGGGGTTTAACATACTTTCAACAATATTTCAGTTATTAAACACGTGTATGACAAGCATCCAAAAGAGAGTGGACAGATCAAGGAGAAAAGGATCAAAAGGATAAGGGAAAGACAGAAAGATAGAAAGCAGGTTTTAGAATGACTCAAATTTGGTCTGGCTTCTACCCTTCGACCTGTCCAGCTTGGGTGCCCCTACCAGGAGCATGTAAGCTCCAGCTGGCATAGCTCTCAGGATCTCTGAAGCACGCAAACCACCACACCGCGATAAGGTGTCGAGTCCAGTGGTATCACCATTTGCCTGTCAATCTAAATTTTAAAAAATTTAAAATTCAAATTTGAAAAACTTAAAATAACTAAGCTCATCTAAGCTGTGTTAATTTATTTTCCTAGATTCAGAGGTGTTCACACTAGAATGGCCACATGCAGTTCTTACTTAAACCAGACACCTTAATCTATGACTATAGATAATTGGGTTTTGCAATAAAATCTTTTACCCTCTGAAGAAAATATATTTTAAATAACTAACATGTGATCGGAAATTTAGAAAGAAAAAAAAGGCCTTTAAAATTATTCATTGCAATTTTGTTTTTGTAGGATCGTGTCTAACATTTCCTTATTATTGGTTCAAAGATGGTTTCAAGCCACACACCTTTGACATCTATATGATATCTATATGACATCAAGATGTGAGGATAGCATTTTAATGCTACATACAGCAAAATCTATGTTTACTTCAAAATCTCTGGCCCTGAACAAGCCTAAAAGCTCGGACAACTTCGAATATAGTTTTTCATGATCTCATTGTTCAAGTTATGAATATAAATTTGTTTGGCTATAAGCCCCTTCATGTTGTTAGAAATTAAAGTGTTGATTGTATGATTTTCAGCTTTGACCCTTCATGAATATATTTTCTCTGAAAGTTTTTGATACAGTTAACCCTTTGCCAGCACATAATGTAGTCAGCAAGTTGAGCATCAAATGTGTGCAAGGAATTAAAAAAAGATATATATACATGTAAATGACATCTGCAAGTGGATTACAGTTTATACTCTTGGTGGCATTTAATCAGGTCAGAGGTAAATTTACGTTTAGGAGAGAATTTTCAAATTAACTTATCACACATGGACTGAAAATCAAGCTTTATCTATCACCTAAATGCATATATGCAAATGTAATCTCTCAAGTAGAGAAATAAATCAAAGTTGATGGTGACAATGAATAAATTGTCATTACAAATGCCAAAATTACTTCAAAGTGTGACTTTTGTATTGTAATGCAATGCAAATATAGAACCTTAAGTGACAAACTTTACTGAATATTCAAGTGTGCTTTATGTTCATGTGTATAGGAGCATGTCTGCTCTCAGTGAACTATACTGACTGGATTCCACACCACCTAAAATATTGTGCAAGACACATTCATCTCAATCAAGAATATCATCAGGACTACCAAAATCTAAAATTTCACTTCAATGAATGAAACTTGTCCACATTGTTGCATTTACAAGTTTATTTAGATTCAAGAGCCACAAATAAGAGTAATTGAGGGGTCCAAATGACGCAGTATTTAAAACGTCTATAAAACACACCCTAGTCCTTGAAGATGAAAATATTCTAAGCTGAAATAATTGACTGTTATATGGTTTATTACTAGGAATTACAATGGTGTTTGGTTGCATTTTACAGTCGTTTTAGCGACCCGTCATTCAGACCCTTCCATTACTCTTAGGCCAAAATAATATTTCAGAAACGGTTAGGCTTTGTAGACTCATTACTTATCAATCACCCCTTCTGTATAAGATACAAGATGTCTGCAGTGTCAGCAAATATATGTATGTATCAAAGCCAATGGTTTGTTATCCGTCCATGCTTTAATACTGATTTCATTGTTTTGATTTATCTTTCAACGTTGGTAATAACAGAATATTGTATTTGTGCCCATGACATACTATGTTTATGAAATATGATTGGCATAAACATAAAATAATTGGTACATTCCTTGCTTTGCTGGAAAAATACTTATATTTAAGCACTCATGTCATAAAAAATAGTATGTCATGAACACTATGGCTTAATTTCGTCCTAAAAAGTATTCATGTAATTGATATCAGCTGCACGATTTCCTTTGAAAACTATTAATACATAAACTATTAATAGTAAACTATTGACCTTAATAGGAAATCTTTAGAAATAATTTCATTTACAAATTTCAAAGATGAAAGATCAAATGTGGCTTTAATTTGCCAAATTAGAACATAAAAAAGAAACTTTCTTTCATTTGGTTATTAAATCAAATTATCCAGCGTCTGTTTGATGGATCTGTCAACTCATA
Source organism: Phorcus lineatus (assembly GCA_921293015.1). NCBI lineage: Eukaryota > Metazoa > Mollusca > Gastropoda > Trochida > Trochidae > Phorcus > Phorcus lineatus. Next base: position 26,418,251 of record OV121092.1, on the reverse strand, counting down.
ATGTGATTTACATTCAAGGAATAAAGAAAATGAGTAAAGAATCAATGTTTCTCCTAAAATCCAGAGCATATAAAAATTATTAAGAACATTTAAATGCAGTTTATCTGATTTATTAGCTTAAGAATTTCGTCTCCATGAAAAAAGTAAATTTCCGAACACTTCACTACTCTATGACTCTCAGTGCGGTGAATTCAAAGCGACGTTATCATGTTTAGAACGTCATAGCATTGTGATGTCATTACTTGATGATGTATTTAAAGCAACTGTGATGACACGAATTTGAAATATCACTTGACCTCTCACAAGCCACATCTCCTGTGGAACACAGTTTTGGATGATATTTTCATTTAGATGATGTAGTCACTCTTTAAACAAATGTTTTAATTTGAGTAAATTTAAGCTCTTGTCTTTGCCTTCTCCAATTGATGTAGTATTTGCTACCTTTTGCCTATGTTTTACAAAAAGCAAGTCTTAAATATTTCTTATGCGGAATTAATACAATCAGCATTCCTTTATATTTACACATACTGAAAACCAGCAAAATGCAATTTTCAGAAAAATTTTCAAGAGAAAGTTTTGAAAAACCTGAAGGTAGAAAGAAATCCTAAGGTTCTTTAGTGTCTAAATGTCAATTAGAGCTTATTTCACACCTTGAGAGTTGAAAAAACAACCTAAAAGATTGGAAGGAAAACTTTCAACAGATATGCAGCCCTAAAACCACTCCAAAGCTTTTAAAACATGCCTTTAAATCCAGAGATATTTTATATAACAATTTCATGAAATATCACATTTATTTGCTTTCAACATATCACTTAACTGTGTAGAAAGAACTACCTAATTGAACTCATGCATAACAGTAATAATAGATTCTTGCTCATAATATTTTAACCTTAGGATCACTTTGCCTGAAACATAACCCTTTGAGAAAGAAATGGCCATTTTGTCCGAGGCTTCTTTCATATATATGTAATAAGATAGCAAATTGTTTTAGAATTTAGGTTTTGGAGACTGAGCGCAAGTCTATATCAAAACCTTATAAAGAATGTTTGATAACGAGACATTTTAATCTAGTATTGCACTGAAGTCTTACTTCATGAAGAACAGCAGGATCCTTTTAGATAATGAATCTTATCCCACTCATTGAAAATCTTGAAAGGTTCCTGGTGATAGAATGAGGTCATGGACATTATGCATTATCAGGATTGTACTTGCTTACAGAATAAATGGAATCGTTCCTTTTTAAAGGCTGAGGTCATCAACATATGTACTACCAGGGTTATATAATTCTTGCTGACAGAATTACTGGAATCATTCCTACTAATTGAAAAACAAGGTAGGTCATCAAGATCTGTACTTGTAGGATTGCTCTTGCTGACAGAATTAGTGGAATCATTCCTAATAATTGAAAAACAAGGTAGGTCATCAAGATCTGTACTTGTAGGATTGCTCTTGCTGACAGAATTAGTGGAATCATTCCTAATAATTGAAAAACAAGGTAGGTCATCAAGATCTGTACTTGTAGGATTGCTCTTGCTGACAGAATTAGTGGAATCATTCCTAATAATTGAAAAACAAGGTAGGTTATCAAGATCTGTACTTGTAGGATTGCTCTTGCTGACAGAATTAGTGGAATCGTTCCTAATAATTGAAAAACAAGGTAGGTCATCAAGATCTGTACTTGTAGGATTGCTCTTGCTGACAGAATTAGTGGAATCGTTCCTAGTAATTGAAAAACAAGGTAGGTTATCAAGATCTGTACTTGTAGGATTGCTCTTGCTGACAGAATTAGTGGAATCGTTCCTAGTAATTGAAAAACAAGGTAGGTTATCAAGATCTGTACTTGTAGGATTGCTCTTGCTGACAGAATTAGTGGAATCGTTCCTAGTAATTGAAAAACAAGGTAGGTCATCAAGATCTGTACTTGTAGGATTGCTCTTGCTGACAGAATTAGTGGAATCGTTCCTAGTAATTGAAAAACAAGGTAGGTTATCAAGATCATTACATGTAGGATTGCTCTTGCTGACAGAATTAGTGGAATCATACCAGGTAATTGTAGAATGAGGTTTGGAACATTTGTACTACCTGGTTTAATCTTGATAAGAGAATTACTAGAATAATTTCTGGTAATAGAATGACGAGGTTATAAACAAACATCCATACTACAAGGATTATTCCTGGTAACAGTTATTGGAATCATTCCTGACAATGGAATGAAGTCATCAACATCCATACAAAGATTATTCTTGACAACTTCTATAGGAAAGAGGTGCTATTTTTCACAACTTAAAAAGGTGGTCAGGGAATGTTTAGTGCTTTGATTACAGTCAGTCAAAAGAGGTTGAACATGAACAAAACTTTTCTTTTTTTATTCCATGATGTTCAGTTGTAGATGAATCTAAAAGGACAAAGATGAACAGACAGAAAAATACATTTTCCCACATGATGAATGGTTTCCATCCGTGTACGATTACACAATATATCATCGAGAGACGTAAACTGGGATTGGCTACAGACTCCTTTGCTGAAGATATACAAGGACGTAATCAAGATGTCCTCCGATTAGACAGGATGAAGGATGAATCGTTGCTCTATACCTCGATCAGGTTCATAATCTCAATCAGGTGATTTTATAGTTTCAGAGACAACACTCCTTTCCAGTTGTCAAAAAAAGTTTTTGACCTTACAATCAAGTACGGCTTGTGGTTTGAAAATCTCAACTAGTCCTCCAAAAATTTGACAAGCCCTGCAATATCAAAAGAGTTAGTAAACCTAAAATCACACAAACAAGACCGGCTAGCTGACCTTTTATCCAACAAGCCCATCTGAAATTAACCAGTTATTGGCAGACGGGCAAGCACATATGTTGAACAGTGCTGAGTTATAATCTACAAGCATTATGTCTCAAAACAACTTGATAACCACCAATTTATCAAGAAGTGCTTCATAAGCTTTGAATACAAGTGCTTTTTTATGAATATTATTTATTGAAAACACCATATAGCTCCCTTGAATTATCTGGTCAATTTCATAAGTTGGTTTTAAAACAATAACATGTAATTTCTTTTCTCATACTTCACTCTGCTTAATATGCCAAAGACGTAAACATCACTGACATTTTCTCATGAACATCAGGATTTTAGGTATATAAAAATCATTTCTCATATGAAACATTCTTTAATGTGGGTAATGGTACACAGTTGAAATATCTCAGCCTAGTTGGTGACATGGAAAGATTACTATACAAGGTTTTGAGCAATGTTACTTTCTATCCCATGAAATCTTGTTATCTATCAAGTCAGACAAATATCTGTTAAACACGTTACTGTACAAGGTATAGGGCAATGTTACTTTCTATCCCATGAAATCTTGTTATCTATCAAGTCAGACAAATATCTGTTAAACACGTTACTGTACAAGGTATAGGGCAATGTTACTTTCTATCCCATGAAATCTAGTTATCTATCAAGACAGACAAATATCTGTTAAACACGTTACTGTACAAGGTTTAGGGCAATGTTACTACCTATCCCATGAAATCTTGTTATCTATCAAGACAGAAATATCTGTTAACCAGATTACTATACAAGGTTTTGGGCAATGTTACTACCTATCCCTGTAATCTTGTTATCAATCAAGACAGACAAATATCTGTTAAACACATTACTGTACAAGGTTCAGGGCAACTATCCCCTATAATCTTGTTATCTATCAAGACAGTGAAAATTCTGTGACAGAGATTATTATACATGTTTAGGGCAATGCTATATCTTAACCCTGTAAACTTTTTATATCTATCAAGTCCGACAAATCTTCTTTTCTCTGGCCCTGTAATGAATGAATCCAATTAAGTAAAAATAACATTCATTAATCATGCAAAAAAAGGGAACAACGCTACATTCATTCAACATTTTAAGGTAAAGCATTACCTAAAATGACCACAGGAAAATCAAAGAATGATAAATCATATGTTCAACCAATACAACACATTGAACAAGCTCCTACTTATGTATTCATTATTACTTTTGCCTATCAAAGCTGAAGGTGAGGTGAGGTGAGATGGTGTTTAACGCCGCTTTCAAGATTATTTCACTTACATCGCGGCTGGTAGTATTAATGCAGGGAGAAAGCCCGCAACACCATTTTGGCTATTGGTTGCGGTGAAACCTGCGAGCATCGGCTGGAACTAGCGAACCATGGGTGGTACTGCGCTGAATTTCAGTGTAGCATTGCACCCAAACCTGACTGCGTGTAGAACAGTTCTCTACTGCAGACAAAGTCGTCGAGCCCCTTGCGGGATGCGAACCACGGACCTCCTGATCCGAAGCCGAACGCACCAACCACTGCGCTATCCCGCCCCCTATCAAAGCTGAAAGATGTTGATTTATATAAGGACCTTTTTCCTGTATTTTGAAGAAATTTCCTTAATAAATCATTTTGATAAGTGTCCTTTGTTTTAGCCTAGGGCGCTTAATATGTTCTCTTTTAAATGAAACGGGATGAGATAAATAAAACATGTTTCTCATGATGTAATTCTTGTTCAATTTTCTGCCTTACAACAAATTTAACGCAACTTTATATGTTTTTATTAAATTTGCTTTTCATTTTCATTTAGATGTGCAAATGGCTTAGGTTAGAAAGGCTGAAAGCTTCAAAAATATATCTCTGAAAATATCACATCAAAATTCTACTATTTTAGCTTGTTTTAAAGGGATATAGTATAGTGTAGGCTTTGAAGTGATATCATATTATGTACATTTCATTTGTCAACAATATGTTGACATAGGGTGTTGACCTTCTTACATTTTTTTTTTCATACTTATATATATATATAAATAACCATAGTGATATTAATCGCACGAAGACCATAGATTAAGTGACATAAACTTTTGATTAGTTGTAGGACAATAGTATATCAATTTCAAGCATAAGCCTGAAGGTGTCAATCGGAGTCTCCCAATACTTGATCTTTAGTTTGAGCAAATACCGTGTTTTGAAGGTCAAGGCTGCTAAGACAAATGTCAAAGGATTAATAGAGGATTGAGAATATTCTTATTCATCAGAAAAAAATGGCATATTCTTAAAAATTATCATAAAATTTATGTGTAAAGTTTACTGAAAGCTGGAGCTGAAATCTCCTACTAAAAAACTCAGCCTCGAGAAATATGTGTGTATAGCACACATGAAGGAACTCTAGTCTTCCAAAGGATAACCGGGAAAGCTCAACTTGAAACCACATTGCTGACTGTACAACCATACAAGTTTGATTGCAACAAAGATTTCTGGTCCAGAAAAAGTTATGGGTATGTGGGAAGGAATGTTGGAAGAAAATTGCCTCTACAGTGTGTCATCAATAATGAACATCAACTGCGACTAATGGATCAAGATGAAATATAATTTTATAAATCATGCAGGACCAAGGGGCCTATCTCATTAATTCATGATTATCTAATTAATTGCTATATATAAGGAGATATCAATTTCAATTACATCATAAATGTATGAGAAATTATGCATTAAATTGCCAAAGGGTCAGCTGTGCTCTGGGGTTTATACTCAATCTCTATGGCTTAATTGTGAACCCACTTAGTTGATACTTGCCTTTATCTTGCTGGGCTTAACATTATGAGGATATGGTATGATTTGTACCATTTGAGGTTAGTCATTCATATCTCCCCTTCTGAATCCCATTCTAATAGCAAATGATCTTTCAATATCACCATGATTAAATGAAAATGCAAAATATAAATATCTTATAAAGTGTCAGTTAAAATTCTCTCAACATCTGGTTACTGAAAATTATGGTTCTCCATCCATATTTTATTTTTTCAAAATTCAAAATCCAATTTTTTATTTCACAAATATGATCTTAACATCTTTGTTTCTATATATTGTGGTGCACTATATACGTGATAGTTGAAGTGCTAATGCTGCTTTCAAGAGTATTTCATTTATAAAGCATATGCTGGTATTATCGCAGGGAGAAAGCCCGCAACAACATTATGCTTACCGTATATGACCGGGTATAAGCCCCCTTCGCGTATAAGCCGACCCCCTTTCTCAACCCCCCAAATCCCAGTAAAAACCCGGTATCTCATGTATAAACAGACCCCGTTTTCTACACTTCCCGGCTGACTGGCAAGTTCAATGGCAGGTTGATGTTACCATTGATACTTGATCTGGCTTTATCAAAACATTCTTGATTTTTCAGGCGTTTATCAAAAATAAAAGATTACTACAAAATAAAATGTTGACTTACGGTGTTTTTTGTTTGAATAAAATCATGCTTCATTCCCATTACACGAACTTTTTAGACAAACTTCCATGCTACTTTCGATAACGTGTGTAAAGAAAACGGTGCCAGGATAAATTGTTACCCAGTAAAAAAGACAGACATGATTGTTTCATATTTAAACAATATGTATTTATGCAGTCGCAGTTTCAGCCTATGTACAAACAAAACAATAACTAGATCAGACGTTTCACAAGTCTGCTTCGGTGATGGGGCCGTCTATTACCGGTACATGGGCACAGGAAACGTTAATTACAGCTTTAATTGCTGTTAATTGATCATCAAAGCTAAGACGTTGACCCAATACATTATGTCATTACTAGTTAATTAACATCTAACAGATCTCTTAACAACCTGAATAACATGTTCATCCGTCATGCGCTAAATGCTTATTGTCTATCGATACCTACGGTAAATCTCATTTGATTGTGCCGCATTATTTAAGTTGCCTATTTATAAATTCACTGACTCATTCGTAGTGCTTAAAATATATGACAATGCGATAACAAATTTATTGTGAATTACTGTTCACCTTCTCAACTAAGAACACTTTAAAATTGTACAGTATTACTGCTTGATGAGAACTTTGCCAAATAAGAAGTTTGCCGACTGTTAGATGAGTATCAAATATATACTATTATACTTTGCTATCTCAGAAACAATGCGACAACTTATTTTCATTTTGTTTAATTGAATTATCGTAAATTTTTGCACGAGGTTCCATCTCATATAACACCGTTTCTATTCAACTTCTCATTGGTCCACGTCACAAATGCTAGTCACTCGCATTCAGGTCAAATTATTGATCGATATTTGCAAGCTAACACGTGTTGCGTGTTGAATATTACCGGTACATAAATTATTTATATATCTTTAACTTTCCATTCATATTTTTCTCAATATATTGATTATAAAACAACAATAAGACAAAGGTATATTTATTTCAAACTTTTATTATTTAAATGACATCGATGATTATGCACTGCCTTTGATGTAAACATTGTCTCCCTGGACTCGCTCGGCTTGATAAACCGGGCTGGATACTTACCTGGCCTCAGGAATTTTTGGTCTGAAACATAGACTTAGGGTATAGGCCGACCCCCCCTCTTTGACCCGGTCAGTGAAACCTACAAGCAACAACTGGAACTACCGGACCATGATTGGTACTGCACTGAATTTCAGTGTAGCATTGCACCCAAACTTTACTGCGTGTAGAACAGTTCTCTACTGCAGACAAAGTTGCCGAGCCCCTGGCAGGATTCAAACCATAGACCTCGTGATCTGAAGCCGAACGCGCTAACCACTGCACTATCCTTGGTGCACTATAAACCTTTATTCCAATTTTATTCAGTTTCAGACATTTAAGGTAATTTTGTCATTTATACAGAACCAGTGGCCTTACCTCATCAATTCATGATTGATTAACTGCATGAGGAAATATCAATTTGGATTACATCATAAACTCCATTAAAATGCCAAGTCAATCAACAACCCTCAAGGATTCCAATAACTATCACTCCGTAGAGATTGTGGACACACACGTGACCGCTAGTTGCTGTAATCTTACCAGCCCATACATTATATGTACAACCTGAGCTTACTCAACTTTTATATCTTCAATTGTAACCTCTGTTCTAAGGAGAAGGGCTTTTTTAGTATAAACTTGGGAGAGAATCAAAATTTTGTAGGATTCTAAATTCTGTAAACATCTTTAGGTTTTTTTTCAGTCAAAAATTGTGGTTCTCTTCCATTTCTCATTCCATTTTTCAGACATTTGGAATTAAAAAAAAAAATTCTTATCCTCAAATCAAAAGCCTTTTAAAACCAAATTATTCCAAATCAAAATATTCATTCCATATTCAAATTTCTAATTTCCATCAAAAACTTGCCCCTAGAACATTTAACCTTTACAATTATTGAACCTTGAATTGACCTTTCACCTTCCTCATTAAATATGGTCTTGCTATGCATCTTTCATCCCTTTGCCATCGTTCACCCTTTGAACAAATTTGCTATTGGTATTACCAGTGGTTATGCATTATCCAGCAGACAAGTCATGAATGTGGTGATTATCACATGTCGGACATAATCTCCTATTATCTCACCATCTCTATAGTATGTTATTATTCATAATTATCCATCCTTCAGGGACAACTCAACCATATCACATGCTGGCTGGTGTAATCGTGTAGCTAGTGGTCTCCTCTATAGATCAACTCCAGAGACATCTGACCAGCCTTCTCACACACTTATCCTCGGGCTAATTGTGCAGCTACCAGCTCTATAGATCAAGTCAATAGACATCGTGCTACTCTCTATGACAGTTATCAGTGCAATTTGGAATCTACGGTGCTATTATACAGAACAACTCCTCTGACAATTCTGTATCATACACTTGAGGTTTAATGATGCATGATGGGATCATTTGAGTTATATGCATGGCATTATGCATGCATTCTTTCTCTTATGGTGTTTTCATATGCAGTTGTCAATTTATTCTTTAAAGTAATGAAGTTCAATTTTGAATCTAAGGCGCTATCATACAGAACATCTCAGCTGACAATTCTGTATCACACACTTTGAGGTGAAGTGACTTGTATACCCAATCCTTTTTGTAATACATTCACCATGCATTCCTACTCTCGTGGTAAATCTATATGGAAAATTTTGATAAAAAAAATTCATGAAGAAAAAGGAGTTCAATGGATAAACCATTTCTTTCCTGCAAGATAATGTAATCAAGAAAACGTCATTTGTTGATGTTGATAACTTCAGTAGCATTTTCACCACAGAAGTGAAACATCCATAAAACTTAATTGTGATGTGAGGTGAGGTTATGTGTATTCAATGCCGCTTTGAAGAGTATTTCACTCATCATGGCAGCTAGTATCATGCAGGGAGAAAGCCCAAATTACTAATGTGGTTATCTATTGCGATGAAACCTGCGAGCATTGGCTGAAGCAGCAAAGCATGGGTGGTACTGCGCCGAAAGTCTGTGAAGCATTTCACCAAAACCTTAATGCAAGTAGAACTAAAGTTCTCTACTGAAGACAAAGTTGCCGAGCTCAAGCCGGAACTTATTACTGTCTCCATGACAAAAAATTCCAATGTCGCTCTACGATATAATAATACATTCAAGACATTGTTCACTATGATGGGCTTCTAAGAAGTATAGCATGGGATGACAAGAATACTTTACTCTGAAAGAAGTTGTACAAGGATGTGCCATTAGAAACCTTTAAAGTACAAGTGTTTCTTATTTTTACAAAAAATATTATCTATCAAAGGATGTGCCATTAGAAACCTTTAAAGTACAAGTGTTTCTTGTTTTTACAAAAAATATTCTCTATCAACGACATAAATAGAATATGTCCTTGGTTATATCATATGTCTACATATACGTTTATCTTGTCATAAAAAAATTTCTGGATATCATGGGGGCGTTTGTGAATTCAGTAGAACCTTGAAAGTATAATATTGATTTCAGTCTCCTTCGTACAGGAGCTATAAGAGACGTTGTTTCAGGATGTTGTGCTTAAGTTTACAAGAAGAAAACAACTACTGTTATTGTCCTATTTCACACCAAAGGCGCTTAAATTTTTTTTATAATTTTGGGCGCTTATTACAAAGGCTTAATTTTCATTAAATTCTTGAGATTATAAAAAGTAAATATTTGGCGACTTGGTTTACGTTAAAAATTGTTTGACTGCTGCTAATTTATGGAATAAAGAGACAGTTACTTATATGGGAGGCTAAATTTGAAATCTACCTCCCTGACTAAAGGAGTGAGACTCATGTTTACAATGAAAATGCCCAGCTTTATCACACAGGGAAAGATATGAGAAGGGGGTGCTTTTTATTATGCAAGTTACAAATATGGTGAAGAGGCACTTATAGGTAGGGGTGAAACGGTTCACTACTACAGTAGATGAACCGCGGTACTTTACGTTTGGTTCAGTGCACTGTACAGTAACATGGATTATCGGTTTGTACCGCGTATTTAATTTGTTTCCAAAATATCATTTTAATAACTTAAAAAAACAATGATATTTATACAAAAAGTCAAAGATCAAATAATTTGTATTTATAAACATTCAACATCTTCAAGTTTCGAAGTGGTAACGATACCTGTCACCATTTTCCCGGAATTAAACATTCGGAACGATTTAGTTTGATCTTTAACTCTCGACAATAGTGTTTGAATGTTTTGACTTTTAGAGATCTCGTTCAAAGAAATAAGGCTTTTATTGGTTTCATACCGAACCAGAAATGAACTGAACTGAGGATCCTGTACCGCAATGCGCACTGAAACGAAGCTCAAGCGTACTGTTTCACCCCTACTTATAGGGTGAGGACGCTTATAACGTCAAATACGGTATAGCCTTTATTGATGCACATGATTTTCTAATAAATCATTAAAACATGTGACTGAATATCCAATCTGTATTTAAATGGGGCAATAACTTTTTATTATCCCCAACTGGCTTTGATAGTAGACATCAACCACTATCTATAATTGACAAGTACATTAAAATCAACAACCAAATCAACAACCAAATCAACAATCAAATCAACAACCAAATCAACCAAATCAACAACCAAATCAACAACCAAATCAACAACCAAATCAACTATCAAATCAACAACCAAATCAACTATCAAATCAACAACCAAATCAACTATCAAATCAACAACCAAATCAACAACCAAATCAACAACCAAATCAACAATCAAATCAACAACCAAATCAACATTCTTCTGCATCATCAGGTAATGACCTGGCAAAGCTTCAGACTCACTGAAAACATTTATGATAATGCAATGACAGTGATACAAGTGCATCAAAACAAAAAACTTTTAGACAACATATCAGGATATTATATCGTGAGGGCCCATGATACATTGATATATCGCCATTGGAGACAACATATCCCGATACTATAAACATGATCTGTTTCAAACAAGTATACAAGCTGACAAAGTTTTTATTCTATTCTAGAGATTACATTGATTAGACAAACAAAAAATGAATAATATTTCTGATTTTTATCCTCAAATTCACTCTCTGATTTTGTGATTTCAATCCATGTGATGTTTTTGACAGATTGGTTGATAAGAAATAACATTATATTCTATAGCTTATCTATTCTTCTATCATGAACTGCAGCAAATAGGGATATGTAATGTATGGCAACAATGGTATCGTGATGATTATCGTCTCGCAGGTTCCTTGGCGATACCTCCATGATACATCGTCTCACCTAATAAAACAGGAACTGGGATTTATTGGCACTAAGGCCAAGATACACAAGTCTAATTAAAAGACACAAATTCTTTACATATTTCATGGATGAGCTATCAACTTTTGCAGAGTCAGCTAAATCTAAAAAATTGTCATGAGTCAACAAAACTGGGCCAGACATTAATAAATGTCAATATGATGGCATTCTTTCGTTAACACTTAAAAATGATGGTGAAAAAGGCCATTTGAAAACATTAAAAAGTGGAAAGGTGACTTAATGTCCATTCTACCCATCCTGGTGGTAATTAACCAACAACTCATTAAGTCCTTTGAAAATTCTGAAAACCTGATCATATTTCTTTCCTTCAAAAAACATGTCAGACGACTGGTCAAAATTGAACATCCATTTTAAGATTTTCTATGTCATCCTTTGAAAGCTGAAGCCGTTTTTCATCAACAAATGTAAATTTATACAGTGTATCTGTCCCCTAGATAAATATTTAGTATCAAAAGAGGACTCATTGTTGAACTAACCCCTTTTTCTAACTGCATAGAAAATATGTACATTTTCAAAGAAACACAGACTTCAAGAATATGATATTTGAACGAAGACATTTTTGCTTGAATAACCTACTTTCTGATTCTTGTTCAAATATCTTTGTTGTAGATGTAGTATAATATCAGAATCCATCAATTTGTATTCTTGATGATGAAAATTGCATTTTTATAACATCTTTGAACCAATTTTTGTCAAATAACATTTTACACAATATAACATACATCAGATAATGGATGCTTTTAGCATGTGAAGTTTGACTCAAAATTTAAAAAGATACAGCTACATAGCTTATGCTATGTCAAACGTTTAAAAAAACCTTTGATATAAACTACAAATGAAAATAGTAAAAGATTACAAAAATTATGTTATGAGATACACTTATCCTCCTACATTTTCAGCTTTTGTATTATAAAACCCCATTACAGTGGAAGGAGGTATTGACTATGAAAACATGATTGTTCATTTGAAGAACAAAATTATATATATGTAAAAACTTTTTCTGAAAATCGATTCTTTGCAAGAGACCAGTACAAACCTTTTTGAACCTCTTAGTGCTTAGATAATAGTAGCCCAATATTAATCAGTACTTATGAGAGAGCTTCCAAAATCAAGGAAGGGAAGTTATACAGTAAACATTGTCTCTTAACATCAAATGAGTTGATAAAAAAAAATGGCTCCTTTTATTCAACTCCTGAATACCCTTCAATGTAAAAAAAACCGATTCCATTCTAGAGAAGGGCATTTTCATTACTGTTTTGTAATCTTCTGCAATAAGTGCTGCCTTGGGCAATAACATTGAAAACAGATTAAATCCTTTTAAACCAAAAAATGTATTCCCTTATAATGACATAAGACACACACACTCATAAATGATACATGTCATTACATGATACATGATATTAGTGACAACATCTGTATAGTGTATATATTTCATCTAATTAAGTAACTTTGATAACATAGGCCGACCCTGGCAAGGGAACAGTTAACTTTGAAAAACGATGAAAACCTTATTATGTGAAAAGTAAACAATTTTTTTTAACAATAACTGAAGTCATACAGTAAACGACACAGGTGAATGAACACGACAGGTAGATAATAAGAAACGGAATCAGTCAGGTGTGTCATTGCTGTGAGTCAATCTCGAAAGGTGAGAATACAAGGACGTAACGGAGAACCTGTGTTACAAAGTTCAACACCACATGATATGGGCATAAATCCTCTCTTTGAGATTATAACGTAGCCTGTACAAGTAGTAAACCTGTAGCCTCGTGACATTTTGTATCTTGATGATCCTTTTGAACTTCCCATATAATTGAGTAGATAAATGTATTGAAGTTTCAAAAGGGAACAAAATTTAGTATTTCATTTTCAAGGTATATTGCTGATCATACTTTTATATCAACAGCAAAATAAACTTTATATATTTTTTTTTCAAGTTTTTGTTAGGTACATTAACATTAAAATAACAAAATACACTGCATTTTTGTTGATTTTTTATCTATTTCTTAATTTAGAATATTTATAGGTTTTGAATATTAACAGGAATAACATAAACAATCTATTTTTCAAAACTGATTCTCATTCATGTACCAATAGTGAGTGAGTGAGTTACTGTTTAACGCAGCTTGGGCAATATTTCAGCCATTAGTGGCGCATGTACCAATAAACACCAACATTTTCACAGGTGAATATATAAAACAGGTACTGATGAAGTAGAAAGGGACAGCACAGAACAAGTCACAGTGACTGCAGGAATTGCTTTTGCATTTGGGGGAGTAATAAACTTTTAGTCTTGTAACATTTTGTGTCTTGATGTTCCCTATGAATTCACATATAAAAGATCAGAAAAATGGATTGAAGCTTCACAAAGTAATATTGAAGACATTTATATCTTCAATATCGCTTAGGAAATTTTTTTATAATTTTTTTTTTTATAAATTTTGAATTCAACTTTTAAGGTATATCACTAACATACTTTTATAGAAATTGTCAATTTGTTGAATTTTATGGATTTCTTCACCAAAATTTTGATAAATTTTTAATCATCTGACAGGAATACAAATACAAATAAGCAATGTATTTTTCAAAACTGATTCTCTCTCATATCAAATCTTTCCTTCAATACTGTGCAGATTAACACAAAATTAACAGAAGACTAAACAAAATTTATACACAAAAATACATTCTTAATATGAAAACATTCTTTTTTCTAATGCATAAATGAAATATTTTGCATTACTGTAAAATCATAAAATTTAGCGGGGGTTTAATTTTCGCGCTTTTTGCGCAAAGCCATAATGCGCGAATAATAAAACATCGCGAAATATTATAGTTATGAACATGAAGAAAACCAATAACAGACAAATAATTTGGTTGACACATTTTATTACTCACAGGAATGTTTGGTTCGTTCATTAATGACGAGTCACTAATTAGAGCTCTCACAAGTGTGTACATCGTACGCCGATATGCACGTTGTTTGTTGTGCAAACACAGTCATCACAATAATCCGGCCTGGCGGAATCCACTCTTGATCGCCAATATGCGTGTCCTGATGTTTTGATTGCGGTACGCTTGAGCTTCGATTCGGTGCTTATATTTTCGGTTCGGTATGGTATTTCTTTGAACGAGATCTCGAGAAGTCACATCATTCAAACAGGAAAATTCCGGGAAAACTTGGCGACAGGTATTGTTAACACTTCAAAACTTGAGGTCGTTTAATGACAATAAATAAAAAAAAATTATCATTGACTTTTTGAATAAATATTGTTTTCATAAGTTATTTATTACTTGTTTCAATGTAATCTTTGCTGCACGGTGCATGTAGTTTTGCTCATCAAATTTTTACTATTGCTTAGTCGATATGCGCGAAAATTAAACCCCGCGAATCAGTCATTTTTTATGTTTGCGCGAAAATAACACCCTGCGAAAATAAATTATTTTACAGTATTCAGAGATGTTTGCAGATTTTTTATGACATCAAAGTGTTGAATTTTACTATACTTGGAAACAGATAGAAATGATATAAGGAAAATTGTCCATAAGTAATGCGCAGGCTCCGCAGAGAAGCAAATAATGATATTCATCTTAAATTAATATCTCATGTCAAATATACCGAAATCCACCAAATGTTACACAGGTGAATATATAAAACGGCTACAGATGAAGTAGAAACAGCCAGATCAGGTACTTAACAAGGACACAGTGACTTAGGGGATGGCTGTAACATTTGCATTTGGAGGATTAGGGTTGTAACATGAGCCGTCTTACGACTAACATACGGCTTTACATTGTGTTATCAGCGACAGATCAAACACAACATGTGTCAAAGAGGTGATCAGATTTGATATGGGTTAAAAGGTGATCAAAAGGTTATTTAACAGTACATGATCAAAAGATGATCGAACATTGATTATTCAATGATCTAAAGGTGACAAAAAAATGCTGATCTTATCATAATCAAAAGCTAATCAAGAGCTGATAAAGAATTAAAATGGTGATATTCAACAGTATTAAATAGTGATATTCCACAGTAAAAAACATTGTGATATTCCGCAGCATTCAAATGATGATTTCACAGCATTCAAATGATGATTTCACAGAATTCAATGCTGATTTCACGATATTCAAATCATGATTTCACAGTATTCAAATTGTGATTTAACACTATTCAAATTGTGATTTAACACAGTTAAATGGTGATCTGAGTAGTTTAAACTGGTGATCCGTAAATGACCAATATCATGACAGTAATTGAGAGGGGATCAAATGATTATTTGATATGGATCTAATGGTGATCCATGTGGTAAACAGAGGTCAAATTATAGTTAAACAGGGATTTGACCTTGTATTTTAGTATGAAACACAGAAACAAAACCAAACAAACAGATACAATTTCAACATTTTAAAAACTGCTCAAAATCTCAGTGACTTTTAAAATAAGGTCAAGGTCACCAAATCAACCGGTGTCTGGGTACATTGTGAGGTGAGGTGAGTTGGTGTTTAACGCCGCTTTCAAGATTATTTCACTTATATCGCGGCTGCTAGTATTATTGCAGGGAGAAAGCCCGCAACACTATTGTGGCTATGCATTGCGGTGAAACCTGCGAGCATCCGTTGGAACTAGCGAACCATGGGTGGTACTGCGCTGAATTTCAGTGTAGCATTGCACCCAAACCTGACTGCATGTAGAACAGTTCTCTACTGCAGACAAAGTTGCCAAGCCCCTGGCGGGATTCGAACCACAGACCTCCTGATCCAAAGCCGAACGCGCTAACCACTGCGCTATCCCGCCCCCTGGGTACATTGTAGCCTTATTCCAAAATTGAAGACTCAGTACAGTATCACATTAAAAAAATTTTTTAATTGGTAAGTCTCCTAGTGACCTTGAAAATAAAGTCAAGGTCACTCAAATCCAGTGTAGTCTGGGTAACCCTCCACTGAAGTCTGATCGCAATTTGAAGAATCTAGATGCAAAAGTATATGAGATATATTACAGATCGACCTACAGAGCTGAAAACTATGGCGGTAGGGGACAAAAGTGTGAACTTTGATTGAATGCAGTACTGGTTTGTCAACAGTTTGTAAAATACTTTGTAAAATACTTTGTAAAATGCTTTTGAAAAAAAATAATTATGAAAACTAAAAAAAAATATATATAAAATATATGAACTAAAATTTGCAACTTTTCAAACTTATATCATATACCATATAAATATAGCAAATCCTAAATCTTAAGTATGTTTTTACCAACCACTGAATGTCAAGGTCAAGATTTTCAAAGCTCTCTTGAGCCAATGTTAATGTATGTAACTGGCTTGCACTAAGAAAGCTTTAAAAATACAGACCCAGATAATACTGTCTCCACAGGAGCTTAGAACGACTATCTCCATCTTCAATTCTTTCTTATATTCTCAAGAGGATACATGAAATAAAGAAATGTTCTTCAGGGCAAGTCCAGGGTTACTCAGCTTCAGAAAAATGATTCATTCCTAGATTTCAAAACCTCAAGAGCTTTAATTAAATAAGAAATGTCCTATAGAACGGTTTATTTCCTAGATTTCAAAGAATTTTGTTGGTCAGCATAAAAAATCTGCACGTCCATTTTAAGTCCTCCTTTGATCATAAGAATTACCTTGATAAACACTAGCGGTAATGACAATACTTGAATAATAGAATTAGGAGCAATGCGTGTCCAGCTAATCAGCTTTCCATTGTTAAGTCAAGAGATTATACGTTTTTCAGTGAATGCAAAATCCTGAAATATCTGTTATAGCTTTTGAAATTACGCGAATTTCCTGTTTAGATTTAGGAATCATTACGGTATAGATTGTTCTAATAAAAGTTTTCAAACATTAAAGGATTTCTTCTGAAAAATATCATCCTAAAATTTATATAAAGATTTGAATTTCAGTTGAACAAAGAAAATCATTGGATCATATATCTTGTCATATTGAAATAGAAATCAATGATGTCATTAGAATTATTAAATTTAATCAATTAGTTATTTGATACTTTCGAAAGTTGTCCAAATGATGGCAAAGAGAAGCTGCTGGAGTCAAATATATCAAATTTCCTAGATGGTGTTATTTTACCCTATTGTTGTAGTATCTCATTAGTTCAATATAGTGACAATAAACACGTTATAGATGTGATTTGTGATCGAAAACCAGAGCATTGGCATATTTTTGGAAACTACTCTACAGCAGACACAAAGAAAATATTGTCTGATAGTATTTATTAGGTTATTTAACTAACATATACGTAAATTGGACGCAGAATTTCAACTTCCTAACATTTATATGGCTGTTTTTCAATCATCTTTGAAAACAATTAAAAAAATATCATAATTTTGACAATTTACAGATAAAGCTACAAGTTTAGAGAGGTGATTTGAGTTCAACTCAGACCATATGGCATTTAGACTCTGACTCGAGCCACACGAATAATCATAATACATACTTTATGTCACTTTAAATTTGTATTCATATTGAAATTCTAGGTTGGTAGAGCAAGAAAAATAACTCTACAAAACACACGAGGAGTGTTTGTCAGTAATTCAAATGGTATACTGGAAACATTTCCACAAATGGTTCAATAATGCTAAGTTTAGACAATAGAGTACGTTGTTGAAGTCAGATAAGTCGAATGTTATTAAATTTTTCTTTTCGTCTATTCATTACTCTAACAGTAGACCGGTTAAATGCCATAAAAGAAAAACAACAACAAGATGTACAAATAGAAATTATTTTGATAATCTATTATTCCTATGACATGACTGCAAATTAACAGAAGTTGCCTGTTTCTCATGAAGTCGCCTGTCAGACAATTTCACATGTTCCTCAAGACAACTGGGTCTTGCTGTAGAAGCACGAAGCACATTCATACAAGACTTTTAGTAGAATAAAGAGAACTCCATCCACAAAGATGTGCAGAGAATACAATCAAAGCTCCTTGACCTGAGTTCACGTGCTGTGTGGATCTAACCCCCCTTACCCTCCTCCCCCCACACCAATCCCCCCATACCCCTCACCCCTCACCGAACACCCCCATCTCACCACACCAAGTAAAAGGTTCGTTATTGATGTAAGGACTTAACCTACTGGGCAAAAAATAGCTTGAGTAAATTTCTTTCGTTACTTAAACTTTAGCAGGGAAATCTTGAAGTCCTTTTTGCCATTGTCCTTTCATCTTTAGCTAGTGCAGTCTTTCATCTTTGAGGGACCAGGGCTTAGATTTTCGAAGCTCTCTTAGCACTAAGATAGTCATAAGTAACATACATAAACACTGGCTTACGACTATCTTAGCACTAAGAGACCTTCAAAAATCTAGTTCCAGGTTTGGTATTTATACTCCTTAGTTCAATTTCTTTAAACAGTTTCCATGTATCATAGGCCAATTACAAGATCAGTCATGTAAAACCTCAACTTGCACAATGATAGTCAATTGTTATGATTCGGACTCCTAGTCATAGTTCACAATTCTTCAGATGTAATATTTTCAGGGTTGACCCTAACTCACAAGGACAATCTTGACATCTAACTGTCACTATAAAGCCCCGAGGTGAAAAGAAGAGTGTGAACTGTCAACAAGATAGGCAAATTATCTTATCTGGCCAGTGAAGGGTACCGAATTGTACTAAGATATCATCTACAAAGACTTTTCATAAAATAAACAGGAATGTTTTGTACAGGTAATTGCCCAACAGCAACACTTCTAGGGATATTTTTGGAATGCTTATGAAATACAAACCGTTTTCAGTTGAAAGGTCATTAACTTAAAGTCATTTTTAAAGTTGCCCCCATATTGACGCATATCCAAAACAGGTATAACTTTGCAGAAAGGTTTAGCATAAAGTGTGGGGTGAGATAATTTGTCTTTCTGAAGATGGAGAGTCAATGCTCTAAAACAGGGGGGATAACTCTAAAAACACTTTCATTGGATCAAACGAGCTTTCTTTAAGAACTTCACTGACATCTTATACTCCTCTCAATCACCCCTAGGACTTATTATCAGCAAAAATCGAAATTTGAATTACCCGCCCTTGTCTACTTGTCATGAAAAAATAACCCAAGGAAACAGCATGATAGAAGATGGAAACAAGACATAGTGTTGGTGACGCCAATATTAAAAGATTCCTTTTCAGCGCGTGTTCAAGAACTTGAAATTTGAAAGTAAACCTTCCTTCTTGAATGGATGTGAAAACAAAAAAAACAAAAATTTGAGCTAATAGTTTGAATTGCGAGGCAAATTTCCTCAATGCAAGATTTACGCATCTTGTAACACGTCTTTAAGAGGATTGCAGGTGTGATCGACATAGCAGTTTCACTGGCTTACTCAAATAGAGGGCGGGTAATCTGAGCACATGACATCCAGCCCTGTAACCAAAGCATGCATACAGTTTCAAAAGTAATTATAAAAAATCTTGAGAGATGATTTTGCAAGACAGGTAACCCATTATGGGACAGATATAGTTGGACAGACACAGAGACATACGAGCACATAACAAACCCCTTCGGCTTCTTAAAAAGGTTGTTATGTCTTATCACTTAGTGAATCTAGCAACAAAAGAGGATTTCAAGAAAAGGAAAACAAATGTAACTAAAAATAAGATAATCAACATACCAATATAGATAAGATAATCATCTCTTATCAACAAAAGAAGTTAAAAATCAACATACCAATATAGATAAGATAATCATCTCTTATCAACAAAAGAAGTTAAAAATCAACATACCAATATAGATAAGATAATCATCTCTTATCAACAAAAGAAGTTAAAAATCAACATACCAATATAGATAAGATAATCATCTCTTATCAACAAAAGAAGTTAAAAATCAACATACCAATATAGATAAGATAATCATCTCTTATTTATCAACAAAAGAAGTTAAAAATCAACATACCAATATAGATAAGATAATCATCTCTTATTTATCAACAAAAGAAGTTAAAAATCAACATACCAATATAGATAAGATAATCATCTCTTATCAACAAAAGAAGTTAAAAATCAACATACCAATATAGATAAGATAATCATCTCTTATCAACAAAAGAAGTTAAAAATCAACATACCAATATAGATAAGATAATCATCTCTTATCAACAAAAGAAGTTAAAAATCAACATACCAATATAGATAAGATAATCATCTCTTATCAACAAAAGAAGTTAAAAATCAACATACCAATATAGATAAGATAATCATCTCTTATCAACAAAAGAAGTTAAAAATCAACATACCAATATAGATAAGATAATCATCTCTTATCAACAAAAGAAGTTAAAAATCAACATACCAATATAGATAAGATAATCATCTCTTATTTATCAACAAAAGAAGTTAAAAATCAACATACCAATATAGATAAGATAATCATCTCTTATTTATCAACAAAAGAAGTTAAAAATCAACATACCAATATAGATAAGATAATCATCTCTTATCAACAAAAGAAGTTAAAAATCAACATACCAATATAGATAAGATAATCATCTCTTATCAACAAAAGAAGTTAAAAATCAACATACCAATATAGATAAGATAATCATCTCTTATCAACAAAAGAAGTTAAAAATCAACATACCAATATAGATAAGATAATCATCTCTTATCAACAAAAGAAGTTAAAAATCAACATACCAATATAGATAAGATAATCATCTCTTATCAACAAAAGAAGTTAAAAATCAACATACCAATATAGATAAGATAATCATCTCTTATCAACAAAAGAAGTTAAAAATCAACATACCAATATAGATAAGATAATCATCTCTTATCAACAAAAGAAGTTAAAAATCAACATACCAATATAGATAAGATAATCATCTCTTATCAACAAAAGAAGTTAAAAATCAACATACCAATATAGATAAGATAATCATCTCTTATTTATCAACAAAAGAAGTTAAAAATCAACATACCAATATAGATAAGATAATCATCTCTTATTTATCAACAAAAGAAGTTAAAAATCAACATACCAATATAGATAAGATAATCATCTCTTATCAACAAAAGAAGTTAAAAATCAACATAACAATATAGATAAGATAATCATCTCTTATCAACAAAAGAAGTTAAAAATCAACATACCAATATAGATAAGATAATCATCTCTTATTTATCAACAAAAGAAGTTAAAATCAACATACCAATATAGATAAGATAATCATCTCTTATCAACAAAAGAAGTTAAAAATCAACATACCAATATAGATAAGATAATCATCTCTTATTTATCAACAAAAGAAGTTAAAAATCAACATACCAATATAGATAAGATAATCATCTCTTATCAACAAAAGAAGTTAAAAATCAACATACCAATATAGATAAGATAATCATCTCTTATTTATCAACAAAAGAAGTTAAAAATCAACATACCAATATAGATAAGATAATCATCTCTTATCAACAAAAGAAGTTAAAAATCAACATACCAATATAGATAAGATAATCATCTCTTATTTATCAACAAAAGAAGTTAAAAATCAACATAACAATATAGATAAGATAATCATCTCTTATCAACAAAAGAAGTTAAAAATCAACATACCAATATAGATAAGATAATCATCTCTTATTTATCAACAAAAGAAGTTAAAAATCAACATACCAATATAGATAAGATAATCATCTCTTATCAACAAAAGAAGTTAAAAATCAACATACCAATATAGATAAGATAATCATCTCTTATTTATCAACAAAAGAAGTTAAAAATCAACATACCAATATAGATAAGATAATCATCTCTTATTTATCAACAAAAGAAGTTAAAAATCAACATACCAATATAGATAAGATAATCATCTCTTATCAACAAAAGAAGTTAAAAATCAACATACCAATATAGATAAGATAATCATCTCTTATCAACAAAAGAAGTTAAAAATCAACATACCAATATAGATAAGATAATCATCTCTTATCAACAAAAGAAGTTAAAAATCAACATACCAATATAGATAAGATAATCATCTCTTATCAACAAAAGAAGTTAAAAATCAACATACCAATATAGATAAGATAATCATCTCTTATCAACAAAAGAAGTTAAAAATCAACATACCAATATAGATAAGATAATCATCTCTTATCAACAAAAGAAGTTAAAAATCAACATACCAATGTTGGGTGAAGTAACACAAAATCATTACCCTAACCCGAGTGATTTAAAGGTGTTCACGCTAACATCGCAGCTTTGAAGTGACAGTATGTTTCAAAGTTTTGTATTTTGCTTAATAAATAACCCATATACCATATGTCCATCACTTAAATGCAAAAATTATGATATTTTAAAGCTTACAATGAGAATCAACAAATGGCACCATAAATGTCAATACGCTGATCATCACACATGAAAATGATTGATTTGCAACAAGATACTACAGTTGAGATCATTTGACGATTGTCTTCATATTTCATAAAGAAGATGTTTCATTGATAACAAATACAAAATTGGACAATTAAATATTTTCTGTTCATACCTTAATTAAAAAATATATACATTCTAACACATCTTTTCATGATACAAACAAATTGCAAATTATATGGGTTTTTTTGTTTATATTGTTTTTCTGATAATTTTGCTCAGCTTGAGTTTTAAATACACTTCAGGACTCTTAATTCATTCTGTCTGTATATTTGAGTCAGGACTTGAGAATGAATTAACAGGAAATCCTTTCAAAAAACCACACCTCGATCCATATATAAAACGTAGTGACATTTATCAAGGAAGCGTGTTGCTCTGTGTCATGCCGAGCTTCTACACGCATGGAAGATTGTAATATTGCACCAGATAAAAGGCATAAATTGTCTCTGTTTACCAGATTGTTTTTTATTATTGTAGCTGCTGACTGTTGTCCTAAAGTATGTTGTCAGATTTGATACTTACCATATAAACGAATAAATGATGTTGGGGTAAATAAATCTTTTCATGACTTTTATATTTTCATTGTTGAAAATCATATTTTTTTTAAATACAATACAATTAATCATGTCAACATTTAGAGCTTCCTGTGTAGTTTAATTTTACCTTTATTTATCATAGCAGTGGCCATTTTGGCAGATTTTCTATTCTGCAAGCGACAACCAATTGCAGCCTTCTGATATATATACTCACCAAAATAAGTTAAAGACCACCCAATTTATCATATTGAGCTCATTGGTTCTTATCATGAGTCATAAGATGCTCCTATATTGATTATTATGGTTGTCATCAACTTTGTTGAGTATTAGGTATATATTCAACAAAAAGATTTCAGAAATACCATATATATATATATATATATATAAGCAATTAGATTTTTCAATACTGAAAAAATAGGTGGTTTGTAACTTTTGTTGACTAGAGGATCATATCTATTATTTGTTGACTAGAGGATCATATCTATCATTTCTCTCCAATTTACAGTTCTGCATTGTTTTGATAATTTCATTATCACACATTAACACAATCAATTAAATTCAAATTGTTCCTCTACCTTATAAGGACACCTTTCCTTTTACTTTAAATAAGAATTGTAACTGATATGTATTTTCTAATACATGTACCACATAACTATTTTAATGAGATTTATATGGCCTTCACAATCTCTATAAGCAATGATATGACAGTGAGAAAATAATTTAGATGTATCTCATTATTCTTCAGAATTCAAATGAATCTATAAATGAAAGCAGTTTAGAGCCCTAGTTGCTTTCAACAAAAATAGTCTTCACACATATATAGGCCACCTAAAACATTTCCTGTTTCTAATCCTCTTCAGAAACTGAAAGGTCAGCAGGTTAATGCTACTTCTCATTTCAGTTTGAGGCTAAACACTCTTTCATAGTCTAAGATTTAATCTATGATGTATTTTTCTTTCAAATGATTAAAAACTTTTCTACATTTAATTAACTGATTATCAGAATCTACTCACATGATTTTGACTTATTTTGGGGAGAAATTGCTACTCAGAATCCAAAATAAAAAAATGTCAAATATTGCCCACAAAGTAAAAAAAGAGGGAACATATTTCATATTCATATTTTATCACATTCTGTAACTATTTTATATACCTTGACACATTGCAGAAAATTCTTCATCTACCAAAGTTTTTTGGTTTTTTTTTTTTTTTGGCCTCCTGCCTCAAGATATTTTGCCCTCCAAAATCAGTAACTCAACTGATTCATTTTGTCTGGCCTAATGACTAGTCGGACTAAACAATAATAATGATAATGATGATGATGATGATGATGATGATGATGATGATGATGATGATGATGATGATGATGATGATGATGCCAGTGACGATGCTGATGTCGATGATGACTATGATGATGATTTGTCAATTTAGAGAGTGAACTTATCCATCCACTCAAGGCACTATAGGAATATCATTACCCTAGTCTAACCCAAGCTGACATATTCATTGCTAGGTTACCAAAACCCTTTTACCATGTACCCATTTCTTGCTGGGTGAAAAGAGGCTCATTTTGAATAAAGTCTATTTGACAAGTAGACACAATAATTCTCTCAACTCGGGTCTCAGTGTTTGGCAGGGAACCACCCTTCAAACTCTCATTTAATGCAGCTATGATGCTGTTACCCCACCCATCCAGTAAGTTGATCCCACCTGACGTTGCTGAACTTTGCTTTAATCAACGAAGCTACGCTCTACGTGCCACCATGTGCTTTACAACTCTTAATAGGAGGTCGACATTTCAGCTCTTAAAATTCTGATTCTCTGAGGTTCACTGCCAATATAAAATAAAATATTCAATGTTTTTATATAAAACAATAACCCTGACAGGTTTGTCATGAACAGCATTCATAAACAGATACCAAAACCTCTCTCTTATGTGCAGTACAGATCTCCATGAAGACTAAACTGACTTTTGGGACTTGCGCCTTTAACAGGATTCAGTCTCTGCTTATCAGATTTAAAGATACCAACCCATTATAAGTCTATATGTTTATCTACTAAGCTAATGGCCATAGGGACCCTCTCATGTGCTCTTTTATCAATTCAAAGCTAGGAATTTACATTCAAGATAAACAGTTCCAAGAGAAGATATATTTATCTAAAGCAACATGAATAATAATTGAGAAATAGCTAGCCAAAAAATAACTTTTGACAAAAAATATAGAAATATACTTATTTGGACTTTTGAAAATATGTTTAAGTTAAGTTGAATTTAAATATCATAAGAGTAAGGTTAAAAAAAACTGTTACAAAGAAAAAAAAATCATGCTGAAAATGAAGAATTATGATTAATTAAGGTTCATTTATTGGAAAATATGAATATTGAAAATTAACAATAATTTCCTTATAAATAACTTTATAACTGACATTTGCACCATAAATCAAAAGTTGTGTTTAATTCTGAACATGTGAATAAAGCTACAAAAAAATGACATTCCTAGATATTCTTATAGACTCATTAGTTGTCAAAGAAACACAATAGTTGATATTTGATGCCTATTAGGAAATAATTATCAAAAAACAACAGCACTAAAGATTTATGTAGCTACAATTAGAAAACAATGGCTGGTTCTAACAAAAAATCTGTTACCGAAAACAGAAGAGAAGAAATATCATACATACCGAATTCATGAAGCATAAATAAGATTTTCTGAAAAATTCATATTACATTGTTTTTCAAACAAGAATGGCCTGTAAAGTAAATATCTATTATCAATTATAAATAGTTTTTTTTAGATTTCTGACTAGCTGTCATTCAAAACAAAACAAAAATACAATTAAAAATTATACAACAGGACGCCGACCTCTAATCAATGTTTTGATTTTTAAATACTGATAAGCAACAGAAATATATGACGATTATATTGTAAGATAAGTTTTTTAACTCAGATGAATGAAAAAGGTAAAGTATCGAGTAAGAAGATGAAAATGAAAAATATTAATATCAAAATATTATGGTCAAGATAGTATTTTTTTGATAGATACATGGGTAATAATAACAGTTATTATCATTAATTTTGACAGACAAATTAACCTTATTTTTTATATCAAATGAATTTAATGATAACCATGTCAATATCATTCAAATGGTAACAGACTAATGCTATATGCATTATACAGAATATTTTGCGATAATATCTTGGAACCAGTTCAAGAAATCTAATATGCGACACCAGATTACAGAGAGGCGATAAGATTAGTGTTATCATTTAACAAGAACATTTACTTTTATAAATTTTTATTCAAAGATGTCAATATCATTCTTATGTTACCAAATTTATGATACATGTAATGTAAAGAACAAGCTTTTGCAATAATATCATAAAACCAGATCAAGAAACCTAATACACGACACCAGACTATACATAGAGAGGTGTAAGATTACAGTGATATCATTTAACCAGAAGTAACATTTATTTTATCAAAATCATTTAATGATGACAACCATGTCAATATCACTCTGATGGAAACAGACTTACGCTACATGTATTACACAGAATAGTTAATATCTTGCAATAACATCTTGCAATATAATATCATAAAACCAGATCAAGAAATCTAATACACAACACCAGACTAAACAGAGAGGTGTAAGATTACAGTGATATCATTTAACAAGAAGTAACATTTATTGTATCAAAATCATTTAAAGATGACAACCATGTCAATATCACTCTGATGGAAACAGACTTACGCTACATGTATTACACTGAATCGTTAATACCTTCCAACAACATCTTGCAATAATATCACAAAACCAGTTCAAGAAATCTAATACACAACACCAGATTGTGATGAGATTACAGGTTATCATTCAACAGGCTTCAGGCTTTAATACAATGATAACTTATCATGTATAGCACTTAACAATGGTCACTGGACCTACGTGATCAACCAAATCATTGACATAAATCCTTGTCACACGACAAAAGGAAGTTATGAAACAGAATATTATCATAAAGCCTTACATAGGTCATTAACCTTCTCATTGCTCATTCACAAATTGTATGTGTGATATAAATTCTAAAATTTAAATATGCTATTGCAAATTGGTAAATAATTCTAATGAATAAGATAAAGTATGAAATGGAAGCATTACATTTGACATTTATCTCAAGAATGTTGAACATAATTAGGAGCAGTATTTTCGGGTACAACGACCTCTTTATTGTGAATATCAATCTAGGAAGTTAATATGATTATTAATGTTTGTATACTTTAAATTCTTAATTTTTCAGAAATTATTAATTCTTATATTTGAATACTTTCTCTCAAAACCAAGGGCAATAACAAAATTGAGATAATCTTTCGTTCATATGTTCAATATGATGGCACATTAAAAATATTGGTGGTCCTTAACTTTTTTTGTTGAGGATATAGATCGGTCAATTATATCCATTGTGATAAAGTTATTCAAGGCAAATTTTCTACCTGAAATGAAACAATAAAGAACTTTAAAAAAAATAATAGAACTTAACTCCGCCAAATTTTTCAGATCTATTATTTTCTTGACGTAATCATCTACTTGTTCTCTGTGACCACAAGTCACCTCCAGCACGGGGCAAGTTAATCTTGTCATCTATCGTTGTTTTTCCTGAGAAAGTATGAATTGGCACTAGTATCTTCACTTCCCACTTGCTGGGTAATAAGTCTTTCTCATGAAAGACACACGATAATGTGAATATTTTTGCAAGACCTTCACCATCTTAGATTCTACAGTTTCTTAACGCTAAATTTAACCGTCCTAGATTCTATATAGTTACCTTAAAGATAAACTTAAACGTGTCACCCTTCTTTCAAACTTTTATATTCTCTTTAAATGTCAACTCTGCTTATTACCTGTAAATTAAAACAAAAGTAGTTGCATATTTTTCATATGTGCACATTTGCAAGATCTTTACCTTCTTAGATTCTATGGTTACTTAACAAGATATTACCGTGTCACCCTTCTTTCGAAATGTTACAATCTCTCTGAATGTCAACTCTATTCATTACCTGTATGATAAATCAAAAGTAGTGGCATATTTTTTCTATATATCATTTTGTCTAAGGGCTAATACCATATTTCATTTAGGGTTTTCTTATATTGAAGTACCTAAAGCAATATTGAATTTATTCATTTGTTGAGTGTATGTGGAAGACTTTTTTTTATGACAACTTTTACAATAATTTATGTTTTATCCACAACAACAACTCTGAATGTAGACCATCATTAACCTAGTTCATTACTGTTAGAAGATAAGGTTTATCGTGTTTTGTATAATTTTCTTTAAACAAACAAATATACTTGCTTTGTTTGTAAGATAATAGAAAGTTATGTTAACATTTAGCAGATATAGACTCCTAGCACACATTTTCTACGACTCTTTGGATATTACCCTTTGATAACAAATTAAGGTTCAAGACATATAGTAAAGGGTAAAAGTATATCCAGAAGGCATCACATATTCAATCGAAAAAGGTATGCCAGAGACACTAGTTAAATATTACATATACTTATTGGTATTATCTGAATTAACCTTAATTTATAGTTATTGCCTCAAAGTTGCTATTTTTCATGAATCAAAACTTGAAAACAAAGTTAATAATTCAATATAAGCCAATGTTTATGGCTTAAAACCTGGCTTAAGCTATGGCTTAAGGGTACCAGGAATATACTAGGCATGATGTTAAGCATATAAAGTAGTGTTTCCCCTAGTCATTTTTAGCAGGGCGCAACGCCCTGCCCTTTTCAACATGCGCCCTGCCCTTTTTCCTGAGCGCCCTGCCTTGTTGCTAGCCTAAATCTTAATGTAGGCCTTTTACAGAATTACATGTACATTTGAACTTATCTATAACGTCGCAATTATATTTTACATAAGATACTTATCCTAATGCATGAAGAGCTCATCGTTGTTTTGATATTAGAACTACAAACATTTGACAAAAGAAACAGTGAATAAACCTAAAGAAGAGAATGATTAAACAAGCTAATGATCCTTCCTTTGTTTCCCTGGGACACACCTGCTGACCACATGTTTAGCTAGATACAGAAACAATAGGGGGATTACTGGCGAACACAGCAGAATAATCTCACTTGATGTAACGAGTGGAATGAACATGTTTGAAATCCGTAAGTCATTTAAATTGGTTAAAATAAATGTGATGTTTTTCTGAATTTATTTAAAAGATTCATAAAGTTGTCAGATATAAGTTATATTGCTGGAATTGACACAATTAAGTGTCAAGAAAAAAAGTAGTTCGAACACAATTTCAATTGAAATTGTATGTAAGTGCCCCTTTGAAAGGAGTTGTGCCCTTTTTTAAATCAACTTGCCCTGCCCTTTTTGCAACCTAGGGGAAACACTATAAAGAGTAAATCTAACAGAAGATATAACCAAGATGTATTTATCCTGAAAAAATATAATTAACACTTTTAATGTCTCATATGATTTAAATATATTTTATTCAATAAAATTGAATTGGGATTGGTGAACAAGCCGAAGGGCTTATTTTAACACCGCTCCCATAATGTCTCATATCATTCCGCATGGCCAAATTACTGGAATCCTTATGTAAACAAAGGTTAAAATCTATGGGATATGGAAATGTATGGATAAAGACAGGCTACTGAGTATTTTTCAGATGATTCATCAAGTCTCGTATCATTCTGAGGGGCCAAATAACAGGAATCACAAGGTCTAAACAAGGGTATATTGTAGGGATAGACCACATCCGCATAATGACAGGTTAACATAGTAAATTCTGAGACTTGCAAGCAATATATATGATATAAAAATGTGATAACGTGTTATTATGTTATTGAAGTACATTTTTAATGCTAATTTTGCTGAGTTATACTTTAAAGGAATAACAATTTTTTAACAAAAACCATAATGACACAGAATAGCTAGGCCAACAGAAACTGGGGAACCGTAATAACTAAGACTTGCATCGAAGAGGTTAGAATTTTACTACTCAAAGACTTGCATTTAAGAAGTTAGAATTTTTAAAAGTAGCATGTATATATATATATATACATAATTATTTTTCTATCAATTTATGCAACTTCTGAATCAATAAATGTCACACTATTCTGATTGGCCATTTTACAAGAACACAAATGGCACATGAATATTATAATATGAATGGATGAACCTGGCTATCCCTGAATATTCCATGACTGGCATGTAAAGGGTTAATATTACAAAAGTTATATCAATATTACAATTTAATATTTCTTGACAGATGGCACCTAAGAACTGAGGTCTGTGACAATAGACTTGAGGACATAGACCAGCATGTAAAGAGTTAATATTACAAAAGCTTTTTCTTATATAAAATAATGAAATATTACCATGTTATCCTTGTTACAATGGGCACCACAGAAATGAGAATTAAACTGAAAGACATAGATTAGCTGGTTGAGGGTTCATAAAGTTTTATTAATAACATAATCCATATTACCATATTTTCCTTGACCACTGGCACATCGGAACTGTGGTCTGTGACCACAAACTGGAAGACAGGTGGTGAGCTGACCTGCTTGGTCAACAGGTTGGCAGGGCGCAGCCGAGTGGCTAACGTTTCGATGGGGTTGTGGTGGGAATCTTTGGATTCCATGGTAACCATCCACTCCGCACGAACGAGGCACAACGGTGATACACGACAACACAACACTGAAGATCTCAAAGGTACAACTCCATTCACGAAAACAGATTCCCAGTCACATCAGAGACCACATGACAGATAATCCAGTGGGAAGACGGGGATTATGAGAGAAAATGATAAGCTATGCTTATGCTAAAACCTCAAAAGGCAACATACACCTTATAATCCACTACTCTAATTCACGTGCTACACGCTTGCAGTCTAAACAGCATCTAGCCTGTGCCACTACAATTGTCACTGGGTGTCAGTTGAGGCATATGCCGGCTATCAGCTAGCAAGCCTCACTAAGCTGTATCTGACAGAGGGGCTATCTGTACAGGGAGAGACTAAAGAGACTACGAGAGCCTTGCCTCTTTGAGAGACTATAGAAACTAATTTACAGTCTGCAAGGGTAGAGTGGAATCTAGAAACTATCAACAGGCATCAAGTTGAGTCTTAACGAGCTTGCTAGATCATCTGATGCAAGTAGGGCTACAGAAGTTAACATGACTTGGCTTGCCACTTCTGTCAGGGTCGCTGGAGTGTGACTGACAGCATGCGGGAAGTCACTCATCCATGACGCAAAAGGGAACAATATGTGGCCGCCATATATATGTCTGTTTAAATCAGCTTTTCACATGGTAAATCACCATGTTGGAGTTTTGATATCTGTGAATTTAAAGTTCTTAAAGTTATTGATCTCTGAATTATCATCAAAGCATTTGATTAACTTCTAATTTTTTTTGAAGTTTTTAACACTTTAATGGTTGCTTCTTTCTACAGACAATATAAAGATTTTGTACAATTTCATAGTAAAAAGTGTAACCTTTTTATAATCTTATATGATAGGAATAAAGTTGACTGCAGCAAGTATGGGGTTAATGATTTACCTCCGTCAGGACTATTGTCAATATTCTGAGTGGCCAATTTACAAAATTACAAATTTACATTGGAACAATCTTGGATATGCCAATGTGTAGGTTTTCCAAATTGGGATGTAAAATTATTTTAATTATTTATTTTAAATGTCAACACACAAACCATAATGTGTACATTATCCCTTAGCACCTTCGAGTGCTTTTACTTGTATATTTTAGTCAATTAGTGTCAAATAGGCCCAAGATGTTTTATATACTTGTATGTTTTACTGTCTCTCATACATGTATCACTTGACACTTAAATAAAATATTTTTCTCTCTTTTCTTTTCTCTGTAAAACGGTTGGTAGTGTGACTGCCTGTCACCAAGATGGCCTGGTTCGATTCCCAAACACAACATACCAAAAAATGCCAAAATGGGAGCAGATAATTCCTTGCTTGACGCATACCAACTTAAGGATAGAACACAACAACAATGGTGCTGCACACAAGCTGCCAGGTGCCAAGAGCACACAACAAATACCCGACATTACAATTACATCGTAAGCAACAACAATTGAAATAAATACAACCATTGAAATAAAGAACGAGTTCATAATTCAAGAAAAAAGGTCACCTCAACCAGAATGTGCTTTGCATAAGAGTAGTAAAATATTTTCCTGAACTATTTTAATGAGTGCATGCATATGGCTAAAGAAGGCGTTTGTTTTTAATGTCATTCAAAAAGAGGTAATATTGACGTAAAGCATGGGCTGTGCCTTAGAAATAATACTATTTTTGTGATGAAAACTTGAAAATTTTTAACGTTTATAACAGTAACATTACGCCAAATCCTCGACATAGTGTTAGAGTTCGAACATAAACTTGTTCCAAGATTGTTTGAAATAGGATCCTTTTATACATGTCTTGTCCTCATTTAGTAAGTGTAGTGTTACTGATATACATGAAAATATCAAGACCAACAAAAAAAGTTGAGTGAAGTGTTAACTACTTAATTTTAGTTTAGACTTTGAGGTGAGGTGAGTTGGTGTATAACGTCGATTTCAAGATTATTTCACTTATATCGCGGCTGCTAGTATTATTGCAGGGAGAAAGCCCGCAATACCATAGTGGCTATGCGTTGCGGTGAAACCTGCAGGCATCGACTGGAACTAGCGAACCATGGGTGGTACTGCGCTGAATTTCAGTGTAGCATTGCACCCAAACCTGACTGCGTGTAGAAGCGTTCTCTACTGCAGACAAAGTTGCCCGAGCCCCTGTCGGGAGTCAAACCATGGACCTCGTGATCCGAAGCCGAACGTGCTAACCACTGCGCTATCCCACCCCCTTTTTTTTGTTTGTTTGAAGTATTTGAGTGGCAATACTGTTGTCATAGTAATAAAACACAAGGTTTAATGGATATTTGTCTTCTTTATTCACTGACGTCCTGACATGTGAAACCTTGCATAAAACCTTTTTTGTTATGAGTTCAAGCTTTAATTCCTAAATTCTAATATTGCAACTTGTTACAGCAAAGAAAAATTTTAATTTTTCACGGTTGAATTGTGTTCACCATATGGTGTTCTGTTACAGGTTTGAAAATAAATATCATATTTAGATTATTTATGGTGTATGAAAAATGAATCTAAAATATAATTTGAAAAAATGAATAAAATAAAAACTATCATATTTGAACTAAATTTTGAATGGTTGAAGGGTATTGAGCATATGAAGTTTATAATACAGGGTTAATAACAAAAATCATTTAGTATGATCTAATATTTTGAATTATCAGATTTTATCAGGTTAATTAGAAAACAAAAATTAGAATTACCATGTACTACACCGGAACATAGTTATCACTATTTCTCAGTGTCAACTATCTTAATGTCTCAATTCCACTGAGATCATAAATTTTGGAAATGTTTAGTTTTGATTTACCTTTTTGGTGATTGCCCTATTGGATGGTTTGGGGTTTTTCTATCTGCTGATTTGATAAATACTTGATTCAAAAATGAATTAAAAAACTTATATTCTTTTAATACTGTAAAGTGCAAGCGCTTGGTTTATGACTTGAAAAAGTTATTCATAAATATAACCAATAGACCTCTTATGAACTGAACAAGAGTCACGATAATTCTTAAAAGTATTTATGTTCATATTATTGCAGAGCTCAAGTTCTGTATAAACGTACAGAAAGTCACAAATATAGTTGAGAAAGTGATGAGTTTCATTTAATAACTTATTTTATAATTAGATGAATGGGTTTAATAGAAAAGTAATAATTTTTGAAACCAAGGAAAAATAAAAGTAGTGTCATACTTTTCAAATGTGCACACCAGCACATCTCTAATTAGAACTGCACTCACTAGTTGTTTCAGCTCGAATTCCTGTATCTGTCACTATATAATACTTCTACATGACACTGCCCAAGGGAAATCACACTAACCTACCTTCACAAAAAATTATATGAATAAAAACTGTGTCAAACATTCTTCATGAAACTCGTATAAACACTTTAAAACTCTTTTCCTGCTCAGGTGATACAGAAATAACTGCTATTTACTCACTTTCCTGTATCAATGTCAGTGCATTTATGTCTGCCCTCACACACTTATGTCTGCTGAATGTTTTCTCACTCTTAGTTTTTGAGTGATGAAAAAACCCTGAATTATTCACTCTCAAGCCTTAACATAATAAGTACATTTTGTAGATTAGCTGAAGCTAGTGTTTAGGCTGAAAAGAAAAGTGGTCAATAGTGCTGGTAATTTGGTGTATTTACGAAAAATTTGCAATACAATTATTATATTTTTCCACTTAGTTGCATACTTAAATAAAACAGTTATTATTGAAATATATAATCACAACAAATTTATCCTTTACTAAGGTAAAGTTGCAGGTTAAAAAGCTAGACAATTTACATTTGATATGATTGTATGAACACTTAATCATCCTGGTGTGTATTTGAAGTTATATATCAGGTATCTTATAATTGAAATTTTAATCTCTATCTCAGGAAATGACTTATGTTTGGAGAGACCTTTCAGCAATTCACTACAGTGTAATATTTACATTGAATATAACCACATAAAGATCAAGCTGGAATGAAATTCATTCAATACACAGAAAATTATTGCTAAACATGAACTGTGTGTTTGAAATATCACAATACAATATCAAACTCTATAAATACAAGATATTTATGGTAAAATTTTTAGCATTGTTTCAGCAATGATAAAAGGTACTGTCCATCTTATTTTCAGCAATAAACTAATTCTTGAGTGACGTCACAATCCATGAGTACCTAAGACCACCAACAAGTGTCATGACGTCACATGCAGAGGCCTGGGTCAAGGATTTTCAATTAATGGCTAAATTAATTTTTACACTGACTTGAATAAAATTCTTTAATCAAATTAAGGTGTTATATATTCTGGCTGAAACAAGTTATTGTAATGCTAGTAAAGTAATTCAGAAGCCTCAACCAAGATGTGTTGAGTGACCTTGGGAGGTGAGGTGAGGTGATTTGGGAGGCAAAACTACTTTCACGAGTATTTCACTTATATAGCAGCTGCTAGTATTGTTGCAGGGAGAAAGTTTGCACCACTATTGTGGTTATGCATTGAAGTGAGACCTGCAAGCATTGGCTGGAACTAGGGAACCATGAGTGTTAAGTGTCAACTTTTGAATTATATAACAGCATACCAGTTTTTACTTTGATGAAAACACAAGCCGGTGAAAACTATTTCTCAAGTTTTAAACATAAAATATCATAGAAGTATTATTTCCGAAATCCAGCACATGGATTGTCGTGAGGTGTAAGTTCATACTTATGTTTATCCCGTCAAATCAGAATGCATCTTGATAATGCCTACATCTGCATTGAAGAAGTCGGTAGCCTATCAGTGTTGACCTCTTTGGATGATAAATCGTGTAATCGTACATGGAAGGAAAACTTACATTACGTGGCAAGGTGATTGTGTTTTCTAATTTCACATTTCTGCATATAAAATTATCCACAGAAGTCTTTCTCCTCATGAAAAAGACATTTGGTGCCAAAAATGTGAAAATTGTTATTTTTTCAGTCCTTAGATAATGACTTCACTGATGTCCTGCTGATTAAATATTTTGTTGTAATTTTTATTTGTTTCGTAATCAGAACCTGATAAACTTTTGTAATTACTTATCTTTTCTCTCCTTTTTTGTTGTTTCTCTGAAAATCAAGAAAAACTAGTATCACTGGATGTCAACCATGGAAGTGAAATGTCTTCAAAGAGTGTAGATTGTAAAATAATTACAGACAAGAATTTCCTCTCTAAACCAAGCTAATGTCCAGAAATACGCTTCTCCTGCGAGCATCTGCTAAAGCGACCTCACACACAATTCTTTTGTGATGTCCATCAGTGTGTTGATGGTGACTTTGAAGCGACAAGTATCAGCTTTGGTTAGATCAGGACAATAAAGTTGGTGGCACCTTGAGCCAGCACTAGTTGATGGAAATGTGCACCTTATAAATATCCACATTAATTTCAGGTGAGGTGAGGTGAGTTGGTGATTAAGACCGCTTTCAAGATTATTTCACTTATATCGCGGCTGCTAGTATTAGTGCAGGGAGAAAGCCCGCAACACCATTGTGGCTATGCATTGCGGTGAAACCTGCGAGCATCGGCTGGAACTAGCGAACCATGGGTGGTATTGACATTAATTTCAATAGAAATAATTGATGATAGGCAAAAGTAACATGATGACATGCACATATGAAAAGTATGTCACTACTTATGTATCGACTGAATAAGGCAAAATATTCCATCGGAACGTAACTGAACAGAAAGGGGGATAAGAAATTCAGCTGTAAATTAGCCCACGACCTCTGACCTTCCATTCCCACAAACCATCAGCTGCTTTGTCTGCCCTCTACTCAACTACTGTAGACATCTACAGACCTACCCAACAGCCACATGTAATGTTACGCTGCATGAAGTCCATATGAATCTGACATGCACTCCAAGAATGAAACTGTGAAAGTCTCTAAGAATAAATATAGAATGGTACAGATCTTGATTACAGAAGACCTAAAGTCCTCCAGTACAATAGAAGGACAATTCATTGTGCTGCCTTCTTTGGTGGAATATGATCTCCTTTAGTGCGGCAGAATAGCCAGTGGCTACCTAGTTGAAGGTCTTCTGCAGATACATGCTCAAAGCCGGAAGAAATTCCCAACCTAGACTATGATTCAGTCCAGACTTTTTCTTCTAGAAATGCAATACGAATTCTGATGATTATTTATTGGTCCTGCGGTTGCATATTTGAGTATTCTGAAAGTTAAGACTGTATCAAAGGCTCCAATTTTACACACAGTAATGCCGAAGGACTATCAGCATCTTTATGCTTTCAAGAACTAAATGCAGCTACTGCTCGAGTGCAACAGTTCCATTTATGATGCATCGCAGAAGTGATATCGAGACTTACAGAGTAAGTTTTTCAAACTGATATATGATTGTTCTTGAGACTATTTTGAAATTAGAGTATGTTCACCTGTGAAACATGCAAATATTTAGCACAATACTTCTATGAACGTTGGAAGATTTTTGGTGATATGGAAATGAGAACAGTTGTGTAAATTTATGTGTTTGAAAACAAGCAATTTCCTATTGTTAAACTCCATTTCTCTAAAGTGAAATGGTCTCACCTATTAGGTTTAATAGTCTGATTTAGAATTAAATGTTGAATGATATTTCCTGATTTGAAGGAGAACATCTGATTTGCAGGAAATGGCAATGAGTTGACAACCATTTTGGAACTACTAAAATAGATTATTTTTTAATAAGAGTCAATGAGCGAGTTATTGTTAAGAGTTGCTTGGGCAAAATTTCAGCAAAATTAATCAAGCCACCAAAATATTTCATTTTTTTTGGCAAGTGAAGAGCAATTTTTACTGGCTCTGTTACTTTTGACTTAGATCCCGATAATGCACAATGCTGTGAAAGCAACAGCTAGAAATACCAAAATGTGGAAGAAAGCATGCCACACCACTGTGGTTGCATGTATATTGAGATGAAGCCTGCAAATATTGGCTTGAACCTATGAACAAAGGGTTGAACGGCACCTCAACCTTACTGCATGTAGAACAGTTGCAATCAACCTGTGGGATGCAAACCAAGACTTCTTGCTCAAACATGCTAACCACTTGGCTAATACGCCCACACGCAGAAAAGATAGTTCGGTTTACTCCCCCAAGGAACATTACTTACAAGTCTAATCTACTTTTAACACTTTCCTTTCCTCTGTTAATGGACTTCTTGTTTCACAATACATTTGTTTTGAATTTTTCTGAATATGCATCATTTCCTGTCAAAGCTAATATTGTCTATCTTGGTGGACTTATGTCTATATAACTATTTCTGAAATAATACTGCACTCAATATATCTGCAACGTTGACTAAACATGTGCCCACCATCTGGTCATTTCCATTAGTGAATTCCTTTACGAGCCCAGGGTTGTGTACTATACACACAAGGCCATCATAACAGTTGAGTCTCCACTCATTATCTTCAAGGTTTTCAAGACTAATTACAAGGATAATCAACCACCGTATATTAATGTGTATAAGTGAACTTTTTGACACCAGAAATTTAGGGGTCAAAGAGAGAGGGGTTGACTTATTCGTGGGGGCTTAAACCAGGTTGACTTATATACAGTAATATATGTGGCCCACCACAGCCCCCTCATTTTTTATGTCTAATATTGAGTATACACTCAAAGGGATTTGGAAAAATAGGGGCCATGGACCATTTTGTACATCAGATGAAAATTGGCCACTTAAATTAGAAATAATACCAATGCTACAAAGGGGAATGGCTCATTCAAAATTATGAAAATTACTAAAAGCCATAAAAATGAATTGTCTTTTCCAATCCCATGCACTCATATGAGTCTTGAAAATTGAGCAATATTTTAATCTTCTTGACTAATTTATTGTTTGAGTCGATTTCCACATAATATGCATAAATTCCTTCAAGTCATTGATAACCATTGCTCATTGTAAATCGTTAAATTTCCGACAAAATCAAAGGAAAAAATCCTCACGCTCTTAATCAATTGGGTTACTTATCTTATCAAGGACATGTATATGCTTCTATAAACATCCTTGATATCCTCAAAGGTTAAAAAAGACTTGTGTTTTGTTGAATGTTTCAAGTTAAAATACTCTCGTATCCATCAAAAACATGCCTATTCCCTGGCGCACTGATTGACAGGACGAGCACACGGGAGACTCTGTATCAGCAGTGTTGATTATCTCCCTGCGGGGTGCTAATTCACAACACCAACAAACCCCGGGGTAGTCTCTTCCCATGTACGTCAACACAGTACCATTCCTCCTGGCGCGGTTATTTTCAGACAACATTCACAGGTACCAACAATGAGGACAAAGATATTGATGGGTTTTTTTTCTGTGAGCCGGTTTGACATACATCCTTATATTGCTGTCAAGCAAGTAAAAACTTAATTGAAATGGTTGTTTGTCACTAAAAAATTTTTTTCATGAATCTGACTTCAAGGATGCCAATCAAAGAAACATCCTCAACTGAATTATGCAATTTCTTTGGTAAAGGTCATGTGATTAGTTAGTGATGTGTGTTGAAAAAAGCTTTTCACTGTATTTTTTTAAATTCAAAATCCTGTGTCATGGAAAGACACTAGAATAACAGTATGAGAATTCATGTAGTATCAATGTTCAAACTAGCAGTTATCTGATATTTTAAACTTAGATTCACCTTTCCAGTGAAAGAATTTTCAAATTCTTCTAGATATTGACAATGTTTTTATCAATATAAAAGACAATTTAAATTGACTGTAGACAATCAGATCAAACTTTCATTTTCTCTGGCTTTCATTCACAAAGCACAATGGGTTAGTAATCAATAAGGTGATGGTATGTCACCAACTTGATGGTTTGTCACTTTTAAGGTTATCATATATATATATATATAAATGCCTTGTGTGAAAAATTGCAATTTTTATGACCATCTTCAGTTTTATTTACAAACTTAAGTTTCACCTTAGTGATTAAGAAAACAAAACATTATAAAAACCAGGTGTGCAAGGCTACACACCAGGTGTTCATGATGAACACCTGGTATGCATGAGGGACCCCTGGTATGAATGATGAACACACGGTATGAATGATGAACACACGGTATGAATGATGAACACACGGTATGCATGATGAACACCCAGGGAGGGTTTGGCCTAGGCTATTTTCTCCCCGGGGAAAATTTAGACTAGGCCAAACTTTCCCCCCCTGGGCTCTATCTTCCCCGGGGAAAGTCTGGCCTAGGCCAAACTTTCCCCACCCTTGATTCTACCTATACCTATTTTCTATTGTCAAAATTCATGGCAATTTGAACCCCACTTAACTTACACTTACAAATCCTGTTCTTGTATCTATAATGTGTGGACATTAACTTATATTGACAACTTCTCTGCCTTTCTCGTTTAACTAGTTTAACTTTCTATTCGGGGAAAGTCTGACCTAGCTAGGCTATTTCTTCCCCACCCTTGTTATTTATCTTCAGGGGGGAAGTCTGGCCTAGCTAGGCTATTTCTTCCCCACCCTTGTTATTTATTTTCAGGGCCTCGTTTCACAAAGCCTTAAGGTGATCGTAAGTCCTTAAGGTAACCTTAGTGCAATGTTAAAGCATGGGAGTTAAGGTTAACTTAGTTAAGGTTGCATTGTGAAAGGAGGCCCAGGGAGTAAATTCTGGCCTAACTAGGCTATTTTTTCCCCACCCTCAGTCTTCATATATAAGGAGGGAGAGTCTGGCCTAGCTAGGCTTTTTCTTCCTCACCCTTGTTATTTATCTTCAGGGGGGAAGTTCTGGCCTAGCTGGGCTATTTCTTCCCCACCCTTGTTATTTATTTTCAGGGGGGAAGTTCTGGCCTAGCTAGGCTATATCTTCCCCACCCTCAGTCTTTATTCGTAGCAGGGAGAATCTGGCCAAGCTAGGCTATTTCTTCCCCACCCTCAGTCTTTATTTATAGGAGGGAGATTCTGGCCTAGCTAGGCTATTTCTTCCCCACCCTTGTTAGTTATTTTCAGGGGGGAAGTTCTGGCCTAGCTAGGCTATATCTTCCCCACCCTCAGTCTTTATTCGTAGCAGGGAGAATCTGGCCAAGCTAGGCTATTTCTTCCCCACCCTCAGTCTTTATTTATAGGAGGGAGAGCGGATGTCTTCCATTGTGAACAAGTTGGGAATGGTATATTTACCAGTTCAATGAGGAAACATATCATGATCAGCTTCTCAACTCATTTTTGGATGAGAATTGACCAGTTAGAAAAGCTAATTAGTGAGAGAAGGCCTTAAATCCTGTTAGTGCAATGTTGTTGTTGCTCTGTGGTGTACATCCTTAATCTCCAGGCTTGCAGTCATTGAATAACAAAAGAGTGATTATTACAGGCCACTGAGGATAAGATTAATGCTATAATTGACAAACACACTGATAAATGGTGTACAACAAAGTAACAAATTGTTTATAGCATATTATTAAGAACATTCTTCATTGCTTACAACTAATGATGGGAATATAAAATATCTCATATAAAATGTTTCATATAAAATATCAAATAAGAAAAAAAAAAAATGAGTTTCAAACACATGTTTTGAACATGATGCCCTTCTATTAAGGTTGAATTTTGGTAGAAACTACTTAAAAGACAATTAACTTTGACTAATCTATCAATAATAATTTTATTTCAATGTATCATGTTGATATATTAATGCAAATATCAATTCTGTTAATCGGTCCAGGCAAATTTCTATAGAAGAAAAAGCCTTTAGGCCAGAATCGTCCCACTCTAATTAAATACCAAAAGTGGGGAAGAAATAGCCCAGGTAGGCCAGTTTCCAACTCTAGATAGATACCAAAAGCTAGGCTAGAGTCACCCCACTCTAAATAAATAACAAGGGTGGGGAAGAAATAGTCCAGCTAGGCCAGAGTCGCCCCACTCTATATAAATAACAAGGGTGGGGAAGAAATAGCCCAGCTAGGCTAGAGTCGCCACACTCAAAATAAAAACCAAAAGTGGGGAAGAAATAGCCCAGGTAGGCCAGAGTCACCCCACTGTAAATAAATGCCCAGCTAGGCCAGAGTCGCCCCACTTTAAATAAATACCAAGGGTGGGGAAGAAATAGCCCAGCTAGGCCAGAGTTTCCCCATTCTAAATAAATACCAAGGGTGGGGAAGAAATAGTCTAGCTTAACCAGAATTTCCCCCTTTAGATAAACACCCACCTGTATATAGTTCTCACAATATAGAATGAAAACAAGCAATTTTGTGAAAGTAGCCTAGTTAGACCAGAATGTTATCAGTTGAAAATATGGATGAAAGGCAAAAAAGTTGACAATATAAGTGAATACACTATAGATAAAAGAACAAAAGATTTGTAAGTATTAGTTAGGGTCCAAATTGCTATGAGTGAAGCAATAGAAAAAGGTGTAGGTAAAATCAAGGGTGGGGAAGGTTTGGCCTAGGCTAGAGTTTCCCCGGGGAAGATTGAGCCCAGGGGGGGAAAGTCTGGCCTAGGCCAAAGTTTCCCCGGGGAAAGATTGTCCTAGGCCAAACCTTCCCCGGGGAAAGTCTGGCCAGGGGGAAAGTTTGGCCTGTTACACCGGCATGCATTTTGAACACCCGGCATGCATTTTGAACACCCGGCATGCATGATGAACACCGGGTATGCATGATGAACATCTTGACACATGCTTTCAAAGACAATATGAGTTAGTATGAAAAATTTTACCAAAATAAAACAAAGACGCTATTGTGTAATATCATATTGCACTTGCAGGTGTCGCATGTCAAAAAGGTGAATGTGTATCACGTGAGATAATTTTACTATAAGGTTACTGTATCTCAATGCACGAGAACAGGATGATCCTATGTAACTCAGGTAAACTTTGAGTAAATAACAAGATAAAGAGTAAAATTTATTCAATGCAAATACAAAAACAATGTAAGCAGCCCTTGGACAGGATGCTTGAGAAAATGTTTCATTTAATTACTGGGTGCATCCTATTACCTGTATTTTTAGTGGATTTCTGCACTAACTGCAGGTAGACCCTCAAAGAAGTATGTCAGGGCAACTCCTACTGTGAATTTGTCTTGGAGTGTAATTACCGCACACATTAGAACACAACACTGATAGATAGGTTCAAAACATTAACATGAGAGACTCAAGTATAAAAAAAGGCAAACATTTTCAAGAAAAGGATGAATATTATATGAAAAGACCAGAAAAAGTAATAACTTGTTTTTCATGAGGAAGAATTTAAAAAGCACTTTGATCTTGTTTAAATGAAAGGTTTGCCTGAAATGTTTTCTATTATAAGGTTATACTTTTTTTTAGTTTGTAGGTCACTTTGCAACATTCTGAAGTCGAAGACAGACTTTTTTTTGTGTGTAAATTTGTTAAAAATAAATAAATGTTGTAACAAAATATAACACAATCATGTAGTACAATCATTACTGAATAGATATAGAGAAAAATGAGTGAACTTTTGAATCAACTATCAAGAGCATTGGTAATTAACACACTAATTTACATGACGTTTATAAAAGTCATATGGGTCACTTCTGATTATAATAATTTCTTTATTGCAAGTTCTATTCCATTTGAATGGCAATAAAATATCAAGAAAACTACTCGCTTCTCTTGTTGCGGCATTCTACGGTAATATCATATCTTTTATGGCATCACTTATCAACAAATACAGGAAGTCACATTAAAAAAATTGTTGCTAGGCAAAATTGACACAGGAAGTCGCACTAAAACAATTGTTGCTAGGCAAACTTGATATGTGCTCATTTGCACATATTATAAATATATCACCACTTATGTTTCACTCTTTGGGAAATCACTTTTTTA
Organism: Phorcus lineatus; assembly: GCA_921293015.1. Lineage (NCBI taxonomy): Eukaryota > Metazoa > Mollusca > Gastropoda > Trochida > Trochidae > Phorcus > Phorcus lineatus. The sequence continues at coordinate 26,374,271 of OV121092.1, read as the reverse complement.
TTACAATATTCCAAACATATCAATGGCTTCTCATACAATTTAAATAATCCACTAGGAGATGATTAAAGTTATAATTACAGGACAATCATAATCAATAACAGATCAATATATTAGATGAAATATAATTAACATTCTTGATTACATTGATTAAGCCAAATTGAAGGATCTGGGGAAAGATACAGCTACTGTTTCAATCTAATGCACAAGACCCCTCTGAACACATTGACATCTTCGCTATTGGTCCATCATATTCCAAATAGGGGGTTAATTCTCCTCTCTAATTTTTCTTGTGCCAGCAATTGAGACTCCTGACTGGAAGCAAACAAAGTGAATTGTCCAATGAGCAACTTGTCTTAAACTGAGAATTCTGTCTGTCCACATAACCTTGAACTAGACTATAGTTCCTTCACCTGAACTTTGAACTAGACTATAGTTCCTTCACCTGAACTTTGAACTAGACTATAGTTCCTTCCCCTGTGAGGGGCACACATACATTTTTTCAAGATAGATGTCTGTTGAAAGTTAAAGAAAAACATTTAACAGATAGTTATATACAGATGGTATCCATTTTTCATTATTCACCATGTGAGCAATAAAGGATTCCGATCTGAAATCTGGCCTTTTTGTAACACCTATATCTGGAAAATCAGCTTGTTCAAGAAAAAACTTTAAATAGACATTTGATTCTGGTTGTTTGAAGACATAACATTTTCCAAGAGCTAAATGTTTAATGAAATTAAAATAAAAATTGACTTCTCCTGATTTCTTTTTCATCAAATTTAAATGCAGTTTCCTATAAACTTAGGTTAAGCTATTAAAGCTGCAGATGACAAGTTCTTAAAATGGAAGTGGATTGTAATTAACTGAGAAAAAAACTTCCTTGAAATGATGATAAAATATCCATTATTAGACCTGAAAATAATATTCCTCATATATTTTTCCAGTATGTACCATATTTGCTTATGACTACCACGGGTTCTATTTGAGGCATAGGTTGTGTTTGAAGTTGAGTTTTATATGTGATAAACCTCGGTCATATTGACTCAGGAACCCATGACCCAAGGGATTTAATCAAGAATAAAATTTTATTGTGAAAATATGGTATATTCCTAAGGGAGTTGAGATGGGAAACTTACAAAGTGATAATTTAAAATAATCAAGCATTTGGCTTGACAATTCTTTAAAGAGTCAGTAAGTTATTGTTTAACGCCGCTTGGGCAATATTTCAGCCATTAGTAGCGAATCCTTTAAAGAAACTGCAATAATCCCAGAGTGTTGAAATTTAAAAGCTTGTAAAAGTTTAGTTGGATATAAACACTGATATCTATATCATTAACACATTTTTATAAAATATGCTCATTTCATGTTTGAAAGAAATTCTCTAATCTATTTCAAGAAAGATTTACAAGCTTTGAAGTCATTTCAAAAAGGACTTTTTCAAAGTGCCAGTGATTCATTAACCATTACTACATAGCAACTGACACGTTGAGTTGAAACACACTTCAAATAAACATTTACATACTTAATTATAGATAGTTGGTTCAGTTTATTTTTTTAAAAATAACATCCTTAACTGATCTTTCACAGATAAATAATTTAAAAAGCAATTAATGTACTGAATTCAAATCTTACCAAATCTGTGTCAATCAACATGTTAAATCAACATTATTTTACCAAAATATTTTCATTTGTTACAAATATAAATTTTCTGTTTTCCTGGAAGAAATTATCATTATGGTTATTGCTAACAAATAATATAAATAATGCTTTGAAAGTACACTTCCTTCAGGGTAATGATGTAGGTAGCTCTTTGAGCATGTCCTTGAACCTGGAAAAGGCGCCATATAAATATCCTAATTATTATTATTATTATTACATTAGAAAAAAAAATATATATCAATTAGCGAAATTAGCGAAGAAGCTGTAAATATCAATATCATGACATTCATGCACTGCAATACATTTACTGTTTGAAATCATAAGGTAATTTTATTTTCAGGATTGTCAGAAGATTAAAAATGGTTAATATACTTTTCCGCTTCTATAGAATTTCAACATCTAACATGTTCAGCAGTTAAAATAATAACATCATTTTTTTAGCACTGTGTCAATAATGGAAGAAAGTATAACAGAGTATTTCTACCAACAAAACCTGAATTCAGCGTCTTTGAGAAGAATTTGAGCACTTAAAATGTTAACATCATAGTAAGATCTGAAAGAATAATGGAAGAAAGTATTGCACATTGTATTTCTATCAATGAAACAAGAATTCAGCATCTTAAGAATTTCAGCACTTCAAATGTTAACATCACAGTAATTAAGCTCTGAGACAATCAAGGAAAAAGTATAGCAAAATATTAATACCAGCAGAACATGAATTCAGCATCTTAAGAATTTCAGCGCTTAAAGTGTCAACTTCATTGAAAGCACTGAGATGATAATAGAAGAAAGCATAGCACACTACTTATAGCAGTGGAACATGTATTTAGTGTCTTCAGAATTTCAGCTCTTAAAGTGTCAACTTCATTGAAAGTACTTGGATGATAATAGAAAAAAGAATAGCTCAGTATTTATAGCAGTAGAACTTGAATTCAGTGTCTTCAGAATTTCAGCAATTAAAGTGTCAACTTCATTGTAAGGTTTGAGATGATAAGGGAAGAAAGAATAGCTCAGTATTTACAGCCTTGGAACATGAATTTAGTGTCAAAAGAATTTCAGCACTTAAAGTGTCAACTTCATTGTAAGGTTTGGGATGATAATAGAAGAAAGTATAGCCCAGTATTTATACCAGTAGAACATGAATTTAGTGTTTTCAGAATTTCAGCAATTATTGTGTCAACTTCATTGAAAGTACTTGGATGAAAATAAAAGAAAGTATAGCACACTATTTAAAGCAGTAGAACTTCAGAATCTTCAGAATTTCAGCACTTAAAGTGTCAACTTCATTGTAACGTTTGAAATAAGGGAAGAAAGAATAGCTCAGTATTTATAGCCTTGGAACATGAATTTAGTGTCAAAAGAATTTCAGCACTTAAAGTGTCAACTTTATTGTAAGGTTTGGGATGATAATAGAAGAAAGTATAGCCTAGTATTTATACCAGTAGAACATGAATTCAGTGTTTTCAGAATTTCAGCAATTATTGTGTCAACTTCATTGAAAGTACTTGGATGATAATAGAAGAAAGCATAGCACACTATTTATAGCAGTAGAACTTGAATTCAGTGTCTTAAAAATTTCAGCACTTATTGGTCAACTTCATTGAAAGTACTTGGATGAAAATAAAAGAAAGTATAGCACACTATTTAAAGCAGTAGAACTTCAGAATCTTCAGAATTTCAGCACTTAAAGTGTGAACTTCATTGTAACGTTTGAAATAAGAGAAGAAAGAATAGCTCAGTATTTATAGCCTTGGAACATGAATTTAGTGTCAAAAGAATTTCAGCACTTAAAGTGTCAACTTCATTGAAAGTACTTGGATGACAATAGAAGAAAGCATAGCACAGTATTTATAGCAGTAGAACTTGAATTAGGTGTCTTAAGAATTTCAGCACTTAAAGTGTCAACTTCATTGAAAGGTTTGAGATGATAAGGGAAGAAAGAATAGCTCAGTATTTATAGCCTTGGAACATGAATTTAGTGTCTAAAGAATTTCAGCACTTAAAGTGTTAATGTCTCTGTTGAGAAGCTGGGAGGATGATTAAAGAAAGTACTGCACACAATGTCCATCCCTACATCGTCTCCGGTTAATGGATATTTGAAGAGGAACGTAGGGAGAGGATGCCAGAGTTGAAACACCCCAGTCGATGATTGACTAAATTAGCGAAATCTGTTTAAGAAGCTTACGGAAGAAGTCATTAACAGAACATGGAGAGAAGTGATTAGCGGAGTGCTTACTCTCCCAGGGGTTTCAGAGTGGTCTGACTTGGTTAACCTAGAAATTTTGACAAGACAGTACCTCTTTTAAAGATACTTCAAATTTTTAAAAATTCAATTTTTGGGTATTCTTTTGGTTAGGCGATAGGCATTCATTGATAACATTAATGTTGAAAAAAGTAAACTTTTTATTTTCTTTAAATTTCAATTATTAATCATCAACCTAATATGATAATTTCTTTTTTTGAGTTCAACATAACCAACAAATACTGATGTTGATGTGTAAGGTGCAGTATTTAATTTCAATTATTTAAGTGCCTAGAGTTTGATAACTATTGAAGACTCAAATTACTAATCACAATAGCTCTCAATCAATTTCTGTATATTCATATTTCAATTAGCAAAATGCCTTGGAGAAATCACACCTGGATGATATGTGTTGTACTTATCATAATTCAGATATTCATTTCACAAAAAGACATATAGGTAGGATGGCAAAGTGGTTAGCTTTAAATGCTTTCGATCAACTCATCCGGGGTTTGAATCCCGCCATGGGTTCGACAATTTTGACAGCGCAGTACCACCCATCATTCACTAGTTCCAGCCAATGCTCGCAGGTTTCACCGCAATATATATATAGTGTTTAAGGCTTTATCAAGAGGTATAATACTAGCATCTGAGATAGAAGAGAAATACTAGTACTCTTGAAGAGTTAAACCAAAATGATCTCACATCAACTAAAATAGTAATTTACTTAGAAATGATTGTGGGCTGTCCATTTGAAACAATGCTATAATTCATAATAATTGTGATGTAAAAGGATAAAAATTTGATGTTTATTAAAGCTATTAACATGATGCCAAATCCTTGACATAAACTTAATCCTTCTCCCTTACAGTGAATAGGAAACGCATCAAGTGTTTTCTCTTGTGAGATGTCATTTTGACAATAGATTTTGAACAATGCCATGCAATTGTCAAGTACATGACATCACATTGTTTTACATCATCAAGTAATGACATCTGAAAGTAGGATGTCAGAAACATAACATCACAATGTTATGACATCCCAGCATAGGAGTCTAAGGGTAGTGCAGTGTTAAGAGATCTACATATTTCATGAAAACAAAATAAAGAATGATTTTAGATGATAATTATAATCTCACCTTTGCGTATTCTGATATCAAACATAAATCAACACTGGTTGATTCAAGTGAAAATATCCTATATACATTTGATTGAGATACGCTTCATCTTTATCACTAGTATATATATATATATAAATATATCTTTTTAATTCATTTCTTCATCATGAAAGAAAACAAAAATGTCCTCAGGTTGGTCAATTAGGGCAAAAATAGACAAGAAACTTTGAAACATTCTAATTCACTATTTATAAACTGATGAGTCTATAGATTTTAGTTGTCAATATCATCTTTTGTATGGAATAAATAAGCAAACTTATATCCACTAAAGACCTTTTATTCTATTGTTTCATTATTTCACTCTCCAAAACATAACCAGACACCTTAATTGACATGATCTGTTTGTTAATGTTCAAAACATTTGTATATTCAAAATTTATGAAAAACATCAAAATCATTTTGTCCAACACATTCCATAATTATTTTCGCCCCAAACTTCTGTCACTTCCTCAGGAAGCTGGTATGCTTTCAAATCAATGGTTTACTAACGATATTCATGCAACTGGTTGCTAACCACATGAATAAGTAATGACCGTTCCTGTAATGACAAACACTCATGGAATACATAACACCTTATTAACCATATGGTCAATAAATAACTCTACTGCTACCGATAATGGCTGTATTTCCATGGGGTCCAGGGTAAGCATTGCAGAATCTATGTAGTGCATCGATTGGTTTATGAAGGATCTTGCCATTTCCTTAATTAACATGTGATTTTGACCAAAAATTGTTTACATTAATGGTTTGAAAATTTTAGTGTATCCTTTTGCCATTCTGGGATTTGAACCCAGAACCTCTGTTACACTATATGATACACAGTACTGAAGGAGACCACACTAACCACTGTGCCAAGTTAAAATGAAAACTTTGTTTTTAGAACAGTAGAATATTGCCTAAGCCATTGTAAGATATAAGACGAGAAACTTTATATCTGAACACAGAACAAACATATTGATATATGATTTGGGGTTTGCGCCTAAACCTCTCCTGTGAATTAGTTATTGTTCAAACATGTAGAAGCTGAAGTGTTGATTGGATTCAAACCTAGAACCTTAGTATCTGAAAATCACCACTAATCATTAAGCAGTCTGATTTAGACTTAATAACATTGCATGTAAAACTGTAACAAAACCTTGGGGATATTCAAACCAAGAACCTTTTTCATAAGGTGATCACTAACCACGGTGCCAATGATTAAGGCTTCACTTCAGATTCTGCTTATAGAACATTTCTGTATAGAAGATAAAGTTGCCAAAGCAATGGTGGGATTTGAACCTAGAACCTCTGTATGTAACATCAACACACTAATCACTGTGTCATTAACCACTACTGATGATGACCTTATAAACAACTGTGCCTTTTCATTCCAAAAGAGAATTCAACATTATAAGTAGATACATACTATGAAATACTATTTGAAGGAGGAAATAGTTAATTGATAGTTTGTTATGAATCTCTGCATGGTTTCCAAGATTACAGTTTCATACAAATAGTCAATAAAGTGACACTCGATGGTAATCTATGTGGACCCCAGCAGAGAGAGGCTGAAGATTTATCCAATGAGTGAGTGAGTGAGTTATTGTTTAACGCCGCTTGGGCAATATTTCAGCCATTAGCGGCGTAGATTTATCCAAAGCCTAAAACCTCCCACCCACCAAATCACACGCACTCCCCTTCAAGCTCTGACAATAACAACAATGTCAAAACCGATATATATGTATTTGAAATGGTTAATGATCCTCAAGGCATATTCTGAAACATAAAAATACCACATAAAAGTGGATTGGGGAGTTATTTGTATATACAATATAATAGAAAAATTTTCAATGCATTTTACCCACATAATTATACAGGAATAAAAAAAAAAAAAGGCTATGTAAAAACTTTGATATTGGAAATTCAAGTATAAGATATGCACGACTTACATTGCACAATGAACAAATGTAATATTATCATATTTTGGAACACATTTTCTGATAAAAAAAACAAATTCTTGTAATTTTTATCTGAGCAAGTCCAGTGCAGGATTAAAACCTTGACTTCAAGACTCTGGCATCAAGTCAGACTTTAAAAAAAAGATAGAATTCCTTTTTCTCCAAAAAAAATAATCATGAACCAAGCAGTTTGTACACACTTCATGCTTAGGTCAAAGAAACTAAATTAGCTAAACACACATCATTGGGTTTTGATTACCAAATTTGTATAATTGGACATTGAAATTTTTTCACTGTTAATATTATTTTTGATTAAGTTGTTAAGCAACATCTGCTGGACATAATGTTTCATATCTAATATTCCAAACCTGATGCATCCATTATTTTTACCTGTTGACGAGGTTTGACATTAATGTTTTGAGGTGAGTTAGCAAATTTGCAACATAAATACACACCTTGCTACCTGATTAAAATCTAGCAACAACTTTCTATCTGGAAAAAAAATATTCTTATTTTGATACAAAAAATCTATCATTTTTAAAAAATTATATGTTCTCTTGTATACTCTGTAAAGTGAGGTGAGGTGATATGGTGTTTAAAGCCGCATTCAAGAGTATTTCACTTTTATCGCAGCCGCTAGTATTATTGCAGGGAGAAAGCCCGCAACACCACTGTGGCTATGCATTGCGGTGAAACTTGCGAGCATTGACTGTAACTCTCTGTAAAGTGACCAGTGAAAGTATTTTTATTTTCAGCTTCAGACTAGATTAGTAGTGAGGCCAAAAAGATGGTGCTACCATCCACAGAACCATTGTAATGCTACTGAAACTCTTATAGACAGTAATTTTATTCAACTTAAATTTGATATGCTCTTCAAAGTCTCCTTAAGTCTCTATAATACTTTTAAAGGGTATATAGGTAAGTTGTTCATATTTGATACAGAAATCAGATACTGTGTGAAGCATTGAAAATTTATTGATTTTATGAATGCTTCGTTCTTTTCGAATCTTTTTCACATTTCTTCTTTGTGATGATTCTAAATGATTTAATTCTCATATAATTAGTGACTGAAATAACATGTGTTGAACAAAGCTCAACCAAATTATTGCAAAATAATGTAACTGAGGAAAGAGAATCTGTCATTACCTGCCAATAGAAATTGTCTACATGCCAAAAAGCATACCGCAGGCCGATTCTTTGGAATATGAATTATCTCTTTTGATGGGTTTCCTCATCCTGATAATATCTTCTAAATAAGTTTTCTTTTTTCAAGGTGTTGGAACGAAAATCATAAGTTTGGCCTTGTCATAGCCTAGATCTTTTCATGCATTGCATGTTTCTGGAATTGTGCATTCAGGGATAATGCCCATATATTCCAGAACAATATTTTGGACCAAAGGCTCTTTTCTTATTCATATGTTTTTAACATGTACTGTAACATTCTTTCAAGAAACTAGTTTTTCGTTTGGCGAAAACACAATGTCCTTTAAATTATTAGGCCTAGATATTCATTTGTGGTTAACATTTACAAATCTGGGCGAAAAGGTCGCTTTTAATTTCAATAGATTATTGACAGTTGTAAAATTAAAGACATATTTAAAACATAAAGAGACGACACGTCATATGCATTTCATAATGCCTATATGGTCATCGTTTGGCCAAGGTATTCGAACAAATTTTCACCTGTGTTGGTCCGATGATGTCGTCTCCTTCGATTTCTTGAAGTGGTGGCATGGCGAACAAGACGTGGTGATCACTCGGTGATCCAACTGGTAGATAATAAATGTCATGGTAATCATCGGGATTACCATTTCTGTAGGCCATTCTTCTCAACTCGACTAATATATTCGCTAATTGTTTTCAGTTGTCACTCAAACTCAGTTGTGACGCGAAATTTTCTGAGCTCGAAATCGACAAGTCTCGTGCTTTCCGTGCAGTCACGTGACTAAAGTTGACGCTGCGGCCCTCTCGAAATTTCTTTTATCTTTGTTGCATTGTCTATAAGCGAGCCAATCAACAATCTTGTGGAATTATGTACATCAAAAACATTTCATTTCAATCATTATTACTCTTAATTGTAAATAGTTCTGCAATTGAACTGAAAGATAAATGAAGTTGTAAGCCATATTACCAAAGTGCAACTTTATCGCTATATTTTCGGTTAAGTGCTCTTATGATGTTTATATAAATACTTGTTGATAATTGACACTTTTATTGCCATTGTAAAACTTTTGTGGCAATGCTGCAAATACAATCTCGACTTGAAAAGTTTTTGGTTAATTTTTCTATTAAAAAACTTCGAAATATGTAAAATTATTTCAAGTCTTGTTTTTATGCAAACGTTTAACTGTCCGTCGAATCATGAACAAACTTCTTTATAAGATCTCTATTTAAATAAATAGAAACTTAATGAAGCATGTAAAGTTGATGATGAATTTTGTGTTGCTCATATAGGCCTACCGCTGGGTTATTTTCATTTCTTCACAAACTTCAAATAGTAATTCCTGACGTCACGAGTACATCACCCATATCCTTCTTAGCCAGTTGATTGGAGAAGGCTACAGGTGGAAGAATTGTTGGTTCTAAGGTTGAGCGAGATAAGCCTTTAAGTGCACGTGACAAAATGTTGCACATTTGAAATCTTCATAGGCAAAGTTGCCCTTAGGAATTTGTGATATGGTTACAATACACAAGCACGGCGAATGTTAACCGAAACTAACAAAATCAAAGCAAAGAAAAATGCTTATACTTCATTCTCAACCGTACATCATCGGTGGTATTTGAAAATCATATTTCACATTGGCTTCACTTTCAAACAAGATAGAGGGCTATCAAAATGGATGCAATTGGATGGACATCGCAAGGTCACATTGACCTTTTCGTATCTCACTCTTATATCGTAAACATATCAACCAGAGCCCATTAGGTACTTTTATAATCATGAATATGCATGAGATTGTGATGTTGTTGTCACGATAATGGTGACCATAAACAAAGGCCGTATTTCATCGAAAAAAACTAGCGGTCACCTTCTACACGGAAATTGTGAAATACCTATAACATTAATGTAGACATTAAACATCGAAATCCGAGATTCCGTATCATTTACTTGAGATTATGAATTATTCACACAGTTTGTAGAAAAGTGCAAAAAGCTGAACCCCACTTCACCTTTCTACGTGTATGAAGGCACGTGACAAAGATAAAATAAATCCTTACAATCAATGTCGGTCAAGACATCTATTGAATAAAAACCACCTAAAATGATAGAAACGCTCGTGAACATTGTTTGGAAAAAGAAAAAAATGGCAACGGATACCGTAGTTGGATGCATCGCCAATTTTCCGGCATTTTCAGTGACAACAATTCTTGTAACAACAAATTCTGGTTGGTTGATATTGAAAAATCTCAGAATAAAAGAAAGCTGAGGTTTTTGACCCCATTGAAGCATGAGCAAGTCTATAAGAAGACTTGAGAGCATCTTTTTCTGGAAATGAAGAAATATCAGTCTCCTTTTTATTTATTCACTATCTATTTTTTTGATGTATTGACAAATTTTAATTTCAGAGGTTAGACTAATGAAATTAGAGATAATGGACTGCTCACTAGAGATATGTTGACAACTTAACTTTAACACATTGCCAATATCAAATGGTATCCAAATATAAAGAATGGCATCGATTGTAACCTTCTCAAGGTTTGTCACTGATTGAAAACTCTTAAAAACTTCACAACCACGCGTAATAGTCCCAACTACACCTTCTCATAGATGAACATTGTGTGAAAGTGCGGTTTACGTTGGTCCTGAAGCAGCCGCCGGTGTTAGTGACATCATCAAAAGAGATCAATTCGATCAAATGCAGTTTTGGATGATGAAGCAAAGTTTGATATTTTCGTTATTATAAGTTACATGTTTTTCTAAGATAAAAGACTTAAGAGACTTGACCACATTAAAAAGAGCAAACAGGAAAACCGAAATTGTGACTGCTTACGTTTGATCGTTACCGAAGTGCAAAACTGGTTTTCAAGAAGGTGAATTATGTGTGCTTCGTTGTTCTTAGGAATTGTGTATCTATAAGAGGTACTATATCTTAGCTTTCTTTTACTTATGTAACCTGTAAAATCGCATGGTCTAATGACATTTACGTCACTGGTGAACTGTTTTTCATTAGGACACAGTTCATAAAATATGTGTCAAACAACATGTTTACACAAGGCTTGACCTTCTGATAAAAGTCAGTAGTGATAAAAGTAAATAGGCTCATAAACATCTTGTACAGAGTGACACCTGAGTTGTAGATAGTAAAGGTATCTTTTTAATGGTGGTTACTTGCTTTACATCCTTTTGTTGGATGGTTCTCGTTGACGACTTACGCCGCCCACAGCAGGGATAGTATAAAAGATATATTTGAGGTCAGATTGCAACCTGGCAAAAGTGAAGAAAAAGATATACTTTCAACTAGACTTCATTAGAACGACGAAATAATTGGGTTGTCACAGTAGTGATATGTCTGGTGGATTTATAGTGTTTTAGTGACTGAACAATGTTTTGCGCACTCTAGTTGTATAAATGTGTAGAGACCTCTTCATATTGAGTGAACACTGAAATGGGAATTATACTACATTTGTAGAGATGTGTAGAAAATCGGTACTACTTTTGTAGAGTTTTACAGATACTTAAACTACAGTGGAAGAAATGTAGGAAATCGGTACTACTTTTGTAGAGTTTTACAGATACTTAAACTACAGTGGAAGAGATGTAGGAAATTGGTACTACGTTACTTTTGTAGAGTTTTACAGATACTTAAACTACAGTAGAAGAAATGTAGGAAATTGGTACTAATTTTGTAGAGTTTTACAGATACCTAAACTACAGTGGAAGAAATGTGTAGGAAATTGGTACTTTACTTTACATTTGAAGAGAAGTTCAGGTAATGGTACTACATTGGAAAAGAGACGTAGAAAAGTGTTACTACATTTGTTGAGTCGTGTAGATACTCGCATTTACACCTGTGTAGAAACCAATAACAGTTGTAGAAAAGTGTATATACATTTTTCATATGTGTAGAAAAGTGTTACTAAGTTTTGTAGAATTGTATGTTTACTTATATATGTAAAAAAAAAACATTTGTAGAGAGAAGTGTCGAAAAGTGTAACATCATTTGTAGAAATGTAAAAACTTTTACTGTATTGGTGGAAATGTGTGTATACTTTTTACTACTCTTTTAGAAAAAAGTAAATACTTACCACTTCTTCTGTAAATTTAAAAAAAAACAATGACCATATTGCCGTTTATTTGTTAATTATAAATTTTTAACTTTTAACATTTGCTTTGATATAAAAATTGGTATTTTTAAATCCTATTTCTATGACAGTATCAACATGACGTTTGACAAATGGTTCCCCATTGATGATCAAACTGTATGTTGTCCATGTATATGAATTTGTCATTGGATATATTTGTTGAAGCTAAGAATGGGAGGGTAATTAAACACATGTGTTGTTTTATGTCAGTGTATAGGTTTGATGCTTTCCATTGAACAAAGAGTAGTTTATGTTTGACGTTTGTCATTTAATATCCTAACTGATGTCATAAGTACGTTTCAATGCTAACGTGAAATTGAGCTACCAATTTGTATGGGATATCAATAAATTTGTTATTTGATATTCGTGTTGAAGTCAATGCGACGGTTCACTATTGATTTCAATTGAGTGCAGAATGAGTGGGATACATTAATACTGCTGCATAATAAAAAGTTTGTTCACATACCTGCGTATCCTTGTACAAATATCATGTAATTTGGGCTGTCTTTGAGGCATGGTAGCATTGCAGAATACAGAAGTCTAGATCCACTGTACCAAAAAAACAATCGTATACCATACCAAACAGTTAACAGTAATGGTTGGGCAGGTCATTGAAGTGACCAGGGGTCAAAATTCATTTTTTTTCTCTACAAAATCCTTTCAACGTGATCAACTGCTTTGAACCCAAGTAAGATGTGTTCCTATGCATAAAGCAAATGTGATTGCGCTGATATTGTTTCTCAGAGAGTTTCTATTGAATATTTCAATCGGAAATGAGGAAATGTCGAAAATTAAACCCTTCTCGTCTATTTCATCATGCGAAAATTTCTTATTTTGGCACGAAAGGCTAAACGACCCCTAAATTAGTTAAATAATTGCTCTTTTACACATGGACACTCAGTGTTCCTTTGTCAGTCTGCTGAATTCACTTAATTGATGTCCACAGCAAACTAAAATTACATGATATTTTCACTAAGATACAATAGTAAGTGAACAAACTTTCGGTATGCAGCTGTACATTTGTGATTTTAATCATTACTGTTGTCATGGAGTTTCAGTGATGACAAGCAATTGATTTACCATTTTTTACTTTATTATATTGCTTTGTTGTCTTATCTTTGTTAGCGCCATGATTATATATTCTAAAGATACTTTGCATAGTTATTGTGTCACCGCATCGTGATCTGATATCTTAAGTGATGGCACGATGTTGCATAACTGGTGATATTCTAATGAACTAAGCATGCATGACCTTTTACTATTATTTATGATGCAACAGCGACCCGCTCTGAGTGATAATGCATTGATTAAAACAGCAGGCAACGGCATAAAAGTAATTAAGGTTTTGTCATGGCGTGCCGTCAAATGAACGTGAACATCTTAGAAAAGACAAAGATAAGGTTTGCGAGATGTTTAGATATCAACAACGGATATCTCCTAAAGAATTCTGGCGCGCTCTTAATAATAAAAAGGGTACAAGAACGATTAAGCAATCTCCAAGTCTCGATGAATTTTACTCATTTTATGAACACTTAAACTCCAATCGACATTCCGGCAATGTGGAGAATGATGTTTATGAACTTGAAGCTGTCAACGATACCCTCAATAAAGACTTCACCCTTGATGAATTACTTAAAGTAGTTAAAAAGCTAAAACGTAACAAAGCTGCGGGGTTAGATCAAATCGAAAATGATTTCATCATTGAATCCATGCATATATTAGGCCCATGCCTAGTTAATCTTTATAATTTGATAATTGCTACCGGCAATATTCCTAAAGAGTGGTTAGTGGGAGTTATAAGACCAATCTATAAAGGTAAGGGCGCTAAAACAGATACTAATTCGTATCGCCCTATAACAATTCTTAGCTGTCTTGGTAAATATTTTACAGGTATCTTGAATGCTAGACTTACGGAATACTTGGAATCTAACACAATACTATTCAGACGTCAAGCAGGCTCTAGAGCCAGATACTCAACTATTGATAATATGTATATAATGACAATGTTATCTGATATACTAAAAAATAGTAAACAGAAACTTTACTGTGCATTTATAGATTTTTCTAAAGCATTTGATAATGTATGGAGGGTTGGGCTTTGGTCTAAACTATATAGTAATGGAATCTCTGGTAGGTTCCTCACCCTATAGTCAAAAATATGTACCAGATCATCAAATCATGTATACAACTTAACGGTAATACATCAGACTTTTTTCAAAGTCACTCAGGAGTTAGACAAGGTGAGAACCTGTCGCCTTTATTATTCTGCATGTATCTCAATGACATTGAACAGTGGATGAAATGTGAAGGCGTGAATGTCTCTAGATTGAATGACGTTGTTTTTGTGTATATACAATTATTTTTGTTACTCTATGCAGATGATACAGTTCTGTTTGCTACAAGTCCTATATCTTTGCAACATTCATTAAATTCTTTCAAAAAATACTGCGATAAATGGAAACTTGATATAAATAAAAATAAGACTAAAATTGTTATATTCGGAAGTGGCAAACGAAGAGTAAACAAGTTATCATTCTTCATCGAGGAACACGAAATTGAGATAGTTGACAACTATTCTTACCTTGGATTTGTATTCAACAAAAATAGAAAGTTTACTATTGGTTTGAAATCATTATCTGTGAATGCTACAAAATGTATGTACATTCTTTTAAGAAAAGCTCGTAATCTCGATCTACCGCTTGATTGCATTATCAATGCCTTCGACACAATGATTCTCCCGATACTTCTATATGGAGCGGAAATCTGGGGTTACTCAAATTTTAATATCCTAGAAAAGGTACATCTGAAGTTCTTGAAGTTGGCAGCAGGACTTAAGATATCAACACCGAACTTTATGGTGTATGGAGAACTTGGTAGGAAACCACTTGACATTCTGATAGCTAAAAGAATGATAAACTTTTGGCATAAACAGATATCAGAAAACAATAAATTATCGTGTGACATGTTAACCTTAATCGCTTCAGATGTATCTTGCAACTATCAATCACCATGGGTTAATCATATTGAATCAATACTAAACAATTGTGGGCTTTCATATGTACTCTTGTTACCAAAACTTTACGATAGACAGTGGCTAGTGAATACCGTAGAGACGGTCCTAAGTGACCAATTTTATCAATCTTGGCAAAGTTCGGTTAATAACAGCTCAAAAGGATTCTATTATAAATACCACAAAAAGTTACCTGCTTTTGAAAACTACCTATTCACGAATTTCACTATATTTTCCGTTGTCCTGCGCTAGATATCCAAAGAAACCACCTTTTACCAAGTAAATATGTTAATAAACCAAATTTAAACTCGTACCGACTTCTTTTCTCCTCTAATAAAAGAAAGGAATTGAAATCACTTGCAGCATTTATAAACATGGTAACAAGAAAAGTCTCATAACCTAATATCCTCTTCTTTGAATGTCCATTGATTTAATATTTGTTAGCAAAATAGTCATCTTGTCATATTATTTAATGTATTGTACACTGTACTATATTCTCATACCACCATTGGTGGTCATGAATAATAAAGAATCTTGAATCTTGAATCTTGATAACCGTCCATTCGTAAACATCTTTTAGACCAATGGTCTCTGGTGTCAAATTCTGGTCTTTGTACATTGGTCAGTGAGGATTATATTTAGTAGATTTGGTGACAGTGCAGGTCCTTTTGAGGGCATACAGATTCACGCCATTAAAAACCTATCCCACTTTACTCCATTAGAACCTCAGACCCTAAATTTAAATTTTGTGTACAGACTACTTCGCCAAAGGAAATAAAAATAATAAAATTGGTGGGTGGCCCTGCCCCAAAAATATTTTTATATTCTTCAAATATTCGAATGAGTAAACTGTGCGTCTTACTAAATTTGGAATATGACATCTAATTATGACGAAAATTTACTCATCACGGATACGATTCGAAATATGTCACGATGCCATTTTTCGTCTTTTTTTTTTTTATAAAAAACAAACCTCTCGACAAAACTTTGAGTTTTTGTGAAAATGAACAAATCTAAAATCAACGATACGCATCACATTATAGAAAACGTATCACGATAAGTGAATCTTAAAATAAAGTATCACGATATTCGATACTTTGATTTAGCGTCACATTTTTTTAATATCTATAATAAATGGAGGATATTAAATTATGTTTGTCTAATACGATGTTTATCTCATCGAGTGGCATGGACAAAGTTGATATTTTCACGAGTGGTGCAGTAGTTCCGGTTAGGCTTGTGTCAGCTTGACCTTCTGATCAGTAACGATAAAGTATATCGCCACTGAGTAGAGTGACGATAAAGGTTATCGCAACTACAGCCCAATAGAGGGTAGGCCTATATTTCACTGATAGAATAGAGTATTTCTTCCTCAATTATATATGCAAGAAGTAATTATCTATATGTGCAATAATTATATTCTTAATCATTTTGTCCTGTACTCGTATCTTAATCTTTTTAATTTGTATATACCTGTACCAATCTTTTGGTTGTAATACTTTTTACATACATGTATAAAATTCATACCTTACTTCTATTTATGTTTTACATTTACAACATATTGTACTCTTTTATGTCTCTCGTAACTCTAATAAGAGTGGCTCATTACATGTTTTATCTGAGTGTATATTTTATGTATATATTTTTTATCATGTAATGTGGTGAGACTTTAATAAACTATCTGTCTGTCTGTCTGTCTGTCTGTCTATATAAAAAGTTGCTTGAATAAAGTATACATCACCGGTGCATACAGTTTTCCTATAACGCATACCCCATTGAAATGTCACACGTGTGTTTCATTTTGAACGGATGCACTCTAAACGATACAGGTTAGAACTCGAGAAAAATCAGATTAGATTGCGGTTAAGAGGGAGAGATTAAGATAATATAACATTACCTTTGGGGATAAGAAAAACAATTTAAGCTGCTGTTAAGGGGTTGAATATTCATATTTGACCATTTAACATTTCCAACATATCAACTGGGGACTGTGTGACATGTTAATATTATCTATATTAATGATTTATTATACTTGATATTTTTGTATTCACCAATATCAACGACATCTAATGATTATGGAAATTTCTATGCTTCAAAATGACTGATAACACCATGATAACATACCACAAAGAAGAAGCACAAATTAAACCAAATCTATGCATTGTTACACAGCGCAAACACTCACATTGCTTAAACAATCATAGAAGATGGTATATGGTCGCAGGTTTTATAACACATACTCAATTCCGTACCATTTTAATATACAGCACATAATTACAAAATTCTTCGTGACAAAGATCATATTTCAGGATCAAGTATTTTTATGACAAAGATCATCATTTAAGATAAGGTACGTCAAAGATCATAAAGATAGGTACGTGACTGCAAATATCCTGTCGTATGCTTTATGACGTTTACATTATAATCACCGCATGTAGGTAAATAAGTATACATACGTCGTCTTAAACGTAATGTAAATGTAAATGTTATAAAATTATGATGATAGCACACAATAATGAATACAAAAATCTTATCATATCGTTGACTGCATTGTAACATTTGGTTGATTACATTCCCATTTCAAAAATATATTCTGAAACGTTTTGTCTTCTTTTCTATGTATATAAGAAAGAAACATGATACGTATTTGTATATCCAAAACCTACTTCATGATTCTGCGATACCTCAAACTTTCAATGAATGTTTTTTGTTATTTGAATCTAATCCCATCTAAATAAGATTATCATTCCTTCCTTCATATTTTTGCCGATTTATGTTTTTGAAAATGAAAATGGTTGAGACTGAACATTTGATATATTTTTATCAAACGCATTTTACCGTCGATCATGAATATTCATATTTGAAAAACAAAAGATAACACCTTGATATTCGTTTGATAAGTATTTACAATAAATTTGATATGATATACAAACTATAAGAATGTAAGGGCTGAGATACATCACATGCAACACTAAGTATTTCAATATTGCATTGTTTGGTATCAGTGGAGTGCGTGTGCAACTCAACTATAAAGGATAAAAAACTGAAAGTAATGACAATGTTTTACCCAATTCGTGCTGTGTTGTGAGGTAATTAACGATTAATGATTGGCTGTCACGTTTTGATCGTAACACTATCTACTGTTTTCTTTTTATGATTTAAAGCAATATATATGTACATCGTTGGCTCTTTTGTCATTCTCTCCCTATAGAGCTTAATCTACCCCCTTGTTCCCACGTTACCTATGTCACAAATGTGTCATGGTTACTCAAATACCATGGGCTTCATGTGACACGGCGTATGTTTTATGATTTTATATGTGTCTTAAACAAGCCAGCTGCCAAATATTGTTTTGGTTTTGATTTAAGTTCAAATCGGCTACCTAACCATGAATCCTTATCTCTAAAATGCCAATATTATGGTATCTTATTGTTTTAAATTATGACCGAAAAACGGCAATAGAAATTCTATGCCCCACGACAAAAGAAATTCTATGTCCCATTTCCATGTATATTAGTTAATTGAATTATCGAACACTGCCAACTCATATTTCTCTTTGTGCCAACTGATATAAGTTTCCAAAATAATTTATTTTGATTTGTATTTAATTAGTAATTGGTAGATCACAGCCAGATTAAATGTTATTCTAACACTAACAGGGATGGCGAATACGGAAACGAAATGTGGACCTCATCATAATTATATATGTTTCAGTTTGCAAATTGAAAAGAAGGAGATAAGGTAAATGACCATATTTATTGATATTTTTAGATTGTAGTAAAGTTTTGTTTTTTAATACAATCATCGTTAATACAAGATAAAGATATTTGTCTTAAAGAAAAGATCATAAATTTTTTTCAACTTTGTCACAGTTTCTTTCAATATCAGTCGTATTAAAACGAAGTTTAAATATCAAACAAATAAAACTCTAAACCAAAATTATATAAATGCGTGCCTAGCATTATAAAATTGAGAATTTAACCATCATGTTTATAACGTACAACTATAACATTGGTTGTTTTCGTATTCTCTTTTCTGTTAGGAAAATGTTATTTGGTAAGTCTGTTATGCAAACCTCAATCAGTAGCCTAGTTGGTTTGACGTTGTTCTACATGACACAAATATATTTGTTGCAGATTGCTTTTATGACAATCCAATAAATCCAAATCATTACAGCCTTTTTATAGGTACACATCAAACTTGCACCTGGCGGCCTGTGTTTATTAGTAATATGGGTTAGTTCATTGTAGATATCTGCCAAGCACGCGGTGATGTGGTTGTTGGTGATGGTTGTTGTGGCGATGATTTGGGTTAATGAGAATGGATGTGATGATGGTGTTAATTGATACGATAACGACGAAGATGCTGATTGCAAATGTTGATCTTGTTTTGGCGAAGACGACGACAGAGATGATGATGATGACTGTAATGTTAACGACGATGAAGATAATGACTATGACGTTGACGACGAAGATGATAATATTGACTGCAGCGTTGACGACGTTGATAATGATGATGATGGTAACGTTGACGACGATGAGATTGTCTTGATGATGATGAAGGTGACAGTGATTGAAAACTTTAAATAATGAAAGTGGGAAAAAAACTAAGTCAACCAAGAACACGAGAGTGTCCTACCTTATGAGGTTAAAATAAGAAACAGAAAAAGTGTGAAAATGACGATGATAATGCTGTTGTTGATGATAACAATAACAAACAAAAAACAGAAAAAAGGACTAAGGGCAAGGAAAAAGGACAAATATGAACGTAATCGTGACCTTTTCTTGCCAAAATACGTATCGTCACAAATTGGTAAATGGCTTGCAGTTGCGTATTATGGCACTCAGCACCACACGTGCCTGTGGTTAATCGAGTTCACGGGAACAACGCATCTTCACAGCATGAAAAAAACCAATTAGGTTCAAGACACGTTAATAACAACGGTATGGTAGATATTCGCCGACATGTGGACATTAGTGAAAGCACTTTACAAGTACCAATGTGTTGAGGTACCGACATACTGAGGTACCGAAATACTGAGGTACCGAAGAGCCGTATCGCGGAGAATACATCTCAATTCGTACACAAACAAGAGAAATGAGTAAAAAAAATAATACACCTATATCACCCGACCTTGAGTATTAGATGAAAGGAAATACTGAATATACAAATTTATTCTTGTCCCGTTTGAACAAAGCTTACTTTGTGCAAATCAAACAATCAGCTTTATTTGCACTGATAATCCTTCCTTTCTTGCAGACATCCCTTTGATATGTATTACTAGCCAAACACTTGTCAGTATAATTCCTTTGACTTAAAACCCCCGAGACCAAACCTTAGTCCTTGATGAAATTATTCTTTTGTTAGATTTATATTTCAAGATGTTATATTTCAAGCTAGGGTGAATTTAAAGTTATAATTTTATGAACTGGTGTCTTTGGTTAGATCAAAATATACTCCTGTGCACCATCTTATCTATATATTTCTTCGCGTCTGACGTATTTTTACATGTTTTTCCAAAAAAATTAAATTATCATTTATACTACCACGAAATATGATGCCTGAATACCTTGGTATCATCCAGTTTGCAGAGTGTAAAACACTCGGGGATACAGTGCATTTCTACGTATTCAGGTTGCCCAGACAGATTAGTACGATTATACGGCTGTAGAACCCTTTATCAGATCGTGGAGTTTGTCTCTGGAAAAGCAAAAAAGGATATCTGAATGAGAAACAAAAATGTTTGAACTCTATTTATATTCAGTATGCATTTATGTATTAATAGAACAGACTGAATATGCGGTTTTGGGGTCTTTAGTTCTGTTATTTCCATGATTTTCTTATCCTGACCACGATTCTGCCTGTGGATTCGTCTTTTTACCTCTCTTTACGTGTTTATCACTATGTCTTTGTATCTTTGTTTCTCAAACTAAGAGTATTTATAACTTTCTCTCTGTATGTCTCTGTAACTGTCAGTTTATCATTTTGTCTCTTTGTCTGTCTGTATACCTATGTCTGTTTATCATTATTTCTCTGTGTCTGTCTCTCTAACCATGTGTGTTTATCACTTTATCTCTGTGTCTGTCTCTATAATTATGTGTTTTTATCATTATGTCTCTGTGTCTCTGTCCCTCTAATCATGTATGTTAATAATTATGACCCCGTGTATCTCTCTGTATCTCTAAATATGTGTATTTAATATTTTGTCTCTGTGTATTTGATCATGTCTGATTATCATTATGGATCTGTGTCTCTGCCTATGTCTGATTATCATTATGGATCTGTGTCTCTGTCTTACTATGTCTGATTATCATTATGGATCTGTGTCTCTTCTTTACTATGTCTGATTATCATTATGGATCTGTGTGTCTGCCTATGTCTGATTATCATTATGGATCTGTGTCTCTGCCTAACTATGTCTTCTGATTATCATTTTGGATCTGTGTCTCTGCCTTACTATGTCTTCTGATTATCATTTTGGATCTGTGTCTCTGCCTAACTATGTCTGATTATCATTATGGATCTGTGTCTCTGCCTAACTATGTCTGATTATCATTATGGATCTGTGTCTCCTCTTAACTATGTCTGATTACCATTATGGATCTGTGTCTCTGTCTAACTATGTCTGATTATCATTATGGATCTGTGTCTCTGCCTAACTATCTCTGGTTATCATTATGGATCTGTGTCTCTGCCTAACTATGTCTGATTATCATTATGGATCTGTGTCTCTGCCTAACTTTGTCTGATTGTCATTATGGATCTGTGTCTCCTCTTAATTATGTCTGATTATCATTATGGATCTGTGTCTCTTCTTAACTATGTCTGATTATCATTATGGATCTGTGACTCTTCTTAACTATGTCTGATTATCATTATGGATCTGTGTCTCTTCTTAAATATGTCTGATTACCATTATGGATCTGTGTCTCTTCTT
The DNA here is from genome assembly GCA_921293015.1 of Phorcus lineatus. Classification (NCBI taxonomy): domain Eukaryota; kingdom Metazoa; phylum Mollusca; class Gastropoda; order Trochida; family Trochidae; genus Phorcus; species Phorcus lineatus. The sequence goes on along the minus strand of OV121092.1, from coordinate 26,352,005 downwards.
AACTATGTCTGATTATCATTATGGATCTGTGTCTCTTCTTTACTATGTCTGATTATCATTATGGATCTGTGACTCTTCTTAACTATGTCTGATTATCATTATGGATCTGTGTCTCTGCCTAACTATGTCTTCTGATTATCATTTTGGATCTGTGTCTCTGCCTTACTATGTCTTTTGATTATCATTTTGGATCTGTGTCTCTGCCTAACTATGTCTGATTATCATTATGGATCTGTGTCTCTGCCTAACTATGTCTGATTATCATTATGGATCTGTGTCTCCTCTTAACTATGTCTGATTATCATTATGGATCTGTGTCTCCTCTTAACTATGTCTGATTATCATTATGGATCTGTGTCTCTGTCTAACTATGTCTGAGTATCATAAATGAACTTTATCTAATTTCTGTCTCTTACAATAACTGTAGACTTTCAAGCATCGGGTGATTATATCTCAATCATATATACGCTAGTGTAAACAAAGGGAGGTAATAGGATTATTCCTTCGAGCCTACCTTGGATCCAGGGCATTAGTTGATAATAATTGAAACGTTAACCCTTGATTACTGAGGATGTCTTATCTCGTGCTCTGGCCTTTTTATGATTAATCTAAAAAAAAACATCGATACCAAACGTATTCTGCTAACAAAAATGCTTTTTCGTCCGTTGAAAAATAAACCTTGTAACCTTTCATTCAGATTGATGCCGTCGAGTCAACGTTTTAAGAGACTGGTGACAGACATAACAGCTGGATACGTTAGACAATGACTCGGGCTATCAACACAGATAACGGTTATTTGTTTGTGTCGAGTACAAATCCTCCAACCTTAACCTGCTTTAAAGGGGGCTACTAGTGAAGATAGTAAACAATTCATCGTGTCGATCACAAGCATGTTTGAAACGTTTAGATAGCAAATGAAATGAAATTAACACCTTTTAATTTTTTTGGATATAAATGACAGAACATGTATGTTGTTATTCTGACTACTGAAAAAGTGTGTATGATTATTTTTGAACAATGTTTGGTAGTTCAAAAAATGACAGTCAATCTATCGAACAGTTTTATTTGATCAAAGTCTCTTTGAAACATACTGGTTGGGAAATCATGTAAAAAAAGTAAATCTTCGTTCAATCTAGTTAAAACTAGCTGCACTATCATGCTTCCCGATGTCCGAAATGGCGGGCGATTACAGCTAGTTTAAACTATAATGAACTTCGTTAAAATTATTTTGCAAGAGATTATAAAACTATTAACCAAAATTTACGAAATGCAACAGCAAAGTTTTAGAACTTCAGGAATTATTTAATGCGACAGCAGCATAGTCGGATGAATGGAATTAACCCTTGTATTTGATCTCCATAGCATAGTTAAGTCGAAGTGTCCCGTTAATGTGAATGTGTGGTATATGGTAAGCGGTACATCAAACCCCCCTGAACAGCGGATCAATAAAAGGTTACAGAAATATCTACGTAAGGCATATACTATCATGAATCGATATAAATATTGGTCTATCGCTACGTTGCGATAAGCTTAACCTGAGAAAAATACGAGTACAAACAAGGGGCAATGTCAATCAATGTTTGTTTTACGTGCATGTCGTCAAGATTATTATTTGAATACCGTAGATGAATACAAGGTGATGACAATGTCATTGAAATCAGATCGAAACTTGTCCCTTGTACTTCGCAGATTTCATTGAGATTGGGTTATGAAAAATATAAACCCACACACGGAAAATCCTTTCAGATCCATCACATGTATTAACACGTACTCACTATTGTCATCTGGAAAACGTTTAGATGTGTCGTGCCATGAGCCGGAAAATAGTTTAGACCTTGTAGTATTTCTATTCTTAAAGTAACACAAAGAATGTTTCATGAATCTTGTATGTGGTTTCGATAGAGAAAAATATCATATGACCAAGTAAAGTTCAAGTCGCCTATCTAAAAATGCATCTTTATCTCTTAAATGAGAATTTATGGTATTTACTTGTTTTCAATTGTAAATTGTAGACGGTCAAGTAAATGTTAAGAAGTCGAAATACAGCGTCCAAGTTACATTTATATTATATATGTTTTCGCAAAACCATTCTTTTGTAATGATCTCCTTGTGAACCTGACCTTTAACCAATCGTAGTGAAATCCATTTCAAATCTTTTTAGTTCCTAATAGATGTTATATACCAGATAAGAACCTAATAGCACCACTAAATTTCAAATTATCTTGTTTACAACTTTTTTTAATGGATTTTCTTATAACTCGCGACCTTGACCTTTGACTTTCGATATGAGCATATCAAAACAGGTCCTCATGGGTATAAGCAAGAAGTTATGCATATGAGTTCTGAAAACATTAGTGGGGAAAAGTTGTAGCTAAATACAATATGCAGCGGCGGCGGGAACAGGACAAAAACTAAATATTATGTTCAGTTGTGACATAGGACATTTTTCCTTTATAAGATAGTATTTATTCACCCAAGCGCTAAATCTCACACATAACAACCATTAGGAAACGCTTCTTTGAGAGGCCTTTTAGTTCGAATAAAGATAATGAAATGAAGTATATGGATAGCAAATCTTTTTTTCAAGGTATGCATTACATGAATAGAGAAGTTCATATCAATAGATCTATTTTCATTACCCTGACGTAATGTAGCGTAAAGAAGGTTTCATTGTCATTTCCTATAGTAAAACATTTTCTTAGAAGAAGAAAAGGGTCGAAAGAAGGTTAAAAGTAGTGAATATCGACTTTTAGATCAAGACAAAAACTTTTACTCGCTAATGTCTACATGAAAAACCAACTTTCATATTCCATCCATACATTTCTGTTAGAATATATAAAAAGTTTTCTAGAATCTATCTTTTATGTCTCTTTGTACTTTCAAGACAATTTACTTTTCCCTATGTTTTAATTTACTCCTGCCATTTTTAAAGGGGAGAATATGTTTACAATTCATGATCAAGTGTCGTATCTTATACCCAATAAGGTTAATCAATCATGTCTACCTGTATACAGGTTCGTATATATATATAATTTACAATTTTTAAAATAGGCAAGAAGGCTTGGTTAAAACAAATTTAAACCTATGAGAATTTGCGAATTTGGAAACTGTTTATGAAGTATTTTTCCTTCCAATTTTCTGCATTTCTTCCTTAGGACTAATACCTTATAACAAGCTATACGGTAGGGGTTTAACATTGAACCCGGTATCAAATCTCCAATAGTGTTTGCGTATTGTTGTTACAAGTCAAGCAATGTCAATCTGAGGACAGATGACGTCATAGCATGTCGATAACAGATATGCGAGTGATAAATCATCCTGTTAGGGGACACAACATTAGACTGTCGTCAAGTCTATTATCTACTTTTGATATTTCATTCTCTCCCAACTCTGAAACTCAGAAAGCGATATCTTCCTGTGAAACCTCTGTTAAAAATGGGGCAATTAATACAAAACTCTGTTTGAGATCGACTATTGATGACAATCAGTAACTTTATTTCAAACTGAGTATTCCGTTTTTCTCATTAACCATTGACAAGACTGGAGTTCATTCATCTGTGCGGTGTGCATATATATATGTATGATGAATGATCACGACAATACATAAAGCTGTTGTTAGGTCCGTAATATGCATTTAGTACTTTTATATGTAGTGTTTACAAAATTACAAATTACAAATCTAAGCTGTCAATCACGATTCTGTTTTATCTATTGCAATGAAAGGGCCGCTTTTTCTCATACATTGCAAAATTGTGACATGTACATCGGCCAATATCGTATAATTCTTTCCTCGAACTACCCGCCACCCAAACAGAAAAAACAATTTAAAAATTTTCCAACGTGACATCATTTCATTCATGTTGATATTTTCACTATTTCTATATATAGAAAGTCTCAGTGTGACGTCATGAAATGACATATTCAGTGTCGAGAGTTTTAAAAACTTTTCAATATATAAAGAAAGCTATCCCCTCTAAGATGACGCGAACGTTTCATGTTTGTGATATGTTTTGTTGTACAACTTTTCAGTTTTGAGCCTGTTATCACGTGCTATATATATTTTCGTTAATTCCCAGAATCGGAAATATTCTTACGGCGTACCACGATCTATTCTAGACTGGAAAGTTGTCACTTTCCTTTCGCCTGAATCCTTTACGTTCGACAAAGTTGTCACTTTCCTTTAGCCTGAATCCTTTACATTCGATAAAGTTGTTACTTTCCTTAGCATGAATCCTTTACATTCGACAAAGTTGTCACTTTCCTTTAGCCTGAATCCTTTACATTCGACAAAGTTGTCACTTTCCTTTAGCCTGAATCCTTTACATTCGACAAAGTTGTCACTTTCCTTTAGCCTGAATCCTTTACATTCGATAAAGTTGTCACTTTCCTTAGCATGAATCCTTGAAATTCGACAAAGTTGTCACTTTTCGAAAAAGCCACCCTCGCCTACATTCTAGTAACTTGTCTTCATTCCTTGGTTGCTTTCAGTCTGAATCTTACGGCATAAGATTGACAGTATGCAAGATCACAAGTATTCTCTGAATAGCTACCTTTTGCAGTGTCGAGCCGAGAGAGAATCATGTTATCTTTAAAAGGTTGGGGTAACAAATAAAGCGTTCTTGTAAATCTTGAAAATGTATATTTTGAAAAACTCACATTCAAATGAAAATAAATGATATAAAGTTTTCAGAATTCGAGGAAATAATAAAGTCTAGAATATTTTTGTCACTTCTCTGTAGTTCCTGCGAGTCTGATTCTGCGGAATGGTAAGTCGACCCAGACAAGGTGATCGCTTGTTCCATATTCTCTTCTTCACGTAACCGGTCAAAAGTCAGGTGTGTGATGCGGTGGGGAGAAACACTAAACTAGGGCACGCTTGCATCTTTACTCACTAAACATGTTGGTAAAGCAGTTCATATTGTTAATCTTTTCAACACCAAAAGATGTAATATACAGGAGGCATTACGCCTGAACAATCATGCATTTGGAAATTTCTTCAGGCCTTGATTTCGGCGCCCTTGTACCTAGACGAGGCAAACCCAAAGATTCTTGGTCTGTTTCGACCTAAATGCATCCTTTACTTGAAACATACACTCTTGAAAAGCAAGTATAGATTAGGATCTGAGGGTCAATTCATATATAAACTAAAAAGTACATGTAATTAATTGATTAAATTAAAGACTGAGAGTTAGCCGACACATAGACTTGCTTAAGGTTTAAATTAAACATATATTATTTTTATTTTTGTTTCGAAATTTGGCTTTTCAATACAATTAAAGTTCAGACATAAAAAAAAAATATTCACAAGGTTGTCAACATACCGTTATAGCAAGTACTTGGACTTAGCTGAGTTCTTGTTAACTTTCAAGCATTTAATCTGAAATATCTGTTCATTAAATGATAAACGTGTACTAATCTGAATTTGAATTGTAAAACATTTAAGTCCATATAACCTAAACCTTATATTTTAAGCATGGAAAATATTATTATATTTTGGCTTTTTTTCGATTGAAGTGAGGTATATATAATGACTAATATGATATGTGTCAAATTAAAACCAACGACATTGTCTGAATGTGTTTTACAACTATAGTAAATCATGTAAGACCTTATAATCTAAACCTTAGGGTCTTAAAACACAATCGTTTATATCTGAATTAATGTCGAATCATATTTGCCCATTTGCTCTCTAAATTTGATTATTAAATCTTAAGCTCTGAAGTTGAATTTCTTTGAATAGTTTCAAATATCTTTCAAAATTATGCCCAGGATCCCTTTCCCAATACATTCATGTAAATTATCATTTCTTGGCCTGTTGTCGCACATCATATAAATTCTAAGATATGTATAACTTACCAAAACATTGTAACAGGCTATTGTGAAACGTCGAAGCAAAAGTGTGTATAAAAAGTCCAAAAGTACAAAAGGTCATGGTTTTAACTTGGTTTGAGAAGATTTCGGGGTACTGTAAAATTACTTTTTCTCTCAAAACGTTTCTGCGAATACCTAGAGAACTAAAACTCCGAAAATTGTTCACTTAGAGAATCGAAGTGTTTCAAAACTTTTATTTGAACTTTGAAAAAGAACGACATGTCCATGGGTATAAATCGATGTGGTGTTCAAATTTGCAGTTGTAGTTTGAAGTTAATCAATGGACATTATTTTTTTGTAATTTCGTTTTTTTTAAAGCTTCAGCTTTAGAAATCAAGTGATCCTGTTACGGGTTATACTTAGTTTGGTACTTTTTTTTACATTCCTGTCGTTGACATCGAAAATCTTATATGTCTATTCAATGAATACATCATATAAACTCCGAAAATGTATCACTTAGAGAATCGAAGTGATAAAAAAAATTTATTTGAAATTTGAAAAAAAAGTCAATTTATCCGACCCATGGGTATAAATCGATGTGGTGTTCAAATTTGCAGTTGTAGTTGGTAGTTAATCTATGAATATTATTTGTTTGTAATTTCGTTTTTTTAAGCTTCCACTTTACATTCAAGTGATCCTGTTACGGTTTATTACTTACTTTGGTCTTTTTTTTTACATTCCTGTCGTTGACATTGAAAATCTTACCCGTCTATTCAATAAATACATCAAAGGTAGTATACTGTTCAGTTGGAGTAGGAAATTGACAGTTCAGTTCAATTAAATTCAGTTAATTTCAATTGAGTTCAGTTCCATCGTTGCTTGTCCATTCGATTCCTCCTTGAATTGAATAAGTTGAAACGAATTGTTTAAAAAGATTTGTAAATCTGACCAATTTGTATAAATGCAATAACCTTAGATTTTAGAATGCTTCCATTCGTTGACTTAAGGTCGAATTCAATCCATTTACATTTACATTCCATTTGTATCAAATCCGGTTTATTATGCATTTTTCGGCTAGTGTACATCATAAAAGTAAGTTTATTTGCGCCACATTTCGTTAATTTACGAACCATTCAGTTAATCTAATAGTTTAAGTTTATTTCATTGCGGGACTGTTGCCATTCATGTAGTTCCATCCTCTCAGGAGTCTTGGACAACCGGGATGGTTCCAAAAAAAGTTTGCTCTTTATCTACATCTTGGACCTTGACCAGTTGGCATTTCATCAATCTTAAATTTTCTATGAGCTGTTGGAATACGAAATATGTATTCTCTTGCATTCGGTTCATGATTTAATTTTAAGTGTACAAAAGTTAGAATAATTCCAATTGCAAAGGTCATTTGCGTTATGTTCCATTCACCCAACTTTGTAATATAAATTTTCAATCCATTTCTTTTAGGACGATTCTGTTCCATTCAGATCAATTTGGTAACATGATGGATGCAGCAAAATGGTAAAATTGCCAAATGAGGATATACGGTATGCTAACTATTGGACGTCGCAAAGTGACTGCACACTCACTCAGAACCAACTCGAAGTATCATATTTCATATAACCCATAAGCAGGAAAAGCAAACATGTATCACTTCCCAATTTAGATGATTTACAACACTCTTTAAAAAAGATATGGACATAGTAGACTCCTTTGCAGTCTGCAAATATTTACATAATTACATATGCAAATCATTGTCAGAGAAAAACCGCCGATTTCCTCCTTCGATTGTTCAACTTTATCCTCATATATATTATTTCTAAACATCCTTAATTAACACAAATACCAACTTTGATAGTGTATATACACATACATATGTATAGCATATATATCAATCCGTATCACAAGATGATTCAAGAACATAAACCGTATGGTATCATCAACAATATGTAAGTCAGCTTGTTACTCGTCGCAATTTCAGAATTACTAGGGATCGAATGCCAATTAAATTTCTCATTTAATTCTCAGCTTTTGGTGAAAATTTTTTCATCATATCATATCTCACAGCTAAAGCATACATGCTCATGGTAAAGACTGAAAATAAGTCTGTTATACGTATTCAATTTAATTATCTTTTCATAAAAAAATGAACCCTTTATACTTTACATTTTGAATTTCGTTTTAATTGGCTCATTTGACAAAAATATAGACTTTCTTTTCAGGAAACCATCATGATTTGGGTAAAAGGGTGAAGTGAATAATGGGTATACAGAAAAGATCTACAGCTGCATTCAAAAAGTATCTTCAGTTTATATCTACGTATCCTAGTACAAATGTCATGTTATCATGTTTGGGATATCTTTGAGGCATCGTAGCATTGGGAAAACCAACCAAATAATATTGATTTTTCAATGCAGAATTGAACTTTACCGGAATCACATGTCATATCCCATAGTTAACCGTAATAGGTTTGGCAGGTCACTGAAGTGACCAAGAGTCTTAATTTCGAGAACACTCACATTTATTCTATACAAATTCCATTATAAGTAAAGAACAGCTGGAAAAATAAGTCATGGTTGTTCCTTTTTACTAAGTCAGTGTGAATAAACTCCTTTCTCAGAGAGTCGGTATGGAATATTTTTCGGTATCGATATATCAAAAATCGGAATTTCGAATATGTGACCCCTTGTGCCTTTTTCATCTTGCCAAAATGCACATTTTAGCAGGTGAGACAAGACGATTACAAAATAAGTTCAAGAATGGCTATTTCACACAGTGACAATGGGTGATCCTTTGTAAGGTTTTCTGTAGTTACTTCATTGACGTTCAAACGAAACCCAAATCACATGATATTTGCACTACGACAAAAGGATAGGTGAACAAACTTTAAGTATGCAGCTCTACTCCTTGGTATTTTCACAAGAGCATAGAGCACTTTTCTGATCAGAAATGCAGAGGGTACGAGCAGAGGGTACTTAAAGGTAGGCCTACGACAGTACTTCCAAAAGATGCCTACCAGGATTAAAGGTGTTACTTTTTGTAGAGGTATCAACATTTTGCTATGTCATGCTCATCGGTTTAGTAATGTAAGATATAAAGGTATACTTTGACTGAAAAACTCAATATCAAATATATCTTTACTATTTACAATAAATTCAAAATCTTCATTTCCTTATATTCTTGACTGTCACAGGACACGCTTGAATATAAAATTTAGATTAGGATGTTATTGTTAGAATTAAATGTGTATGATTATATTGCAATTCAACCTAAATCGCTTTAACATATGGCGTGAGATCACCTGATGACCTACTTACGAAATGAAGTTCTTTGACCTACATTGGACTTAAATGTGAATTATAATTATTAAAGCAGGAATAAAAACTTTTTTGTGCTTGAAAACTGGTTATTGCTACAAAATCACACATATATTTCATAAAAGCACTATGATAAAGTTATAAAAATCTCAATGTGAATTTATCTTACGATTACTTTAATCCGTTGTTTTCAAATATCGGGTTATTTGTTTTAGGAAATACGGTAATCGCATATGTTTCTCTTGTATTTGGGCTGGGACTTAACTAGATCAACGGCTAATCTAAATGTATTATTTTGGTAATGCTAGCTGGTATAGAAAATTATTTTGAAAAATGTACCAAAGTCTAACCTGAAGCCTTTATTTTCACACTTTCCGTTTGTATTGGAAAATACAGAAAAAAAAATAACCACCATAATATGATATAAAGAAAGGTATACAAAGCACTTAAAATGTCAAGATATTAAAATTTGGACTATATCAGTTAGTTTCGAATTAGAACATAAATTATATACCTAATTTCGTTTTAGGGCTCTGAGGTCGATCGTCTAGCTATTTGAAAGTGATTATTGGTTGGAGGCCCCGCCGGCCTCCAACAATCTTAACAGCTGAAATTCTCTCTATATTACAGTTGGAATTTTCAAAGGAACTTTCAATCAATCAAATTTAGCCTCTTTGTATTTCGGCAATATCGTAAAGCAATGAACACATCTGCATCAAATTTAGAACCACGTGACCATGTGGGTATTCCGAAATAATTGGCAATATTTAATACGGAAAACGATTGTCTCTGCAATTCTCAAAATTTAAAGGGAATAGTGGTGTTTAAGAATAAAAAAGACAGTACAAATCTTCATGACCGCATGTGTACTAAATTAGACGCGTAAATGTCGCATGGAAGGTTAGAAAACTCTATTCCATGTTAGTAAAAACCCCTCCTTTACAACGGCACACACAAGACACAAGCGGCTACAAGTCGATAAGTAGAGAATGTCATAAAGGCGAGTCAATTTGTGGGATATCGCTTCGTGACAGACAAAGATAGAGGTAGTGAACTATGCTTTAGACTTTAATTTAATATATCTTGTACTGGCAAGCTTTGAGAGTTGGGAAACAATTAGTGATACATATGGATTTATGAATTTGCAAAAGAGTCGAACACTTTGTGCGGTGCTGGACGCTATCAATTGTGACCTATATTCTAAAAATAGATCTATTTCCAAGGGATAAATCGGTGACTGTTGTTTAAAACAGAACTGTATAGATCTATTTATAACTGCAAGTTTGCCTGACTATTCAATTATTTGATGCTATGAACAAATAATTGTATAACTTTTTCTAAATAAAAGATAAAATGAAAGTCTTTTGTTCTATTAATGGCCTTAATCTACTTATTTGCTGTAATGAAAATCCTATCCTATGATTTCGCAGTACTTCCTAGCCTAACAAGGGTGCCTCCAACTTAGCCTTTTTAAAGGCTTTTCTTGTTATAGATCATATTAATAAGAGTGGGAATGGTATACTACGTTTACTACACGAGCGGCGATTATTGGCTTTTGTCCAGCTAGAGCGAGAAATATACGGATATTCAGACACCGTCTGAGAAACATAGAACCCCATTTTGTTTGCTTAAGTCGAAAATACATTTAAATAATTGAGGTCGTTGTTTCAGCAACATTTTGAACTTTTCTACACGTTTGTAAAGAATATTGTATAGCAGGTAAAAATCACATCGCTTTGTGCATTATTTAATTATTTTTCTATGATTATATAGAGATGGCCATTCACTACATGTATCGTTCTCTATGAATAGAGACCCAATCTAACCCTTGAACCTTTGGCATCAACTGAATTATTGAAGTTCAAAGAACAACTGTAATGTACATAATACGAAACTAATGTGTTCTATCAATTCAAACATTTTCGAAATGTCAATTGATGTGCCATTTCCTCCATGATACACAAATGGTGAATAGACTTTTTGGATGCATCTCACTTAACTCCGCATAACAGTAAAACTCTTAATCTCTGGTGATTCGTTGAAATCGAGTAGGGTTGATTAATAAGTGACATACAATTCCAGAGTAGGCCAAAAAATATCGGTTATCTTGGGTACTTCGTGTTCGGGTCGAAGGAAACTTCGTGAAGAACTGATCGCAATGGGGAAATATTGACAAAGATAATCTTGATATGTGGGAATGAAATTGAGTGCAGTAAAAATATGCGAGGGTGTGAGATGTAAGTCAAATATCGTGTGTTGATAGGAGTAATACAAGGTCCCTTGCTTTTTCCTTGCTCTTTCGTCAGCTAATAGTAGCCCTAACACATTGTATGTAAACGAGTTATATATGCCTATACATGCATGAAAAGAATTCAAATGAACTTGATATACATCAAACCACATGAGTGATGTAACAAAAAATATCATGTCCTCATTTTGTAAATTTAGTTTCTTGATTTTTCCTTGCCCTTTCGTCAGGCGAATTTGACTTTATGTCATAAACTAGGTATATATATATATATATCTATATACTATGCATATACATGTACATGAATCCATATAAGTGCCATAAGATACAAGACTCCCTGAAGATATCAGTGAAACATGTTGGGGCAATGTTGGCCATGTGTCACTTTTTTTCTTTGAATATATAATACTGTATACTTGTGAACTCTTTTTCAAATATTGTGTATATATATATATATATATATATATATATATATATATATATATATATGAGTGTACATCGATTCATATGAGTATACTGAATTCTGATTGCGTATTTTACACATCGTTTCTTGGGTGAATGGTAATTATTTATGTACTATGCATATACATATACATGAATCCATATAGGTGCCATAAGATACAAATGTTGTATCCTGATAGTGTTTATTCACAATTTTTAAAAAATTCATTTTTACTTTCGTCAGGTGATAGCAATCCATGATACACAAATGTATGCATGAGTGTATATGAATCAACATCATTGATGTATGACACAAATGCTGTATCATGATTGTACACATACGTACATATTTTTTTATCTCTCCTTGTTCTTTGCCAGGTGTATGGTAACTGACAAAAGATATGTATATGCAAGGTTGTACATTAATCTATTTAACTGATGCAAAGCACAAAAGTTGTGACCTTTATTATACAACGTTTCACGATTTGTCCTTTCCCCTTCCTCAAGTAAATGATAACTCGTGGTGTATATGAAAGGCATTAATGGATGAATATACATCAATTCACGCAAATTATTATAGTGACAGAGAGTAGGTTTCATAATTGTATATGTGCCTCAAATAGGAGCCAAAACACCACATGTCCTGAGTAATGTTTTCTTCAATGATGACCGAAATAATTATGATATTATAGAAATGTTAAGAAGTCGAAATTCTATGTCCTATATACATGTACAATACTAAAATGACTCACCTATCACTACCAAACCATATTTGTCTATGTGTCGGCTGGAAATAAGTTTCTAAATTTCATACAACTCTATTGTCCGCTTTTCGATCAACAATCACGACTTTATCCTGTTAATTGCAACTAAACTTAATTAACATTCCTTATTATGATTATTTACTGAAATGACCACCATATCTTCACAGAATGCCACCATTTATAAAGTTAAGCAAATTTGACTCCAACAACATAATTTGTGCCTCTTTACCATTTGGGTATGCAATGAATGGGATTGGACCATGTGGTTTCCATCAGTTCTAGTCTTGTGAAGGAAATGATGTACAAGACCATCAATAAAGATAAATATATACTTTCTGATAATGAATTATCGAGCAAAATGTTTATTGGTAAGGGATATGACACACCGCCAGCTTTTGCTATTGGGGGATATAAAACATTTTCACATGTAAACACAAAAAAGTAAACAACAAGTGACATACTTACCAATTCCAACTGCACTTTCTGTTTCTGCTTCTCTTGTAGCCATCTCGACGGGATTTCATCATAATCCATCGTTAATCTGGTAATCCAAACTTTAATCCTTTAATCCAAACGAACTCCTTATGATATGGAAACACACGATGCAGTATTAAGCTCCGATCATGTTGAAATCAGCATTGACTTTCCTCTACATACAATGAATACACTAATGACCTAACTGCATATACAGAAGGTTATGGTTTCCCACGTGTGCCCTCGTTATACCGCGCTGTAGCTTTAGAAAAATAGTTCAACGTTTCACATGTAACTGAACTCGAGCTAAACTTTCTTACCGCAGAGCTCTTGCCTTACGAATGAACTATCTTTCAGGTAGCGTCATACTGAAGTGTAAGTAAACCGCGTTATAACGAAGGTTATGAATAGTATACTCTAGGCTTACTACAGCTGTTGGTTTTATTTGTAAGGACAGATAAAGGTTCACAGTCGAGACAACAGAATGTTGCTCACTTTAACGGGACAATATCTCTAATAAAACACTGATAAACCTCGTCTTTAAAATCTGATAAGAACATACCGCTCGCCTCGCGTTATAACGATGTGACCTAATTACCGTTATAACGGGGTTACCTGTAATGCGTGTAGACATTGATCATATTCTACGAGTGGGATTAAAAGCGTTAAAAAGAGGCACCGCTTTCATATTTGTGAAACTTCTTTGCAATTTAAGACGTTTGATTCTTTGATCAAAAGTTTTGCGAATAAGCCTTAAAAGGAGGTAACCTGTTTGAGCATTAAATCATAACAAATTTGAAAACATTTTCACAAATTCGTTTAAATTATTTTGACATAGTTGATGAAAGGTTCAAATGATATACTTATCTTTTATATATATTATATTCTGTTCATTTTATAAAAAGTACAACTGTTATGTTTTAGCGTTTGGGTTGCATTATCACATTCCCCTCCTGTCAAACGAATGAGACACAAGTTGATAGTGTGAACATAATTTCTTCAATAATTCCAACCAATATCCTTTATTGATACATTATTGATCATATTTTTTCCCCAATCAAGATATGTGACCTTTACCCTTAAAGTGGCAACGAGTATGTTTCATGATTTTTTATGTGGCTTACATAAGACTCAAAATACCATATGTTTTAGTTACGTTCAAATCGTCTATCTAAACTTGTATCTAAATCTCTGAAATGCCCAAAATATGACACATTCTTCTTTTTAATGACGGTCCGAAAACAGCGATATCAATTTTAAAAGTCGGAATTCAGTACCCCATGTACATTTGTGAAATGACACACTCAACACTTCCAACTCATAGAGCCACTCCGTGAGTTGTTGAAGTCATATCTGCCAAACTTAATCAATGGTGTCATTTGATTGCCAAGTATCGACTGTTACCAAAAAGACACATTTTAAAGCTTGTTGGTTTTTACAGTGACACTATGAAGGTAGAACGTCAGTGGCGCGCGTCAAATAGTCAAACGTAATTTTGGAGACTTATCTAAAACAGCCAGGAGGGAAGATAGGGGTTGATAGTGTTTGTTAGGTTATATAACTAGTATCCATGTATATTTGGCGTGATATCTACACCTCTGTGCATTTATAAGGCTGTTTTAAGATTTTCATGGAAACCCAGTATTTGTCATATATATGGCTTTTGGACATGAAAAGATAAGATGTTTTGATTTTACATCACCACATATGACATTTAGGTTCGTATCAAAGGTAAATAATATGTTATGAAAATCACGGAGTGGCTCTTTGAGTTTGTCCTTGTGTTTGATGAAAATTACTTTCCAAAATTACGTGTTTTGAGATGTAGCCGCGCACCACTGTCGATTGTAAAGCACCGAACCATTTTATTGTCCTTATACTGCACTGAGTAGAACTTGGATACTGATTTTCAGAAATAAACAATATTTCTCGATAGAATTACACCATTTATAAAGTTTGACATATTTGACTTCAACAACACTCTATGCCCCTTTGAAATATGATTTTTTTTAAAAATCTATTGCGATTTCAAAGTGTAAAACCATACAAAATGCAGATATTGATATCAAAGTTATAAATTATAAATTTCAAATTTTAATTTCATGAAAACAATTAAATTTATTGGAAAGACGATAAATTAATATAAGCACTAGTGTTTGACATAATGGAATTTGACATCGAAGTCATTGAAATTTCATCTGTAAAGACATGATGTTTTAAACGTAAAGAAATTGGCGTTTCAAATATTCTTTGATGTAACATAGGTTCATTGAAATATATGTTAAATCATAAATCACACACCCACCGACTATACATCATCAATAATATTAAAAAGATATTTGAAAAAGGCAAGACGTTGATGTGCCAAAACTGATAAATGAATGATGGAAAATAAAAATTAAACCAATTAACCTTTAACGGGGAAAAGAAAACAGGTGCCCGTCAGTTTATATCGACTTCCAGTTCAATTACCTATTTACCCCAGGGTAAATATATTTCCCGGTAGATCTAATTCATCGTGTATGATTTATTCCGCTTTGCTAATCGGTCGATATGCGTTTAACGTACATGAATTTATGTCAAGTCAAAGTTAAACATTGTCCCGTTTCTTAAATCGATTTCTGATTGTTTTAATTGTGTTAGAACATTTCTATATATTTACTGTTCATTCCGGATGACAATATAGATGACCCAAACTTAATATTGATACATTGTGTAAATAATGATAAACATTGACTTTAAGGTGTTTGAAAACGTAGTTTATTGATTTTAACTCATCTTATGGGCGTTTGACATGGCATGACGTCTTGTGTCCGTCCGTCTGTTCGTTTGTAAACTTTTCACTATTTCATCTTATCTCCAAAACTATTGGCTCAGGAAATGTGAAATCTTATGTACAGACTTCTTGACTAATGAGGTTTCTTATTTGTAATTTTTTACCCTATGACCCCTATTAAGCGACCACGCCCTAAAAAGCTATTTTCATCTTCTTCTCTGGCAGCAACAGGCCTAAAAAGCTAAAACTTTATGTACAGACTCCTTAGTTGACGGCAATTCTGATTAATAGATTTGGTGACCCTGTGGCCCTCATTAGGGTCGTCTTTTTTTCGGCGTTTTTTTTCTTGAAAAGATAAGACATAGAAAACTGAAATCTTCTGTACGAACTTCTGAGCTCATGAGGATTTTAATAAATGGATTCAGTGTCGGATTCTGTGACCATCTTTAAAATAAATCATAGATAGCCAATAGTTTCATTTTTACAAAATCAAATACTGCATATTGAAAAATCGAAGAGAAATAGGTCGCTTAAAATGTTGACGGTATAAATACGAGGAGATATCAAAAAGTTTCAATTATCACAAAGAATGTACTGGTGAATACGGGCCAAATGGTCACTGTAGCATAAGTGATCCTTGTCTAGTTCCTGGGTCAACAATAGTCTTTTTCACGACAGCCAGTTTTACGTCTAAGGGTCAGACCATTACTGGAGCTTATCACTGCAACTTTCTGAGTAAGATGAGATGAGATGCCATTAAAAAGAAGCGCCGCGGTATGATCACCAAAGGCGAACGCCTGTTAGTTGACAATGCCCCAGCTCACACTTGTCAAGCAGCTGCTGTGGAGGCACGGCGATATGGTTTTGAAATCTTACCGCATCCCCCCTATTCACCCGATCTTGCACCAAGTGACTTCTTCTTGTTCCCCGACATGAAAAATTCACTTCGTGGACGTCGTTTTGAGGACACCAATGACATCATTCGAGAGGTGGAGGCTTGGTTTTCCACGAAATCAGGGGTCTTCTATTCAGACGGTCGGCGCAAGGTCAAGAAGCGATGGGAAAAATGTGTATTTCTGTATGGTGATTATGTAGAGAAATCTTAAAAACATGAGAACAAAATAAACTTTGTACCTTTGATATATGTCTGTGATAAATGAAACTTTTTTATATCCCCTTGTAAATATAGTTATTATTTCATAATTCGAAAATCTCCTGTTATTGATTCCTTTTAATTACATTCCCCAGCAAGTCAAAACGCGCGAGTCTCTATCTGTGGCTGAAATAAGGCTTGCTGCTAAGCCTCAAATACGTGGTTTGAGTGCAGAGCCCTCATCAGTGAAAAAATTTCATACTTCTCATAAGAGATTGATATATGCTGAAAGGTCCAATAAGCCAATCGTTTGGCCTTGCTTGATTTATGATATGTTATGACATATTATCTCTGTCTGTGCTGTAGATAAGTACAAAAGAATAATCTTCTAGTCATTTACGCGCGCCATTTTCAGGTTATCGATAAAAAATAAAGATGTTAACCTCTTTAATTCCACTATAAAATGGTGATTCTCTGACGCAACCATTTATTCTCTACAGCATAACACCATTTATAGAGTTTCACTCCACCAACTATTTCTATGCCACTTTCACATTCAGTTAGAAAGATGAGATATCGTTGTATGAACATGTTTGTATAAATTGCTTTAGTGAGTGGATTATTTCATGTGAAGTTTTGACGATGTCCAAAATGTCTGGACTGAGATGGGTGGAGTTCATCACTTGGAAGCGTGCTCAGATATTGGATTCTGTTGTTAGACGTATAGAGTGAAACGTTTGAGATTTCCACACACAACCAAAATTTACTACTTTAGCACGTGCATTATCGTGCACGTGAACAGCTCCGGTTTCGAGCGTAATTTTGTTTAAAATCAACAAAAGTTAACTGTTATTCATCATTCAATAAAGTGAAAACTTCAGTTTTACGGATCTTCAGTTCGTGCGTTCACAGGACGCCCCTGTTAAAAAGGTAAAATATTTAGCACAATCTAAATAAGAACAGTAGAGAAAAATAAATGGCTTCATTCCCACCCCTAAGTCTAACGTGACTTTTGATGGATTCGACACATGCAGTTTTGGTTATACATCGATAAACTCGTCATATCGCTTTTAAACATCTCTGTGCATTGAGTCTACCCTTGGGACATCGACTTGACCTATATTCCTCATACGGATACACTTATACACAGCGTTCCCTTATATTTATTCATCAGGATAAAGGTCCGTATTCAAGCAGTGATGGTAACTCATATGTCAGCCTTAATGGATTTTAGATGTGATTTGTGCGGTATACAAACGAATATGTTTAACGAATTTCTAGTCAGTAGCTTTTTTATGTTGCAAATATCTACAAAAAATCACTTAACGTGTACGCTGTTTATGTTTACTTCGTTTTCCTAGAACAGATATTTGCATGTCAAACAAACAAGATGGATGTATATGCTTTACCAATTTAGTAATTTGAGTAGCAGAATTCGAAGCAGTGAATTCTTGGGTTAGAACCATTGAATGCTTGTTTCACTAATTCGCTGTTTTGTATATACAGTAAACCCTGGTTACAATGCCACCATTTGTCCAAGAGAAACTATGGCACTATATCGAGGTTGGCATTACACCCAGGTTAGTCACTTAGAAACATGTTGGTGTACAAGCCACTACTTAAAGAAGTGATGGGATTTGTCAAATAATGTGAGGCAAGTAGAATGTCACTCAAGTAGTTCTTGCCTGTAACCAACAATAATGTTCCTATACAACGTGCACCCATTATTAATTGATTTGAACCATGCCAGTTTGCCTTAATTAGCTGAAATATTGTCTTACATAGTTTGGTTTCATTGGCATTATAGTCAGAGAAAACTGACTTTTGCTCCATAAAGAGTTGGCAAATGGCACTATATTCAGTTTGGCATTATAACCAGTGAAATTAAGTGCAAGAAATCCGTTCTGGCAAAAACATGGCATTATATCCAGTTTGGCATTATAACCAGGGTTTACTGTATATTCTTCATTTTAATCTACGGTTGATGTCATAAACCTCATTAACATGATGAGTTTGGACTTTTTGATGTATACTTTATACTTAAAAAAATGAAACGCATAAACATTTGAGAATGTTGGATTCGTGTAAGAACTGTATAACTATGTAAATAAGAAGATATAAGCATCGTTGTCGTATGTCGTTAACAGTTTCAACGCTAAAGGCTAAACTCTAATGTTTCTTATAAGCATGTTTCGCGTCATTTAGAAAACAGGTAAACCAAATTTCCTGTGAGAGCTAGAGCATGAAGATGGAGAAAAGGCAGACGGTCTTGTCACAGAAATTGAAACTACACACCAGAGCCCTGTCCTAGGAAAAAATCTGACAAAACTCGCAGAAATCGTTTGAGTAAAGCGGATATTTCACCACGAAGGTCAGTTTCGTTCCTGTTTTTAGAGATTTCCAATCGCGCAATTTCCTACATCCATGTTGTAAAATGAAAATCTTATACCGTAGAATTGTTTTGAGTGTCTGCTTTAATGATGAATGCAATGGCGGGTTCGATAATCATAATTTGTCTTAGTACTGTAAATAAAAAGATTTTTTTCCATAATTTCATTAGAAAGATTCTGTTGAACACTGATGGCATGAATTTGCATATATCAAGTACATAAGTATCTGATGAAATGATGGTTCAGGGCTTTACAGAAAACCGCTCCATCAACATCGTCCTGATACGTCACGTACATCCGATTATAGACCGAAAAGGCACTGGTTGTGTCACGGTTTACGTTCTTGCCAATTCCAACGTCAAAATCTTGAAATAGTATTTCCAAACACCAGATCTTGGCCGACAAGACCCGGCATCATCTTCAACACTCTGTCGGCCACGTCTAAGTTCCAGCTACGGAAATGCAAGGGAGTCACCCACTGTATCGACCATGTCTTCATAGATTTCCTTTGCAGACATTCCTTTCCTAAACTTGAAAAAACTTGATAACTGCACGCTTTTCAACATCATACATTTTCCCAGAATATATTCATCCACAATTGATGAAAAATGAAAATAAACATTCCAAATCATACTTTTGAAAAGATCAAATTCGGTGTACATGTATTTATTTTACGTTTTCGTCACACCACGTTTTCGATGACTGTTCCCCATTTTGTTTGATTTTGATAGCAATATACATTCAAACATGAACAAACCAAATATTGTGTCATTGACAAAAAGGAATAATGAAATGTAGTTGATGTACGCATGTATAACTTATCCACGATTTTCAATAAAATAATCGTATAACTAAGCACAAATGTATTGTCATTCATAGCAAGGCTTCCAAAAGTACTGGAAGAGCCTGCAAAGTACTTCACTTCTCAATATCTTTGTTCTTTCAATGTGTGTCCGCTTTTCCATGAAGAATGGTCAAGTCTATAGCGACCAAACCATTAACCCCAGAAACTTGTATAAAGTTTTATCTACTGATACCATGTTTGGATACCATATGTAGGAATATAGCGGTACACTGGAATTTTGTTTTTAAAAAATTAGCACTTTCCTGATTCTCTGAAGTAAACCTGCACAATAAACACCAGGGTATATATTGTCTTAGTCTTCGGGTTGTCCTGGGAGTAAACCGTAAATGATGCCTTGAGCATTTTAGGCCATGTTGGCCTTCATCTAAATTTTAGTATGATGTCTCTCACTCCATGGGGTAGATTTTTACACCGCATCGTAATGTTATGCCCATATCTCCTGTAATCAATCTTCTTGTATTATCTTCTTACTCACACTAAATCAGTAATTGTTTTAATTTGATCGTCTCTTTTTCTTAAAATCAATATTTAGAGAAGTTGATACTTATTGCATGCACGTCATGTTCATGTAGGCCTACAATGGCCACGAAAGAGGTTGTGAGTAGGTTGCTTCTAGTTCAAGATATAGTCTTCGTCAGCCTTCAAGAATACGTCAAGTCTTTAGACTGTTGATATCGGGGAGGAGATCTATTCTATATACGTTTTTATTGACTTTCAAATATTGTGTTCTCATTTTCTTTTGTCTTGCCTGACTTAAAAAGGGCAGCCAATCGCTTTACAGTGGATTGTGAAGAACAGTTTTGCACGTACACTTGAAACCTAAGAGGGGTGATTGAAAAGTGCTGATCTTCCGGTCCTCGATTTGAAACCATGCAACAAAATGGCACCATGCTTTGCACGTGCATTATCGTGTTCTTCGTGCTCTGTCACGATCTCATACAATCGTTGAAGTGTCTGGTCGTGACAGGTCATCTCAATCAAGTGGGGTCTGTTTTCATCAAAAGTGGGCCATATTGAGTCTTGAGCTTTGGTAATGTCTCTGCATAAAAAGGATCTAACACCGAAAGCCGTGATTGAGACAATAAGGGGGGGTATCCCTTCATATGCCACTATTAAAAGGTGGCCATTTGGATTCAACCGTGCCCACGACAGCATTGAATACAAACTATGTTCTGGTTGACTAAAACATTGGTCTAACCAGAAATGGTACAAAATTCATATGTCAGATAATGTAGAGTAGTTGGCTTTACCCCAGAGGAGAGAGTTCATTTTATTGCCACTGAATCTTTGAAAATGACTAAGCTTCAAGTTCTGTAATTTTTTTACACCTGATCGAAAGCTTTCAAGACACGTCATGTTGATAGAGAATCTTGCCTTACATGAAGCCGAATAGGACAGTGATATAAGCGAAATACTGTTGAAAGAGGCGTTATCCCTCAATTCACCTCACCGCACCTCACGAATGGTTTTATCTAAATCAGAAGTACTTGTACCTACTGTTGGTGAAAGTGAAAATCTTATTGCTTATGTGTTCTCTATTGTAGCAAAGGGGAGGTGTAAAATCCGACATTTTGATTGAAAGGCGGATAATGAATCGGCGAAGGAGCGCAAATTAGTCAAACGTAATTTTGGCAACTTATCCAAAGTAGACAGAGACCAAGATAATTATATTCATTACAAGTTTATACAAGAACGGGATGCGGATCTTGGCTCCTTCACATGTATAAGGTCATGTTCGACTTTATTCGAAAACTATATATTTTAACATACCGTATGTTAGGGATGTTATGCCGGGGGAGGGTATGCACGATTAGTGAAACGTACTGAATTTGAATAAACACTTATGGTAAATGATAAAAATTTACTAAAAAAAATCCTATGTCACCTTAAAGTTTACATAACCACAAACATATTTCACTATTTTCTTTGGAATATATGAATGTCTGATTATAATATTGTATAGTGCGTCAAAGGTCGCTACTCAAATATGTTCAGTTTGGTAATAAAAGCCGTTTTTTAATTACACTTTTGATAGGCCACTAGTGAGTAGTTGTTCTATCCAATTTAAATTAAAGATGCATGCCTTAGCGATATAACTTGATTAATTTTTACGAACTTTCTAAACATTTTAGATTTTTGCTTAGTAAGTTTCGCTAGAAAATTTAGCTCGAAAATTCTGGTTTTTAGAGAAAGATAAAGATTTTGGCACAATTATGTATAAATAAAATCTGTTGTTTTGATTTAGTCAGTATGACCAAAGGTTGTAGGAAAACTAAACTTGTTAGTGTACAAAGATTTCGAGCATTAATTCATTTTTTTAAAATGACAAAATAACCATGTTATGTTAATTCCGAATGTGACAACGCATTTTACTAAAAATCATCGTGATTCTATAATATTGTTTGCCTTTGAGCGAAATTTAACCTTTGAGGTCGTGGATGTTGATGTTTATGGTTCGAACTTCATGAACTCGGTTGACAGTATTTTGGAAATGAGGTCATTTAGAGTTACAGGCGTGTAACACACCGTCAACACTAAAAAATCACCATGCTACCGTGTTGAGTGAAATCGGGTTCACTGAGAACGGTGTAATGCAGTTAGTACTAGTAAGTAACGATTAGTCGACAACACGTTATCTCTTTCACCTGTGTGTCCTTCTTGTATTTCCACCAACTGAAATTTTAAAAGTTCGAAACCATATTTGGCACCAAGGTTTAAACGTAACATTTTAGAACGTATCTATGTTGTTTAAAATAGTTACGAAATTAGCAATGTCGTAAATATTTTTGGAAAAAATATTGATAGATTTTAACTGTTTTACAATGCATCGTTATCTACTATGAAAAAAGCTGTCATTTTTTGTCTTGAAATTATTATTTTTTATTCATGCCTTTCTCCAAAAAACGAATAGGAAATCGCTCTCGTGTCTCCTAATGTCAAATAACGAATCAACATTAGTTGATAAAAACTACCCGAACCCGAATTATTTTTACAAATAGACACTATTTATCAACGATTATTGATATACGCCTGCATGGTTTCCAATAAACGAACTCGGGATTTTAGCTATCATCTAAAACTTTTCTTCACTCAATTTCATCAAACAAAAATGCGCATTAGGGCGCATTACTCCCATCAAACCGGATAGCCTACTCGGTGACATTGTAGGAATTCTGCCATCCCTCGCGCACATTGACGGGCCTTAAATGGTGTTCTTCTAATTCTAAAACCAAAACCTTTATCCATATAATGAGTCAGTGGTAAATTGTAAAAAGAAGAAAACATCAAAAAGAAAATTTAAGAATAAAAGAATTAAAGAAAAGAAATAATTTCGATCAATTTGATATTTCGTGATCACTGTTTAATAAGTTCAGTAATGAAAACTTGGTATTGTAATAGAGATCGGAAACACAGAAACTGTAATATCATGTTGAGATCGTTACTGCATAAATGTTCGTAGTCATAACCGGTTTACTTTTCTCTTCGATGTTCACTGTAAATTCGGCACGTCTTGCTAAAATCATTATGACTTAAGTCCTTGGTCCCTTTAAAAAGTATATCACTCTGTACAGATACAAATGTCGGAAATATTGAGATGGGGATGTGATTTGAATACTAACGTTGATACTTCAGCGGTAGTTGTAAAAATCTTCCTGTGGAGAAGTTGAAAGCATTTTACGAATGTTTCAATTGCTAACGGAAGGCGATCTACTTCTATCAATTGACTTGTTTGTTACACCTGGAATTTTCATTTATGCATTTATTGATAAACTTTTAGGATAACTCGCATATTCTTAAACATAATTTTGTTTCAACTTAAACAGGATCCTCTCCGTTTCAGGTTCCTTTTTTGTGAATCCCACTTTTTGAATGAACACAGGAAGTTGAAGATTTACTTCCGGTCTGCCGGCGACCGGGAATATTTGTGTCGCGTCCAGTTGTTTTTAATTGTTTTGAAACAACATGCAGCAACCTCCGCCTCAAAGATACCCTCCTCAGGGACCACCAATGCGTCCACCATTTTCCCAAGCAAGCTACCCGCAGGTAAATTGATTCTATTCCCTTATTTTGATACTTGAATTTGTGTCATGCTTGAAACAAAGAAAAAGCACACACCACTTACCACTGCCTTTTTGTTGAATATTTTACATCTTAGAAATGAAATGCTATATTATGTGGTGTACAATTAACAAATATACTCAGATTGTTTTAGAAAGGTTGTCAACCTTTTTCATTAATCATAAATTATACCAAATCTAGATTGCCAAAAAATGTGAGAACATGATGGTTATCTGATTTCTGGATAAAATACACTGAAGAAGTAATAATAATAGGTAGTTTGGGAATACAGCACTTTTTTCGGGCACCAGTGATTATAATTGAAATCCTGAAATGGACATTTAATACTTCAATAGGAAAATGGCATACACTTATCATCTTACCAAAATGTTCACTATGTACCTCACTTTAAGCATGGTTTTCTACCTTGATCAGCATATTTACACCTTGATTGACCTATCATACATCCATTTCAGGATTTCCCAAACTTTACTATTTACTACAGGAGTTTACCAACTAAATTAACCATGAAAGATTGTTGACTGGGATGCAAGTGTTAAAATGGATAGTCTACAACTAGTTTAAAGAAGGAATCCAAAAGCTGAAGGTGCAAAATGAACTTAGTGATCATTCAATTAAAGGAGTGTGAAAATTAAGCAATGAAAACAGCTTTTTAATAATATATGAAAGCAGAATTATGACTTCCTGACATTTATATGGCCGTTTTTTCATGATAAATCTTTGAAAACAAGTTTGGGATTTTAAGCGATAAACATGCAACTTTAGAGGGATGATTTGAAATTAACAGGGCACTCGTATTTTGGCTATTATTTCAGCCACAGAAAAAGTCATCAAACATTTTCAGTGTCACTTTAAATCTGAATGGACAGATGAGAACTTGACGTAGTAGTAAGTCCCTGGAATAAGCATATTTGTAGATTTATACCTGCATTGAGAGCAATTGTCCTTTAACAGAGATCAGCAATCTTTGGACTTGCCATTAATCTAGCCTCCACCGCCCTCTTCATCAATTGGCATCAGGGTATTTGAAATACTGACGTTCATAGGTTTTTGAGTGAAAGTACACTATAGAGTTTGCTATTTGTTTGACAATGACAGCTATTTATTAATCAACATAAATGTTTTGACTTGAATAGTAGGTAGCAAGTTTCTGCTAGTGTTTTTTTTTATGAGGTAGTTGAGTATATTTTGAGGTAGCACAGTCTGATTTGCTACCTAAAAGCGTTAATATTGAAACTTGTTTTGGGCCTCAGTTGAAAAGTCTATATTTACCTGTAATATTCATAGAAAATTGGTGGCAGTTTAATTGTAATGCAACTCTTGTCAGTGGATATTTTTATGTCATATTTCATTAATTTTGTTGAGAAGGATATTAATGAACAAGGCTTCAAGTAATCACACAAAAACATCAGTTTCAGATTGATGAAGACTAAAACATTTA
This sequence comes from Phorcus lineatus, assembly GCA_921293015.1. Classification (NCBI taxonomy): domain Eukaryota; kingdom Metazoa; phylum Mollusca; class Gastropoda; order Trochida; family Trochidae; genus Phorcus; species Phorcus lineatus. The sequence goes on along the minus strand of OV121092.1, from coordinate 26,326,314 downwards.
GAGATGTTGTAAAGTTGTTGACATGCTAAAAAAAAGGGGCCAATAATTAAATTCTAACTTCCTGTATATCCATATACTCTTAAAAAAAGTTGGGGATATTGAATGCCTTCGCAGGTTGCAATATGATAAATATTTATGGACACTTGACATGCTTTGAGAGAATGGAGAACTTATCACCCCAACTGAGCTGCATGTAAGACAAGCAATAGCGTCATACACATGGGAGGAGTTCATTGTCAAATTTGACACTTCAAACTGATGAAAACTGCTGCATGTTGGTTTATCCTATCCATGTTTACTTTTTCTACCTTGCATAAGATTTACTGTTTAGCGTATCTTTGCTTTCTTTTAATTTGCAATGAGGCATCTTCAACATGATGAACGTCTACGTGCTATTGGCATATTTCAAATGGGTTCTTCACAGCGAGCAGTAGCCAACAAGCTTAATGTGTCATAGGTCATCCAAGAGCTACTACTCAAGCCCAGGATCAATATATTTGTACACTAGTCCTGCAAAATCGAGTGCAAATGGCCAATCAAGTTAGAAATGTATAGAAAAACACAAAATACTTCTTTTTCTGTAGGAAATATTTTATTTAGATTTTCACCAAACTTGTATGCTTAGCTATAATGTAATTTGACTCTTAATGTCCATCTGGGCTTGGCTTCATTAATTGTAAGGAGAGGATAAATACTTTGATATTTGTCCATGGTGAATCACAACACATCCACTGATCTGGATATTAGGATAAGAATAATATAATCTAAGCCCTGCAAATCAACTGACACTCACACTAGATCCACAGGGTTGTATTGTAGAAGTGGCATATATGTCGAACTTAAAAACACATTAGAGAAAGTGAATGAAATACAAGATAATGATAACAGATGTAAAAACTTTACACACTTTCTTAGTGGATAATCTGATTATGAATATGATATTGTTAATGATGATGATGTTTTTAATGATAATGATGATGAGTTAGAAATGGCAAGGATCTACAAGACTTGTTTTTTTTTGCGAACTCTTTCTAAAATAATGTATTGGTGATAATGTTATATAAATGAAATCAGAATGGAATATTCTTTATACACATCCAAATAAGCATAGGGTTAGATATTTTTTGCTGTAAGAAATGTAAACTTAAAAATGTAATTCAATGCAAAGCTATTGATAAACTTTTTTCCCTTCAAAAGACAATATCCTCCACTCATTCAGACTCAATCAGTGGTCTATCTAAGTCTTCTTGCATGTCAAGGTTCTGTGCCAGCTCTTCACACTTCTGCACTTGAACTTGATAGTTCAATCAGTATCTAATGGAGATGACTGGTTACTGACAATGAGGTCATTGCACTTAGAGCCCAAAAAATTGGGTCACGGTTTTTTGGAAGTGAGGCTTAAATAACGTTGCGATGGATATGTGTATGAGTTATGATAATGATGATAATGAATATACTGAATATACTGAATATACTGAAAGTTTCGCTGAACTCCTCACCACAGGGGCGTGCTCAAACGCATAATTACACTGGTGTAAAGAAAACAATGTGTTTTTTTAAATTCTCAACTTCTTCAGAGTATACTTTTGAGGGAAAATCTTTCAAGGCAACCACCCTTGTAAATGGATGAGGATTGAATGAATTTTCAGAATGGCGTCATGATTCGCTCTCGTGAAGAAGTTTTCTAGTATCCACATTTTCTCGAAGCTTCCAAACAATTTTATGTGGAAAAGGTTCAAGACCTAATGTAGTTCGTCCTCTTAGGTCAATTTTTTCAGGCTCTACTGCCTCAAGCTCCCAGCACTTTATAAGTGCACTTGTAAACAAAAATAAGACTTCATTAGCAAACTTTTGTCCAACACATGACCTCTTGCCGTGGCCGAAAGGCATGAAATATGGCAGTTTGTGGGCGGGGATACATTTTCCAGTCTCTTGATCCAGAAATCTCTCTGGTTTAAATACTTCTGGCTCGGGCCAGTATTGTTCATTGTGGTGGATGTGCCAGATATTACACAGTACCATTGTTCCTGAAACAAAACACAGCTAAAATAAATATTCAAATATAACATATCATTTAAATATTTGTATCATTACATGTCTATGAATTCGTTAAGTTTAAGATTAATCAACTACGATGGATGGTTGTTTGTATTTTCCCTAAAAACTTTTTAGACTCAACTGGTACCTTGTTGTGGTTTGAAACCTAACCAGCCCATCTCAAATTTTGACAGGCCTAACAGTGTGAAGATCATCCTGCTACATCAGCATATTTGTCTCCTCCCAGCTCCATCATATACCCTGATATCCTTCGGCCTAAAACGCTTGTATCGCTAAATATAGCAAGCCAATGAAATGACTCGCATTTAGCAATAGCGGCACAACCCGGATGAGAATTCAAACAAAAGTCAATGTAGGCTATAAATAGCCATGAGTAACCAGCGGGAAGCAATGCGAACTTTTTAGGCCGAAGGATATCAGGGTATATGATGGAGCAAGGCGTAGATAAATACGCTGATGTAGCAGGCTGTGTGAAGAGAGACATTTTCCCTAGTACCACAAACCAGCTTGACTTTCTTGTTTTTGTTTTACTAATTGTAGTATTATTGTAGTAATGTCATAAAATGTCTGATTTGCCCTAAACAAATCAAAAGTTAAAAATCTCCTTCACTGAATTTAAAGGGCAGAAACATTAATCTAATATCCTTATATGTACCGATAAATGGTTTTCATATGCAAGGTATATAACCCCCCTTGGACCTTCCCCTTTCTCTCTCCTCCTCCCTTTCCCCTTTAAAAAGTTGTATATGTAACAACAATGATAAAGATGTTGACAGTGGCAGACATGTTTATTGTGTTATTGTTCATAAAAGTTACCTGCAGGAATGTTATATTTGCCAAGGACCATCTCTCTGTCAAGTGATGTCCTTGGAATGCCGATGGGAACCGGTGGTGCTATTCGTAGCACCTCCATCACCAGAGCTTCTGTTCACAGGGAAATGATAGGTGTATAACAACGCTGGAAATATATTTTAATTCTACCAATGTGAATTGGATAGACCAACTAGCATTCAAACCCTGATTCAAAACGTAATTTGACACTGCCTCAGACCTTAACTTTTTTTATGTCTTGAAGTTTCAAGTATGTTTAGATATAAATCAAATCATTTTTCTTTGATTATATTTCTGTAACTGAAGCACCTTCAACTAAGGTTGGAAAAAGGGATGGTTGGTTGATACAGCCTTTGTGTCCAAACTTTGTTGTGTGCCTGATTTTCTAATGTTTCTTTTTTGATGCTGTCAGTCTGAGAATCTTTGTTATGTTTTCTACAAAAATTTCACTGAACATAAGAAGGGAAAATGCCACCATGTGCAACAATATTAGGATGAAGTCTTTGAAACAAAATTACTGTGATTTTGAGGCATATGAAAATTATTGCTTATAATTATTTTATATTGAGGATGAAAGATTTTATGTCATACGGTTTGGTGCTAGAAACACGTACATAACGAAAGGCTCTTTAACAGAAGGTTTAGCATGAAAGACGTTTTAAATCAAGCCTCTAATTGATTACCTATGTAAGGGAGGCTAGGGCGGTCAGTCAGGGTAGGCACTCGGTCAGGTGTGGTGGTGTTGATGCATTGCCAGGCCTTGAGCTGGACATCTCTGTGTGTGGCCACGTACAACACCAGCCATTGGATTGTATTCAATGTTGTACTCGCTCCTCGAGGAAACAAAAAGGTTTACTTAAGATCTTTTCTGAGATTCAAAATGAACAGTAGTCTGCTAGCCTCCTCTGCATGACATCTCTCTCAATCAGCTTAAGCCTTGCTGGATTTTGCTAAAAATTGTGGTTTAGATGCAACTGCCGAAGAGATGGCACAGTCTAGTGGAAAAAATGTGGAAGGGCTCAATATAATAACTGATTTGAGACTATGATAAGATACTTGCTGGGAAGGTTACCAGCATATGGCACAAACAAGATTTTGGGCTATTAAAGAAATTGTGTATATTACTAACTCCATAGGGCTAGTAGAAACTGAATGGTGTGATGATTTTGTTGGTTGTTTGGAAAATGGTTTTGAGGGAGATCTATCAGAAATGCCTTGATAAGGCTGAATTCAAACCCTCAATATTGATTAATCAAGGCATGTGTTGCAAAATATAATTGAAGTGTCATAAAATCATTTCCTTCCAGCAATATAAGTATGGACTTGTGAGATAAAAAATCGGATCTGAGGTTCACATAATTTTCTACTAAAAAATTAGTAATCTTGCCCTATCCTTTGAGTTTGATCTAGGATCCTCACCCTTTCCCCCTAGATCTGCAAATGTCAAAGATCTACACATTGTTGAACTTGAATGGAGGCTAGTATAATACCTGCAGCTTCAAGAGTCCAACAGGAGATTTTGACAGCTTCTATTCCTGGTTTCTCTGAATCTTCAAACAGACGTCTGAGGGCGGCCATCTTGCCGAGGACTGTCTCACTGTTGGAGGAGATGTTGGTGTTTGTGTCTAGCTTGGTGTATTGTTGGTGGAGAACTTCGTCTCGGTCCTATTTGTTGATAGACATTGAATACTTTGTAAACACATTTGTCATTTTAAATGCAAGAAGAGGATACTTTTGATTTGCCACTTGGAAAAAAGATTGTTACTGCTTGTAATAAGCAATGTATAACTTATTGAATTTAGGCACTGATGATGAACCAATGAATCAAATAATCTGGATTTGTAATTGATTGAGTTATTCATTTGACCAAGTTTTACATATCTTTTGCTGATGCAAAATATTCCATGATCAGAGCTCCAGATAAGCTGCGTATTTGCGTATTTTACTCAGTAGAAAAGTCAAAATACGCAAGAAAATTTAATTGTCTGCGTAATGAAAATCACTAAAAATCTACGTTTACGCTTCTAAAAAATTAGCAATGCGTATTTACTCAATACATAAAATTATAATGCGTATCGTGTCATAAACAATAATCAAAATAGTTACGTGAAAATCTCAACTTTAAGTCACTGGTAATTACAACAGTCTTTTTACATCGAAAACATCTACTCCGATCAATGCTATTTGCAAAGCGGCTTCGCTTACTACTCCGAACACCATTTTAAACTCGCTCCAATTCATATAACTGATCTGATAATTCGTAGTTGTGTGAGGAGTTTAACACCGTTTGTTTTATGCAAGATTGGGGCCTACTGACTTTGAATGTGCACACGAAACTAGCATGATTACTTTATTTTCCCAACGGCGTTTCGTCAGTGTTGGCTTGTGCAGATTTAGGGCTCGAAAAAGGTTTAGTTAGGACCAGCACATAGAAATATTTTTTATTGAAAACGTATTTTCAATATATATGTGGTATAGTTGTAGAATGTTATGATGGCATTTTTCATGAAGATGATGCAAGAAAAAATAATGAGTTGCTTGTAAAAAAAGAAATATATCCGGTCAGGGATATTCGCAAACGTGTTTAGATTAATTTATCACTGGTAACAATGACATATCAATGTCGACTCAGTTAAACAATACCCTGACGTTTTGACGTACATGTTTTCAATCAGTTGCCTTAGAAAACAAATTTCATCATTTTGCACACGTCTAATATGTTCTGTTATTACTGATCATTTACAAACAGAAAGTAGGCTTTTCCCATATCTCTTTAAAGAAAATGTTTAACGGAGGTTGATGAAACTTAATGTTCAGAATTTGGTTATGGAAATAAGGTTAACACGTTAATATAACTTGTCTTTGCTTTATTTTTTATTAGAATTTAATAACATGTTTGTTTAAGTTTTTTACGTATAATACCCATTTGATATTTAAAATACCCACTCAGTTCTAAAAATCTGGGTATCATACCCACATAGCCGAAAGCTTATCTGGAGCTCTGCATGATAACCTGTCTTACATTTCTCTTGCTTATACAAAATATCTCATGATTTACCCTTTCTGTAGTAAATTGATATTCAGATTTTTTTTACACCAGCAGCTGAATCGTAAACAAGTTATGATCAGTAGTCAAATCTTAGATATTAGTCGGTATTAGAGATGCGTGCAGATCTACTTCTCACCTTTTTTTACAATGGTATATACTTTACGATTGTCTTCTTAAACATACCTGTAGAGTTGACTTGAGTTGCTGTGCCATTTTGATGGGAAGATGAATGCTCCATGGAATGATGTTGAATGGGTGGGCAGGGAACAGGACAGAAATGGTGACACTTCGGTTATACCGCAGCTTGACCATCAAGGGGTCGTCGAATGTCTCGTACTCAAAGCCGTAGATATAAGAAGAGAAGAGTGCTAGTGACATCTCTTCTATGTCCTTCATTGGATCAAAAGGTCGAGAGTTCTTCAATAATATACTGAAATGTAAACGTTTTGTGTTTTGTTTCTTTGTTAGCAATGTTGTCTTTCCTTATTTGAACAAATTTCTAAGATGTCTTGATGTCAAAGGAAGTGTTTTTGAATTGAATTGATAGAATTGAGGTCTATGATCCTAGCCTAAAAAAAGTAACTGAACTAGCCTACTTTTCTAAGAAAAGCCTCAGAATCTATACTTGATGGATTTTAATATCCACCAACTGCTAGTTTCAACATTACAGGCTTACTTTTCAAAGAAGAGCTTGAAAGCCTTGTTGGTATGCTTGTAGATGGAAGCCTTGCTAATGTAGCTAATTCCCTGATGGCACATCATCCTGAGCTGCTTCAGCTGTGGACTGTATTGAGCTGATCCGATTCCTTCCTCATCCCCATTAAGATACTTGAACACTGGAAGTGGGGGGCGGTCATTCAACTGACCACAAACTGTCCGGTATGGCACTTCTGGGTCGCAGACAAACACCATTGGACCAAGGAAACCAAACTGGACTCGGAAGATTTTGCCATAGACCTTGACAAGATTCTCAAGGGAAAGGTGGGGTTGACTGCAAATGGAAGAAAGGGATATTTTCGTTTTATGGTTATTTTTGGTATTTCAATATCATTTGAGCCTGAGACTGACTTTGACTCTAAGGATATTGCAGTTGGCTTTGGTTATGCTTCTCTTTTGACAACCTTCTACCTTGACCAATGACTGTAAAGTTCAAATTTTTATAATATTACTTCTAGGAACTTAATAACAAGATTCTGAAATGGACTTTCAGGATATTGCCGTTGGTTTTGATGGGTTTCTTTGATATGAGGTAGACTGAATCGAAGTTACTCTACCAAGAAAAGAATGAAGAAAGATGTTGGCCCTTACAAACAGGCAGCAATGTGTATAGCTCTTTTGAGTATATCCATTTGTGTTTAGTTCAAGGTATTATCTATACTATTGCTACCTTGGGTTGAGTTTGTAGAGTCCCCCAATGAGGGGCAGGGAGAAAGGTCCAGGAGGAAGACCTCTGATGTAGGTATTCCTCACGTCTTGCAGGACCGTCACCATAGTCACTGTTGCCACAGCAACCACAAGAGTCACTGGCCAGGAAAACCAGCTCCACTGCAAACAAAAAAAGTCATACCTTTAATTTTTTGAGAAAAATTTTAGTTTTTTAAATAATCAAGATATCTCATATATTTGACTTACTTATAGTCATAAATTTGAAAAATTAATGAAGAAGCCTTGATAAGGTGATGACTTATTAGCACGAAAAAGGTAGTAGAAACTTTGTAATATCAGGACTTAAACTCACATTTGTACATGCCCATTAAAGAATTGAAAGTAAGTTTGTTATATTTTCCATAAAACCATCTACAATAAATCAAAATCTCATACTTTTTCTGAAGTCCTTTGCAGGAATCAAACCTACACCCTCAAAGTAAGGCAACACTGCAAGCACTGACTGTGCCAGCCACTTTAAATCTCCCAACTAGGCTTTGACATAAATCGTCATTGTTATGATGCTTATAAGGTGATTACTGTTACAAGTCAAATGTAAAAACTCATGATTTGTAACAAACCATTTTGTAGTGTTGATGGTTATGTTGGGCCATGTAATCAGACATTATTTTGGAAACTTCTAAAAGCAGACATTAGGGCAATTATTATATGATAATGTTTAATAGGTTAAATGTAAATCAAATTCTTGATTTCGCCTTCATGCAAATTTTTTTAAATTTTCATTGAATTTAATTGTTATATATTCACATTTTGTGAATGTGTTATTCTAAATTTACCCATGTGCCAATTTTTCATTGAAAGCCATAAATGCCATTAAAAACTAATGTCCCTCTAATCAACTTGCTTTGACTGACTTTCATTCTAGAAAGTACAATGTTCTCTGTTTACAAATTAAGATAAGATATTTCGCCCAGGAGAGTGCAACTGCAATCATGACCGAGTTAACCCTTTCACCATTAAGACACCAGACACAAACACATCTATGAACCTGATTTCAGGTGTGTACAGGTAAAAGGGTTAAGGCCTGCTCTATCTTTGAAGGACAGTGAAATCTCACTGTGTCATGTTCTAGTCCACTGACACATTTATCCGCCTACATTACTCTACTTATTATGAAACTTTCGTGTCCTGGTAATTGACCATGAGGATATGTGTCCCACAGAAGTGTAAAATGTCTTGAGAACAGGCCAATTAAGTCACCCCGATCCTGCCCTAAAGCAGAGCAGTCGTTTGTTTTTGTCCCAAAATGAGTCGTCTTTTCTCTTAGCTTAGTCAAAAAGCAATGTCAATGATTTTATGTTTGAACTGAAACTTTCAGTGCACTGAGAGTCATAACTTTGTGGATATTGAATTCAAGGGAACATTCCTGTATAATAATGATAATAATAGCTTTCTTATACCGCACATTTATCCATGACAAAGCATGCTCAAAGCGCCATGAGTGTTATTACCCTGGAGGGATAGTATGTTCGGTGCCGCCGATTTACATGCGTTTTGCGCGACCGTATAGATCCGTATTTCCCCCTTGTTCAGGTACCCATTTGTACAGCTGGGTGAACTGAGTGCAAAGTGGATGAAGTGTCTTGCCCAGGGACACAACACAGGATGAGACCCAAGTAACACATTTTTTGTGTCTCCACCGGGATTCGAACCCGTGTCTCTGGCGTGAGAGGCAAGCAAGCCAACCACTACACCACTGTATATATTTGTATGTTATTAGTACATTATTATGACATCAACCAGTTGAAACATGTTATTGGGAGTAACATTTTGATTGATTTAAATTCGACATATAGGTAAATAAAATATGCCCATTGATAAGTGAACCATTCATTGGCGCTATGAGTGTGAAAATGTGTGAATGGAAAGTTATCGAAATCTGAAATTGCATCTAATGCATTTTTACCCCTAAAATCTATAAGCAACTTCCTCTGTGATGGTAAACTTAAGAGTTTTCCTAATTCAATAGTGTTACGGAAGTTATAACATTTTGATTGAACCTTCTTTCAATATGGACAGCAGGGTTTGAAATGAAAATAAACAGGTCATTGTGAGTGACATAAGATTTCAAAATTTAAACATAACTCATTTTTCTCTCCAGGAATTAATCTTTTGATTCTTTTGATCATTTCTTCATTGGTGTTGTCTAACACAAGGATTGTGTAACTATAGATGTGCCTGATGAAGAAAATCCCAGAGTATAAGAATGATACATCGATGGGCATCAAAACATAAAAGCTTTGGTGACCTGATTTACCAATTTGTTAGAAATATCCTACTTTTTTTGGTCCAATGCTTTGAAAAAGCTCAGATTTCATGGATTCACAGGTGAGTGAATTCGGAGAATGGGAGGATAGGTTGACAGAAGGTTGATATTACAAGGCCAACAAACCTTGGCTCAAAAAACTGGTCTCACCTTGGAGTATGTAAAGGTCAAATCAAGGTTTGTGATATCACGCAGTCTCATAGGCATGAATAGGGAAAGACACCTTTGACAATGGGCCATCTTAGGGCAATAAGTCATTTTCCGAATTTAGGATGTCCCATCCCTCTTTTTAGCAAAAATAAAATTTCTAATTATGGTGGGCTCCTGTGTTCAAAATGCCCACTACCTCTTCCGTTCCCAATCTTGTTAAAGCGTCCGCTTGCTTTCTATGTATCTCAAAGTATCTCAAAGTATCTCTCAGTCAATTCATATTGAACTGTGCAGGGTGGTTTACTGATAATAAACCCTTTAATTTTCTTATCTGTGGCTTGTTTGATTGTTAGACTTTTTCATGACGTCATGTTAAGTGACGTCGTTTTGCGATGACGTCATAATACCTTACTGTTCCCATCGTAAGGCCCCATTGCATCACTAGCGTAATAATTATGGAAGTCACAGAGAGATATTGCAAACGGATAACGACCAAATAATAAGAGTCCATATCCCAATTATGAAAATACATTAAACAATATCTTACATGTAAATAAAAAAATTGTGGCTTCATGTCACATCAATTGTGTTTATTTTGTAGGATCATTTTAGCCATGGGTGAGTCCGTCATCTTTAGCCCTAAGATATTGAAAGACTATCTTTTGTAACCCTTGGATTCCTGTCGAAGGATTTTAGGGTTAGTTTGCCTAGTGTAAGGTTTGGTGAAAAATAAAAATATAAATGTACATATGTCAGGCATTTGAAAATTTGAGCATTTGAGAGAGAGAGTTCATCTTGTACATTAAAAAAAATAATTCACATTTATATACATAAAAAGATGTACAAGCCACCAAGAGGCTGTAAGAGACAATACATTAAAATCAATATTACAATACATATAAATATAAAAAAAAAATTTTTTTAGTATAAGATATATATAAGATATATATATAAACAGGATCGGGTACATACCACTTATGGCTCTGATATTGCTAAAGTGGAGCTAAACAATTACTAACTCACTAATTTCTACCTTTTTCCTCTAGTTTTCAAATATTGGAATTTTTATTGTCTTTATGATAACTAAAACTAAACAATTCGTATAACACTGAATTGGCAAAACTGATCTTTAGAAAAATACAGTATGATTTGATGGAAAATAAAAAGCTTTTCCCTTGTAATTTATTAAATATTAAGAACAAAAAGGATTAAAGTTGTAATTGAGTAATCAAACTGTGACCATGAATGATTTACCATGAAGAAAAAGATTTGTTTTCATATTTTGAAGGTCAGGTTTGTTTGATTTTACTCAAGGTCACACATACTACCATGGTCACGTTCACAGTCCCAAAGTATAATATGCTATAGCCTAATGTTAGCCTGGCCTAGAATATGGTGAAAAAGCTTCATCGTGGAAGGTTCTCACCTTATTAGATGTACACAGGACATTTACCTGTAATTAACCACATGTGCAGATTGGATACTAATTACGGGGATATATTTTTGTGTGAGTAGTTTTTGATTTGCATTTGACAACCCTTTTGGATTCTTGATATTTGGTTTATTAGATCCATGGCAATTTGGAAAGATTGTTTTCTGGAAATTATTATAAGTATATTATTAAAATTGAAAAATAGATATGAGTTTTTCGAATGAGTTTAAGGTCATTTTGATTGTTTTATGTTATAAAATTTGGATGATACAATTGAAGGATTATAGTTTTGTATTGCTGATTTTTCAAGGATAAAGTTAGAAGTATAGTACATTTTGTTGATGTTCTATTACAACCCAGACTACAAATATTTGTCTTTCCGTCCGAACATTCTTAATCATTTTATCTCTCCTAACTTATTTCTAGGACACTTTGAATACATTTTATATGCACCCACTTGACTATTTCTTTGTGTTTTTTGTTGAAATTTCAGTTTATTAAAATAATCAACATTTTTGTATTCTTATCTTAATTCTAACTACACTCTTGATATAAGGAATATTAATTCTATGGATTCACAACTTCTTTGTTGCATTTTTACATTTTAGTGTAGATACTAACACTATGAAAAGTTATGACTAGCAGTATTTACTTTTTGTTATCTTTTCAATTTTCAATGAAACAGTCCTTGTTTTCAAATAACTATTTGAAGAATTATACCACTATTTTCATGCAGATATATGTCCTTGCTTTTTGTTTATTTGGTTTATCCTTATTTGGTTTCTGTTTTATGATATTTTCAAATAAAGTTCATTAATGTAAGGATTGTAGATGTGCCTGTTTTGGGATTTCATAGCAGTTTATTAAAGCCTATCAGTTTAAATGTGCAATTTTTAGGGTAAATTTTTTGCTTCTTAATAATTTGATTTTGATCAAGATCGTTTTCAAGAAAAGAATTTTACTTAATAACTTAGGTGCAAGCCAACTGTGTTAAAAGGACATGCTACTTTCAGGGCTGTAATAAAATATCATAAGGCCTGTAATAAGTAGTCAAACAAGCTGTGTTTAAAGCACAATTTAATCGTAATGTGAGAATATAATCTAAGGGTTGGTCCAGCGGTTGGTATATGATACTGTAAAATCATAATATTTCACGGGGGTTTAATTTTCGCGCTTTTCGCGCAAAGTCATAATGCGCGAATAATAAAACATCGCGAAATATTATGGTCATGAACGTGAAGAAAACCAATAACAGACAAATAATTTGGTTGACACATTTTATTACTCACAGGATTGTTTGGTTTGTTCATGAATGACGAGTCACTAATTAGAGCTCTCACAAGCGTGTACGCCGATATGCACGTTGTTTATTGTGCAAACACTATCATCACAATAATCCGGCCTGGGGGAATCCACTCTTGATCGCCAATATGCGTGTCCTATTGTTTTGATTGCAGTACGCTTAAGCTTGAGCTTCGATTCGGAGCGTATTGCGGTACAGGACCCTCGGTTTAAATATATTTTCGGTTCGGTATGATATTTATATATAGTATACTATGAGTACAACTGTGTGGATGTTACTATTGAAGTTACAGTAGATACCTGTCAAAGCCTGCACCAGGAGTTAATATCGGTAAATTTGATTATGATTCCGATAAATTAAGAATCATTTATTAGTGTGCTATCATTTAGTAACAGGGCATTTCTGTTGCATCCACCAACAAATTAAGAGCTGGTGACTGGCTAGTTTCAAGTTCCTGCAAGGGATTGTGAGACATAAGAAAAGTTTTTAATTGGTGTAAATAGATAGTAAATTACTGACAATTTAGACTATTTAAAACTTGATGAGCTAAGGAACCCATGGCTCCTTCTAGCTCATCAAGCCTATAAGGCCAGAGGGGCTTATGCCCTGGGCTGCCGCTGTGTGTCACATGACCTTGTCAGTGGAAAGACTGAGTTTTGTTATCAGTCGGATGCCTTGGGTGAGGAGATTGAAAGGGCATAGCGCGTAGGGGTGATTTATAAGTAGTAAGCCTTATACAGAAGAAGGAATTACAAATATAAATGCATTTATATATTACCATATTATCTTTTAAATGCTTCTGCCATTGGAGACTGAGAAAGCTTAATCAGGTTCAGGGTGGCAATTGAAGATGTTGATGATGTTGAAAATGTTGAAACCTGGTGTCAGGGATTGTTCATATAGTTTACAGTCAATGTGTGCTGTAGATCTTTGTCGAGGTGGAAATAAACACCCATTTTCTTGGTCTCTTCGTCTTAATTTCTTAGCTTAATTGTCTTTTAAGTGAAGCCACATTTAGCAACCGCATCATTGAATAGGCTAGTGTGACAACATATTATTATTCATTGATTCAGTGTTTTCATTGGCTAAAATATTGCCAGATAGTTTTAGTTTCAATATCTAGGAAAAATTGCAGGAAGCTCGAGAAGAGCTCTTATTATAACAGAGGTTGTACAAGAATTAATGACGGAGCTACCTCTTTGGGGAGAGAATGTCATATCTGGTGATGCCAATGTTTTTGATAGACCAGGACATGGTTTGTCTTTAGGTTGTCTCGGCTATGCTTGAATTCAGCTAACCCCCATTGATTGTAGCATTGGGAAAGCATCATCCCTGTATGTCGTTAACCTAGCTCCAGACAGCGAGTATCCGCTCCGTGACGTCACTAATATACTCGCTGCCATCAGAAGGCTTCAAGGTGAAAAAGCTCTAAGAGCGCGTGCAACCAACGATTGATGTCACGCTCTAACTCATAGGATTCACAATGAAACTCCGAACAACGACTCAAGAAATGAGTACGGCAAACGAAACTTTTTGGTTTTTTTATTAAGTTGTCTTTGAATTTTTGAAACATAACAAATTGTCCACCATATACTCATCAAATACAATATCATATTTGAAGCAAGTTACACCAACTTTTGTAATATTCATAGAATTTCATACGCCTAACGTTTAAAACATACTCTCGAACCAATTTATTTGTATGTAAAATAACAATTTGGTTCGAGATTATTGATGACGTCAATTCCTATTGTTGTCAAGAATCATGACAACAATGCCCCCGCAAGTGAAGGCAGGGCTACTACCGTAGAGGTACTCAAAGGGAAGGCGCCCTGACTTGGAGGTTGGTCGTTAACACATCATCATGAATGGCTTTTTGTGTTTTACCCTATCATATCATATCTTGTGAATCCATATGGTTCATTTTCTGACCCTGAGATTGGAAAGATCAGTCATAACAAAACACTTTCAGCAAATGTATTGAAAGCTGTTGACAGAGCCCCAAAAACATTTTCATGCAGGCGTGGTGCCAATATGTGGCATGGTTTTCCAATAGCAGAAGTCAGTGGATGGGGCGTGGTAGACATTTACATATTTTCTACTATATTTAATAAGTGTTTATAGCTTCAAATTGTGTCTGAAGCCTTCACAAGATCCAAATTTTGACAAATATCTAAGAATTTGTGGTTGTTAAGTGCAAGAAATTATTTCTTATAAGCTATTTTGAGCTCATTAGGCCTATAAGGTCAGATGGCTTTAATACATTGTCCGTCTGTCATTTGCAAGCTTTTCACATTCACACTCCAGAACTGCTAAACCCCTTGAAATTAAATTTTGTCGCAAGGTAACTTACTCCTGGAACACAATGTTTGTACTTTTGGTTCGATTGCCCTTAATTTTGCCCTTTGCAAGCAGTATCTTACTTCTATGGATGGCTTTTCTTCAAGCAAGTGGCAGAGGAAACTCAAAGTTCAGAACAACACCTTTTTTGAAAGGAGAAATAGATTGATCTATTCCCCACCCTCCCCCCGTGGGTGTGTTTATCTATTAAATATGTTCAAATATTTCTGCAAATTTAGAACCTCTTTGCAAAGAGATTAAATGATCTGACGTCCTTCATTTGGCTCGTGAGCAAAAGGATAACAGTTATGGCAGGATGTTCACCCTAAAAGTTTCAATGACTTTTTGACAGAAACCAAACATGCCAAGACGCTAATATTTTAAAAATATCATCTTTGTAGGATGGAGACTGTAATTTCTAAATGTCATTCTTGCACTCCTATAAATCTTGGGATGGTAGGGTTCTTCCTATTGCAATACCTGATGAGCCGAAGGGCCCATGGCTCTTTTGGCAAATTGTAACGGTCAAATAAGAGCATGAAGAATGGTACTAATGATATAAACAAACTAAGTTGTTTTTGTACACAGATATAGTTAAGAATATTCCTATGTTGCACATAAAGACAGATTTGAGCGGCCTCCAGACTTGTAGTTTTGTATTATCTGCTGTTTTGGGATGGAATATTCATGTGTCAGGACCGCAAGTAACCTGATGCCATACCTTAACCTAGATGTTAGCAGAATGCTAACGATGAAATTAATATGCAGTTCTTGTATAGATCAATGTGACAATATTTTTCAACAGCTAGTGACATAAGGTATAATTCTATGAGTCTACATTTACATTTTACAACTAGGTAAACATTGAAATTCCTTTAATTAATGAGTCTGAGGTTTGAATCCCCAAGAGTGTTGCCTGCTTTACGTAATTACCTGCTGTGAGAGTGGGTGTTACTTTGCATGTTTCCATTGCATATTTGTAGCTTGGCTTGTATTGTGATACTTTCTTTGTATTTTTCAACTTGAGGAACGAAACAAAATATTATATTTGCGCCAATAACATACTACTATGCCACCGTAACATACTATTTTACCACACAATGCCCATTTTTCAGTTGTGCCTTTGCCTTGCGCGGGAAATAAACGCATTTAGGCACTTGTGTGATGTAAACATAGTATGTCAATGACACTCATATAATATCAATAAAGATTTTCAAAAGGTGATTTTAAAAAGGAAATATGACAACAACTGTCAAAAGTTCTATCAATCATAACTATTTTTGCAATTTTGTTTATTCGATGAAACATGCTCAATCAATCATCGTATGACATAATTCTATTGCTGCATGATATCAACGATGTCATACTACTATGGTTGATAGAGATTATTACCCGAGGAAGTGTGTCATATGACTTTTACGAAATGAGTGTGAATTTTTGTAATACCTGAGTGAGAGCGGGGGTTATACACAAGTTTGCACGAATTTTGTAAAAGTCATATGACACAATTCCGAGGTTTATAATTTCTTTATTACCAATTCTATTTCATTTAAAACACACGGAAAGCGGCCTGCTTTCTTTGCGGCGGCCCGCTTCAGTGACGTCACGAACAATGGTTTGATGACGTCACAGACGACATAATACGGTAACTCGCGCTGAAACAATCGTTGCTAGGCAAAAGTGATATGTGCACATGTGCTCATATTGAAAATGTCATCACTTAAGACTAACCATATGGGTAATAAAAAGGGTTATTACATTGAGAACATTAACAATTTATTCAACTAGAGGGATGACCATATACCTGGGTACCTGAACAAGGGGGACGTGCGGACCTTTACGGTCGCGCGGAGCGCTTGTTAATCGGCAGCACCGAAAGTACTATCCCTCCAGGGTAATAATAATCATGGCGCTTTGAGCATGCTTTGTCATGGATATATGCGCGGTATAAGAAAGCTATTATTATTATTATTATTATATGAGGGATATTTCATTCAGTGAAATGTGGATTCAATTTCAACCAATAAGTTAGATTGAAAATACAGTGATTATGGATATACTATCTTTAACCAGTACAAATCCCCAGTAATCAGTATTTCCCAAGGGTCCTGTTTGCCGATACACCAAGATTTCCTCCAATCCCTAAGGTAACCTTAGTCCTATATTACATGACAGCAGTAAGGTTAATGTAAGCATTAACATTGTTTGGTGCAACAAGCACCTGAATCGTAAACAATTAAAGAGGTCAGAGGTTAATATCTTATCACAGTCATGAAGGTATGGATTGAGAGTAGGTTTTTATTTATCATGTCACAGAACTTTGTCAGAAAGTCAAGCCAGTTAAATGTTTTGTTTTTGACTTATCAGTGATTTTTCCTGATAGGTGAAAGGTACAATATGTTAAGTCTGTGACTTAGCATTACATATTGTTCAACCAATAGGGATTTTCACTGTCGCTATGTCATGGAATAACAGCACTTTTTCACAGTCACTGATAAATGCTTCCATATAAATAGGTATTCTTCTCAAATAGAGGTCACTTGGTTAATGATATACATATATTTTAGGGGGTTGGGGGATGGAGAGAGGCCAATTGGCCCTTCCGTGATCTGCTAAATTCAGGGCTCTCTTTAAAACACTAAAACAACGAACTGGTCACTCATGACGGTTTCAAACTAGTTAATTCAGCATTTTAGGGGTTAATAAAATGATCCACAGGCCGTCTTTATACAACACAATACAATGCAATACAATCGTTGTTTACAATACTTATCTGCAGCTCGCATTAAACATATCTCATTGTTATAGGTAAGAAATATTAGCGATATTTTCTGATATTAATATGCTTGTGTAGAGTTAGCTAGGAGTTTACCCAGAACTTGCCTAGAAGAGACACTTATGTTTACATCTTGACGAAAGCACATATTATATATAAATAAAATCAATAACTTACCTCACTACTTTGCTCCACATCCATTTATGAGCAAGAAGATCTATCAAAAACTGATATGGAGGTACTTCGTATTTATAGCACGCCTATTCCAATCATGCTTGTGTAGTAATGTGTAGAGTCTCCTGCGATTTGATTGGTTCTTTACTGTATGAATGAGACCATGTGTTGCTGAGAGATATGTGGAGGCCTTCAGCAAATAAATATCCCTGTTTTACTAACATTACTTTTATAGTTACTTTTTTTGGGATAAAATGCCATGTATATATTATTAATGTTTGAAGAATAATATTTTTGTAATTTCTTTGGTCTTGATATATTAGTCTAGACTTGATTTACTTTTCTTATCTACAAAAATTTATGGATCTTGACTAATTACGTTACCAATATTTTACATGAATGATTAAAGATTGACCCTGTGACCATCATTAAAGCCAATCCCCACGCTGGATGACCGCAAGAGAGTCTTGGTTAAAGGGAAGAATGAATATGTAGATTTTATTATCTTTGCTTGTGGAATGTTTGATGCCTTTTAAACAATGGAGACAATTGCTGTTTTAAAAGATGTTTAATTATTTCATGATTTGTTGAAAGTTTAAGTTTTCAGATTATTCACAGATAATGAACTATGAAGTCAAATTTCTGTTTTTTAAACATTTGATTATCTTGTGATTTATTTTGAATAGATATTAAAAGTTATTTATGATTTCAGTCAGATTAAATTGAACCATTCTTCAAGGAATATTAGTTTCAAAACATTGCATCTACCTTGATATGAACTTAATCCAGAATTTTTTCTCAGACTGCTTATCATTTAGTCTGAAAATAAACTGAATCATATTACAACATTCTTACATTCATATCATTAATTTTTTCACTGAGAAATTAACATATCATCCATTTGAAAAAAAATAATAATTGAATTCTTTCACGCAAATTTTTAAACAAGTTGGTATATTTCATAACATGATTTTATATCAAGTCATTCAATTTGTTAAAAAAATCATTTTTCTCAATTCAAGACATAAATAATATTATTATGAACTTGTTTATTGAAGACCAACTTGAGCAATTTGAGTTTGAGTGAATTTCCTTATTATTTGCAGCCAAGGTGAAGCTCTTTGGAAGTTTGAGACTCCATTCCAAGACAATGTCAATCATATTTTTATTTTTCTGACAAGGGAAGGCATATTTGTTGATCAATGGGCGACTGTTTACCGACAATGTCAGTGTGAACTGGGGTTGTGACAGTGTCATTTAACCGAGCCATGTCACTAATGTAATGAGGAAATCAACAACGCGTACATGTGATAGGCTAATGTTTACATTATCAACTCCTGACCTACATTTCACTGATGTTACGTGATCCCCTACTTCTGCCCAACTTACAATATTTAAAATACTTAAAAACTATATATGAATAATTTATCTTTACCAAACCCTTTATAACAACAGTATGATATAAACATGAAATCAATTATTAAGCATATCTTTGTTTGGACTAGTTTATCGGTAGAAAGTAGATCATTTTGCTTTGTGACTTAGAAACTAGATTGTGTCATTGATAGGTATTTGCCCGCTGTCCTACATTTCATGGATGACGTATTGAAGCAAGGTGAAGAACTGGATCTCTTCATTGTTGTTTATATTACCAGTGCGTAGGCGGAAATGCCTATGTTTCTTTTGACAAACAGAGCTTGTCAGATCCTGGTTTAAAATCTAACCAATGACTAACTTATGAAAGAGCCTTGCCTCAATGCAGTTAAGAAGTTGCCTTCATGAACTTGAGCGAACTAAAGACATTCTCAATTGTGGACAGGGTCAACTCTGTCATTTGTATTTTCATTACTCTCTGTCAATGCTGTGGTCATGTCTTTGAAAGATTTCTTGAAATGATTTGCTCAATAAATTTCAAGTGCTGAAAGCAACAGCAGTTTTGTATACACGATAAAAGAAAATTGACTTGGATGACCGACTAAATCTTTGAACGTCCTCTTCATCCCTCTGTACTGACTGATAGCTGATAACCACATGCACTGTACTGTTGTAGTTAAAATCAGTCATGTTGTTCTTATAACATCATGTACTGCCAATGCCAGTGACCTCATTTTTTCAAATATCGTGCTCTAGTCCTGGAAGTATGTCCATTTGCGCCCACGGAATGTGAAGGTGAACATTTTTCTTAATGATTTTGATGTTTTGAGAGATAGACTTTCAGACTGATCTTGGACAAGGTGAAATATGTAGCTCGCAACTTTTCTATATATGTATATTGATTCAAAATCAAGAGAGTTAATTTGCAATGTCATACATACCGAAGTACTCAACCCCTGTGACAATTGGCTTTAAAAACCTTTGTTGTAAAATTCATAACAAGTAGTTGAAATGATTTATTAACACTGTCCCTGATTTTCATACAAGTTCATTCTCCTGTCTTAAAAGATGAAATCTCTTGTTCTGGATAGGATGGGTTATTTTAGTTTTTTATGTCATGGAGATAAAGACAAACCATGTATGATAACAAAAATAACAAGTTGAGTTCAGGTTAAATGTAGTGGAGTCTATATGTGACCTTCCTGATTTCAATTATGTCATTTTGATATACATGTGACAAAATATGTAAATATATGTGCTGATTTGAATTCTAAGCAAATGACAAGAATTACATTTACATGTTATATATCGGATCACCCTATCTGCAATCGTACAAATTCTTGTACTTTTTGGGGCAGGGAGGAAGGGGGGGGAGATAGTGCAGTGGTTAGCGCATTCGGCTACGGATCAAGAGGACCATGGTTCAAATCCCGCCAGGGGCTCGGCATCTTTATTTGCAGTAGAGAACTGTTCTACACGCAGTCAGGTTTGGGTGCAATGCTACCCTGAAATTCAGTGCAGTACCACCCATGGTTCGCTAGTTCCAGCCAATGCTCGCAGATTTCACCGCAATGCATAGCCACAATGATGTTGCAGGCTTTCTCCCTGCAATTATACTTGCAGCCGCGATTTAAGTGAAATACTTTTGAAAGCGGCGTTAAACACCAACTCTACTCGGTTCACCTCGTAATTTTCGGGTCGAGTCCTGGAGATATTCTAAATGAGAAACTATCTATGTAACGCATACATATTCAGCTAATTGAAAAATAGTGCAGACATTGA
The DNA here is from genome assembly GCA_921293015.1 of Phorcus lineatus. NCBI lineage: Eukaryota > Metazoa > Mollusca > Gastropoda > Trochida > Trochidae > Phorcus > Phorcus lineatus. The sequence goes on along the minus strand of OV121092.1, from coordinate 26,305,333 downwards.
TAACCATTTTGGGTTATATTATGATAGATTTGGTAACTGAAATAGAGCAAATTTACAATTTTGTATTTGGGGAAAAAAGTTGCACTACTAAATGACAATGTCACTGGTGATGCAATCTTAGTTTCCCCGCTCCTATTGGTAGGGCATATGTTAAAGAGTGCTGGTTTGAGAGTGCTGAAAGGTGAAGGACAATGGACATGAGTCATGCTGTATTGAACTGACTAGCAGACAAGTTGAAACTCTGTGACCTATCTTTGACAGGGTCACAGTATTATATTGGGGCTACAGAGCATGGTGCATTGTGGGAAGGCTTTCGAGGGTAAATTATTCAAAATTTAGAGGTAATGAAGCAAGTCCTTAAGTTATGTTCACATGAATATACTTACCTTAAAAAGATAAGGACCACCCATCTTTTCAATATTTATATATTAGTGCACATACCATTTTCTTGAATATTTAATAATTTGGTGATCCAAACATGATTTCTTGAGTGTATATAGGTTACATTGATTAAACAAGGATTATGATAAACTGATGGTGAATAGTGTTTGTTCTAGCTAATGAATTTGATTGCTGACAAAGATAATATTTAGAATTCTAGAACTCTGAACTTTTTGTTAAACTCTAATTGAGAAATTAAATCCTTGAAACTTGCACACAGGTGTTAAAACAACTGAAGAAATTTTCATAAACTTAGGTTACTAATTGACCTGACCCAGTTGTTGACCCCTTAGTTGTGTAATTCATAGATTTCATGTTGTTAAAAATGACATAAGACAGGATAAGATATGAAATAGAAAACTGAAGTTATCAATAATAACTCTTTACCTGTGGGCCTCTAAAAATTATTATTGTGATGTAGTCTATTTTCATCTTAGGATGGCCAATCTCTTTTAGATCTTCTTGTTAACCATTGGTTATCCTTGAAATGGCAATGAGAACAGTTAATTCAATATCAAATCAATATTTTGACCATGGTTTATAATTTCATTAAATTTTACAGATGTTTGTGAGTTTAAAGGACATGATGGTACCTTGTGTGTGAGACAAATGTTTTTTGCTAGAATTTTGGGATTAAGAAAAGGGGGTCAACTGAGAGTGTGAAGTAATATGTACAATACACAAGATTTCTTTTCTATGCATAGAAATATTTTATCTGGTGGGGTACATGCATAAAACATTTAAAATAAATTTTTTGAATTGTTTTAAATATTTCATTGTTGTTTGCCATTTACATTTTCATGAAGAAAGGGAGCTGAGGAGGTTCTTGTCCTCACTGATTTGAAAAAAAGCAATGATATCAAAAGGTTTTTATTATCAAAAAGGAAAAAGCTTTCACACACACACATACAATTGGTATGTAAAGGTTACCAACCGAGTTGAAGGTGTGTATGAATTGGAACACCTAGGCACGTGGGAATTGTGATCCCGAAACGCGAAGCGTCGAGGGATTAGTTCGCACGTGCTTAAGTGTTTCAATTCATGCACGCCGACAACTAGGTTGGTAACTGACTTGCCATTCAACCATTAAAACCATTCCAAACAACGACCAAAAACATTTGCAAAAAAATATATTAAGCAAAAAATTTAAACAAAAGAGGTATTTTTACTGAAAACATTGGTAAAATATTGATTACACTTCCAGATAAACAGTGTCTAAATTCGGTAGGAGACAGAAGCCTGAGGAAATCCCGCTGCATGTGCAGCTTGCTGAAATATGCATGCAAAGTAACAGAAAATATTAACAATGTAAACATCACCAGAGATACCAGAAAAAAAAAATTTCAAAATGAAAACTTGTAGATGTTTACCACCGTAGAATTATAAGATTTACAAAATTACATATGTATAACCCGATCTTATCACTTTAAAAATGTAAATCATTTGGTCGTTAAAATGTTTTAAGCATGTCAGATGGATTCGGTGGTCTAGAGGTTAGCACACTTGCAAGTAGTCAGGAAGTTCGATCCCTGGGTTCGACAAACACATTTTTAAATACTCTTGGTCCAAAATTCAAGATATTTTACGAAACACGAGAAACAAATATTCAAACATTGAACTTTTTTTACAGGTGTGCAAGTAAGTTGAACACCGGTATTCTTTCAACATACCACCTGAGCAAGAGCAAAACACAGTGATCAACGTAGTTACCAACCTTGAGAAAACAATAGAGTTGATTTGTAAATAAGTGATGACAAACACTACCAATGCAAGAAAAGTTACATGCTAGTATACTGGGTATACTACAGGGTTTAACAAACCTTGAAAAGCAGGGAATTAAGGCACTTGGTCTTAAAAAGTCAAGAATACCTATTTTTACCTTAAAAAGCCTGGAAAACAGCCATTAAGCCGGAAAAGCATTAATTTCAACCTCTCATAGATTTTGTTAATCTTTTTTGTAGATGTCTGATGCAACAGAAATTTGGAGTTATTTCCCTTTGTATTTGTACATTCATAGATTCCCTCGGTTATTCCACTGTATTCGAATTTCCACAGGATCTTTTGCACATCCTTTGTTACTTGGTGTTTCCTGCCATTCAAATGAAAATCATGTGCACTTGGTGTCACTGCCTGAATCTTGTTTGCCATCATTTCCATTACAAATTAATGGCATTAGTTTTTCATAAATAATTACTTGAATTATGAGCCTTCATTTTTAGCTCATCAGGTCTGAAAGACCCGATGGGCTTATGGCATGGCATGGCGTCCGTCCATCCGTCCATCCGTAAACTTTTCACTTTTTCGACTTCTTCTCCAGAACCAATGACTCTAGAGAGCTGAAATTTTATGTGCATACTCCTTGGCAAATGGGGATTCTAAATGGGGTCACAAGGGTCAAAACCTTAAAAATCTATTTTAATCTTCTTCTCCAGTTCCAAAAGGTCCAGAGAGCTGAAAAGTTGTGTGTAGACTTCTTGGCCAATGGGGATTCTAAATTGTAGATTTTGTGACCCCATGACCCCAAATGAGGTCAGAGGGGTCAAAACATGAAAAACCTATTTTCATCTTCTTCTCCAGTTCCAAAAGGTCTAGAGAGCTGAAAAGGTGTGTGTAAACTCCTTGGCCAATGGGGATTCTAAATTGTAGGTTTGGTGACCCCATAACCCCAAATAGGGTCACAGGGGTCAAAACCTAAACAATCTAATTTCATCTATTTCCCTAGTTCCAAAAGGTCTAGAGAGCTGAAAAGGTGTGTGTAGACTCCTTGGCCAACAGGGATTCTAAATTGTAGGTTTGGTGACCCCATGTCCCCAAATAGGGTCACAGGGGTCAAAACCTAAAAAACCTAATTTCATCTTTTTCCTAGTTCCAAAAGGTCTAGAGAGCTGAAAAATTGTGTGAAGACTCCTTGGACACTGGGGATTCTAAATTGTAGGTTTGGTGACCACTTGACCCCAAATGGGGTCACAGGGGTCAAAACCTTAAAATCCTACTTTCATCTTCTTCCCCAGTTCCAAAAGGTCTTGATAGCTTAATAGTTGTGTGTAGACTCCTTGGACAATGGGGATTCTGAATTGTAGGTTCGGTGACCCCTTGACCCCAAATGGGCAATAGGCCTTTTTTATTTGATTGTGAATAACTTTTAAGAAATACATTGTTGTTTTCTTTCCTCAACATAACAATTTGCAATGTCCCAATGTGCCCTAGTTCAAGCCCAAGTTACCCCTGGTTTGGAAAGCATTTTTTTTATTTTGATATCTCTGGTTTTTTACCAAAAAGAAATGTTGACATATTGTTTTGTTTCACTTTCTCTTTTCTTCATAATAAAGGCTGCTTTAATTTATCCAAATAAATATCCAAAGTATCATTTTTCTTGTGTTCATATATATATATATATATATATGTGTATTATATATGGTCCCAAGGTGCCCCAGTCTCCCCTACATATCAACAATGAAGTTAAAATATAAACGACCCTCGTCAATATATTATGTCATTAAAACATCTCAAGAATCTGTCTACGAGTTCGTTTTTTTCAACGAAATCACTGGTTACAACAGAAGATCACGTGATCATATTCCACGTATATGATTGGTCATGACCACTGAGCACATGTTCTGTTCAGCTGTTCACGGTAAGATAGAAAGGCGTCTGGAGTCTATATTTTCTGTATATAAATGATGTTTATCATATGGGTAGCGTTATTTTTTCTATGCTTAATTTATTTTTACAAATATTGTTCCCGTTTTTCACAAAATCGTAACTGAGAAGGATTAAGGGACAGGCTATCTTTCCTACACTGCCCATGACCCCATGGTCTAAACCCAAACACCTATTTCTATCAAAAGTCTGATGAGCTACAGAGCCCATGGCTCTATGTTTAGGAAAAGAAAGCTTTAAAAAATCTGTACAAAGCCTTTGTTTTTTGCTACCTCAACTTACATTTTCCCATGTAACCTCTGTTACAAATAGATTTTATAACTTAATCTTCAAATTCTGTACTACGAACTATGTCTGTATGGTTCAGGGGCCACCCTGTCCTGTCTTGCCATCATTTCCACTAGTTTTTCCATGAAGGATTACTTGAATTATGAGCCTTCATTTTTAGGGGGAAAAAAGCTTTAAAAAATTGTACAAAGCCTTAACAACTCAACCTACATTTTCCCATGTAACCTCTGTTACAAGTCTCCAAGTACTGTACTATGAACTATGTCTGTATGTTTCAGGGGCCACCCCGTCCTGGCTATGGCCCGGTACAGATGGGAGGACCCCGGATGATGCCCGGGCCTGGCATGTCCCCTCATCCTGGATTCCCTGGTAAGTTCTAAGTTCCCTTATATGTTTGTCTAAAAGTAAATCAAAATCATTCTGTATTCTTAAGATGCCACCATTCTTGTAGATGAGGTAGGCACTGAGTTTTTGAGAAATTAAAAAATGATTGTCGCATTAAACAACTTTCATGTCAAGGCATTTAAGGCTCTATATAGTGCTGGTACGTGTGCATATCTACCCCATCTTTGACATAAGACATGGAAGTCACTTCCTCTACACAAAAAATTATCCCTTATATTACATTTAACTTTAATAGCAACATTGTAGAAACTAGGATATTACCTACGTATAAAGAAAATATTGATGACTGTCCCTATATTTAGCTCAAAATTTATAACTATATCCATATATCCTGTCTTCATATTTTAAATATATTTAAATTTAGACTTAGGGGATAGCTTTAACACTAAGTTTCTAGATTTCACTTTTTATCAAAGCAACAGCTTGTTAGTCATTAGTAACAAATTTTAGCTACAGTGTCATTGATTCGCTGATATTAAACTTTCAAATTCTTTTTACAATAACTTGTTCTAAGATTTGCAAGCCTCTTCTCTAAAATTGTAAAGTGAACTATCAAAGATAACTATGAAAATCTTAACCTAAATATTTTCAGCTTTTATCTTGTGGACATAAGAATGATAAAGATGGCTTACAAATACCTTAGCAGGATCTTTGAAGCTTTCGGCCCATGTTTGCACTAACTTTACATCATTATAAATTAATAAATAATAGATTTATAAATGTGTTTGTGTCTGTCTTATGCCTATCAGCCACAACAAGTTCAACTACTACCAAGGCTGCCAGTAAGTTGGTGCTTGTCTGCTCGCAGCTTTAGAGTTACTTCCCTTAGATGTAGCAGCAATATGACGGCCATTTTGAATATTTAGTTTCTGTGTGTATTCCGTAGTATGCGTGCCTGCTGCCAAAGCATACAGTTTTGAGTTCAAAGCTTTGAATGGCTGTTAATTTGGAAAAAAGATGCATATTTACATGAAAACATGATTAAAAATTGCCACTGCTTGCTTGATATAGTGAATGATTATCTGGTGAAAGTTAGGATCTTGCTAGATTTACACTATAGATCCTTTACAAGCTGACCTACGGTTGTTCCTCTCCCATACCATATTCATTTGTCTTCAGTTCTTTGCTTATTTTTTTTTACTTATCTGAAAAATTAATCCCTTGATTTTATCAATGAAACAAAGAGGCTTTTTCAAAAGCATGATCAATGTTATGTAAATTTAAGTCCCATCATATGTCAATCTTAAGATGTCTATGATCCCTTTTGTTGTTTGTAAGTAGTCCTGATATATATTTACATTTACCTGTTTTACATCAAAGTCAAAGGATGAAACGGATATTGAGAAATCATCATATTGTTAATAGTCGAAGACAGCCCCGAAATCTAAGGAAAATATTGACAAATTCTAAATATGATTCTAATACTGATAAACCAGAGGTCCGAAAATGTGGCGACAAAAGATGCGCAACCTGTAAAATTTTGATTGAAGGTAGTTCAGTTAGATTGTCAGCAAATAAAACGTTTTCTGTAAAAAGAAGTATGACTTGCGACTCAAAAAATGTAATTTACATGATTTAATGTCATGGATGTCAGGAAATATATATCGGGAAAACAGAGCTGAAGTTAAAAAGAAGAATGAATCTTCATCGTTCACAAATTAAACAAAAGCATAATCGCACAATCCCTCTAAGTGCGCATCTAGAAACATGTGGAAAAAATATGTATTCTGTTTTCCCAAAGTTGATTCCACTGAATCTAATTGCTTGGCGGAAAAGGAATTATTATTCATTAATAAACTTAAGCCAAAGCTTAATTCAAAACTTTAATCTAATATTCTTCAATTCAATGTCCATTTGCAAGTATGTTTTGTAATGCGCTACATATGTAGCATGCAGTCTATATGTATGTAATGTATCTACGCAACATATGTATCTATGCAATGTATTGTGACGTCATTATTGTTAATCATGACGTCATAACCGACTCAACGTCATTCACCTGATGAGACCTTATGGTCGAAAGTACTTGTGAATAAATCATCTTGGTTTTCTTCAACAAATCTGTTTTTCTAATATATATATATATATATATATATATATATATATATATATATATATATATATGTATATATATTTTTATCTGGTGTAGGTGAAATAAGTTTCATGCATTCACCTATTCAGATCATCAGGCCTGATTGGCTCACATTATTACGTGAAGGCCATCACTCAGTAAACAGTCCACCTTTTGAGTTAATTACTCTATTTAACTGAAAACAGTCCACCTTTTCAGTTAAAATGAGTTAAATCTTCATATTTTAGAGGAAATTTGAAATGTATTTATACAACTATACTTAGTTTACAAGCCAACGTACCCTGATATATAACTGAAAATGAAACAAGAAATAAGAAAAGAAAAGTAATTCATCTAGGAAACAATTCTTATATACAAGCAACTGCACTCCTTTTGAATGTATTGGGGCCACACCCTATCATCCCTTTTTCATCTACTCAAAAATGTCCTTACAACTTAGGGTCATAACAGGCCCGTAGCACTAATTTTAGGGGGAAAAAAAACACTTTTTTTGCTCTTTATTTCAATGTTTGTATGAAAAAATAGAATATTATAAGTTTCATGAGGCATCTGAACCTTTTCTGCAGATTGATAACGTGACGTGAACATTAAATGCCTGTATTTGGTCTCAAAACGTTGTAAGCGGGTGTTTTTCTTAAATAAATAATCTGTCATGACCTATAAAGTATAAACGTTATTTCCCCCCCCCCCCCCCCCCCCCCCCACTGAGCTAGCAAATCCCTAATTTCTACGGACCTGCATAAGCAAAGCGTACACAATAAGAATTATTGTAGAAATTTCCTCTGATTATAAATATTTCCCAAGGATAATTTTTTAAAAATTATTATTGAAATGTCATCTGATTATCGATATTTTCCTGGGATAATTTGTTAACAGAAAGAAATGCATCAACTTGATCTTACCTTAAAAATTCTTGAAGCTAATATGCATGATATTAGAATTGTAGGTACTGGAAGTGTATCATTGTTTGATAAGACATTGACGTTGTAAAAGCAAATATTTGTATTCATATTGCCTACACGTGCCTAGCTTATGGTCTGTTGATCATGTAATTCATTTGCTCTTTCACTAGCTATCCCAATATATTTTTAGATGTAAAAACAGGAACAGAAGAGTAAGGAATTCAATCACTCACAAAACAGTTGATGTAAAAGGCCTTCACAGGGAGGATTTTATGGACTCTTCTATTTCATTTAATGAAATATAAAATGAAATAAACTATCTATAATGTCTTGAAAGTTACTGATTGAGGTCATGTTTCTCTTACGTTGATTTAACCAACAAATGAAATTAGAGAGGAAGTAAGCGTGAACCAATCGGATAAACTATTGCAACTAGAAGGTATTACTGCACTGTTGTGATTTCCTGACATTGTTCGTAAATGTTCTTTTTACAAATAAATAAGCACACAACACGCAACTATTTTAATGGCAATATATGTCGGTGAAAGTATGCCGCTAATGGCTGAAATATTGCCCAAGCGGCGTTAAACAATAACTCACTCACTCACTTGGTGAAAGTGTGCTGGGTATCTAGTATATAGTGGTGACTGTCAAGTTGATTCTACAATTTGACCTTTCTATTGTGGTAGAGATAGACGATTGTGTCCCTCTCTACAACTATTGTGATAGTTTTTGTTCCAAACAATACATATCACCATGTTTTTGTATTGTTTTTGGTTTTTGTTTATCTTCTTGTTATTTAATCTGATTTTAGAAACAGATTTTGCCATTTTGTATCACATAGACCAGGGAACATCACTCTAAAACATATTTCTTATCTTGGGCCTTTTAAAAATTAATGAATTTAAATAAATTTGATTGAAATACATGTGCATCATGCAAGTCATTATGAATAACTTATACCGGAATTCCAGGATATGCTACACTATCAAAACTATTGACAGTTTACCTTCCTTTTGATGCAGTGGTTTTATGTTCCCTTTCAGTAACAAACTATTGCAAAGCTGATAATTGAAATCCATTCATTGACCAATGAATCGTTAAAGCCTTTCTAAATCCCTATCAAGACCGGAGAAGTAGGGGAAAAAATAACTTTTCAAATATTGGTTTAAACAACCCAATGACCATCTTCCAAGTTAGCTTTGTTTTCCTAAGTTAATTTGCATTTGTTTACATGTGGTATGCGTCTTGTTACTTTGTGAACATTTTCATGATTCATACTTAACCTTCGAATTGTTGGGTATCATGGTATCTTATTGATTTCGGTTCCCTTTTGCCAAAAGAATTTCATTTTATTCATTCATTTATTAATGGATATGAACATTGATCATATTTCATATTAGATATGTTTCATATTGATGAAGGTTTAACAAACTTTAGGGGCTCTAAGACTAGCTATAATGGTGGTTAATTTAAGTTATTACTAGTGATTATATAATGTAAGTAAATCAAAATGGTTGTGCAAAGGTTTATCATTCTCAATTGCTGAGCATTTGAATGAGACTTTTAATAATTATTTATTTCAATTTTAAGAATGAAGGTTGAAATTTATTAATTTATAATAAGATTTAAGTTTTTTTTCCTACTGGTTAATAATTATACTTATTTACTAGCATCTATGACATCATGTCTATCAGAAGACGGCAATACCGATGTCATTTGCATATCCGTCACATTGCAAGTACAAATGTAGAGTTAATCAGAAGATACACAAATATGAAGAAAGGGAGATAACTCCATGTGTCTTATGTCCTTTTCTGGATGTACAATAGATGAACACAGGCCAGGCCATTGAAATACTTTCAAAATATGAGAAGCTTCATGAAGGCCTTACGTTAATGAAACCAACAACACTGGCAATCTTGATTTATTTTGACGCTTTTACTTCAGAAATGAAATTATTTAGCACTAATGGGAGAATTTAAGGTAATACTTCACCAAGTAATTCTTTGATAATCATATCTATGACTTTGACCAAGCATTCCGGCCATACCACACAGTTGTCTAATATTACTGTGTTAAAAATAACAAACAGATATATAAAATAGTTACCAGCCTGGAGCAAAATTGGGAGATAATGAGCTGTTGAACGTGTCTTATTTCATGCACTACTAACGCTACATAAATATCTTAAAATTCTTTGATTATCATCATCATTATTATTGTAACAATCTTTCTTTTGACAACACATTTATCAATCTAGCTAACACAAAGTTAAGGAA